>CM062820.1:113961050-114563550 GCA_031772625.1 Pinus tabuliformis | reverse complement strand
GAATGAACATAACTTTTATGAAGAGAACTTTATAACAAATTTTATAGTCTAAGGAATACCTTTGAGTTGTTTAAAAAGCCTTGTAGGAAATAAAAGCTTCACTAGCTTCAATAGAACTTCTTTCATGCTTTAAGTTTATCCTTTGAAGTCTCCTCCATAACCCTTGAGCAAACAACGAGCTTTCCTAACCAATAAAAATATAAAGAAAAAGGTTATTAGCATACAATACAAACATATTTTTATATAAGCATAGAAGAGGAGACAAGGAATAAAATAATTATATTTTGGTAAATGATGGAGACTCCCTCTTAATCCAATCTTTGAGGGATACCTACAACTTATATAAATAATTTAAAAATTTCTTAACACAACATGTTATACCTACAAATTTTAGAAATCAAAATGTAACAAAAATCCATAACTTAGAATAGAAGACCAAGGGAGGATATGTGAAAGTGAGGACTTAGTAGTATAAGTCCTCGACTTCTGATTCTTCTTCAGTCTTATTTTTATTAGATGAAGCTTGATGAGTGACATTTACTTGATCCCTGTTTCTCTTCTTATTTCTTGGATTCTCAGGACAATGGCTCTTGTAATGTCCCATCTTGTGGAAATTGTAACGTTCAACCTTGGATAGATCCATTTTCTTCTTTGGTCCTTTGAACTTCTTGAAGGTTCCCTTCTTCTTGAGATGAGCAGAATAATCATTCGAGGTGTTTTGTTCTTCATTCTCCTTCTTGTTTTTTACCATAGATATTTTGGCTTTTTCTTAACTACATGCATTCCACATTTGTTCAAATGTTGGAGCATCCTTCCAACTGTTAAGTCTTGATGCAAAAGCACTCCAAGATTTCAGTAGTCCTAGAAGGGTAGTAATTATGAGCTCCTTTTTTGGGACAACTTTATCTATTGCTTGGAGTTCATCCCTAATTCTAGATATATTTATAAAGTATGATGAAACAGTATCATCATTTATCATCTTAAAAGTTCTTAGTTCATTGTTGAGGCTTGTTATTTGACCAATGTTCTTGATTGTGAATAACTTGGAGAGAGCATCATACATGTCTTGAGCGGAATTTATGTTGGATATGTAGGGAATTAAGTTATCCTTAAATCCATCAACTATTAGATTCATAGCCATGATTTCAATTTCTCTAATTTCACTATATTTGCATTACTTGATTCATTAATAGGATTCTTAACTTTTCCTTCAACAAGGTCTAAAACTTTGTTCCTTTCGAGAATGAAATCTATTCTCTTTTTCGAGGCCCTGTAGTTAGAGGCCCCTTCTAATTTGTTTTCTCCCTTCATTAAGTTTGTCATTGTTCCTGTAAATAACAAGCTTGACTTCTTATGTGATCCCATTTTAATGTCATTTATCTTGATCTCCTTTTTCCTCGATAGATCATTTAACCTACCTTTTTCTTCATTCTTCACCTTAGCTTTGATACGATGTAAGAAAATCAGAAAGGCAAAAAGATTTTCTCTAGTTTATAATTACTTGTGATATCTTTGAATTCTTATTATTTTTCTTATGTTTCCTTTTAACATAGTTCTTCAAACAATTACCAAAACAAAAACACAAAGATCAGGGAGACTGTTGGCCCTCAATTTTGGTCATTTTTGCTTATCCTAAATCCATTTATTTACCACCATATTCCATCATATTTCACCCATATATGCCTCATTTTAGTCCTATTTTTCATATTTAGGTAACTAAATTAATATTTTCAATTTTTGGAGATTTTGTAAAAATTGGGTTCTAAGAGTAAATTTGGACTACATTAAAAATTCTTGTAATAGCTGCATTACAGTCATATGTGTAGGACACCTGGGTGATATCTAAGTGCATATTTGGAAATATTGGGAACCACTGATTAAGGAACACCTATTGGTTCAGTCAAACTGAGGAAACACAAGTCCAATCAACGTTGGTCAAACTTGACCTGTCATTCAAAAATCCCTAGTAAAAAGGGGCATATTTCTTATTTTGTGGGATTTTCCTAATTTTGTGAACAAGACTTGATGAGTTCGACTTGTATGGATGGATTAGGATTGATAAGGTTGTTAGAGCCCTTATAGAAAATTTTGTTTATGATTTTCTTATTTCAACCAACTTTATGGACCATTCAAAGTGTCTAATTTAGTGTAATTTTGTATTGAGACTATTGGAGACTTTTGAGATAATTTGAAGAATCAGTTCTATTATTCTATTGTTGTTCATGCTATGGATATTTTCATAAGTTAGCTGTAGCTGAGAGTTCCTTAGGTGTACAAGGCAAGGTTGGAGGGCCCTTATACCAAGCTAAGTACACTTTGATTAAATTAGCATAATTTTAATTTCAGTATTTCTTCTTTCAAATTTATGATTCAGTTATTTAGATGTGTGATGCTTTTTGTGTGATTTTTGGATGATGTTAGTTTAAAGGAAAAACAAGAATTTAAGTTAAATTCTCTTTCTATCAAGTTATGAATAATAGCTAAAATCATCCTTTTTGTATTTCCTATATTATTTCTTGAATTGCAGTTTTTATTTGATGCAATGGTAATGTTATTGGAGTAGAATTGTGAGGAAGGACAACCAGGACCTCCTAAGTTAGGAGCCTCTTCTCTTGCTATCTACACATTACAAACCACTGCTCTTTAGTTTCTCTTCTTGGGGATAGTACTGTGAGGAAGGACAACTAGGACCTCCTAAGTTAGGAGCCTCTTCTCTTGCTTGATGCATATTGAACCAGAAATCTTTAGTTGATTTAAACTTAGAATTTATTTGTAATATGCATTTCCATTTCCTTTAACTTTTGAGCATTGCCTCCGAAATTGACTTTATCTAAAATCCATATACTTTGGACATGCTTCCAAGTCTACAAACCCGGATTGACAAGTAAAACACCTGCGTTAGTTTACTTAGTAAATTGACCTGAAAGACACCAAATATAAGCACTCATCCAAGGCTAAAACCCCTATATAGGGGAAAACCCAGTTTAGAACTCTTCCTTCAGTAATTCAAATTGAGATGAACCAAGACCCTAGACCAATAGGCCTTCCTCATCCACCAATTTAGCCTTCTAAGATGATATAGTAGTTTCTTCTTATCTAGTAGCTTCAACCCAGTAAATTTGACTTCCTAGTTGTAGAATTTTGACCCCCAGCAGTAGAATTTTGGCCTTCCAATTACTACAAAATTTCAGCCCCTTTCCAATAGCTACACAGCTTCACACATGTGGGAAAGACAACCTTTTATGCTTGAGAGATATCTTATTCTTCTTTGTTATCATTCTTCTCCTTCTTCCTTGAAATTCACACTTTTTTCTAAGCCCAAAAACTACATATCGAACTCATTGCGAGTGAGTGACAAATGAGGTTGACTTGTTGCCTTTATATAGTGATTCTTCTACCTAGTTTTAGGCCGACTTGGTGGACGATGCCTAAAAGTCTAATTTTAATATAAAATAATTTTCTTTCTTGACAAATAATTCCCATGAAGGGTTCTTGACATGGACAAGGACACTTGACACAAACCCTAGAAGCCTGCAATGGAGGCTTTGACCTAAAAATATGACCCAAGCATGAAACCCATGCTTTAATAAGTCAATTTTAATAATAATAAAATTTCATTTTATTTCTTTTGAAAAATACATTATATTGTGTCTTAAATATATTTATGAAGACCGAACCTAGTTACATTCTTCAACAGACAGAATAGGTGAAGGAGGCACTATATGATATTGCAGATTGGTTTACATTACTGCATGGCACATACATCAGATGTTTTAGGTGTCAAAAAGGCCCTCATCTTAAGCCAAGGTATGTGACCAACAAGGTGGTCTTGCAGGAGGTAGCCTATCAATTAAATAATGGATTATATGCACATCTACATAGGAGAAAAATGGCTCCTTGGTCAAGTCTTCCTTTGAGGATTGGATTGTATGAGATAAAGAGCCTTAAGGTGGTTGATCCTAAATTCAAAGAACTCAACCACCTTCATTTTGGAACATTGAATTTCCACATATATGATCCTAATAAAAGTGTGTAGGAAACAATGTGAAAAGACTGAAAGATGGAAATATTAAGAACTAGTACAATGCATTGAGAAAGAATCATCTAGGAGTTGACATTGGTCCCTCCCAAGTTCCATAAGTACCCGATGTTTAGTAGGAGGAGAAAAAATAAAAAGAAACTACTTAAGTGGACATTGCATCACCCAGGAAGAAGCTAAAACATAATCTAGTGGCAGAGAGCAATAGAACAACATAAGAAACAGAAGGAGGAGGAGAACCGAAAGTTGGAAGAAGAGCGCAAACATTAGGGGAATTTTGAGGTCTAAAATAGGCCTCCTAAGAAAAATGCACAACCAAAATAAAATTTATAAGAACCAATAGGATTCAAGATGATGATGTCAACCATGGGGGATGATTCACCATTTTTGTAGTAAAAAAGTAAAAGATTAAAAAATAATAAAACTAATTTTACAACTTGTATTTTCAACTTATCTCCCTAAGGTTTTACTCAAATTTAGACTAGGAATACTCGTTGGATGTAAAATTTAATTCCTCATCCAAGGAGTACCCATGTTGCATACTTTTGATGGAACCTGCTTCACAAAAAATGAGAAATACATGAAAAAACCTGATTGAAATCAAGTTTTCCATGTATTTCTCATTTTTCATATAGCAGGGTCCGTCGAAAGTATGCAACATGGGTACTACTTGGATGAGGAATCAAATTCTACATCCAACGAGTGTTTCCACTTCAAATTTGAGTAAACCCATAGGGAGATAAGATGAAAATACAAGTTTAAAAATATATTTTTTTGCTTTTTCCCCTCTAAAATTTGATGATGTAATCTAATATTAGTTTATTATTTCCACTATTATTTTATAATTTCCTTAGGAGGCCCATTTTAGACCTCAAAACTCCCCTAATGTGAGAGAGAGGGAGCACTTACAGAAAGAAGAAGAAGAAAATAAGAAATGGGATGATTTACTAAAGTTGAGAGAAGAGGAGGAAAGGAAAAGAGTAGTAGAAGAGGAACTACGGAAGCAGTCAAAGGAAGAACAAACGAAGAGCACATATCAGGAAGAAGTTACAGAGATGATGGAGGAAGAATAGATGACCCATGAGTTAGAAGCAGAATTAGAGGAGGAGGATGCCATTGAGCCACTTGCAAATGAACCAAACATGCAGTTAGAACCTCCTCTCATAGGTGGCCATCTCCCATTTAGTGAAATGGGAATTATTTCTCCACCAGATGATAGGGTCATGGATGTATCCAACCTCACCTTTGATCAGATGAAGAAGCAGATTGTGCAAGAAAGGTGAGGTACTTTCCCAATTATCCTACCCATCCAGTCTCCATATCCATAGAGAAGGTAATAGCGTCTAATACCAGCAGAAATCCCAGATAAGTCATTGCAGCTAATGTGGATTTTGTGACAACACCACAATATAACAAAGAATATCTTATGAGTGAGGTTTCATGATTGTGAAAAGAGCTAGTTTCCGTAAAACAATAGGTTTATCATCTTACTGTAGAGAATCAATTGTTGTCTTTCGCTAGTATTAGAACGACAGGGCTATGGGTAGTCATATTCGAATAATTGAAACCAATCAAAGAGACCATGAGGAAACTTTATAGCGAGATGGTTCTCTTGCATGAGATGGTAACACCCTTGGTTCAGATTCAAAAGAAATCTCAAGATTTCCTGAAGCTTCTCAAGGTGATAGGAAGAGATATAGATTTGATATAGGATTGGGGTGTTAAGTATCTGAATGCTAATGAGAATTTGGTCAAGAAGGAAAGGATAGATGCTGAGGTGGATCAAGCACAATTGATACTTCATACTCAGAACTATGCCCACATTAGTGAACAAGTGACCAACATCATTATTGCTTATGTTCGATTGCATAATGGATTAGAGTCCCTGGCATGGAAGCACAAAGTACCTTATGTTTGTTCGCTTGGAGATATAAGAGGGAAGGATGTCAACATGAGGGATATATAAGAGTTTATTGAATAAATCAAGTAGGCAATAGATCAAGGAGGCCTAGAGATCATCAACAATACTATTCTATAGTATGCAATCGAGCCAACTAAATTTCACATGAAGTTATCTTGGTTGTGGAATAACATACATTTAAGATCCAAATCAATATTATTAGAGGCTTTGGAGGTGAATATGTGATATGTTGTAGAGCTTACAGCCATAGTCAAAGTCACCGCAATAGAATTGAGAGGATGGCACTCCTATATCACAAATGAACTCCATGCTCAAGCTATTGATTTGTCCTTTTATTCTTCATGATGAATATTTTGTCTTATTAGAGTTTTGTCCTATATAGCCACCATTTTGATGTAATTTTTTCCTTTATGAATAAATGTAATGTAAAGAAGTCCAAGACACTCATGTGGAATGTGAAAAGAAACATGTGGAATTTAAAAAGATTTATGTAGAATGTGAAGAGTCACATGGAAGCTCATAGGTTATGGAAGTCAAAGAGTCATGAGGAAACTCAAGAGTCATTCTAATTTGTTATAAATAAGTCATCATAACTTACGTAAAGGGCTTGGACCTTTACATATTTGGCCTTGGCTTCTGTAGTTGTGCATAAGGGAGAAGATCATTATTTTGGAGAAGCATGTTGTAGCATCATTTTCCAATATTGGAGCTAGTATTTCATCAATGTTCATTGTACTTGGATCTTCCATTAATTATCAGAAGCTCTTGGAGCCAACACTCTTTCATGCATGTATCATAAATGTTGGAAGACTATTCTTTAAATGTTTGTGGTATAAGTTGTTGTTGTTGAGCCTCCAAATTTTCATCCTCTTTCACCCTCATTTCTATCATTTTACCATATTTCGTAGCTCTTTACCATATTCTGCAGCACCATAACCCTACATTAATACCATTTGCATGATCATATGGGTTTATCATTATTATTTTCCAAGTCATTTATTTTAAGTAGTTTAAGATAATTTATGATTAAATATTAGGAAATTAGCATCCTTTCATATATATCTAAAACTGAGATGAGTTTTATGATGTTGTAGGCCTATTTGAAGATTTTAGAAGAGTCTTATTTGGCCACTCAACCAAAAATTCGAATTTCGATTTAAAATCGTGAAGATTTGTGGAGTATTTGTAAAATATTTGGATCATTGACTACGCACATTCAAAGGAGAAGAATCATGGATGTTTTGATATGTGTCTACTAAATATGTGTGAGAGGGTTTATATCTCATAGTTTTAGGTAATTGGTTGTAACCACAAGAGATAGTTGTGGATCTAGGAGAGATTTGTGGATCTAAATGTATTGATTAGTTATCTTAAGTTTTTTGTAAAAATAGGAGTGCATCATTCATTAAAAGATGTTCCATCTAAGATATGAGATATTATAGAATAGAGAATAATGGAGAAGAAACGATTAATGTAATTTGTAAAGTGAGGATAGAGAGGAAGAGAGTTTAATTATTGTAATATCTTTGGAACTTTCTCCAACTTCATTTTATGGAATACATGTTGCTTCTTTTATCTCCAAGCTTTCATAATCGTTCGTTGTGCTTGCTAAGGAGTGGAGTGCCTCCATCAACCACAACTTGCGTACCTCTTTCCTTTGTTGTAAATATTTATGTTATTTCATTTATGCAAGTTTAGTTTAGTTTCTTTTATGTTATTTTGATTATATGTTTTTATGTTTATTTCATTAATGTTGTTTTGTTAAGGGTGATTTAATTTATTTATGTTTGGATTGGATTCACACACTAATAATCTCACACTAGTAATCTCACATTACTAATCTTATAGAATACTAGATTAAATTACTTTTTTGTTTCATATCTTTTATTAGAATTGTTGGTTTTCGTAGAGCTAGTCTTTGAGAGATAAAATGATTGAGAGAGAACATGCTTGAGAGAGAAAGTGTGCACTTGATTTTCATTTGATTTCATTATTTTCTTTGTAATTAGCTTCAAGTTTCTCACATTAGATTAACATATTCTAAGAAATAATCACCTAGTACATATAGTACACGTATGCCTCATCAGTTCACGAACCTCAAGTTAGCAATTTAATGACAGGGATTTAACTCATAATTAAATCACCTAACATTTGTTCTACTCATACTAAAGATAATGAACTATTTCATTTCTTTAGTTATGAATCTTGTTGAATGGGTGTTTTTATGCATTTATATGATGATTGTTATCTTGTGAACTAATTTGCAAGTTAATCAACAAATCTTCTCAATTTCCCTCAAATGTCTCTCTTAGGATAGTACTATTATTTTTCTATTAGAGGCATGTTTCTCATCCCTCTTCGTGGAAGGTCCTTTTACACCTTACACTTGATGCCTCACAAATCTTACATACATGCAACCCAAAACTCATGTGTATGATCTCTTGTGTATATGTTGCAACCAAGGCATTATTTCAAGATCACTTACAATGGTCATCAGATGTTATATCTAGATGGGGCTCCTACACCAAATGATGTGAGGTCTAATTAGGACCTAATATTGATGAGACTCCCTATATGTTGATGGAATCCACCACCATCAAAATCCTAACACTAGAAGGAGGGATAGATCACAAGTTGATCCCATAAATTCTATTTTAATCTCTTATCTCAAATGGATTCATCCCAAATCATAATCCTTAGGTGTTTTTCAAAAGCTTTGGATCTTTCATTCCCCTTGAAATTTGTACATAACTTGTCACATTCTAGGTTTGATGGAAAGGTTACGACAACCATTCTTGATTATGTGATTGAATTTGTTCAATTATGTTTTTCAAAATGAGTTTATTGTGAAGATATTCTTTCTCAGTTGTTCACCCTCACATTAGACTGTCATGCCAAGAAATGGTGTTATTATTTACCCACTTCTTCTATTCATTCTTTCAAACAAGTGGTTAATGTGCTTCATTAAGTTGTTTACAAGTATGAATATAAAGATGTTTGTAATAAAATTGATCAACTTAGGATGAAATAAAATGAATCTTTGGAACAATTTGTCAATCAATTTCTTAACCTTTGTTATGAATTTTTAGATGATCATGTGGATTGGGAATCTTTGAACAAGAAATTTAATTACTTGGTTAGGATTGCAAGGGAGTATTTTCAATCAAGTTTGTTGGATGATATTTCCCAAGAGGAATCTCAATCTTCTAAGGAGTAATATACAACTATTCAAATCCAAAAATCTAGGAATTAAATTCACGAGTGTGATTCTGCAACTAATCCTATTATTTATGAATTGATTAATTTTCTTTTCTTCTCTTTCCTAAGATGACGATCCTCACTATTCTATCGATCATTCATCTCATAATATTGATAATCAACATCGAGTCTTGAAACCTTTAATCATGATGTATCCTTGGACAAACATTGTTTTGAGCTTATGTTTCTATGCATTCGAATGTTTGTCCAAGTTTTATGGATGAATCTTTCTTTTCACAGGAAGACTTAGATTTGAAAATTTTTCAATTGGAGTCAATATCTCATTATTGATGAGTTTCTTGCAGGAATATTTATATCCATTCAAGAAGATTACATGTTAATCATCAGAGATTTTTTTCGATGTCTCAATCAGTCATTTCATGAATCTGTGGATTTGGGAAACTCTGATTTGATCTCTTTTGCTAATACAAATAATGAGAATTGTTCAGATATAGAATTAACCATGTATTCAAAGTATTAGTTTCCATCTTTTGAAAATTATGACTCTTTTCAGGAAGCCGAGGCACTTCACTCTACAATGATGGATATGTCAGGCTCGCTACCCTGATGAAACTTTTGAATTTGGTCAGATTAAAAAAAAAATCACAAAAGTCCATTCTTAGTATTTTTACAGGGGATGATGATTCATTCTTAAGGGATGTTTAGTATCTTCATGTTGAATTATTTAACCCTAAAAATAAAATCTATGATCAGAACCATGAACCCCAACTGATTTGTTCATCTTCATGCAAATCTTTGATCTCAAACTTTGAAACAAAGAGTGTGTTGAATGACTGTCAAATTTCCCGATTTGACACCTCTCCTTCCTCATCCATCATAAAGCTTGACCCACACACCATCACTAACCATTCCCAATATGAACGTGATTCACAACCTAATCTTGATCATGCATTCGATGTTGATATGTCTATTGTTAATTTGTCTTTACAAGGTTTTCGAGATGGTTTTTTTATGACCCTATTGTTGATTGGTTAGAGCACTCTTACTTGATGAGTTCAATGGTTCATAGTAATTATCTTCATGCTTTCAATCAAGTTTTGTATGGCTGTGAGCCGAATAAGTGTTTTTGTGGCATCTTTTGACGGATAGGAAAGTTCGTCACCTTGCACCATTGTTCTTGCACTACATGTTTCAATGTTTCTGTGCAAATGTTATGGTTGTTCATATTTCTTACTGCATTATATGTTATATTGTTTTTACTTGATCATATCTTTCAAATCAAGGGTTGGGAGAAATTTATATAGTTTCATTGTAAATTTCATTTCACTTAGTCCCGATATTGCAACCCTTAGTTTAGGTTATAATAGGTTACATTTAGTTATTCTGCATTGCCTTTCTTCCTTTTGTTTTCATTTTTCATGTTTCTTGACTTGTTTTTTTATCTGCTTCATGTTTTGTTTTCAATAAGACTATGTAGGGAAGCTGTTTAATGAGCTTCAAAATAATGTGGCTAATTTTTGGGAATGGAAAATTGTAGTGGTGTGCAACCCTTGGCTAATATGTTATTCTTCTTATTTTATTAGGCCTTTATATCTCTCATAATTGATGGTGCCTTGATGGAAAATACGATCCATTTTGACTGGAAAACCATAAGTAGAACCATGATGCCTACAGCTATTTAGCATTTTCATTCCTAAACTTGGTTTGTTAATTTATTTGTGTTCTTGTTGTTGATTCAATGAAGTAGAGAAATGAAAGAGGAAAATTAACAGTAGGAAAATCAATATCAGAGGTATATATAACCTTCTTTGAAGGAACCACCTCTCCTTCTCTCAATAAGTTGGGATCCCTCTTCCACCCATGCAAAAAACAATAAGTGCCTAAGCACAGACCTATAAATGAAATAAAATAAAGGGTGAAAGAATGTACGTTTTAACCCCGTACAGAAATTACCTGTGTACGAATTCTAAAACACGGAAAATAAACAATGTGAGAGCATAACACATAAAACACATATGCACAGATATTTTCCCCTAGATCCCAAAACTGGGACTACCAGCTTGATTTACAAAACATATATATACATGCTAAAGCATCCAATACCATGGACTGAAAACCATCGAGCCCAAAACCATGTGCGAAAATCATGCACAAAACCATAGGTAGGTCCACCCACCTAATATAGGGTCCAAAAAACAATTTCCCCAGGGCGCTACCCCAAACCCCATAGAGGGGGGCTAACCGCTCCCCTCAAACCCCCTATGACCCTCCCACTGCACAATCGGCACGACGAATGGGGGGCCCCGCCCCCCATCGAACCCCCTGGTTAACTAGAGTAGATAATCATGGGAAGAATCTAACACAGACCAACATTCTCCCACTTGTTGTTTTCTTTCCGCAGGAAATCTTAGTCATTTATTCAGCCCTACAACGCCCATTGTTTCTCTACACCAAGGGAACTTCTGAGAGCTAATAGATTTTGTCAATGCATCTACAATATTCTTCAAAGTGTCCACCCTTACCAGCGACACCTTTTTGCCTTCTATTATATCCCTCACAAAGTGATACTGAACATCAATGTGCTTTGCCTTTGAATGATAAATAGGTTTCTTTGCCAAGAAAATTGCACTTTGGCTATCACAGTCTATCCTTATAGCTCCCTGTACTAACCCCATACTTGAACACAATCTCTACAACCAAATTGCTTCCTTTCTTGGATGAGTGGCTGCCATGTATTCTGCCTCTGTAGTTGATAGTGCCACTACAGATTGTTTCTTACTCATCCAACTGACTACACCTCCAAATAGGTTAAACACATACCCACTTGTAGATATTCTCTGATCTAGATCTCCAGCCTAGTTTGCATCAACAAAGCCACGAATATCCAATGCTATGTCCAATCCTGGTCTTCCTTAGTAGCACAAAGCATAATCACTAGTGCCACGCAAGTACCTAAAAACTGCTTCACTGCTGTCTAGTGCTCCTTCCCTGGTTTTGACATAAACCTGGTCAATACTCCCACTGCATGTGCAATGTTTGGTCTAGTACAGACCATCACATACATCAGGCTACCAAATGCACTTGCATATGGAACATGGGACATGTCCTCTTCCTGTTCTTGTGTCTTGGTACACTGTTCAATAGATAACATCACACCTACAGGAATAGGAACCTTCATCGGTTTACTCTCCTGCATATTAAACCTCTGCAGTATTGTCTTGACATACTTCCTCTGGTTTAACTAGAGCTTCGTCTTTACCCAATCTCTTTTAATTTCCATGCCCAAAATATAGTTTGCAACACCAAGATATTTCATGTCAAATTTGGGGGACAATTGGGTCTTCAAATCCTGGATAATTTCTTTATCATTTCCAACCAACAACATATCATCCACATACAAGACCAGATAAATAACAGGGCGACCAATTAATTTAAAATACACACAGTGATCTGCTTTGCTTCTTGTGAAGCCAAGTCCTCGTATAAATGTATCAAATTTCTAATATCACATCCTTGGTGATTGTTTTAACCATACATATCCCACGCCTCATTTTTGTGCAAAGATTCCATTTCATCAACCATGGCCTCTTTCTAGAGTTTTCCATCCTCTGAATCTATCGCTTCCTTCATATTTCTAGGATCATCATCAGTAATAGATAAAGCAAAATTTGAACAAAAAGTAGATGGACTATACCCTTCTGGTTGCCTTCTTTCTCAAACTGATCTTCTCACAACTCAGTTTGTGGATGTTCATCTTATGGTTCCTCTTCTGTTGTAGAGTCCAATTCTTCCTCCTTTAGCTCAACCTCTACCTTTTTAGGTTCCTTTGGTTGGACTTCATGTTTAATAACATCTTTCACCTCTCTGAACACCACATCTCGGCTGTACACAACCTTCCTTGTTACTGGGTTCCAAAGTTTATAACCCTTTAAACCATCCTTATACCCAATAAAGATGCACTTTTCAGATTTACTATCCAACTTTGTTCTTTTCTCCTTTGGAACATGTACATATGCATCACATCCAAATACCCTCAGATGTGAAAGAGAGGGTTTCTTACCATTCCATACCTCTTGTGGAGTCTTATCCTCCAATGTTGATGAAGGTGATCTGTTGACCAGGTAACATGCAGTCTCCACTGTCTCTGCCCAGAATTCCTGTCCTAACCCGACACCACTGAGCATGCTTCTTGCCCTTTCCATCAATGCCTTGTTCATTCTTTCTGCAACTCCATTTTGACAAGGTGTGTATGGAGTAGTCTTTTGTCATGCTATACCACACTTCTTACAGAATTCTTCAAATTCCTTCTTACAAAACTCTCCACCATTATCTGTCCTCAACACCTTTATCTTCTTCTCTGTCTGGTTTTCCACCAAAGGCTTAAATTCTCTAAACCTGTCAAAGACTTCAGATTTCTTCTTGAGGAAATATATCCATGTATTCCTTGAGAAGTCATCTATAAATGATACATAGTACATAGACTTACCCAGTGATGGAACCTTCACAGGTCCAAACACATCACTGTCCATCACTGTGCACAAGCTCTAATATCTGTTTCGCTCTCTTACCACCAGAGGGGAAACTCACCTGATTTTGCTTCCCATATACACAATTTTCACAGAAATCAAAATCCAGAGAGCTATTAGTACCTTTACCATGAAGTATTCGAAGGCCCTTCTCTCCAATATGTCCAAGCCTTTGATGCCATAACATGGTCTTTTCTCCAGAGGCCACTAGATTTTCCGCTCCACTTTCAGGAACCATAGAACTGTTGCACCCACCAACAATAGTGCTACCTTGCAGCTTGTACAGAGTTCCAATCTAAACTCCCCACATCAATACCACTGCTCCCCAAACCATCTTGTAGGTATCTTTCTCGAACACTGTTTTACACATGCATCATCCATCTTGCTTACAGAAATCGGATTTCTGGCCAATGCAAGAATATGCAGAACAGCCGGAAGTGTTCTAATCCTTCCACCTTTCAAATTTAACTTAATGTTTCCACGACCAATGATTTTAGCCTTCCTATCATCCCCCAAGAAGACATCACCACCATCATATTTCTCATACTCGCAGAACCACTCCCTATGGGGAGTGAAGTGAAAGGATGCACCTGAGTTAATCAACTATGCATTATGATTTACATGTGTACTTGAAGAAGCCAAGCACACATCCCCACCTTCATCTGAGGTGGTTTTCGCCTCTGCAGAAGGAGCATCATCAGATCCCTTTCCTTTGCCAGGAGCTTTAGATTTACATTCCCTTTTGTAGTGCCCTTCCTTTCCGCATTATAAGCACACCTTTACAGGTTTTCTTGGAGATTTAGATCTCCCACTTGATGAATTTTTTTTTTGTTCTAGGACCATCCTCGTATAGACAAGGCATCACCATTCTAGCTCTCCAAATTTTTCCGTCTCATCTCCTCCGTCAGAAAGGATGAGACTATTTCATCAAACTGTAAGGCAATTACATTGCTACCTATTGCAATAACCAGACTATCCCGCGAATTTGGTAGAGAGCGCAACAAACTAATGCACTTATCTCATCTAAAATTTTAATATCAATAGATAATAACTAATTTACCACAGTATTAAATGTGTTTAGATGCTCTGTCACCGAGTCTCCATCTTTCATCCTCGGGTTATACAAATTTTTCTGTAGGAACAATTTATTCACCAGAGACTTAGATTGGTACAAAGTCCCTAACTTGTCCTAGAAATCCTTTACCGTAGCTTCCCCTGATACATTCAACAATACTGAATTTGAGACACAAAATCGTATTGTGCTCTTTGCCTTCCGATCCAACTTCTTCCATTCTTCATCGGACACTCCTATTGGTTTAGTAACCAGTTCTACCATGATCCACTGATCTTTATCCACCAACAGATCCTCCATCTTGAGTTTCCACAACTCAAAACTATAAGCATTAAATTTCTCGATATCTATCTATCCACTGCTCATCATATTATTTCACCACCAGAATCGATCCTGCATATCTCCCACTGAACAGGGTCTACTAGAGGCTTGAGCGAAACCCCTCAACAATAAAGGCATCCTCTTGAAACCAAAAAACCTTTGATACCAAATGTAGATTTTAACCCTGTACAGAAATTACCTGTGTACGAATTCTAAAACACAAAAAATAAACAATGCGAGATCATAACACATAAAACACATATACACAGAGATTTTCCCCTAGATCCAAAAATTGGGACTACCATCTTGATTTTTCATTATTTTCCTTTCAATGTTACAATACATATATATACATTCCGAAGCATCCAATACCATGGACCAAAAACCATCGCACCCAAAACCATGTGCGAAAACCATGCACAAAACCATAGGTAGGTCCACCCAAAAAAAATTTCCCTCAAACCCCCTATGAACCCCCTGCTGCGCAATCGGTGCAACGAAGGGGGGGGGGGGGGGGTAATAGGGTCCAAAAAAAAAATTCCCTCAAACCCCCTGTGAACCCCCCGCTGCGCAATCGGTGCAACGAAGGGGGGGCTCCACCCCCCTCCAAGCCCTCAGTTAATTAGGGTAGCTAGTCTTGGAAAGAATCTAACACAACCCAACAAAGAAGAGAAAGGCTTCCTAAGTAGAGAGGTGATGCAATTAAATTAGCCTAGGTATTTACCAAGCTTGTTGGTAGAGAAGTGATGCTTGTGTTCCTGTAGTGACTCCATCGGGGTACTATTTAGGCATGTTGCAATGGAGCAATACTAGAGATGAAAACTAAGACTATCATTATAGTTAACTCACAATTGCTATATTACCCTCTCCTGGATCAAAATAATTGTGATCTGGCAATCTTTGTAATGTGTTTTACTAAGTTATGTAATATAGGATACTACATCTATAATCGGGTTGAATGGGGAAGCGAAGGAAATCCACCAAGATAATCAATACTTCCTAAAGGACTAAGACTGCTTGCATAAGGATAAGACCTAAGCAATGAAGTTGGATTTCTTCTAGTGTGTTGCTAAGTTTTGTCTCTACCACAACAACCCTTCAAATTTTTTCCTTACTCAAATTTGGAGCCTACATGAACTGTCGTCTCAAGTGGTGATTATACATGAACTTGATTTGCATATACATTTTCGTTATAAATAAGCCCAGATCATCACTCATTCTCATAATCACTGTTCATTCTAGGATGAGCGCATTCCATCATCACAAGGAGTTTTGTTTCAATCTTGATTTCAAGTGCGTGGATTCTTGGTAAATTTTGCACAGTTGTTTTGTATTTCTTTTGTTTTCCTTAGTGGAATTTTAGTTTATTTTCACTTATTAAGTGGTGTTTTCATCCATAATTCCTAGTACAAGTGTCATCATGTTGTCACAAGTGGTGTTTCTTACGATTCTACACATTCCATGACTTTTCACCTTCCCACCACGATTGTGACAAAACTTATAAACAGTTGTAGTTTTGCTCTTTCATTTTTATTGTGTTTAACACGTGTTGTTGATCTTCACTTAGCTATTTTTTATCCCATCTTTGAGGAGAGAGAACTTCTAGGAAACAAGGACCAACTATATTAAAAGATTGTCTCAGTAGAACAAGTTCTCCTTCAGAGCACACTTCTCGGAATATGAACCCCTTGTTCCAGAAAATTGTGCCTAGCAAACAAGTAGGTCCTCTCTTGAGCACATAGTGTACCAACAAACCACAGTGAGCCTCCTTGTTCACTTTTTCTATGTCATGCACACTCATTGACTCTCCTTGAGCACACAGTACATTGACAAGCAACAGTGTGCCTCTCTTGTCCCTTGTGACTATGCCCTGCACCCTACCAGTCATTCTCTCTCTCTCCTTGAGCACATAGTGCATCAAAAAACCTATGTTAGGCTCTTTCTATCCACTTTTGTCTCGACATGCGCCCTATCCCTTTCCATGGCATAGTGCTCACTTATAGTGGCTAGTTAAGTCACATTGTCTCACCTGCAATAGGCTTGTGCTCCCAGTTTTCCCAGATCTTTCTCGATCGCCATATTTTGCATAGTTTTCATGTGAATGTTAGGGAATTTCTTAAAACTAATTATTGTTTTCCATGAGTGAATTTCCACTTGTAGGTGCTACAAATACAAGCTACATTTGTCTCTCATCATCTGCCGAGACAATGCCCCTACTACTCGTCAAGCTACATCAAAAGAAGATTCAGAAGCCAGAACTAAAGAGGAAGTGGAAATCATCAAACCAACATTCCCTATTATTTCAAATACATAATGCTTCATAGAGAAATCCATCAAAGTCTCATGGAAGGACATCAAATATGCTTTCTTGCAATGGAAATTCCTAGAATACTTGGAATATAGGGAGGTTTATATAAACATCAAGTGGTCCAAAATATGTAGAGTTGCATGTCGGTTCCCAGTGATGCCTTGTGCATAATCCATCAAATTTATTTTGTCACACATGGGTAACACAAACTTGGTCCTCCGCATTGAAAGTGGAAATGAGATTTCCTTTCACCATCTGCATGATATTCGTTCATATTACAAGATGGTAAGACCAAGGGAGTATGTGAATACACAATTTTATGCAACTTGGGAAAATATCAATAATAAAGAAGTTACCATATCCTAGTGCCAAGAGCCTACAATATTCCAATAGAGATCAAGTATATTTTATCCAACTAAATCATTAAGTAAGGTCTATCAATATCTCATAGCGTTTGTAACAACCCCGAGTTAAATTTTCATGTAATAAAGGAAAATAAAGGTAAAATAAGACCAAGTTCATGGGACACATATTCCAAGTTGAATGTTAGGCAAGCACTATAGTGGGGATCAGTTGTGGTTTATTTATGGTTATGGAAATTGGCAAAGGGGCAATAATTGACATTTAATTATGAGAAATAAACTGGAAAATAGGAGAAAAGGGAGGTGAAGAGAAACATATTTGCATGCTAAGGAAATTAGAAGGAAAATGAAGAAAAAGGAAACATCAATAATAAAAAGGCACCAGAGAACTAGTTCATAGCTTTTGTCGGTTTTTGCTTAAGAATAATTTGAGAGAGGAAGAGATCTCCAAGAGGATAAAGCAATCAAAGGAAGGAAAAGGAAATCAAGGAGAAGGTTGGATCAGCATCTTCAGCAAGAAGATTTTGTAGATAACAGGTTGCATGTGTGATTTCCTAAATGACGTGTCAATTCATGGTTCATGAATTTGTTTATTTGGTTCATTTGTTTTCATTGGTATGGGTTTTTCCTGGTCTGACAGTGGTTTCAACCTTGCCTCATCATTTCCTTGGTAGCCAGGTGTGATGGGATTCATTCTTGGTTTAGCTTTACATTGCTGGAAGGTTTTGTAATTAGGTGAGGTGGTCTCAGGAAAATTCCCAAGGGTTGGAGGTGGATATGGTTTTCTCTAAGAAGCCCTTGACAGGTGGGTGGAGACAAGAAAATTCCTCAAGGTATGGTGAAGAAATTCTAGGGCATCCAAACTTGGTTTTGTTGTGTGATATCGAGACCGATTTAGGTGAGATCATGGTAGTTTTATGTTGGAGGTGGTTTAACCTTTGGAGTCCCTAGTTGATAATGTCTTGGTTTATCCCATGAGATCCCACATTCATGCATGGAATATGGCACGAGGGTGATTGGATAAAAGAAAGATTTGGTTTATCTCAATCTATAGTCAGGTGGTACATGGAAGTCCCTAACTTGGTTGGCTTTTGTATATGTTATTAAGAGATATTTTCCTATTGTGAGTTATGAGCACTTGTACTTGTTAGTATGTTAGTTTGATGGTTGTTGTGTCATGGTTAGTATTCTAGTTGTGTGCTAGTTATAAGCATGTTTATATGATGTGCTCTAGTTATGGTTCTTGTTCATGATTTGAAAAGTGTTTGAATGGTTGATGAATGCATGGGATAACAAGTGTTTTTGCAGCTACTTTAGAGGGAATTAGACCTTCTTAGTGATTTTCAAATGAAGTTCAGATATTTATGATTCAATATGCATTCATGACTTGTAACTCACATGTTTACCATATGCTTAACGAAATGTCTAGTGTGTTATAGAAAGTCTAGGTTAAGTTCTTAATTTAAGTTTGAATGTTTGGAATTATTTTCATGTGAAATATTATTCTAGAAATTTACAGGAAGTTATGGGCAATGGTCTAGAGGCTAGCATAGAAAAGTGGCTCAGATCATAGGATTATAAGCACTAAACTGCGGAATTTAGGTCATACTTGCATGGAAGTAGGCCTATCCATGAAGTTGGAGGCTTATAACTACACTCTTTCCTTGTGTGTTCGATTGGGGTGTCAAGTTAGTGAAAAGATCCACCTCATGGATTGACCACCTAGGGTGGTTTGTAGCCTTCTGAGTAGTTTTTGGTCTCTAAAGGATGCCAGTAAAGTTGTCGGTTTGTAGGTCCCACTTCCATAACTGGAACTTGGAGGTCAGGTCATGTCATAATATCAACCAACTTCACATTTACCTGGAGGGCTTGTAAAAGCGGGTAAATGTGGGGAGGTTCTTTTACAACTGTACGTTACCAGTTGTATGGATGGAAGAATGTTGAATACTTTGAGGAGAATTGGATTTTATTTCTCAACATAGTTATATCAAGAGGTAAAGTCTTCAACTAGGCAGATATCCTCTCTCATGAGATGAAGCTTCAAATACATCATGCTAAGACCACCCTACAATCTAAGTGAGCATCTATTTCTACATGTCCACTTATCTATTGGATGGTATCTATGCCCATTACGTTCTCACTAGGATGAAATGGAATTGAACCCAATAAGAGAAGTTACATGTCTACTTTCATTGTAGGCTACTATCAGAAGTCAATTTTCAAGGTGTTCATTGTAGGCTACTATCAGAAGTTAATTTTCAAGGTGTTTATTAAAAACTGGAAGAACACTTCTTTGCATTATTGTACATGATGATATTTGAGACAAAATTTCCTTACATGATAAAACAGGTGAAGGAGGCATTATATGATATTGCAGATTAGATTGCTTCACTGCAGGGCACATACATTAGATGTTTTAGGTGCCAGACAAGGCCTCATCTTATGTCGAGGTACATGACCAACAAGGTGGTCTTGTAGGAGGTAGCCTATTAGTTAAATAATGGTTTGTTTGCACATCTACATAGGAGTAAAAAGGCTCATTGGACCACTCTTGCTTTGACGATTGAACCATATGAGCTAAAGAGCCTTAAGGTGGTCAGTGCTGAAATCAAAGAAATCAACCACCTTCATTTTGGAACATTGAATTTCCACATATATGATCCTCAGAAAAGTGTGTAGCCAACACTATGAAAAGATATAGTATACTTGGTCATATGGACCTATGACTGTACCAAAGGATAAACGTATTAATAACTAATACAATGCACTAAGAAAGAATCATCCAAGAGATGAGGTAGGTCCCTCCCAGGTTCCACTAGTACCCGATGTTCAAATGGAGGAGAATCGACAAGAAGAAAATGCTCAAGTGGACATTGTAGCACCTTGGAAGAAGCTAAAACATAATCTAGTGGCAGGGAGTAGTAAAAAAATCAAGGTTGATCCTATGAGAAAAGGTGTGATTGAATCAAAATAGTAGAAGAAACCAAAGGAGGAGGAGAATTACAAGTTGGAAGAAGAGCGTGAAAGAGAGAGGGAGCGCTTAGAGAAATAAGAAGAAGAAAACAATAAACAAGTTCATTTTCTAAAGTTGAGAGAAGATGAGGAAAGGAAAAGAGTGGCAGAAGAGGAAATATAAAAGTGGTCACAAGAAGAACAAATGAAGAACACATATCGGGAAGAAGTCACACAAATGATGAAGGAAGAATAGATGGCCCATGAGTTAGAGGTTAAATTGGAGGAGGAGGATGCCATTGAGCCACTTGCAGATGAACCAGACATGTAGTCAAAACCTCCTCTCACCAGTGGCCATATCCCATTTAGTGAAATGGGAATTGTTCATCCACTAGATGATAGGGTCATGAATGTATCTAGCCTCACCTTCGACTACATGAAGATGCAGATTGTGCAAGAAAGGAGAAGGTACTTTCCTAATGATCCTACCCATCCAGTCTCCATACCCATAGAGAAGGTAATATCATCTAATACTAGGAGAAATCCCAGAGCATCCATGGCCGATAATGTGGCTTTTGTTACAACACCATAAGATAACACAAACTATACTATGAGTGAGGTTGCACAATTGAGAAAGGAGCTATTTGCACAAAACAATAGGTTGATCATCTTACCACAGAGAATCAACGGTTGTCTTCTGCTAGTATCAGCACGACAGAGCTACGGGTAGCCATATCCGAAGAATTGAAACCATTGGAAGATAACATGAGGAAGTCATTTGGTGATATGACTCTCTTGCATGAGATGGTAACACCCTTGGTTCAAATTTAAAATAAATTTCAAGAGATCCTAAAGCTTCTCAAGGTGATATCCATAACTATAGATTTGATATAGGATTGGGGTTTTAAGTATCCATATGCTCCTGAGAAGTTGGTCAAGAAGGAAAGGATAGTTGTCGAGGTGGATCAAGCATAGTTGATACTTCATACTCAAAACGGTTTTCCACCTTAATGAACAAGTGACCAACATTGGTATTTATGTTTAACTGCATAGTGGCCTAGAGTCCCTATCATAGAAGAACAAATTACCTTTCGTGGGTTCAATTGGATAGATAAGAGGCAAGGATGTCATCATTAGGGAAATACAATAGTTTATTGAACAAATCAAGTAGGCAACATATCAGGAAGGCTTGGATATCACCAATAATACTATTCTACAATGTGTAATCGAGCCAACTAAAGTACACATGAATTTATCCCGGTTGTGTAATAGCATATAGTCAAGCTCCAAATCCATATTATCAAAGGCTTTGGAGGTGAAGATGTGATATGCTTCAGACCTTCTAGTTAGAGTCAAAGTCATCACAACATAATTTAGGGCATGGCACTCCTATGTCACAAATGAACTCCATGCTCAAGCTATTGATTTGTCCTTTCCTTCTTCATGAGAAATATTTTGTCTTATTATAGTTTTTTTCTATATAGCCACCAGTTTGATGTAATTTTGTCCTTATGAATAAAGACATGTGTGGAATGTGAAAAGAGACATGTGGAATGTAAAGAGATTTATGTAGAATGTGAAAAGTCACACAATAGGCCATAGGTTATGGAAGTCAAAGAGTCATGAGGAAACTCAAGAGTCATTGTAATTTGTTACAAATAAGTCCTCGTAACCCAAGTAAAGGGCTTGGACCTTTAGATATTTTTCCTTGGCTTCTCTAGTTGTGCATAAGAGAGAAGATCATTTTTTTGGAGAAGTAAGTTGTAGCTTCATGTTCCACCATTGGAGCTAGAGTTTTTATCAATGTTTTAGTGTAGTTGGATCTTCCATTAATTATCAGAAGCTCTTGGAGCCAACACACTTTCATGCATGTATCATAAATGTTATAAGACTATTCTTTAGATGTTTGTGGTATATTTTGTTCTACACATACTAATGATAATGAACTATTTCATTGCTTTAGTTATGAATCTTGTTCAATGGGTGTTGTTATGTGTTTATATTAGCATTGTTATTTTGTGAACTAATTTTCAGGTTAATCAATGAGTCTTCTCAATTTCCCTCACATGTCTCTCTTAGGATAATACTATTTATTTTATATTAGAGGCTCGTTTCTCATCCCTTTTAGGAAGCTCCTTTTACAACTTACACTTGATGCCTCACTAGTCTTACATACTTGTGACCCCAAACTTATGTTTATGATCTCTTGTGTATGTGTCGCGGCTAAGGAATTCTTTCAAGATCACTTTCAATGGTGGTCGAACCTTATATATGGATGGGGATCCTACACGTCAAAACTATGTTAGGTCTAATTGGGACCTCATATCGGGGAGACCCATTGTATTTTGGTGGCATCTAGCACCGTCAACATCCCGACACTAGAAGGAGGCCTAGATGACAAGTTGAGCCCATAAAGTCTATTTGACTCTCTTATATTGAATGGTTTCATATCAAATCATAATATTGAGGTGATTTTAAAAGTTTTGGATCTTTCATTCCCTATGGAATTTTTACATAACTTGTCACATTTTAGGTTTGATGGAAAGGATATAACAACCATTCTTGGTTATGTGATTGAATTCATTCAATTATGTTTTTCAAAATGAGTTTATTCTGAAGATATTCGTACTTGGTTTTTCACCCTCACATTAGATAGTCGTGCCAAGCAATGGTGTTATTCTTTACCCACTGCTTCTATTCATTCTTTCAAAAAACTAGTTAATTCTCTTTGTCAAGTTTTTGATAAGTATGAATATCAATATGTTTGTAATAAATTTATTAGCTTATGATGAAATCAAATGAATCTTTGGAAAAATTTGCTGATTGATTTCTTCACCTATGTTATGAGTTTCTGGATGAGGATATGGATTGGGAATCTTTGGATGAGAAATTTTGGTACTTGGTTAGGATTTTCAAGGAAGTCTTTTCAATTAGGTCTGCCAAGTGATCTTTCCCAAGAGGAATTTCAATCTTTTGAGGAGGAATATACATCTTCTTTTGTTCCTTTTCCTCCCCCTTTTGATGTACCTTGTGTCATCCCTATTCAAATTTGTAAATCTGGGAATCAAATTCACTAATCTGATTCAAAAACTAATCCTAATGGTGATGAATTGATTGATGAGGAATCACTTTTCCTTTATTCTCTTTCTCAAGATGATGATCCTCCATGTTCTATCGATCATTCATCACATTATCTTTATAATCAACCTATCAGCCTTGAATCCTTTCATGATGAATCCTTGGACGGACATTTCCCTAATCTTATTGCTTGTATGAATTTGAATGTTTGTCCAAGTTTTATGGATGAATCTATGTTTTCATAGGAAGAATTAGAATTGCAAAGTTTTCAATTGGGGTCAGATATCATTGTTCATGATTTTATTACAGGTATATCTATCCCCATTCAAGAAGATGACATGTTAATCATCAAAGATTGTTGTCAATGTCTCGATCAGCCATTTCATGAATCTATGGATTTGGTCAACTCTGCTTTTATCTCTTTTGGTAATACAAATAATGAGAGTTGTTGAGATATAGAACTGACCATGTATTCAAAGTATTAGTTTTCATCTTTTGAAAAATTTGAGTCTTATCAAGAATTCAAGGCACTTCAAATTACACTTATGGTTATGTCAGGCCCTCACTACCCTGATGAAACTTTTGAGTTTGGTTAGATTAAATTTTTGTCACGAAAATCCATTCTTATTATTTTTATATGGAAGTTGATTCATTCTTAAGGGATGTTTGGTATCTTCATGTTGAATTCTTTAACCCTCAAGATAGAATCTATGATTAGATCCATGAACTCCAACTAATGTGTCCATCTTCATGCCAATCTTTGATCTCGAACTTGGAGACAAAGAGTGTGTTGAATGATTGTCAAATTTCTTGATTTGACACCTCTCCTTCTTCATCCATCATAAAGCTTGACCCACACACCATCATTGACCATTCCCAATCTACCTGTGATTCACAGTTTGATCCTTATCTTGCATTCGATGTGGATATTTCTATTTGTAGCGCCCCCTCCCACATTTACCCACTTTCACAAGCTCCCCAAGGTAAATGTGAGGTGAGTGCGACTATGACATGACCTAACCTCCAAGTTCGAGTTAGTTTTTTTCCACGTGGATAATTGCCTCATATTTTTTTGTGCATAATCTTCCAGAGTATCTATATATATATATATATATATATATATAGATATATTATATAACCCTAAAGCTTACAAACTTTTTTTCCTGGTAATAGGTCACATATTCAAATCCATTGGGTGGTTGAGTATGTACACCTTGATAGACTTTAACACTCAAATCACTATGTGGGGGATCCCTTGTCTCATAAACAAAGGAGTCTCATACACAAATTTAGTGTCTAACTTCTATAGCTTGAGTGAACCTAATCATTAAGAGCACGTGCTTTCTCGTAAGAGGTGATAAGTTCAAAACCAAAAGGGGGTAGAGTTTGTACATGTTGATAAATTAATATTGGCACATTGTAATGTTGTTTGAGGGGTAGGTGTTCCCTTGAAGTGGGACCTAGTGTCTTTGGATATCTTGACCCCTGTCAAATCACAAGTTCTTGCTAGTATTGAACATAGCGTCTTGGTTATGGTCAAGCTACTAATTACTACTAAAAGAATAATAATAGCTAACTTGGTGGTAATGAATATTATCCAAATACAATTATCTATATAAAAATACAATTTTTAAAATTATATATAAGAATCTTAACCACTAACTTGGTGATAATGAATATTATCCAAATACAATTATCTATAGAAAAATACAACTTTTAAAATTATATATAAGAATCTTAACATATGAATGAAACAATAAAAACAAGTCGAGAATATGAATGAAACAATAAGAACAAGTCCATAATCATATGAGGCACAACAAGGAATAAGCCAAATAAAAAAATACTAAGTCAAATGAACAATTTCACGAGGGAAGGTTTTTTACTTAAATTACTAATTTAACATTTATTTTTTAATAAACAATAATATTGCTAAAGTAATGGAATGTCGACAAACAATATTCTAAATGAAGACCTTCACATCCAAAATCATTTTCAAAACCAGAATTGCACTCAAACCACTAACTTCATCTCTCATTCTTCCTTTTTCACAAAAGGTTGTAAATAATACTATTACTAAATTTATATTAAATAAAAATAAATTGTGTATAGACTTTATAAATAAAAATATTTATATTAAATAAAAATAAATTGTGTATAGACTTTATAAATCAAAAGGAATAAGTACATGTATAAAAAAAACATGTAATAACAAACAAATCAAGCTTGACCATGTGATTAAACAAATGAAGCTTGACCTTGGGAATAAGGTTTACAAATACAACAATAGGGTGAGTGCGAAAAGTTGTGATGACTATCTAACCAATAACAACCTCTTCCGTTTGGAGGAATATAATAATTAAAAAAAAAATAGAGACCCATATGTGAATGGCACACCTATGGACTTCAACTAACACCCCTGGGATGCGATCTGGATAACACCAGGAGACCTCAACAACTAAGTTTCCATGGAAGGTGTTTTGTTAACTCATTGTGACTCTTCAACTACCACTTATTTGGGTAAGATAAAGAAATATAATGACAAAGATAATGCGTAAAAGAAATATAATGAATTACCAAATATTTATTACAAAATGAATACGAAATTACCATGTTATTAATAAATTTTAAATATATTATTAAATTGAAAAGGGGTTATAATTATATAAAATGGAAATTAATAAAAAATAAAATAATTAAAAAAGTTAATTAAGGTGAAGATAATATTATTATTAGTATTATTATGATTTAATTTTAAGGTGACTGTTAAGTCAGATATTGAATTAGAGTATGAGATTTTTTTGTTAAATTAGAGTATCAGATTCTTTTGTTTGTGAAACAAAGGATTTACTTTTGCGCCAAGCGAGACATCAAATTAAAGTATGAGACCCATTTGTTCCTGGGACAAAGGATCCACCTCCACGCCAAGCCAAACACCAAATTAAAGTATGAGACCCCCTCGTTTGAGGGACAAAGGATCCACCCTGCACAAAGATTTGACTTCTAAGTCTATAAAGACATACATACTCTACCCCTCTGATTTTAAATATATACTCTTAATCATTAAATCTACTCAAAGTGTATATATTTATATAACACAAATTTCATTAAATTAAAAATTTATTTTTATTTAAATATAAATAAAATAAAATTTATAATAAATATAAAATATTTGAATGTTGAATATATGTGTGAAAGAAAAATAAATTAGATAATAATAATTTGAAAAAAAACTTTCTAAATATTTAAAATAGTAAATTTTTAAATATTTAAGTCAGTACACTCAACTTAAACTAGGAAAAAATTAGATCAACATTCACAATTATTTAAAGAGTATCGTACAAGAATGAAATCTTAAAAAAAATCATTGTATAATAATGATATATGATTTGTCTTCTAATTCATAATTTTCAAAACTATCTATAACAAATATTCAAATTGCATAAAAATTTTAAACTTAAAAAGTTTAACCTGGATTACAATTCATTTTCAACATAAACAATATAACATTTCAAGCATAAGCAAAATTGCGCAAGTATATATAATTTATTATACATTATTGTTTATGTTTATATATATATGAAAAGAATTTTAATATAAAGATATTTTACTATAATAAAAGAAAATATCAATTTAGAAAAAAATACTAACATAAAGATGTTCTATTATGATAAGACTCTATAACATCATATAAGTGATATTTACAAGTTAAAAGTGACCCACAATATATGACACTGAAATCTTTTAACATCATATAAATGATACCTACAAATAAATAATGACAAATAGAATATGACATCAAATCTTGCAATATCATATAAATTACCTACACAAGTTAAAATTGATAATTTTTTTTAATAAAATTTATAAAAATAATATCATATTAATTAAAAGATTTACACTCTAAAATTTTAAGGTGATAGTGACCATCTTTTTATGTAGTATTAAATATTAAATGGGTTTCATTATTAGTCATTGCAAAGATAGGATTTTAGCAATGGATTTGCTTATTGACTACCATTTGTTTAACAATATTTTGTTTTCAATATTATTGAAAGTTTTATTTTTCAAAGATTTGATTGGACAATAATTTTGAGGATCTTATTGCAGCTTTAATGCCATGTGAATAATTGCCTCAAATATTTTTTGCCATAATTTATGGATATAGTTACAATATATATGCTATTATTTTTAGATATTTATGCAATGATTTTTTATAGGAAAATTAATAAAAAATAGTTATAATTAAAAAAATTAATTAAAGTATCTATCTATATATATAATTATAAAATTTCATTAGATTGAAAATTTATTTTTTATTTAAATATAAATAAAATAAAATTTATAATAAATAGAAAATATTGAATGTTGAATATATGTGTGAAAGAAAAAAAGATTAGGTAATAATAATTTGAAAAAAATAAATTGTAAACACTTTGTCATGAAAGTGATTTCGAAAATTTGAAATAGTAAATATTTAAGTTAGTCTACTAAACTTAAATTAGGTAACAATGTAAATCAATCTTCATAATTATTATTTAAAAAGTATTATACAAAAATAAAATTGTATAACCAATAATGATATATGATTAGTCTTTTAATTCATAATTTTTAATTTTCAAAACTATCTGTAACAAAGATTCAAATTGCATAAAAAAATCTCATGAACATTATCAAATTCCATTAACAAATATTCAAAACTATCTGTAACAAAGATTCAAATTGCATAAAAAAATCTCATGAACATTATCAAATTCCATTAACAAATACATGTACATGTTTTGTTTTAGGGCTCTATGTCTATGATGGCTTCAACTTAACATAAGAATATAACATTTTAATTTCAAACAATAAGCAAAATTACACAAGTATATATAATTAAGGTTTATAGATATAAACATTTTGTTATATATATATAATTGTTATTTTTGTTTATATATATATATATATAATTAATTAATTAATTAATTAATATAAAAATATATTATTATGATAAATGAAAATATTAATATGGAAAAAAAATTCAATTTAAAGATGCTATATTATGATAAGACTTTGTGTAATATCATATAAGTAATATTTACAAGCTAAAAGTGATTCACAAAATAAGTAATATTTACAAGTTAAAAGTGACTCACAAAATAAGTAATATTTACAAGCTAAAAGTGACTCACAAAATATGATACTGAAATCTTGTAACATTATATAAATGATACTTACAAATTCATAATGACACATAGAATATGACATCAAACCTTGTAATATCATATAAATGAGATGTACAACTTAAAAATATGAAAAATTTCCAATAAAATTGATAAAAATAATATCACATTAATTAAGAGATTTACACTCCAAATCTTAGAGTGACTAGTGAACATTAAAATATTAAATGGGGGTTGATTTTCTTATTGACCACTATTAGTTTAGCATTGACCAATGCAAGTTATAATGTTTAATTCTGAAAAATAAATATTTTTTTTCAATATTATTGAAAAAAATATTTTTCAAACATTTGATTGGACTATAACTTTGAAGATCTTATTAGTACCATGTGGATAATTGCCTCAATTTTTTTTCCATAATTTATGGATGTAGTTGCAATATGTATGCCATTATTTTTAAATATTTGTTCAATGATTTTTTATAGGAAATCTCCCTAAATTAAAATGTTTGAAAATAACTCATACTCATGTAAATAACCTATACTACCCACCAAAATTTAAGCAAGTATTTGTATAAAAAATGAATAGGAACAAGATGGAAATAAATATACCCACGAGATTGTCTACCATTATTTATGTTTTCTTTAACGATTTAACATGTAGGAGTAAAAGTGAAATGTGCAAACTTGGTATGCAAGTCCAAGTCCTTATACCTTAGTAAGGAATTAAAGAATGTCTTTATACCTTAGTAGGGAATTGAAGAATGTTCTTATAACTTAGTAGGGAATTAAAGAATGAAGGCTTTTTCATGTTTGAACATAAACAATTTAGTTTATTTTACATAATGTTTTTAAAGATATAAAAATAATAATGTTTTTTTCATATATTTAAAACAACATGACAAACAAAATAAGCTTTCCCAAACAAATAAATTCAATACATATACTACATGGCTCGTTGAGGCAGTTATGTCCAACAACTCTTACAATTTTAAAATCTAAACGATTTGCCTAACCCTATTTCCATGCAGATTTTGCTTTTGGTTTTGTCCTTTTGTTTCTAACTATTAATTTGCAGTTAATGCCATTATCACTGCAAAACATTCAACTCTTCGTTTATACTAAGAATTGATATGAGTACGTCATTATGGGTTTTGGAGTTTTCTTCTTATATACATTTTGAAATATATGTACAAATTGTTATTCAACCCTTCATTGATACTAAGTATTGATATGAGTATGTCATTATGGGTTTTGGAGTTTTCTTCTTATATACATTTTGAAATATATGTACAAATTGTTTTATAACATTTCTTGTGTTGTTTTAATTTGTCAAGTTTTCAGATTTTCTAAGGAAATTAACTTTTGTACTTCATATATTAATTTGCAATTTTTCTAAAAATAACATCCACTACGTTGTCTTAAGGGAATATGCTCACCATATGCTTAGTCTGAATGCTTATCAAGGGGCTGTAGTGTGTTACAAAGTTTGTTAGGTTGCATTGTCTTTTAATAAATTAAAAAAATTAGATTCGTGTCACGTGGCTCCCTACCCACCAATTTCCTAGGGATTTGAGATTATTCAAGTTCTAATAAGTTCCCCCATGATAAGTTCCTCATTATTATTTATAAAATTCATTTATATATAAGCAAATTTTATTTAGCAAAATGGTCCATTATTTTTAATAAATTTAAAAAAATAGATTTGTGCTTCCCACCCACCAATTTCGTAGGAATTTCAAATTATTCCAATTTTAATAAGTTCCTCATTATTATTTATAACATTCATTTATATATAAACAAATTTTATTAAACAAAATGGTCCATTTTGCAATAAAATGAGTAATTCTCTTTTTTTTCTCAAGTTAAAATTAATCCATAACCTTTTTATACATGGTTAATCAGAGAAATATGTGCATTGGTAAGGCATTCTTTGTATTGGAATAATATTTTTTGTTATATTATGAAGCCTTCAACTATATTAATATTTTTAATACTAATTTTATAATGTGTAAAATCAATATCCTAAGCACCATTTATTTATTAATTAAATTATATACATAAAATTTAATATAACATAATAAATGTCACTAAATATTATTATTATACAAAATTATAAAATTATATTTATAAATTAACTATCTTACTTTTGAATTAATTAAAATATATTTTAATTAGATAAACACTTAAAAATGTATTTTAATTAAATAAAATTAAATCGATACTATATTAACCACAAAAATATTTTATTATCCAACAAAATAAAGGTTCTAATATTTTCTATTTTTATTAAATTTAAAATATATAAAAAAATCACACTACACAAAATTCCCTCCCTTATAAAAGTATATCATGGTAATAATAACTTATAAATAGAGACAGCTATCACACGCAAAATGAAAATCCAACAAAGATGGGACACACCTTTATTTAATAAAGAACAAAGTCCATGACGAATCTTGTGCATTCCAGGGTTAATAGTTTACATTAAAATAATAATCATAAATATTCTGTCGTAAGAAAATTTGCATGCAGTATGGGGGAGGTATGATTGCTAAAAAGAGTACGGTAAAGTTTAAATTTCGATTTTCATTGAAATTTCATATTTTGGTTGAACTTAATATAATGTTAATAAGGGTTTTACATATTAATTTGGTGTTTAGTTAGTTGTGATTTTAAAATTGGTGTTAATTGGATAATAATAATAATATAATGTTGAAAAAAAATTGTTTATATTATTTAGTTAATCTATATAAAATAAAAATATATAAATATAAAATTGTGTAAATTTTTAAAATTATTTTTCAAATGTAAGATTAATTTTTTTTTGAATAATAATAATAATAATAATATAATGTTGAAAAAAAATGTTTATAGCATTTGGTCAACATATGCGAAATAAAATATATAGATATAAAATTTGTAATTTTTTTGTTTTTGTTTTTTTTAAGTTGATGGGTAGAACACTTAATTTCATGAAGTTATGGGATGCATTGTTAAGGCACTTAGTGATATCAATGTAACAAATTTGAAATTCTATAGGCAAAAAAAATCCAACCGTATTAAGGGCTAGTGTGATTTAGACCAGTGTGATCCCTAAATGATTTTGATGACTTAGATGCGCCTAAGTTGTGGTTTTTGAAACTTAAGATTAAAAGTGCAGTGATCTTAATACACCCATAACTTAACAAAATATACAACATGGCTAATGTAACCCAAAACAAATATGATCCCACGAGATTTTAATGACATAAATGTCCTAAATTCAATTTCTTAAACCAAAAATTAACCATACAAATATCTCAATACATTTAAAAATATTTAATACAAATAAAAATTTAATCTCACAAAATATCCAACGAATTATTAAATGATAAAATAATAATAACGAGTAAACTTATCTTTGGCTATATTCGTCCATTTATTTTTTCTTTACATTTAATGAAACACAAACTTTTAAACAATTTTGATCAAACAAGAAATAGCTCCAACTAAACGTTGTCCGCAAGAGAGTGATATTATTATTAAAAAATAATATTTGAAATTATTAAAATCAATACGTTTGACTAGCCGTAGCCGTGATTTGCGAAGGATGGCATTAAAACAGTCCGCCTGACGTCCTGCCGTTTGAATTAGACGGCGAACGACAATTCAAACTGCACGACGTCAGATCAGCATCGAATGTGAAAAAGGAAGTCACCGTGCGTGAACGAGATAATACGCGCTTTTAGCAGATGATGACAGCATATGGTATTGGAAGAACCCTAAGAGCACTCAATTTTTTACTGCACGATTGTTGAATCCGATGTCAATTTTGAAGTCAGGAACTCCAAATTGTTCAGCCGGTTAAAAAACAGGAGAATAATGAAGTAGGTACAATCATTTTTGTCAATATCTGCAACTTCTTTAATTTCTTTGAATATAAATAGTCCTGTTTGCAGCCTTTCCATGAAATTCATGTGAAAGCTGAGGAATCTGAAGGCACACATCTGTATGTTAATATGAACCTTCGGTCTGAATTTTCTTAGTCAAAGTTTGCCTTATTTTTCCACTATTTTGATTTTTGTGGAAGCAGAAGAAGGCATGATGCACACACAAAGTTTTCTTGCAGCTTTGACAGTCAAAATTGATGGATTTATTTTCTTTGACTGTCAAGATTATGGATTTTGTTTTCATGTCGAAGCTGAAGAGGCTCAATGTACACTGTTGTTTGGATGAAAATATTCGTTGATTTTCATTATCAAATTTGAAGGAATTTGTTTAGCTTTTATGCAAATTTCATCTTCGTTCTGGCTTCGTCGTGTTGAAGCCAAAGAGCCTCAAAACTTACTAAAAGCCTAAGGATTTTGTTTCGCTTCTCGCGCAGTTGTCATTTTCATGTCGAATCCCAAGAGTCCGAATGAACACGGCTGTTTGCATGAACCTTCCCCGCAATTTTCACCGTCAAACTTGAAGGAATTTGTGTTAAGTTTTGGTGCAATTTCACTGTCAAAGTTGAGGAATTCTTTGGATCTATTTTGTTGATTATGGAAAAGAATTCAAGAATTTAACGTGCTTAGTGTTTTGAAGAGCTGAATTTCATTCTTGCAAGAAACCGCTTCTATGTGAGTCGGTTTTGACGGAAATTTACAGTAGAAGTTGAATGATGTTTAATTTTTTGATTTGTTCTTTCGGTCTTGCTGTGTAATTATTGTAGATCCGAGAAGTTTCTTTTGATGCAGTCCGTTCTTTGTGGAGTCTGACCGTGACTTTAATCGGATTTTGCAGCTATTAAGTGGTGAAAGTTTCCGAAGCGGTGAAATATACGGAGAGCCTGCGGAGTTATTCTGATCGCCTTATAGATAATCTCCCTCAAACTTGACCCGTCAGATTAATAGAGAAATCGTGCACGGAATCAGCTGTTTCTTTACGTTGAACCGGCTCTGCGTCATCGTTCGAAGCCGAAGCAATTAAAATGCAGTGCACGGATCTGGATTTCCTGAATTCGCGGATATCTTCTCTGATTGGCGGAGACGAAAAAGCTTAAAGAATTGATTGCGGAGAAAATGCCCGTGAGACTGCCATCATCGCCGCAGCAAGAAGGAAACGGACAGAGGAACCGTTCTTGATCCGCGTTAACAGCTCACGCTCGCCTATGAAAGCGTAAATTTCATCAGCTCTCAGTATCCCGCAGTCAAACTTTGACATTCAATGGAATTCACAAGGTTTGCAGTTTGTTTAGTGCTGATTCTGTTGTGCAATCTTGCGGGACGCGCTTCGGCGAAAGATTCTGATATCATCAAAAATGCTTTTCATAGTGTCTCGAGATTCAATGTCTCGGACGTTTGCAAGGGCACGATCAGCTGTGACACCATCCGAGCAATTAAATTAAATTCTCGGAACCTGTCAGGAGTTGTGAACTGGGGAGTGCTCTCTAAATTAGTCCATCTGAAATCCCTCGACCTCTCAGACAATTCTTTATCCGGGCGTATAGAGGAGAACCTGTGGACGATGAGGAGCCTGACATATTTGAATTTGGCGAGAAATAGATTTGGAGGAAGCCTGAACTTTAATTGGGGCATAAATCGTCCAAGATATTCAGCGTTACAGACTGTGAATCTGTCTTTTAATCGATTCCGCACATTCGACAACACGCTGAATCTCTCCAGCTTCAAACATCTCACGGTGGTGGACTTATCCCACAACCAGATTATCGGTAACAAGGTACTTGTTGAACTGTTCAGTTTGGAAAGCCTCACCAATATTTCTCTGGCTGGAAATAATTTGCTTTCAATACCATTGTTATCAAAGAATTCAAGCAGGGTTAAATACCTAGATCTTTCCAACTGTAATCTGAACGGAACTATTTCTTCCCTGGCTGGCATTAGTTCCTTACTCTACCTCGATCTCTCTTATAATAATCTATCTGGGCCATTCTCAATTGATGCTGAAAAACTGCAGTTCCTCAACATTTCTTTCAATAACTTCTCCGGAAGAGCCAATGACGAGGACGTCAGGAAATTTGGTCCCGCAGCTTTTACTAATTCTGGACTCTGTAACAATGCACTGAAAAGCCCCTGTGCCCAAATCATGCCTCCCTCGCCTTCCCCTCTTTCCCATGATATGGTATCCCATTCTTTGAGGAAAGGAGCAATGGCAGCAATTGTGTCCGTAGCTGCAGTCACAGTGGCTGCCATGGTATTCTTCTTACTTTGCTTGTATAGAAGACGAAGAGCCCAAGCTATGAAGAAATGGGTTGTCCCAAAGCCTCCATTTATGTGGAAAACTGACAGATCCGTAACTGAATCGGGGCCATTCTCGTTCGAGACAGATTCTGGTACATGGGTTGCTGACATCAAGGATTCAACCTCGGCTTCAGTAATCATTTTTGAAAAACCTCTGCTAGACCTCACCTTCTCTGATCTCCTAGCCTTAACTTCCCATTTCAGCAAAGAATCCCAGCTGGCTGAAGGACAAAATGGTCCCGTTTATAGAGCCATATTGCCGGGAGATATCCATGTAGCTATCAAGGTATTAGAGGGAGCAAAGGATCTAAATACAGAGGAAGCTGTGTCAAAGTTAGATGCATTGGGTCGTCTGAAGCATCCAAACATTTTGCCTCTTCTGGGTTATTGCATTGCAGGGAAAGAGAAATTGTTAATCTGTGAATTTATGCAAAATGGCGACCTCCATCAATGGCTTCATGAGCTTCCTGGAATGCAGGCCAATACAGAGGACTGGAGCATGGACACGTGGGAGGAGCAGCAGACCGAAGAGGCTGCAGTTTCCGGGGAACGCATGGGATGGATTACCAGGCATAAAATATCCCTAGGAATCGCCAGAGCGCTTGCATTTCTCCACAATGGGTCATCCTCGCCGATCGTTCATGGAGGGCTGACACCGTTTAATGTGCTGTTAGATGACAATTTTGAACCCCGTGTGGCTGAATCCGGGATCAAAGACCTTTTAAAAGTCTCAGCCCGCCCGGAAATCCTAAAGTCTGTGTATGCTGCTCCTGAATCTCTGGACACTTTTAATCAAGGTGCAAAGGCCGATGTCTATAGTTTTGGGGTTGTATTATTAGAACTGGTCACGGGCAGAAGGGCTTCTGATGGTGGTTTTCCTGGTGGATTCAAAGGGAATTTGGTTGATTGGGTCCGTTCTCTCATGAAAGAAAACCATGGCGTTAGTGCACTGAACACAAGACTGTCCAATTCTGCTCCTACAACCCAAATGCTGGATGCTTTGAGAATTGGTTATCTCTGCACTGCAGAGTCACCCTCCAAGCGTCCCTCTATGCAGCAGGTGGTTGGTCTTTTGAAAGACATCCGACCAGACCCAGCTCAGATCTGATTTGCTTCATCGTTGGCAAAAGCGCCCTATAATCTAGTTACAGTATTTATTTGGCATTTAAAAGATAATTTTTGTTCCCAATTGCTGAAAAATTGCTAAAGGCTTTGGATTGGGACTATGCATTCTTTTATAGGAGATCCATCTACACAGAAGAATGTTTTTCCTTAAAGCATTGGCAGAATTAAAATCGAGTTCACGTTTCTTCAATCCAGGTATCTGTATTTATTGTAATGCTAAGGATGTGTACAAACTATGCTCTTCTTGTAAAATGAAGAATGTTCAAAAGCTATAACAGCCCAACGTTTCCGTTGATGGTTTTAGAAAAAATGATCTCGCTGCAACATAAGGTATCGTTTTTTTGGATCGAAAGCAGGGAATTTATTTAATGAATTTAGATCTCAAGGGTTCCAGTTCATTTTTATGTTTGTATATGTATGCATCTGCGGACACAAATTTTATCATAATATATACAACACGCAGTTATAAAGTGCAAGGGGCCAACGATTAAGAATCAGAAATAAGTTTTGAGATATTTGCACAAAGAGGAGCGATGTTCGATCTGGGGTTTGCAGTTTGGGTGAGGGTGAGGGTGAGCATCAACTTCTGTGTGCCATGTTTCTCTCTAAATACACTTTGTATCTGTATCATACATTGGCTGCTCTATATATGAAGGCTGGCATATATTCATTTAAGCTAGGATATGACATATATTACCTGATATATGCAGCCTTGAGCTCTGCAACTTCAGCTACATTTCAAATTTAAATGAATATATGTAACCTTATTCTCAGGTGAGAATGTTGATTGTTTGTTTCATGGTTGCATTTGCTAGTTTGAGCTAGTTACAAAATGTTAAGTCTATATTGTTTCTTTATTTGATTTTGCGCTAACCTTACAATTCCAGCGGAAAAAACAAAACCGAGGTACCTAACAATTAGCTTTACATTTCCGTCCTCATATCGAAGATATGAATACTGTTCATGGGACCAGACGGGATTGTTTCCTGCCAAAATAAGAGGCGGTGATACCTGACAATTACATTTTATGTCGTCGCAGTAAACGAATCAACCCAATCCATCGGGCCATATAGGAATGTTTCCAGCGGCAAAATCAAGGGACCGAGATGCCCCATATTAAAAGAATAAACACTCTCCATCGGCCCAATGCATTAAGTGCCATTTATTTTCGGCTTGGGAGCAATGAAATGTAGTTTCAAATATTCCTGTAGTCTTTTAAAACAAAAAGAGCTAGAAATTGGTTAAATTCAATTGTGTACGCTTTTTTTTTTTGTCGGAATGGGGTCTACCTACAGCGGAGTTCCGACAATATTTTGGGTTTTACAGCGAATTTGAATAAATTTGGGAAAAAGATCATGGTTATCGCCATCAAACTAGGTTATTTGAATTTAAGGTTATGGTCAAACTAGGTTATTTGAATTTGAGGTTATAGGGTTTTTGATAGCGGTAAATTCATTTGTAACTTCAAAATTACTATTAAAACACTACAAACCTCAGATTTTGTAGCCCAAAAACAACAATCGAATTCCGCAAAAAAATATTTTCCAGGAGACTTGGTAGACAATTGGGCGTTATTAATATAACTGGACGTTGAGCTCCATGTTCCAAAAGTGGTCTGACGTGGGCGTTATTAATATAACAAAAAAATATTTTCCAGGAGACTTGGTAGACAATTGGGCGTTATTAATATAACTGGGCGTTGAGCTACATGTTCCAAAAGTGGTCTGAGGTGGGCGTTATTAATATAACAAAAAAATATTTTCCAGGAGACTTGGTAGACAAGTGGGCGTTATTAATATAACCGGGCGTTGAGCTCCATGTTCCAAAAGTGGTCTGAGGTGCGCGTTATTAATATAACTGTAAATCGTTATCTTTATTGACCTTTGGAGTTTTGTAGGGAATGGAAGTGTCTAAGGTTGATGAATGGATTGGATTGTTAAAAGTGGTTGGAATTTAGGTAAAAAATTAAAAAAATCTTGTACTAAAAAAGTTTGATCATATTTTTTTAGTTTGATCATATTTTTTTAATTGTGGAAATTATCTCGACATCATAAAAAAACACATTAAAGTTTTATAGTTTTTTTTTTCAGAGGGGAAATCCCAATGAAAAAGCTTTATATTACATCATGATACAATTATATTACAATGTGATACAATACTCGTACATATGTTGTGTCAACGGACAGTGACCCAGCAAATCCATATACAATCTGACATGTAAATGCGTGTTTCTAAAGCGGGTGAGGAGAGCAATATTACACAGTCCTAACGGCCCGGGACAACAACATGGTACAATTAAAGTTTATAGCTATAATTTAAATTTACAAAAATCTCTACTAAATTGTATCAAAATCTTACCAAAATTTCCATAAATATTTAAACCCAAAAAACAAATCGACTCAAAACTGCAAATAACAGACTGCGCTCTGTAGACTCAAAACTGCAAATAACAGACTGCGCTCTTCTTAAATTGAAGTGCAGAGATTTTACACTGGAGCTCAGTTCCATACGGAAGCTGGGAAAGTGACGACTATAAAGCTGTAAAGGTCACTGTGATAATTGAGAGGTCCCGGCACTAAACTCGCAATCCACACTTTTTTCCCAATTCGTATAAAGGTACTGCTTTCATGAATGGTCACGGTTCCCAAAGTTCTGCAGCGTTTTCTAATGACATAGGATGGTGTATAACTGTCGCTACAATGACATTATTGCAGTGAATTCTTCGCAGACTTTGGTTTGGATCACACTTTGATAGGCCTTCTTTGCATCTCTTCACTTCGAGGGAAGACTCAAAAATCAATTTGTGGAGGTGGAGGCTTCATTCTATCATGCGCACATATACATTATTATCTTTTTTTTAGGCATTTGGTATTGCCTTTGATAATTTATTAATTTCGTCAATTATATGAAATGTTTTGCAATTTAATAATATGTAATTATATATATATAATAAAAAAAATTGACATATATCTTGGCTACTATTAGTTGTTAATTTAGAGATATTATTGTAAAATGTATGGTAATATATGAATTTGGTGGATGCACCATTAATGGCCGATATGTTGACTTGGAAGGGTAATACTACATAATTCATGCTCGTAGTACAGGTGTGTCTAGTGATGTGACTCAGGATAACACTAGATAATTCATGTTAATGAGCCTTATTATTTAATAAATACATACTAGAGAGACTATGAAGAGACATTTTTTCTTGAAATTATAATTTTATACCCCAATTATGGCATATCATAGTGAGTTTGAACCTAGTAATAGTGCACACTTTCACACAAAAAAAACTTTAAGTATCCTATGCTTATTCTCTTAATATGTTGAGCAATTGTTTAAGGATTTGGAGATCGGGTTCATGAGGATTAAGGATATAGAGCCCGAAGTAAAAATACATATTAAGTGATATTTTTCAAGTACATTGATGAATGCCCATGATAAGAAGACTATGCCAAGACTCTATTTGGCAAAGGTTATTAGCACAATCCCAAAGTGGGCAAAGGTACAGTGTGATAATAATGTCAATTAAGGCAAAGAATAGTACATTATTTCCAAAAAAACTAGTGGTAAATATCATAAAGTAAAGTCCAGAAGCACTTTTTCATAGAAAGGTGTGATTTACTTATTCCCTTTGCAATTCAATTATATGACATAGTACATTATTTCCAAAGAAAACTAGTGGTAAATATCAGAAAGTAAAGTCCATAAGCATTTTTTCATAGAAAGGTGTGATTGCTTATTCCCATTGCAATTCAATTATATGACATGCAACATAGGCTAGGTTAGTATCCTAATAAGGCCTTGGAATAGTTAATTAATGCTGCCAAATCAACCATGTATTAGTTCAACATATTATACATGGGAATTGAACTTTAACTCAAAATATACATTAAACTACAGGATAGATAACTTCACATACGAATAGACACATAAAATTTTAGGCCCTTGAAAGGACCTTACCCTAGATGCATTCTTCAAAAATCAATTCAATTGGAGAGTTGTACATACAATTTAATAAATAATAAATACATGAAATCATGCTAATAATAGATAAGCGATTTGGTCGATCTGGTAGGTATCTCCATGTAGATATCTTGATATTGATAGCAATTAATCAAAAGCGTATACAAATGAGCCAAATTAAAGATGAAATAAAATTGTTCCATGTATCAGAATCGGAAGCGAACCTCTGTTATTTTCTGCAAACCTCTGTGATTTTTTTCCACCCTGAAAGTTGTTATTTTCTGCTATCCACTTTGCAAGTGAACTTTTGCAGTGAACTTAGCATGAGGATTGAACTGTTCAAGCGCATCGCAAGTCTAAAATGATTGTAGCATTGGCTTTGCGTTTTTGGACAAATTCAATTGATTAGTCGTATCAGTTCAGGGAATTCTTAGCGTCTGCTTTAATATTTCAAAACACTGTAAACATTTATTTTTGGCCTTGGTGCTCAGTTTTAAAATTATGTGTCGTTAAATTGTTTATATTCCTATTTTTGTTTTTTTCATGTTGCGAGCATGGGAAACAATTCTAAAATAATTTACCTTGCATCCTAATGCTTCCAACATCCTTTGGATTTACCCTCTATGTAAATTGCACTGAGAAATTTCTGTTCTTTCTTTTCATCCAAATATTGTGCCAATTTTTTGCAATTGTTGATTGAGTAATACTCACTGCTATTGTATAATTTGTAAACCGTAATCACCACCACTAGAGAGGACTACCTCCTGTTACCTTCCTTTGCACTTACATTTTCAAGCTCTTCCTTTTCCATGTTTGTAAGCTCGACAATCTTTTGAGCCATCCAATGAATTGATATAGTACTTTGACCACGTTCATCAATATTTTGTCGAACTTGGTCCCTTATTTTCTCGAATTCTCTATCTGCTCCTTTCTGCAACAAATCATTGGAGTCTCATTCCCACCTGTCAACCATATCCATCAGTTTCCATGCCTCATGGTATGCTTCTACAGATTCTCTCCCGTACTTAGGGTACAACGAGGCAATTATATTGATCAATGAGACTATCTTTAGCTTCTATGACCATGACTCTTCGCTTATGTACTCAAAATATTTTTCCTCTTTTAACTAATCCTTTGCCTTGAAGAAGAATTTCGATGGGGAAAAGGGTACCATGTGTTCCTTGAGAACAAGTTCTGTTGTTGTTCGTCAAGGAATGAAATAACCGCGTGCACCGAAGCATAATCGCAATGGCATATTACCTTATGTGATCTGATTAAGAATATTAAATTATTTTGTTAAGAAGCTTCTCATATTAGAAACAAAATGTTTTCCTTGTGCTTAAGGATTCATGAGTTTTGCAAGTGTAAAATGAGTTTTTATGTTAATTTTATGAGCAATTTTAACATAAATAAGAAACTGAAATACGTCATAAAAATATATATAACGTCACCAAAACACATCACAATAGGAACATGATGAAGGAGTTCACCCCTCCTGGGCTATGTCTCCTTGGTCTAACTTCCAATGGCTTGGGCCTCTCTATTATGCTCAAAAGTGTAAAAAGATATGTTTACAATGCTCAAATGCTTCTGAAACTTGCTCCAATGAGACCAACATGTCCAAAAAATGGCTAATTAGCCTCTTTCTACTTGCAAATTGGTAAAAAATTGAGTAAGTTATGACTTCCCCTAGCCTTTGCATTATTCGCTCTACAATTTCCCAAAATTCGGAACCGTCCTACATTTTTTCCCCAAAAATCCGTTAATAGAGCGCCAGATTGCATAAAAGGTGGGCGCAATTGTAGGACACTTAATTTTGCCTCCAAGGCCTTAACTCCAAAAAATCAGGTCACGTGGTGGATGGGACTAGGGTTGGGCTCTTAACTCCCGCCCCGCCCAATCTGCTAACTGTTACAACTCTGCAGTTTTAGGGACTGGTCACATAATGACATTGATTGTTACCCGACGGTTTTGGTTTGGTGGATGTTAACTGTGTGGTTGTCGGATGTGTTCACATGGGAGGGTCGTCAGCAGTTACGCTGGCGGTCTCCCCCAAAATCTCTGCTGGAACATATTCAAATATATGTGGTCAGCTATACATGTTAAGGAATAAGGTGTGGTGCAATGGTAAGGCATTGTGTTGTGTGTTGGAAGGTTTTGGTTTGTGTTCCTATGGCCTCCTCTCAGTCGTTGAACCAACTTTTAGTGGCCTCTCGGGCTGCCACCTGGCAGCCTCCAGTCGGGCCACGTGGCAGCCTGTGGTTGGCCATCAACCCACCAATAAAACACTGCCATTGTACACCAGTCATAGAGTGACACTTGTCACCTTTTGATTCGCCAGAGAAAATCCACTGCCCAATCAAATTGCCATGTCACCTCAGTTTGCACAGTTAGTTCCACGTGAGCAGTACGGACTGCTGATTGGGATGTCCCTTTTTTTGAAAATTTGCTAGTTTGTCAAAGTGAAAAAAACTCGTTTCTGAGGCCATACGAAGTCTGAGTTACGCCAAATTTAGAACAACAAGATCTACACAGTGGTTCAGGTTCCACACTGATCCGACAACTTTCATTTTTGAGAATATTTTTGAGCACCTGATCACTCCTCCCCACTGGAAGCTTTTGGACCCCAAAAGATCATCTTCATTTGTTCAATAGGTGAGGGTACAATTCCCTCACCTTTCCAATCTCTATCCATTTAGATTTTGAAGGATTTGTTCCCTTGAGCCCCACTCGAAGATAATTGACACTTCCCCTTTTTGATGTCCTTGTTCTACTGTCAAGTATAGTGTCTTGTCGAAGCTTATCAAGGAATTTTGGATAAAAGTCTTCAATAGATGGAATTTGAACATTCTCTCCTTGATCTTCAATCAAAGGAGGCTCATACAACCTTAAATTCTCAACATTAACAATAGCATAAATTTGCATATATGAAGGCAAATCCAACCTGAAGGCATCGTTACCAATCTTTTCCAAAATTCTAAATGGACCATATCTAATTGGTTTTATCTTTTTACCTTCTCCTTGGAGCCTTTTTTTGCTAATGTGAAGCCAAACTTCATCACCGACTTCGAACTTGTGATCTACACGATGCTTGTCATGCCTTGCTTTATACTTGCCTTGGCTTTTTTCAAGTTGTTCTTGAACTTTTTGGTGTACCAATTGGATTTGTTCAATAAACTTTCTTGCTTTGTCTATGTCGCTATGACCATCAATAGCAACATCTTTTCCAAAAATTAAATCCAAAGGAGATTTAGGCAAGTATCCCAAACATGCCTCAAATGGCGATGTTTGAGTTGAAGAATGCTTGGCCCAGTTGTAAGCATGTTGAATATAGTGCAAATGTTCATCCCACAACTTAGGATTCTTGCTGCAATACCCATGAAGAAGATGTATCACTATTATGCTCACCACCTCTGTTTGACCATCTATTTGTGGATGAAAAGTTGTACTCTTTCTTAGTTTGGTGTGCATGAATCCCCACAAGCTTGACCAAAAATTCCCAACAAAGAGAGAATCTCAATCATTAACAATGGATGTGGGCAATCCAAAATGCACCCATACATTCTGAAAGAATAATTGAGTAGTTTGTTCAACTGTAACTTTCTTTTTACATGGCATCAAAATACACATTTTGCTGAACCTATCCACAACTACATACAAATAATGATGACCTCTTTTTGGCAATGGAAGACCTCCTACAAAACCCATAGAAACACTTTCCCATGGTCATGAAGGAACCGGAAGTGGTGTGTACAATCCTAACTTCCTATTGCTAGGCTTACTGATTACAGATAATGAACATCCTTTAATAAAACGAGACACTTTCAAACATACGAGGCCAATAACAATACCTCTGTAGATGTGCCACCATCTTACTTACACCGAAATGGCCAGCAATAAGAGAAGTATGTGCCTCTATTATGATGTTAAATCTTTCTCCATGTGGAATACAAAGCTTGCCAAGATGGTACAAAAATTTATCATGCAAATGATAATCCAATTCCTCTACTTAGTTTCCTTGACTCAAGCTTGCATAAACATCTTGAAAGTGATTATCTAATGCATATTGCTCAATATAACTTTCAAGCAAAACATAATTATGATTGAGTAAAGTAGTTGCACTAACAATAGGCCTAGAAAGCATGTTAGCAACTTTATTGTAGATACCTTTCTTATACTTGATTACCAAGTGGAATTGTTGAAGAAAACCCATCCATCAGAAGTGCCTTGCTTGCTGCAACTTTGATTGAGATTGCAAGTATTGCAATGGTTGATGATCAATGTGAATGATCGTTTCCTTACCCATCAAGTAGTGTTTCCACTTTTTCACACTTTGCACCAATGCATACAATTCCTTGTCATATCTAGGATAGTTAATCACTACACCATTAAAATTTTCCAAATGAAAACAGATAGGCTTACCATGTTGCATGAGGGCTGCACCCATTGTGTAGTCACTAGCATCAGTTTGAATCTCAAATGACTGTCTCAAGTCTGGAAGTGCAAGTACTCGAGATGAACTGATATTTTTCTTAAATACATCAAAGGCCTTTATCTATTTGCCTCCCCAATGAAAAACCTTTTACACACTTTTTAATGCGTGCAAAGGAGATGCTATAAGAGAAAAGTTAGCAATGAATTTCCTCCAATGTTTGGTTGCTCCGAAAAAACTTCTTACCTCAGTAACTGTCTTGGGCCTTGGCCAATTCAAAATGACATCAAACTTGGAGGGATCTATTTTCAATTCACCTCCTCCAACAATATGACCCAAGTAAACTAAAGAAAGTTTTTCCAAACTTACACTTTGACATCTTAAGATACAATTGTTCTTTCTTCATGACATTAAGTACTTTTATTACATGCATGACATGTTCATCATGAGATTTACTGAAAATTAAGATGTCATCTAAGTAGACTATAACAAACTCATCAAGAAATGGCCTCAACACATCATTCATCACATGCATGAATGTAGTAGGAGAATTACATAAACCAAAAGGCATAACTAGCCATTTAAACAAACCTTGTTTTGTTTTGAATGTTGTCTTCCAAATGTGTCATTCAACTATTCTAATTTGATGGTAGCCACTCCTTAAGCCCAACTTACTAAAATAATTTACATCTTTCAATTGGTCAAGTAAATCATCTATTTTAGGAAGTGGGTAATGGTTCTTTACTGCAATTTTGTTCAATGCACGTAAGTCCACACACATGCACTATGTTACATCCATCTTTGGCACCATGACAATAGGTGAACCACATGGTGAGGAAGATGGCCAGATGATCCCTTTATCTAACAAATCTTGATTTTTATTCTTTATTTATGCACTTTCCATCACTGACATCCTATACATGCCAATTTTAGGAAGAGGGCAATCTTACTGCAACTGTATCTCATGTTGGATTCCTCTCTTAGGAGGTAGTCCCTTTGGTTCCTGAAACGTATCATCATATTGGTTAACTACATCAACCAATTCATATTGCAATTTTGAATCACAACCTTTAAAAGATTCATTATCAACATCATTCTTGGGTTTGATCATTAGAAGCGCAAAATTCTTGCTTGAATTCACTAGTCTTTTCATCTGCCCCACATTAACAAGTGAAATATTTAGTTTCTTGCTACGAGCTTTCACAATATATTCTACTCCATCTTTGAACAAATGGTATTTGTTTTCATGTCTATTGAAGATAACTTTTCTGTCATAGAGGTATGGGCTGCCCAAAACTATGCCACGTATATCTAATGGCACAACATCAAGCTCCACTTCATCTATGAAATTTGCAGTAATGGCGAATTTCAGTTTACACTTTCTAGTAACCTGAAATTGTGCATTGTCACACACCCATCCAAGTGGATATGGTTTATGATGTTGAATGGTTTCTAAGTTTAAACATTTGACAATGTTTTCAAAGATAAGATTGGCTTGAGAGCCACTGTCGAAAAGTGTATCAATCTTGTTATATTTTTAGATCACCCTTATGTGAAAAAGTTCTATCCTCCTCTTTTCATTTGGAGTTTCATTTTGTGAATTTGAAGAAATAGTGCTAGCAATGGATTCTTTTACTTTTATACCCATGGTTGTGATTTCAGTTTCATCACTTGAATCGGATCCCAAATCCTATTGAGTGGTTTCAGTTGTCTTTTGTTTTCCCTTGTTGTTGAATTTTTTTGGTTTCATTTCGAGATGAAGCTTCCAACAATGAGCTTCATCGTGACCCTCTTTGGAACAATGTTTGCATGTTAATTTATCTCATTCTTTTTTGATAGATGCATTTTTCTTTCCCTTCCCTTTGAAACCCTTTTCTTTCCCTTTACTCTTAAATGGCTTTTTACTACCTTATTTTGGAGTGTTTTTCTCTCTTGCCTCAAGATGAGTGGCTTGCACACACACATCATCTAGATTATTGGGATTAAGCATTAAGATAATATGCCTAAGGTAACTGTGTAAACCCCCTATGTACTTCAACAACGTGTCTTGTGATTGCAAATCTACAACTAACATTAAAGACCTTTTTCTGAATTCTTGGGCATAAGCTTGCACATTTTGACCTTTAAGCCGTCTAAAGTTCTGCCAATTCATGATGCCTTTCGACATATATGCTAGAGGGTAGAATTTTCTTTTGATTGCAGCAATGAAATCAATCCAAGAAATTGAGATCTTAGCGTGTTTTTTTATCTCCTCTTATGTCTTTGATTCCCATCATACTAGTGTTGTACCCTCCATTCTCAAGGAAGCTAACTGAATCTTTATGTCATCCTCTTGAAGGTTTTGAATTTTGCAATAGACTTCCAACTGATGGATCCAATTATCATGCTTCTCTACATTTACTTCACCATTATACATGGTTAGCTCAAATTTAACATGAAGTTTTAAAAAAGGTATTTTAAGAGTTCCTTTTGAAGTATGATGATGAGTATGAGTAAGGGTTGTGTTAGTGGAAGAGGGTGAATATGCTTCTGAAGAAGAAGATGAAGAAGATGGTGGAGAGGGTGGAGGTTTTTGTCCATTTCCATTACCTCCTCCTGACGAACCTTCTCTTTTGGGAGGTTTGGAAATTTCACCATGCAACCTGGTATTTCTCTCTTCATAGAGATCCTTCACCATCTCTGTCATACCAAAGAAATTCTTCCTGAAGACCTTCTCATCTTTTGTCATGTTTGTAGGTTATCCTTCATGAGACATGCTCTTTGGAGTCTCAACTACAACTTGAGGATGAACTGGTGTTGGAGATTGTGGCAACCTTGCCCTCCTTCCCCTTGACCCAACTTCAGGGCTTCCAACCAGCTTCCCTTCTCCTCTTTTGAGTTTTAACCTTGTAAGCATGACATAAACTTGCAAACAGTTAAATCCTTCTTATACAAAGCAAACCTAGTTCTCTGATACCAAAAATGATCTGATTAAGAATATTAGATTGATGTGCTAAGATCCTCCTCAAATTAGAAACAAAATTTTTTCGTTGTGCTTAAGGATTCATGAGTTTTGCAAGTGTAAAATGAGTTTTTATGTTAATTTTATGAGAAATTTTAACATAAATAAGAGACTAAATAGCATCATAAAAATGTACAGAACATCACCAAAAACACATCACAACAGGAACATGATGAAGGAGTTCACCCCTCCTGGGCTATGTCTCCTCTGTCCAGCTTTCAGTGGCTTGGGCCTATCTATTATGCTCAAAAGTGTAAAAATATAGGTTTACAATGCTCAAATGCTTGTGAAACCTGCTCCAATGATACCAACATGTCCAAAAAATGGCTACCTAGCTTCTTTCTGCTCCCAAAATGGTTAAAAACTGAGTAAGTTATGACTTCCCCTAACCTTTGCACTATTCAATCTACAATTTCCCAAAATTCCAGAATCATCCTACATTTTTGCCCCAAAAATCCGCTTATGGAGCGCCAAATTGAATAAAAGGCTGGCAAAATTGTAGGACACTTAATTTCGCCTCCAAGACCTTAACTCCAAAAAATTGGGTTACATGGGGCCATGGGACTGGGGCTGGGCTCTTAACTCCCGCCCCGCCCAATCCGCTAATGGTTACAACTCCGTAGTTTCTGGGACAGGTCACATGGTGACATCAATTGTTACCCCGATGGTTTCAGTTTCGCAGACGTTAACTGCATGTTTGTCAACCTGCCATGTCACCTCAACTTGCACAGTTAGTGCCACATCAGTAGTACAGACTACTGACTAGGTTGTCCTTTTTTTTTTAAATTTCCCTGTTTGTTAAAGTGAACAAAACTCATTTCTGAGGCCATATGGAGTTTATTTCACGTGAAAATAATTGCACTGGATTCAGAACAACGAGATCTATGCGATTGTTTAGGTTCCACACTAATCCAACAAATTTCATTTTTGAGCACCTAATCACTGTGAGTGGCGGTCGGGATGACATCTAGTCTTTTAGAAATCTGACCATTGATTTGAATTCTCCTTTTCCTTCATTGTATCCGTCTTCAAAAACAAATTGTGGATGCTTGATGGCATTTTGACTTGTTGCAAACACGCTCTTAGGGTCTTCCCCAACAATCTAAATGTTCTCCAAAATTTATTTGTACTTTTCAAATTCTTCTTGTACATCTGTATTGTGATCTTTTAATAACACTGAGACTATTTTGTGGATAAATCGATTATAGAAGGTAACCTCTATGAGGAAACAAGATACTTTGCTAAAGAAGACCACAATAAACTGCAGGATGAGGACACATCTGAGTATTTTCTTTATCCTTAGTATCACGGGAATAATGTTATCAAGAAATTTGTTATGCTCCTTTAGCTTCCTTTGATATTCTCTTTCTTCCACACGCTTTGTCCAAAATTTCTCTATCCTTTGGTTTTGTTTCTTCCTTTCTTAATTCTTCCTAAATGTGTCCTATCCAAAAGTCCTCTACCAAATACTAGTTAAATAATTCACGGATACCTGTCTACTTTGATCCTTCATTAATAACATGCAGACACAATCAATCTCCATCCTATGAAAACCCATCTTGTAAGGATGAATACAATTTCCAACATAGTTATCATGAGCTTCAACCGAGATTCGACATCGGTAGGTATTATTATGGTTAATGCACCCCAGACAATCCATCCAACTATTGAACTTACAATGCAAATTGTGACTACTAGTGTGGCTGATGAAGTTAATATTGATTTTGCTATGATGGTTAAAGGATAACATACTTATAAAACAACGCATGATTTCAGTACTTGATATTCTATTACCTCCTAATTGTTTACACCATCGGGTTCTTCTTCCTGTGCAAGGATGAAAGGAACCTAATTAGTTCTCTTACTAATCCAGGTGGATATTGGCAACCACTTGCCTATTCCATTTGGACCCCCACCATTGTTTCTTTTTAGTTTCTTTAATGGTAGTAAAACTTACAATTTTTGACAGACTTTCAGATCCTAAATTTTTGGAGCTGTTTTGAGGGACTAAAAGGCGTTTTTAGAGAAAAACTTAGAGACTAAAAAAGTTCCAAAGCAATCTATTAGTTTTTTTTTTGGCCTCCTCTTCAAAACGAGGTATTATGATAGCCAAACAGAGATCGTATACCAAAGTTACAACCCCGAGAAGTTGACGTTCCAACTTACCCCAATGGGGCCAACAAGCTTTTGGTGCTTCATCTCCTAGGGTAGGATTTTGGATGTTTAGGGTTTCTCATTGTTTCTCAATGATAAAAAGGCCACTGAGCCTTATTGTAACACAGTTCAGAGGCATGTAGCCACATAATATCTTCTCAGAGATAAGCTACGATTGCTCGAGCTAGTTTATTTCCATTTTGTATGTAAGCATATTTAAGCTCTTTGATATTAATGAAATGAAGTTTTATTTCTGTTGCAGCTTGGTGTTTATGTTTGTATCTATATTTTGTTGTGTTCCTGTATATGTATCAATGGTATCATAACGATATTATCTTTCTCTGTTTTTCTTTGCATGTCCCCAACGAGGTTAGGGTATAAGGAGTTAGAGCTTGAACTGGTTAAGACCAGCCTTGCAAACCTCGATGACCTCCCATGGCAAAAGAAAAGAAAGATGAGGGAGTAGGAGATCCTTTCAAAAAATTGCTTGAGGAAGCCCTCAAGTGACAGAGGAACGCGATGATGGATAACTTTGCCCAGATCCTTTGGCGACTACCCACAGGAGACATATCTTCATCCAACAGCCACTCTAGAGGTGTCACTCCCTTTAAGGTACAAGTCAACTTTGACATTCCCATATTTGAAGGCCAGATAGATGAAGATGTTGTAGATAGATGGTTAAATATGTTGGAAGAATTTTTTTTGGTCCATGAATTTTCCAATCATTAAAATATTACTTTTTCACTCCTCAATGCCACCCCCCATGTCAAGGACTGGTGGGAAACCTACTGTGAACAGAAGGACGAGAGGGAATCCTTATTGTTTGTAGTCGCGCCATCAAGAAACAATATCACCCTATTGAGAGTTATGAAGATAAATACATAAAGTGGACCATGCTGTGATAGGGAAGGGACCAAGACGTGTCGGAGTTCACAAATATTTTTCATACCCTTTGTACGAAGTTAGGTATCAAGGATTCTAAGTGAAATTTGGTACTCAAGTACTCCGGCTGTCTACACAAGTACATCCAGGATGAGAAGGAGTTCTTGGACACCTCCTCACTTGGTGCCGCCTATCGATACACTATTAAGATCGAGCAAAAAATTAAACAAAAGAATCGAGACTTTGGATCTACAAATCCAAATCAAGGGAAAGGCGCACCCAAACCCAGAACATAAGATAAATCCAAGGTGCAGCGACTCAGGAGAACTTGCTAAAGCCACAAGCAAAGAAAAAAACCATGAAGACAAAGGAAGACACAGGGAACACAGGGAAATGGTGTGAGTTCCATAAGATCCCCACTCACAACAAAAGTTAGTGTCAAGCCAAGCAGTCACTGGTGGCCAAGCTGAAAGCTTTCGAATCAGATGCATGTTTCCGTTATGAAACCAGCTCACAAAAAGATAGAAAAGAGAGATCCACGCCTTAGAATTCAGCCTCTTCGAGGGGGAAACCTCCTTTACATTACATAAATGAGCAATTCTTCGATGATTCAAACGACAAAACCTCCTTTCTATATATAGGAGTCTAAGGATTCACAATATAAACCAGCCGACCTAACAATAATAATATAAAGCCACAAAAATAACAATAGAGGGATTCTATGGGGCACAGTAATAACAATATGGGGACAATAGGGGCACAACAATATTAATAAGGGATACAACTACAATAGTAATGGGGTAATCACTAGTATTATAGGGACCCAACATGCCCCTCTCCTTCAAAAAAGTGTTGTCCTCAACACTTGAGTAGTTCTGGATGCTTCTGTATAAAATTCTCATCCTCCCATGTGGAATCTTCAGTGGATAAGTTCTTCCACTTGATAAGATACTCTGAAATTGATCGATTTCGTAGCTGTCGAGTTCTTGTTTCTGTGACTGCTTCTGGTTCCAATATAATTTTTCCTTCCTCGTCAAGTTCTGGCAATATTGTTTGAACTGGGAGCTTGTCACCTATAACCTTCTTTAAACATGAAACATGGAAAACTGGGTGCAATCGAGAAGCTGCAGGAAGCTCCAATTTGTATGCCATAGTACCAATCTTTTGCAACACCTTGTACAGACCATAATACTTTGGTGATAATTTATTATCCTTCTTAGCTTGCTTGAGGGACATTTGCTTATATGGTTGTAGCCATAGGAATACCTAATCACCTACATCAAAACTTCTTTCACTGCGATGTTGATCTGCCTGTTGTTTCATTCTATTTTGTGCCAACACGAGGTTATCCTTTAAGAGTTGGAGGACATGTTGTTGATGTTCGATGTGATGTTCCACTGCTTGAACCTTAGAATTTTCTCTTAAATATGATGTGATGGATGGTGGCTGATATCCATAAAGTGCCATAAATGGGGTCATTTTTGTTGCTGTATGGAAGGAAGTGTTATACCACCATTCAGCCAGAGGCAACCATTTGACCTATTGTGTCTGTTTATCAGATACAAAGAAACGAAGATATCCTTCCAAACATTTGTTTACTATCTCAGTTTTCCCATCAGATTGAGGATGATAAGATGAGCTATGAGCTAACTGAGTACCAAGACAAGAAAATAATTCTGTCCAAAAATTTCCAGTGAAAATGGGATCTCTGTCACTTACAATAATCTTTGGGTTTCCATGTAGCTTTTGAATTGTTTCCATAAATGCAGTAGAAAATGTACTGGGTTTAAATGGATGTGATAATGCACAAAAGTGTGCATACTTGGTAAGTCTGTCAACTACCACCATGATGACACTCTTTCCCTCAGACTAGGGTAAACCTGTGATAAAATCCATTGAAACCTCCTCCCAACGTTGGCTTGGAATGGATAAAGGTTGTAATAGACCCGATGTCTTAATTGTTTCAACTTTATTTTGTTGGCAAACCAAACATTCTGCCACAAACTTTTGAATATCTAATTTAAGGCCATCCCAAAAAAATTCCTTCTTAACCCTGTGGTAAGTTTTTAAAAATCCTGAGTGCCCTCCTAAGGGAGAAGTGTGCAATTCCATAAGAATCTTTTGTTTTAGCTGGGAATTCTTACAGAGGTATAAGCGATCTTTGTACCATAACGAATCATTTTGCCAGCTAAATGTATCAGAAGTACTGGAATCTTGTTGTAACTTTCGAATAAGTGCCCACACTTCTTCGTCATTCTTCCATTCCTCCCTTGCTTCGTTTATCCAATCTGGTTGGATAATAGAAATGGCGCACAACAATGCTTCCACATCCTCATCCTTTCTTGAGAGTGCATCTGCCACCACATTTTGCTTCCCTTTTTTGTAGATGATTTCAAAGTCATAACCCAACATCTTTGTGACCCACTTTTGTTGCTCTTCAGAGGATAATCTTTGTTCTAAAAAGTATTTAAGGCTATCATGATCCATTTTTACCTTGAAGTGTTTTCCCATTAGGTAGGGTCGCCATTTCTTAAGTGCATGGAGTATTGCCAACATTTCCTTCTCATAAATAGCTTTGTGTAAAAACTTTCCCTTGATTGGACGACTTTCGAAAGCAATGGGTCTTTCATCTTGCATTAAAACAGCACCAATTCCATTTCCTGAAGCATCACATTCCACAATAAAGGTTTTTGTGAATTCTGGTGTAGCTAAGACCGGTGCTTGGCACATTGCCTCTTTAAGATGTTCAAAGGCCTTTGTTGCTTCTGGAGTCCATGAAAATGCATCTTTCTTCAATAATGTTGTTAGAGGTGCTGCTATTCTCCCATAATTCTTAACAAACTTGCGATAATACCCTGTCAACCCGAGAAATCCTCGCAGATGCTTTATGGATGTGGGGATTTTCCATTCCTTAATGGCTTTAATTTTGCTAGGGTCTACCTTAACTCCTTCATGAGATACAATATGACCCAGATATTCCACCTCTTGTACTCCAAAGAAACATTTGGATCTTTTTGCATATAATTGTTTCTCCTCCAATAGTTGTAGCACCCTGTCAACATGTTCAACATGATCCTTCCAAGACTTGCTGTAGATTAGTATATCATCAAAAAATACTAACACAAATTTTCTAAGGAATGGTTTAAAAATGGAATTCATCAAACCTTGAAATGTTGAAGGTGCATTGGTAAGGCCAAAAGGCATGACCAAAAATTCATAATGACCCTCATGAGTTCTAAATGTTGTTTTCAGAATGTCTTCAGTCTTCATTCTGATTTGATGATATCCTGAATGAAGATCCAACTTGGTGAAGTAAATTGATCCATGCAATTCATCCAGTAATTCATCAATGACAGGAATGGGAAACTTATCTTTAATAGTGAGCTTGTTGAGCTCCCTATAATTCGGACACATGCGCCATGATCCATCCTTCTTGTGCACCAATACTACTGGAGCAGAGAAAGAACTTTGACTCGGTTGAATTATACCAGCCTCTAGCATTTCTGCAACCATACGTTCAATTTCACTCTTTTGGGCATAGGGATATCTGTACGGCCTGATGTTTGGAGGAACACTTCCTGGAATCAGATGAATAGCATGATCATGATCACGAATAGGTGGGAGACCTTTGGGAGTCTCAAATACCTTGGAATGATTGTCCAAGACTTTTTGGAGATCTGGAGAAATAGATGATTCCAATGTGGAAACATCTAGCGAACATAATTGTGCAATTACACCTCTTTGTTCCTTTTTTAGAAGCTTTGTCATACCGTTAGAGCTGATTATCTTTCCCGGTTTCCCTGCAATACCCCTTAATTCAACTTCCTTTCCTTCCACAGAAAATTTCATGAAAAGTTCTTGAAAATTAAAAGCTATTGTACCCAAGGATTGTAGCCATTGGACTCCTAGTACAACATCAACACCTCCCATTGGAATGGAAAGCATTGGGCTAGTCAATACATATTCTCCCATGGATAGCTTGATATTATGGCACTTTCCAGAGCAATTTATTTTTCCTCCATTTGCAACCATCACTTGACACTCTGGTGCTGGATATAAGAAGCAATTCAATTCTTTTGCTACCTTACAATGAATAAAATTGTGGGTACTTCCTGAATCAATCAACACTATTACCTTTTTCTTCTTGATTTGTCCTTCTATCTTGATGGTTTGAGGAGTGGTAATTCCCGCCAATGCATTACAAGATATGGTCGGATTCATTTCTTCTTTATCTAGGCTTTGTTCCTAGAGTATATCCTCTTCTTTTGACCTTTCTTGCTCCTTTTCTTCTTCCTCTTCACAATCTATGTAGAATAATTTCTTCTCAGCACACTTATGACCTTTAGTGTATTTGCTATCACAACTGTAACAAAGCCCTTTTGCTCTTTTTTCTTCCAATTGTTGTGGTGTCAACCTTATAGGTTGTGGAAGACTAGGGGCAACAACACTTCCATCTTTATAGTTGTGAGTGGTATGCTTCCTGGTTGCCATAATTTTGCTTTCCATTTTTCTTGCTAACCTGAATGCCTTCTCTAATGAATTAGGTTCCCAAAGGCGAACATCATGTTGGATATTATCCTTTAAAGTCCCTATGAACACATCAATCCTATGCTCCTCTGGAATATTTTTTATCCTTATGTTCAATTTTTGGAACTCCTCAATGTGCTCCATTATTGAACCCTTTTGTTTGAGACTTATCAATTGGCTAAAAAAAGTGTTGCTTTTGTATCCTCATAATGTGCTGTCAATTCTTCCGTAAAAATTGCCCAAGTGATAATTTGTTTACGAGACCAAAGCCATTGATACCATACAAACTGATTTGGTTCCAAATATAAAGTTACAATACGTACCTTTTGTGTGTTTTGCACATTATTGAGATCGAAAAATTGCTCCATTTGTAATATCCATGTTGCGAGATCCTTGCCATCAAACTTCCTCATATCGATTTTTGAAATATGGTGGGTCTTTAATCCAACATTAGAGTCTATGGAATCATGATTAACATTTCTTTTGTTCTCATCATGAGTTTCCTTTACTACCCTTTCACCATTAGTGACCATTTCTTGTAGCAACTTATTCATATTTATCTTCAATTCTTCCATCTTATCATCCATGCCATCAATTTTAGCGTCCATGCCATTCATCTTAGCTTCCATGCCATCCATCTTAGCTTCTACACCTTTCTTTAAACAATCCATCTTAGCTTCTACACCTTTCTTTAAACCATCCATCTTAGCTTCTACATCTTTCCTTAAACCATCCATCTTAGATTCTGTTGCTTTTTGTGCAAGTGACACTTGTTGCACTTGATCTCGTAATTTTGATATATCATGTTGCATTTCTTCCTCTTCTTCATAATTCATGCTAGAGCTTTCAGGTTTCTTACTAGGTGTTTGCATTTTCTTTCCTCGGGGCATCAATTACCGATTCAAACTAATTTTTCAAACCAAGCTTATGCAAAAATTTTAAAAAAACTACACACCTTTTTTCACTTTGTAGAAGCTTGATATTGAATCTGATGTATCTCTGTAATTTCAGATCATCTAGTTCTAAAATTGTGACCTATAGTAGCCCTCTGTGTCCTCTTTCCAATGCCACCAGGCTGATCCAAGTTGGATTCTCCAAGGAAAAGTTATGCACAATCTCCCAAGATGACCTGATTTTAGACTAGTTCAGTAGAGCGAACTTGTACGATGTGCCACGAGTCACTGTTTTGACCTTTCGATCTGAAAAATATATAAAAGAAACTAAAGTTCATCCTCTTTCTGTACCTTCTTACAAAATTTCAATCCGATGCTCAGAGAGAAAGTTATGATGATTTTCCCCAGGTCACCTGTTTGGAATGTAATTCAGGAGTCTGCAAAAAGACCAACTTCCTCATATCATATCTCTGCAAGTATTGTGCGAAAATCTCTAAAATTTGGACCCGAGATTCAGCGCAATGTCTTCTCAAATGGGTTTTTTTTTAGCTTCTGAAACATCGCAGAAAAAAAAGTTATAGTGAAAATGCCACAATGACCTGTTTGGAGCAGCGAAACCCTAGAATCCAAAGCTCTGATACCAAATGTTATGAAACCAGCTCACAAAAAGATAGAAAAGAGAGATCCACGCCTTAGAATTCAGCCTCTTCGAGGGGGCAACCGCCTTTACATTACATAAATGAGAAATTCTTTGATGATTCAAATGACAAAACCTCCTTTCTATATATAGGAGTCTATGGAGTCATAATATAACCCAACCGACCTAACAATAATAATATAAAGCCACAAAAATAACAATAGAGGGATTCTATGGGGCACAATAATAACAATATGGGGACAATAGGGGCACAAAAATATTAATAAGGGATAATAGTAATGGGGTAATCACTAGTATTATAGGGACCCAACAATTTCGAACTTTGAGTCAGAACCCAACAAGGGAAATGACAAAAGGAAACATATTATTGATGTGGAGCCTAGTGCCACCATGGAAAACACCAAGCTTCAGAAGATTGAGCCTGAATATCCAGAGGAGGAGGAGCGACTCTTCCACTCATAGATGTGGGTGAAGGGTTCTCTGTTGCAGTTCATTATCGATGGTGGAAGCCAAAAGAACCTCATTTCAATAGAGGTCATGAAGCAGTTGGGCCTATTGATAAAACCACACGTACAATCACAGACCATCAGGTGGCTTCATCGAGGATGATATATCTGTGTTATCCAGTAGTGCTACCCTCCCTACAACATCAAGACCTTCACAAATGAGGTACTGTGTGATGTTTCTCCTCTTGAAGTTTGTGATGTATTATTAGGCCAACCATACATGTGGAAGTGTCATGTTGTGTATGAGTCTAGGCCTCACACTGTTATTATTTCTTTGGGAAATAAGTTATACAAAATACCAGAGGTAACACCGCATACTACCATCTCTTTGATCTCTATGAAGCAATGCAGTAAGATCATTTCCCAGACAGAGAAATTTTTCTTCCTTCTGATTTGCCCTCAGGGCAAGAAGAAGGTTGTGGCCACATCTTCAGCCTTAGGGATCCTCTGCACGATAACAAAAAATTGACAAGGTCATGTAGGAGTACAGGGATATCTTCACCTCACCCATAGGGGTTTATGAGGTTCATCAATAGGTAAACTATATGGGTCACAGTGCCACTCTCCAACTTATTAAAATTTACTTTTCTCACATTTGTTTACATATTTTGTTATATTTTGCTTAGTGAGAAGGGTGAAGGTGAGTTACTATGTCATGTGGCCTAATATATATTAAATGAAAGAATTGGAGCAGTTTTGGGTTGGCTTAAGTGCAGGAACTCGAAGTTGGAAAGCAAGAGAGATTTTAGGAGATTGGTCTCCCTCCTTAACTCCTCAAATCATTCAAAGATTCCTCCACCATATCTCATCAAATCGGAGTTACTAGCAGCCAAGCAAGCTGAGTCCATTGGTAGCCAAGCCACTGATAGTTAAGAAAGAGTCATTCTTGAGTTAGGGAGCCAAGTTTGTCGGGAGCTCTAGTTTTGCATAAATTAGAGAGTCAAGGGACTGATTAGGATTCAATTTTTTTTTTGTAGCCAAGAGGCCATTTTGAGCCAAAACATTATGACTATTATTGTTCTATTGTATTTGACATTTTGATGATAGTGAGAAATTCTACCTTGATCTAGCACTGAATTGAATCAGAGGGTTGAAGCTCTTGGGTTAGGGTCGAACCCTAGTAGAATAATTTCCTCCTTTTATATCTGTATTCTTAGATTAAAATGATAGTTAGCTACTGAAGTTCATTTATGTTTTGTTTAGCTTAAAAAGTATTTGAATTATTGCTTAATGTAGTTTCCATTAATTTGAATAGGTAGATTAGTGGTGCAGTAGTGAAGGAAAGTACTCCAGAAAATCTTGTGACAATGGCCTCTATCTCATCTCCCTCATGGGATCATGATTAGAGGGCCCCACTCTCACAGCCCAAAAAACAAAGTTTCTCTTTCGATCATTGCATAGCTTAGGGTTCATTCTTAGCTAGATCATTGTTTATGATTTCTTGGAAGCACTTTCAGTTGTTATATTGTTTCCTTAAGTTTTCTATAGCTTAAAAGACATTCCATTTCATAGATATAGTCCTTACTAATAGATAGATCAACTTTCTCAAATTCAATTCATATTTTCCATGTTGACATGTAGTGATGCACAAATAAAAATAAAAATATGTTTTTGCTGATCTACAGGCAGGAGCTCATCCAACCAGCTTCACCTAGGTCCTCTCCATCTTCTACTAAGACATACTAGCCCATAGTCCGAACCTCTATTTTGCAGCCACCTTAGGAAAATCCAACCTCCTTGGAGTTCTGGCCTTAGTCTTTAGTAATGTGCACCTTTCCTACACCTTCTATCATCGTAATACATCTCTACAACACCTCATCTCACTTTTCTTTCCACCTAATCCCTTCAACTAACTTCCTGTAGCAAACTAGGACATCTTATAGTAGATTAGGACATTCTATAGCAGTTTCCTATAGCAGCCTGTTTGACCCTCTTTTGACCAAAGATGGTAGTATAAGAGAAGGTTAGGTCCTCATCTTGGATTACATGCCTATCTTTGCCACCTGAGATCAACTTTCCCATGCCTTCTCCCTTAGCAAGATCAAACATAATATCATAGCATTTACATTTCTGAATTTAGCAATTAAAAGATTATTTTTGTGCAAATGTAAAATGAGATACGTAGTGCATGTATGTATGAGTCCTAGAATGATAGAACAAATTTCCATTTCCAAACAATCCTAATAGCTAGAGGATAAATTGCAAGGTTAACATAGTTCATTTATGCAAGTAATTTGTGTCATTTCCTAGCTAGATGATTTATGGCATTTCATAGCATTTACCATTCAGTAACTTTCATTTCCTAAATAGGAAAGAATTTACTTTCTTGCATTATAACTAGCTTTACATTCACTGTTAGTATTTAGACTCCTTCTAGTCAATATAATATTGGTATGGAATACAAATGGTCTAGCGCCCTAGTTGAGAAGTGATATGAGTAGAATATTGTTGCATATGTTGTGTATATAGCACTGTCACCTCCAAGTTTGTACGAAACCGCAGGTTGATGAAGCAAAGTTGGTAGCCCTAGGAGATGAAACATTGTAACGAATAAAATATATAAATAATATAAATATAATGTAAATGATAATAATCATAATTAATTATTAGTTAAGTAGTAATTAGGTTGAAGAGGCATGTCTAATAAGACATGACTCTTCATGAAGAGACACTTGCTTGGTATATAAGCAAGCCTCTCATTCTCATTGTAATTCATTATCATTCTTATTTATATTTAATATAATATCTATATCCTTAATGGATAATTTGATATTCCAAGTCTTTTGGAGTAATTAATCTCAAAGAAGGAACTTTGTTCGCTTCATGTGGTATCAGAGCCACGTTGGCTGATCACCAGGCCTTTGGCTATCAACCTATCATCAACTTCGTTGTTGTCATAATTGAAGCGTTTCGCTACATATTGGGAGATTCTCCAATTTTTAGGTCTTTGGCCATTATTTAAAAAATAATAATAAAGAATAAAGAAGAAGGGTATATAAAAAAAAAAGAGGAAAGTAATATATATATATATATATATATATATATATATAGAGAGAGAGAGAGAGAGAGAGAGAGAGAGAGAGAGAGAGAGAGGGTTTTACATTATTGATAAGAGTGCATAATAAAGATAAGCGGGAATCTTTTCAAGTATATTTAAATTTTTTTACGTGGAGAAGCCCGTGGTTTTAGAAACCAATGGTAATTGCCTGTGGTTTTAGAAACCAGTGGTAAGTTTTACATTTTACATGGAGAACATTAACCGAGGTTTTAGAAACAATTTCCCATGGTATTTTAGAAACCAATGGTAATTGCCCGTGGTTTTAGAAACCGGTAGTAAGTTTTACATTTTACATTTTACGTGGAGAACATTAACCAAGGTTTTAGAAACAACCCATGGTAATAACCCATGGTATTTTAAAAGTTAAAGAGAAAACAGGGATACAAAAGCTCTTACGCGAAAGGTAAATATTACTTTTTACTTCAAAAGTATTGTGAACATCGTGACCGTGTCATATGAAAAGACGTGACCTTTATATTAAGAGGGGTGAAATTAAAAAGTTATCAAGAGAGTAATTAAGTATATAAAAAAGGGACCAATTTATTATTAAAAAAAAGAGTGAAACTATTGTTATTTTAAGATAATAAAGTTATTTTGAAAAGGGGTCTTAATATAAAGAAATACATACATATATAGAGGGCAACAATATAAATGATTATTTTTTTTTAATAAAAGGGTATTCAAGTTTTTAACAATCCACATTAAGGGAGAATATTGGAAATATATATATATAAAGGGAGATAAAATAAGTTATTAAAAAAAAAAAATTCCATACAAAGTTAAAATGATGAAGGAAGAAAGGTTTTCATATAATGGTCTTTCAGTTACAGATTATAGAGTAAATACATTAAAAGGAAATATCCAAGGAAGAGAAGTTAATGTCGCCATCAACCCAAGCAATGATAAAAATTATATCAACATCAACTTGGCAAATCAACTATTAATTCCAGAGCTAAGCATTAGTGTAAAGAAAAATATTTTTGACCAAAACAAGTATAAAATTAGTGATCTACAAGTGACAATAGGTCATTATGACTACATATCTCAATTTCATGTTGTAAGGATGGATAGAAACACTGACATCATACTCGGTCAACCCTGGTTTAAGGATTTGGGTACATTCATGTTAAACATAAAGAAACAAGTTTTGACGTTTCCTTATAAAGGGAAGATGGTCATGTTTCGAGACATAACAAGTAAATCAAAATCAATAAAATCTTCATTAGAAGACCTTAAGGATATCTCAGATTTGATGTTTCAAGGTAACGAAAAAACTATATCAAAGAAGCAAAAAGAGCTTGAAGAAGTCATCTGCAGCAGAGACAAACAAATTTCGCGCATAAGAGATCACCAAAAAAAGCTACTCGAACAAGTCAAGAAAGCTAAAGCATCAAAGAAGGAACTCAAGGAGCACTTATCAGAACAAGAAGAGGAAACTTTGCGTTTAAAGAACCTCAATAAAAATTCATTAGAACAAATCAGAGATCTAAAATATGAAAATTTTAAAATTCAAAACACTAAAAATAAGGTTGATGAATCAAAAACCAAAGAACTTTTATGTCTGAGAAACCATAACCAAAGTCTGCTCAATCAAACTAAGAAACTTAAGGAGGATAAGAAAGCATTAAAAGATAAGTTGGAACAAGTCACTCAAGAAGAAGTATCAAAATCTCCAGTTACAACAATTCAAGTTGAAAATAAGGGAATGAATACCGATCCAGTGAATATGACATCTCAAGAAGACAAATCAGTTGAAGACACACTTAGATGTTGCAGTTCAGACAATGGACATCCCAAGTGAATGTTCCATAACCAATTCAACAACATCTTCACCAAAAGAAAATCTAAAAACTTTATATCAACAGCCGAATCACGAGAGTAGACAAAGAAACCAAGCTTCGTATCAATACCATTCAAACCAAAGACAAAAAATTAATATTTCAGAGAATAATGATGTAACATCCATCCAGTCTTACACTGACAAGTCGTTACAAAATTCCAGTGATCAGAATACTATACAGAAAATTAATCTAGGATGGTATGATCCCTTCTCAATGCGACAATTTTGTTTGTCACTAAGAAGATCATATCAGCTTGTATCGACAAAGATGACTGTTCCAAGAGAGAAATACTTTCAAAACCGAGAAATAGATCAAGCTTTCTTTCATCGACAAGCTTTGAGGACAAAGCTCTTTAAGGAAGGAGGCAATGTAACGAATAAAATATAAATAATATAAATATAATGTAAATGATGATAATCATAATTAATTATTAGTTAAGTAGTAATTAGGTTGAAGAGGTATGTCTAATAAGACATGACTCTTCATGAAGAGACACTTGCTTGGTATATAAGCAAGCCTCTCATTCTCATTGTAATTCATTATCATTCTTATTTATATTTAATATAATATTTATATCCTTAATGGATAATTTGATATTCCAAGTCTTTTGGAGTAATTAATCTCAAAGAAGGAACTTTGTTCGCTTCAAACATCCTTGTTGCAGTAATGAGGCTCATCACTTTTTGGTGCCGTTGTCGGAGAGGTGTCTAGGTAGATGTAATTTCTTATTTTCCTTCTAATTTGCATTCAGTAGGTAGATGTTATTCTGCTTTCCCTTTTGTTTTTCAATTAATTATGAAAAGCACACAAAAGGAAAAAAAATAAAATCATGCCTCATAAGAGTAGAGACAATTTAGGGAAATTCTTGCCAAATACCCCCACACCATCAAACAATCAACCTTCCCTCTTCTTCGGTGACTGTCAGCTTCCCTCTCTAACTGTAGGGGAACTAGAGGACCCATTAGGTGAATAAGCAGAGATCTTTGAAGAGCCTACTGGGGAAGAAGAAGAAACCATTCCACACACTTACACCATGGCTGAAAACAAAAATAGGACTAAAAATAGAAATGAAGGTGCTTTTCCCATTAGAGAGATGAATGAAGATGCTAGGATGAAAAATATAAGCCCCTTTTCCCTTCCTCACTTCCATGGATTAACATCAGAAGACCTTGATACTTTTTTGTTTGAGTTTGTTTTCATATACAGAACTTATGATTATACCTCTGATGACCAGAAGTTGAAGTTGTTCCCATCCACCCTTAAGGATGCAACCTTGCACTAGTTCAGAGGTTTACCTGGGGATAACATCACTACCTGGGCTGAAATGAAACAATCCTTCAACGACAAGTATAGGGACTACTATAGGTCCAAGGAAACCAAAGAGAAAATATTTAGAATGACCTTGGGACATGATTAATCCTTAGAGGATTATGAGGAAAGGTTACAACTCAGCTACAAAAGGGCCAAATGCACCCTTGATCTTGAATCACTCAAGTTAGCCCTTCTTAGAGGGATTAGGGAAGATCTCCTAGAAACCCTAAACATGTTGTCTGGAGGGGACATTTATCAGCTATCTTATGATGATATCAAGACAATTTTCAAAAATCATTCTAGGGCTTCCAGAAAGAAGGGTAGGGCCAATCAAGCTTTGGTCGTTCCTCTTCCTCCAACATATCTATCAAGAGTGAAATTGGAAACATGTTGGAAGACATTAATAGTGAAATTTTGCATACCCTTGGTCTGCAAATGAACATCATGTAGATCAAGAGGAAGCAGGAGGAAGTAGAGAGAGCCTTAGCGGTATTTTTCCCTAGATGCACTCGGTCTGTGAGAAAAACCACTCCATAGATAAGTGCCATTCTTTGCTTGGATTGAAAGCTATATATCAAGGAAATGAAGGTGGGGTTGAACAACTCTATTATATCAACCAAAGGAGGCCTTAAGGACCTCGACCATACCAACAGGGCATGTAAGGGGCATCCTATTCATATTACAATCCCAATCAGAATGCATCCCTTTCCACTTGGTTTTCTCCTGCTCATGCTTCATGGTCCACACCTTCTCCCTCATCTTATGCACCTCAATACCATTCCCAACTTGCCAGTCAATCATTTCATCCATATGCTCCCCCACATCCTCAATGGAATATCCCATCATAGGGGTGGAGGCCCCCATTCAACCAATCTCTAGCCTTACTACCTCCATCTCCATCTCAACCACAACTCCTTCATCCCGCTTTGCATAATCAACCTCAGATGGCTGCTCAACCAAATATGAACCCAAACAACAAACAAGCACAATAGGTCTATAGTGGAGAGACATCCTACCTTGCCTATGTTGTGGAAATTCAAGATATCAACCTCAGGTCTAGAAGAGTGCTTCCAGATAACCAACTCCATATCCACCAAAGGATCTTGAAGAGGAAAAGGAAGAGAGTGTTCCTAAATCTAGTCAACCTTCTTTTCCTAAAAGACTGATCCATCTTAGTTAGCACACCCCATAAGAGATCAAATTTCTAGGATAATTGAAAAACTTGTGTGTTAAAATCCCACTCCTCCAAGCTATCAAGGATGTCCCCATCTACAACAACTTAATCAAGGAGAAATGCTTCAAAATTCCTAGGAGGAGAAAGAAAGATACCCATACCATTAATGTCATTGGACAATTGTCTGACTTAATGTTGGGGAGAGTGATTTACCCAAAGTATCTAGACCTTAGAAGTCCTGTGGTAGATGTGCACATTGATGGCATCATTGTCCCCCACACCTTGATTAATCTTGGGGCTGCCATCAATGTGATGACTAAGGACACCATGCTCAAATTGAATCTCCAAGGATCATTGAGGAAGACCACAATAGTATTGTAGCTTGCAGACAGATCCACAATAGCTCCTGAGGGAGTTGTTGAGGATGTGTTGATCTCTATTGATTCGTGGGAGTACCCTGCTGACTTATTAGTGCTTCAGCCCAAAACCAAATTCAATGGTTTTCGTCTCATACTTGGAAGGCCATGGCTAGCCAATGTTGATGCTTACATAAGTTGTAGAGTTGGTAACATGACCGTTAAGAATGGGAATTTATTCAAACAATTGGTCTTGTACCCTCCTACTCAACCATCCCTAGAGCATGACTTACCCTTATGGTTGGAAGAGGAAGAGGAAGAGGAATATGAAGTACACCATACCATATCCTACCCAATCTCTACCCTAGATACTATTATAGGAGAGGGGAAACCTGATGCAGGCTACCTCATTGATTAAATCCTCTAGAACCAACTCCCTAACACCATGCCTCTTGATGAGCTGGTGAAGAATTCTGAAGATAACCCTTGGATTGATTTGTGCCTAGTTGACTCAAGTCCCACTCATATAAAAATGGTGGAATTTGGTCCATATAAAACATTGAAAATAAACCCCTCTCTCTCAGCCCATCAGGAAGAGAGGTTGTGCAACATGCTGAGAGAGAACTTGGATGCTTTTTCCTCAAGCTATAAGGAAATGAAGGGAGTGCATCCTTTGGTGTGTACTCACCACATCTACATTAAGGAAGGATGAAAACCACTGAGCAAACCTCAAATAATAATGAACACAACCCTCAAAGACATAATCAAAGAAGAACTGCATAAGTTATTGGATGCAGGGTTCATTTACCCCATCTCAAATAGTGAGAGGGTGTCTCCTCTAGTTTTGGTCCCAAAGAAGAATGGGAAGTGGAGGATTTGTGTCTATTATAGAGATCTAAACAAAGCCACTAATAAATACCATTTTCCTCTACCTTTCATTGATCAAGTCTTGGATGGTATTGCAGGGAAGAAGTTCTTCTCTTTCCTTGATGGATTTAGTGGTTACAATCAGATCTAGATCAACCCAGAGGAGCAAGATAAAACCACCTTCACTTGTCCTTGGGGTACCTTTTCTTATAGGGTCCTTCCTTTTAGATTATGTAATGCCCCTTCCACTTTTCAAAGGGAAGTTTTGAGCATCTTTGTTGAGCTAGTCCATAACTTTGCAGAAATCTATATGGATGATTTGACCCCTTATGGTTGTGATTTCCTGGAGGCTCTCTCTAACTTGGGGAAAGTATTAAATAAGTGCATTGAAATTAACCTATCACTTAGTCCCGAGAAGTGTGAATTCTTGATGAATTCATAGGACTATTTTAGGTCACTCAATATCCCAAGAAGGTCTACAAGTGGACCCAAATAAAATCGCTATCATAAAAAGGGTCCCTAATCCTCAAAAGTAGAGCGATGTCATGAGTTTCTTGGGCTTAGATAGATACTATAGGAGATTTATCAAAGAATTCAGCAAATTATCCTCATCATTGTTTGGACTTCTGGTAGAGGACTCTAAATTTTTCTGGTCAGAAAGTTTCCAAGAGGCCCTAGAAATCTTGAAGGACAGGTTGACTATTGCACCCATACTTAGAGACCCAAATTCAGCTCTTCCTTTCCTCATCCATGATGATGCATCTGAAAAAGCTATAAGAGCAGCTCTAGGCCAGATAGATGACAATTTTCCTTATTCCATTTACTTCATTATAAACAATTTGTCCAAGGCTGAATTGAACTACACTATGATTGAAAAGGAACTCCTAGCTGTTGTCCACTCCCTGGACAAATTCAGACACTACATCATTGGTTATCAAACCTTTGTGCATACTGGACATGCTGTCATCAAATACTTAATGAACAAACCTGATGTGAATAATAGAATTATTAGATGGTTACTTTTATTACAGCAGTTTGATTTAACTATAATTGATAAGCTTGGTAGAGAAAATGTAGTTGCATATTTTTTGTCTAGACTTACTTTGCCTGCAGGTGAGGAAAGAATGGTTGATGATAAGCTTCCAGATGATAATTTTTTTTCTATTTTAGTTCTCTCCCCATGGTTTGCTAACATAGCCAACTACCTAGTTGCTACATAGTTCCCTCCAAATTTGTCATCCAAGGAGAAGAGCATAATTGTAAGGAAGAGTAGCCCATTCACTTGGATTGGGAGCAATCTCTTCAAACTGGGCCCATATCAAATTTTGAGGAGGTGTGTTAGGGAGGAGGAAGTCTTTGAAATCCTTCTAGCTTGTCATGATGGGCCTTGTGGAGGTCACTTTGTAGCCAAGAGGACAACCTTCAAGGTACTGCAAGTTGGCTACTACTGGCCCACTCTCCACCAAGATGAAAGAAGATACACCAGTCGATGTGATCAGTGCCAGAGAATGGGGAAACCTACTCCCAAGGATGAAATTCCCTTGTAGCCTCAGGTGGCTCTAGAGCCATTTGACAAGTGGGGCATGGATTTCATTGGGCCCATTGATCCACCATCAGGGCAGAAAAAGTACATAATTGTATGCATTGATTATTTGACAAAGTGGGCTAAGACCAAGGCTGTCAAGGTAGCAACATAAGAGAAAGTGGTTGAGTTCTTAAGGGAGAATGTATTTTACAAGTTTGGGTACCCTAGAGAACTAGTCACCGATCAGGGAGCTCAATTCACATCACATATGATTGAGAATTTGTTGAGGCAACATAAGATAAAACACAGGAAGTCAACTACCTATCATCCTCAGGCCAATGGAAAAGTAGAGGTCACTAACAGAGCATTGGAAGGCATCCTCACCAAGGTTGTGAGCAGTAGCAGAAAAGATTGGGCTGATAGACTAGTGGAGGCCACTTGGGCCTATAATACAACCTGGAAGACAACCACTAGCTTCACCCCTTATGACTTGGTCTATGGAAAGAAGGCTCTTCTCTCCATTTAGTTTGAGTAGAACACTTTGAGAATGGAAGCACAATTATATTTAGATATTACAAATGCACAACAGGAGAGGCTACTCCAGCTGAATGGTATGGATGAATTAAGGATGCAGACCCTCCTATGCACTGAATTTATCAAAGTATAGAGGAAGGTTTGGCATGACAAGAACATTAAAGACAAGGTTTTTCAAGAAGGGGATTTGGATCTACTATATGATTCTAGGTTCAAGGAATTCAAAGGAAAATTGATGAGCAGGTGGTTGGGCCCATATATGATAGAGAAGTGCCATGAAAATGGGGTTGTGCAAATCAGGACCATTGATGAGGAAGGTATTCCCTTGCTTGTCAATGGATACAGATTGAAAGTCTATAAAAGACCTTTGTCTAGGGAAGAGTTCATCAGTACCATTAGTAAGGAGGTAAATATGATTGGAAGTTTCTTAGCTTTCAGGTCACACAATTCTTGAAGAGTGTTTTTATTTTTGTGAAAAATAAAAAAGAAGAAAAAAAGAGGAAAAAAAAAACAATAAGGGGCCTGGATGAAAACGTCTATGAGGAATCTAAGCCCAACTCTTGGGTTGAAAACCTCCTTGAGGTAGCCTAGGAATGAAAAAAGAAAAATAAAAGGATCCTTGGGTGAAAACCTCCTTTGAGGCACCTAGGGTAGGAAGACAGACTAAAAACCTCTTTTGGGGTGACCTATGTGTCTTTCAAAAAAAAAAGAGAGAGAGAAGAGAAAAAAAACCAAAAATGCCATGGCAGGGACCTCAAACCTACCCACTAATAAATTCTGTGATTTTGCAGGTTTTTGAAGGCAATAAAAGATTCAGAGCTATAGGGATAACATGCCAAGAATCATCTCATTTCCTCCTCCATCCACTTCATCTCATTCATTCCTACCATGTCCCCATCACTCATCTCCATTTTCAGGCATCAAAAATATATTTTTTGGCATTTTCTAGCTTGCTATAGGATGTCTTGTAGTTGCTATAGGAAGATCTTGTTGCACTACAGGATGTCCTAAAATGCTACAGGAAAGGGGTCCCAATAGGAAAATAAATATGCAAGCCTATTCTAGGTTGAGGTGGGACCCTACATCTCATCATACCTCACCCATCAGCAATGCTCCAAGCCATCACATCCATACCTAGCTCTGTGTCATTAAAACAAAGTGCAAGAAAATGAAAAAATTAAAAAAAGGTCTAGAGGACATGTCCTCCCTTGCCTCAGTCATTCACCAGTCAATCTGAGCCTTAATCATCATTATCCAACCCTTACATCACTGCCCAACCTCCCTCTAAGAAAACCCACTGAGTAAGAAAGGTAAAGGAAGCTACAGGGTTTCTTGTAGTAGCTACAGGATCTCCTGTAGCAGCCTGTGCCATCATTACAACTAGCCTAAGCTTGCATTCTCCTTCACAACCAGAGAAAAGGGGAGCGCCAACATCTCTAAAGACATTATTTCTCCTATCCAGAGCTCCACAGCAACAACAACAGAAAGGATGTACCAACCACCTGCACACATGGAACAACAGGCAGTCAACTACATAAGCAGGAGGAAATAAATAGGAATGACAAAAAGGAACACTTACTTGAGCAGCAGCACAACAGGTCAATCCTCCAGCATGCATCGATCAGAAAAGGTAGTAACAAGTATGTCCACTCATCCAACTCTTCCCCAAGTACAATATGATAAAAATGTATAAATGTTGAAAAAAGTTATTTTTTATAAGTTGAAGGTGGCCAATTAAATTGGCCATCATCAGCTCATGATAAGAAAGATAACTCCAAATCAACATGCCACATTGGAGTTTCAAATCAATGGGCATCAGTAAAAAAAGGTGGTTGATTCAGTTATGTGGGAGTGGGTGATGATTACGTGGGGAAAGTGCATGATTTCCAGTGGTGGGCCAACAGTCCCAATTATGAAATCACATACCACTTCCAGCCAACACAACGCTCTGAGCCTTGACCATAAATAACATAAAATGAACTTGTTTCTCATTTTGAAATCAAAGAGACTGAGACCATCTAGGAAGCCATCAGAGATTCGAACCCTATTTTGGCCACCCTAGAGGAAATAGAGCTACAGGAAGCTACACGAAACTCAGAAAGCTACAGGAAGCACTGGAATTCCACAAGAAATCTGCAAGGTAGTGCTTAGGGTCAAATTGGTCATAAAATATCATAATCCCAAGCATCACAGTGAAAATTAAGTGGCCCATCTCTCTTGTGTTCATGATTTGATAACCAAAAAGAAAAAAAAGATAAAGACTTTGCAATCTTCTAGTAATTACAGTGGGTTGGAGAATTAGACAAAATTTTCGGAAATTTAAGGTAATTTTGTGGATATAGAAAAGGGTATTAATTGTAGTCATCTATAAAAAACATTTTAAGATCTCATCCACCCTAAAACTCATACTGAAGCTAGCCTACAAAACCTCCTACATTTAGCTATAACCAGAGAAGAGAAATGGGAGGGGGATTCAATATAATAGAACCCACAAATACATCAAGGATTCACCTTGATCCCCCTATGGTAGATATTTTTAGGAGGCATCACTGGTTGGGCTTCTTTTATTTGCTAAGGGGGTACGATGATGATATAGCCCATGAGTTTTCCAGGATACTCAACCCTTAAGCAAGAACAAGTGCTACCACTATGGTGAGAGGGTTGTCCATTACAATCAACCTTGAGGTGATTAACAGAGTAACCACACTTCCTCAAGGGGTACAATGGAGAAAAGAGGACAAGGCTAGCAACACCTTTGCTAAGAAAAACTTCTTCATAAATGATGAAGAGCCAATTGAATATAAAAATGGGGTTAGGAGGGAGAGCCTTCCCTATCCTTGGGATGAGGTGAGCTACCACATCCTCAAATACATTTCTTGTGAAGGGAGGCTCAGTGTAGTCTATGGCTACCAATTCAGACTCCTCCATGAGTTGAGGTTCATAAATGATTTACCCATAAAACAAAGGCTCAGTGTGACTTGTTTCCTTTTGTAGTAAATTATAGACATGAGCCAGAAGTTGAAAGAAGGGAAACACCAGCAATTATCACATCATGGACTCATTAAGCTGATAATGGTGGATTCCTGGAGCCAATTAAGAATTCTTGTTCTCTGGTCAACATTTAGAGACATGGACAGAGAGGCTATCCTTGAGACCCAAGACCTTGAATATGGTGGGACCCAAACCTCTAGTGATTAAGAGGAAGTAGAAGAAGAGGAAGAAGAAGAAGAAGAAGAAGAAGAAGAAGAAGAAGAAGAAGAAGAAGACGAGGTAGAAATTGACAAAACAGAAAAATAAGGAGAAGAAGAAAAAGAAAAAGAGAAAGAAGAAGAGGAGGATCCAACCTTGAGAAATATACTAAATAAAGGGGGGGATCTCCAAGATTGTCTCCTAATTCCATTGAAAAGGAGGTAGCCACTGCCTTGGCTACCTTGAACACACCCATCAAGTTTAAGAGGAAAAGATAGAGGCAGGCTCCCCTCTATTTTAAAACAAGAAGAAGCACCAGGATCAAGTAGGGGAAGCCACAAACACCTACAAGAACTCCCATCATAATTTAAGAGTCACCAAACAAGCAGGAGGAGATAGGTTCCTTGTGAATGAAGAGTGAGGAAGACACATCACAAAAAGAAATCCCAAAGTCTCCCATCACCTATGTTAGGAAGCTTGTCACCAGGTCAACACCAACAAAGAAAATGAAGGCACTTGTGACCCTCTTATAGAAAGGAAAAAGGCTGCTATAGGATCCTCAGTCAGTGTTACAGGAAACACAGAAAAATCTACAGGAAGGACAACAGGGGCAGAGAGTGTTGGGACAGGGTCCCCTAGGGTTAAATTTTGTATAAGTTTTGCTAATATTGTAAAGTCTCTGCATTTTAAGGAGCAAAGTGTGCCGGTCATTTGGACTTAAAGGGGCTTTAGGAAGGTCAAATCCATTTAGTTTGTTAGGAGTTAAGTTGTTGTGTGACCCGCCCATGTTTCGCGGACCATGTCATTGTAATAGAGAATGTAATAAAAGGGAGTCATAGAGAGTCATGACAAATGGAGAGATAATCTATGAGTGAATGATCTAAGTAAGAGAAGTCTGTTTTCTGTACTAAGGTGAAGGGGAAGGCCCCTGCAATTATGAGCGCGGAGACCTTGGTAAGTATGCAACTGAGTGAATGGGCCCTTGCAACTGTGTGCATAATAAAGCCTGTTTTGGAGCATTATCTGTGTGTTAGTGTTTACTTATGAATTTACTGTATATTCTCTTTGTTTATTGCAATTTATCATGAAACATACTTAATAGATGTGTGAAAGGGGTAGATTTGTTTAATTACATGATGTTATGAATGCTTAAAATAGTCGACGAAGAGTTACAATCTGTTATCTATTAGTTAGTGTAATTTTCAGGTTTTAAGGGTTAGGGTTCATGAAGGTCATAATAAAGCCCTAAGAGTAACAAAAACACATCACATAGTCCTTTGGATGTAGAAACCTGGTTCTAACATCCCCCAATACTGCCTTGCATCCTGCGCTACATGGGTTGTTTTCGAAAGGGCTGGTAGTATAGGGTTTTATTGGTTAGCGCAACTAAATCTGAACCTACTTCCAAGCCCCCTCAATCCAATAAATGGTTCCATTGTTGAGACCAGGATCTATCTGAGGAATGTTTGATGTGGCCTAAGTGGATATCGACTAAGAAAGAGATCGAGAAGTTGATAGATCGGAAGTGCCACGAGTTTGCAGCCCATGAAAATAGGAATTCGAGCCTATCGAAGGAAGAGTGGTTGAATAGATACATGTATATAGAAGAACACGAAATTTTCTTCTGCTCTTTTTTGTGTGAGTTATACAAATGGTTGGCCAAATTGGCGGATGGTAAAAGTATGTGGAAGTTGGATAACCATATTGTGTGGACTCCAAAACTAGTAAAGTGGTTGGAAGGTTCAGAAAACAAGATTGCGAGGGCTGTCAACTATTGGATCGATAACATCTTGGGTGGATTCATTATTGAGTTCACGATTGACACATTTGTCAATTATAGTGAAGCTGAATGCCATTTTTTCAAAGGACCAAGAGGTAAGTATCTGAAGTCCCTGAAAAGTTGGATTAAAATGTTATTATGTGAGAAATGGGTTATGCCATTGAATCGATGTTTAGATGAGACTTGACAGGAACTATGCGAAGTGGAAAGGCATTAAGAAGAGATATAGATTTAGGTGCTGAGTATAGTCCTTTGTTGGTAGCGTCTGATAGTGATGAAGAAAGTAGTAGTCTGAAGATGCTTTAAGGTGCACCGCGAATGGTAAATTAGGGTATTGCAGGAATCCCACATCCATCCACTCCACCTTTGCCTTCACCTCCACCTCACACACCCACACCTACACCTCCACCTCCACCTCTACTATTTAGTATGGTGAACGCGAAGAGTATTCCCATATTCAATGTTTAGGGGATAGGGGACAGAAGACCCTAAACAATTCTGGTTTGTAGCAAATGTTGTGTGGAAGTCACAATAGATAATAGATGATGACCTGAAGAAAGCGCAACTGGTCACAACATTGAAGGCTAGGGCGTTATGTTGGTATATTACGACTCATCCACCTGTGACGTTGAAAGATACAAAGGATGAGTTGAATAATGAATTAAAGAAGCCTAAGTCTTAAGCTCATTCTGTAATTGAGGTTAAAGAAATTAAGAAGCAGGTAAATGAATTTGCATGGGATTTTGATCAAAGGTTGAAATTTATGCTACAGCATGCTAATCTACAAACCACGAATTAACAACACAAGAATTGGTATATTGCTTCACTATTACCTCACTTGAGATTCCCTTTGTCGCAGCAGAAGATTAGAACATAGGCTAAGGTCCTGGAGATTGCTATGAAGCTGGAGGCCTCATCTATTCAAGATACAAATCTGGGAGTGAAACAGACTCAGTAGTAGTTGGCTAGCCTACATATGGAATTACAGAGCTAAAAGGGAAAAGAAGTCCAGAGTGAGACCCGCGTGGAAGTATGGTGTTTAAAATGTAAAGGTCATGGTCACGGAAAGGATCATTTCCTGGTGTATCAGAATTATCTAGTCGGGGGAGGTCCTATCCCCCTGAAGTTGTAAAGTACAGCTGGGACGAGCACTGGTGTAGTACCATGGTGTGCTATCTACCAGATCATAGGTTAACATACGATGGACAATTTTCATCGGCTGTAGAAGTTTGTATAGACTCCCCAACAACTGTTTTGCAATTTTTGTAAGTCTGTAGGTCATGATGAGTGAAATTACCGAAGTTATGAATTAATGATGGACATAACACCAACATATAGAGTACAGATGGAGGCATGTCCTCAACAAGATCAAGGAACAATTGCAGCATGGATAGGATTCTAGGGATGAGGAACAGGATGAGGGGGAGGAGTTTGAAAAGGTTGTGACCAGATCATTTGTTACAATTGTGGAGAATTAGGTCACTTTGCATGAGATTGTCAGAATCTAATGCACCCCTTGTGTCAATACTGTCGACAGTTTGATCATGTCATAGAAGATTGTCCCATTCTCATTGCAAAGATGTAACAAAAGAAGACCTAGACCCAACAACCTACTCAAAACATCTAGATGATGAGATCAAAACCACATGAAGATGGACCTAGTGTTAATATTGTTACACGAAGCAATATAGCTACTAGGGAGGATAAAGGAAAACAACCAAAGGAAAATGTATGGGTACGTAAGGCTACTAACAAGGAAGTTGAATTTGATTTGAATAAAGTGAAGAAAATTTTTATGGAAGTTAAGAGGAGATTTGCAGACACAAGATATTCTACATCAAAGGCTCATAGTACACGAATGGAGAAGCTTGACGAAGTCCCTACTGTGCAGGAAGAAGATCCATCATTGTTAACATCTTTCTTACAAACTGCATGAAGCTCCTGAGGGGCTAGAAAGAAGCAGAGGGGCTGCAAGAGTTTATACATAACTGCGCTGGCAAGGGTAAGTCACTGCCTGAACAACGCGCAGTGCATAAGGTGGATGAAGGTAAGAAAAGGACTGGTAAGGAGACGAGGTTGACTGCCCATATTGGAGAACTTGAAATGGACCAGGTGATCCTTGATTTGGGATCTGATGCAAATTTTTTGCCGAAACAAACCTGGGAAAGAATGGGAAAATCAACACTATAATGGTCCCCAATCCAACTGCGAATGGCGAATCAACAAAAGATTATTCCTATGGGGTGCCTACATGGAGTAATTGTGGATATTGAAGGGGCGCATGCCATAGCTGATTTTGAAGTAATTGAAATAGTGGATGACAGTAATCCATACCTAACACTGCTTGGAATTCATTGGGCATTTGATATGAATGCACGAATCAACCTAAAGAAGCGCATCATGACATTTGAGAAGAAGGAACTAAGGGTTATTATTCCATTGGATCTGGCCGAGGGTGCACGATATACTGAACTAGTTTGAGATTATTATGAGGAAGACGATATTGAGAAAATATATAAGGTTACTGTGTGGGATAAGGATTGGATCAACCCTACGGCAGATGGGTGAATTACTTGGGAGAAGGACAACTCTTGCAATTCAGGCTTAGATGAGGAGCTTGAGCACTGGAAGAATAGACTGCATGAGGTATCGACGCTACAGTGCAATAGACTCACAAAGTCACTCTGATGTATATCCACAGAGGTATTCAACTTATCGCATTATAATGGTTAAGAAGATGTAAATTTATTTCTGGATAGATTTGAAATGGATGTACCAAAGGAACATTAGTTCTAGGCATTAGACATCGCGCTGAGAGCTATGCCTGCCAGATGGTGGGGCACACATAAGAACAACTTTGTAGACCAGAAGGAATCCGACGGATGATGAAGCTACAGTTTGGGTAGGCCAATACCCGCATTACAGAGAAATATAAAGGAAATGATGATCTGTGTGAGCATCTGGCTTGATGGATGAAAGAATGGGGAGAGGAACCACAACCAGAATGGGTTCACACATTCTGCCATACTTTGGATACTATTTCAATGAACTGGTATCTAGAAACAGAGTTGTGATATGAAACCACAGAGTGGGATGTTCTGAAGGAAAGTTTTCTGTTAACTTTTAGTTTTGAGGATGGATTTGAGTGTATTGATGAAGTGTTATAGGAGATTCAGGTTGCAGTATTTAGAATTCCCGAAGAACTTGCCGCATGGGTACAACCAGACTGAAGTACACATCTATGCCATGCATTTTGTTATGAAACCAACTCACAAAAGGATAGAAAATATAGATCAATGACTTCAAAATTAGTCTCTTCGAGGGGAAACCTCCTTTACATTACACAAATGAATAATTCTTCGATGATACATATGACAAGACCTCCTTTCTATATACAAGAGTCTAAGGGGTCCCAATACAATTAGAGCCTACATAACAATAATATTGTAGGGGCACAAAAATAACAATAGTGGGCTTCTGTGGGGCGTAATACATGGGGACTATATGGGCACAATAATACAATAAGGGGGTTGCACTAATAACAATAAGGGGTTACACTAGTAGTATAGGGACCTAACATCCCCCTCTCCTTCAAAAATTGTTGTCCTCAATGCTTGAGTAGTTCTAGATGCTTCTAGATAAAATTCTCATCCCCCCATGTGGAATCTTGAGCGGGCAAGTTCTTCCACTTGATGAGATACTATGAAATTGATCGATATCCTAATTGTCAATTTCTTGTTTTTGTGACTGCTTCAGGTTCCAATATGATTTTTCATTCCTCGTCAAGTTCTGAAAATCTTGTTTGAACTGGGATCTTCTCACTTATAACCTTGTTTAAGCATGAAACCTAGAAAACTGGGTCCACTCGAGAAGATGTAGGAAGCTCCAATTTGTATGCCATAGTACGAATCTTTTGTAACAGCTTGTACGAACCATAATACTTTGGTGATAATTTATTATCCTTCTTAGCTTGCTTGAGGGAATTTTTTTTGTATGGTTGTAGTCATAGAAATACCCAACCACCTATATCAAAATTTATTTCGCTGCAATGTTGATCTCCCTGTTGTTTCATTCTATTCTGTGCCAAATTGAGGTTATCCTTTAAGAGTTTGAGAACTTGCTTTTGATGCTCAATGTGATCTTCCATTGCTTGAACCTTAGAATTTTCTTTTAAAGATGATGTGATGGATGGTGGATGATATTCGTAAAGTGCCATAAATGGGGTCATTTTTGTTGCACTATGGAAGGAAGTGTTATACCACCATTCAGCCAGAGGAAACCACTTGACCCATTGTGTTTATTTATCAGTTACAAAGAAACGAAGATATCATTTCAAACATTTATTCACTATCTCAGTTTTCCCATTAGATTGAGGATGATAAGATAAGCTATGAGCTAACTGAGTACCCAAATATTCCACCTCTTGTAGTCCAAAGAAACATTTGGAGCTTTTTGCCTTTAATTTTTTCCCCTGCAATAGTTTGAGCACCTTGTCAACATGTTGAACATGATCCTTCCAAGAATTGCTATAGATTAGTATCTCATCAAAAAATACTAACAAAATTTTTCTAAAGAAGGGTTTGAAAATGGAATTCATCAAACCTTGAAATGTAGAAGGTGCATTGGTAAGGCCAAAAGGCATGACCAAAAATTCATAATGGTCCTCATGAGTTCTAAATTCTATTTTTGGAATTTCTTCAGTCTTCATTCTGATTTGATGATATCCTAAACGAAGATCCAAATTGGTGAAGTAAATTGCTCCATGTAATTCATCCAATAACTCATCAATGATAGGAATGGGAAATTTATCTTTAATAGTAAGCTTGTTGAGCTCCCTATAATATGGACACATGTGCCATTATCCATCGTTCTTGTGTACCAATACCACTGGAGTAGAGAAACAACTTTGACTAGGTTGAATTATACCAACCTCTAGCATTTTTTCAACCATACGTTCAATTTCACTCTTCTGGGAATATGGATATCTGTAAGGCCTGATGTTTGGGGGAACACTTCCTGGAATCAAATGAATAGCATGATCATGATCATGAATAGTTGGGAGGCCTTTGAGAGTCTCAAATACCTTGGAATGATTGTCCAATTTTTTTGTGGAGATATGGATAAATATATGATTTTGATGTGGGAACCTCTGGTGAACATAATTGTGCAATTATGCCCCATTGTTCTTTCTTTAGAAGATTTGTCATGCTTTTAGAGCTGATTATCTTTCCTGATTTCCCTGCAATACCCCTTAATTCAACTTCCTTTCCTTCCAAAAAAAAATCAAGAAAAGTTCTTGAAAATTAAAAGCTATTGTACCCAAATATTGTAGCCATTGGACTCCTAGTACAACATCCACACCAGCCATTGGAATGGAAAGAATTAGACTATTAATGAAATATTCTCCCATGGGTTGATTGATATTATGGAATTTTCCAGAGAAATTTATGGTTCCTCCATTTGCAACCATTACTTGACACTTTGGTGCTGGATATAGGAAGAAATTCAATTCCTTGGCTATCTTACAATGAATAAAATTTTGGGTACTACCTGAATCAATCGACACTATTACCTTTTTCTTCTTGATATGTCCTTCTATCTTGAGAGTTTGAGGAGTCGTAATTCCTATCGATGCATTACAAGATATGGTCAAGTTCATTTCTTCTTTCTCTGGGATTGGTTCCTCTTGTATATCCTCTTCTTTTGACATTTCTTGTTCCTTTTCTTTCTCCTCTTCCCCATCTATGTAAATTAATTTCTCTCAACAAACTTATGACCTTTAGTGTATTTTCTATCACAATTTTAACAAATCCCTTTTGCTCTTTTTTCTTCCAATTGTTGTGGTGTCAACCTTGTATGTGGTGAAAGGCTAGGAGAAATGACACTTCCATATTTATGGTTGTGAGTGGTAGGCTTCCTTGTTTCCATAATTTTGCTTTCCATTTTTCTTGCCAACCTAAATGCCTTCTCCAATGAATCAGGTTCCCAAATGTTGGATATTATCCTTTAAAGTTCCTATGAACACATCATCCTATGCTCCTCTAGAATATATTTTACCCTTTATTCAATTTTTGGAGGTCCTTAATGTGCTCCATCATTTAACCCTTTTGTTTGAGATTTATCAATTGGTTAAAAAAGGTGTTGCTTTTTTAATCCTCATAATGTGCTATCATTTCTTCTGTAACAATTGCCCAAGTAACAAATTGTTTACGAGAGCAAAGCCATCAATGCCACACAAACTGATTTGGTTCCAAATATAAAGTTGCAATGCGTACATTTTGTGTGTTTTTCACATTATGGAGATAGAAATATTGCTCCATAAATAGTATCCATGTTAGGGGATCCTTAAACTTCCTCATATCCATCTTTGGAACATGGTGAGTATTCAATCCCACGTTAGAGTCTATGAAATCATGATTAACATTTCTTTTGTTCTCATCATGTGTTTTGTTTACTACCCTTTTGCCATTATTAAGCATTTCTTCTAGCAAATTTGTAAAATATGTCCTCAAATATTCCATGTGTCCTTTAAGTTTTTCTTCTATACCATCCATATTAGCTTCCATGCCATTCTAATTCCTCCAAAATAAATTTTCCATCATACTTATGCAAAACTTTATAAAAACCTAAACACATTTTTTCACTTTGTGGGAACTCGATATTTAATCTATAGTATCTCTGTAATTTCAGATCTCCAAGGTCTAAAATTTCACCTTGTGGTATCCATATATGTCCTATTTCCAACTCCACAAGTCTTATCAAGATTGGATTCTCCAAGGAAGAGTTATGCTAAATCTCCCATGATGACCTGATTATAGACTAGTTCAATAGAGAGGACTTGTACGAAGTGCCACATGTCACTATTTCGACCTTAGGACCTGAAACTGATAAAGAGTAAACTACATGCTATCCTCTTTCTATAATTTTTTACAAAATTTCAATTTGATTCTCAAAGAGAAAGTTATGGTGATTTTCCCCATGTCACCTATTTGGGATGTAATTCGGGAGCCTGCAAACACCCTAAATGTCTTGGACCATATCTACGAAAATATAGCGAAACAAAATCTAAAATTCAGGCCCAAGCATTATCATGATTGCATATCAAATGGGTTTTAATTTTAGAGTCTGACCCTTCGTAGAAAAACAATTATAGAAAAAATACCACGATGACCTTTTTGTGATGGAATTCTGAAGCTTCCAAAAACCCTAACTTCCGCAGATCATATCTTCAAAAATATAGAGAGACAAGATTTGAAATTTGGACTCGAGGTTCAGAACGATTTCGGCTCAAATGTGTATTTTTTAGCTTATTAAACTTCACAGAGAAAAATTTATATCGAAAATTCCACGATGACCTATTTAGAGCATTGAAACCCTAGAATCCAAAGCTCTGATACCAAATGTTATGAAACCAACTCACGAAAAGATAGAAAAGATAGACCAATGAATTCACAATCGGCCTCTTTGAGGGGGAAACCTCTTTTACATTACACAAATGAATAATTCTTCGATGATACAAATGAAATGACCTCCTTTCTGTATATAGGAGTCTAAGGGGTCCCAATACAATCAGAGCCTACATAACAATAATATTGTGGGGCACAACAATAACAATAGTGGGATTCTATGGGGCATAATAATAAGAACATGGGGACTATATGGTTAGAATAATACAATAATGGTTTACGCTAGTAGTATAGGGACCTAACACACTGGAATGCTATAATGTAACCATAGAGGAAGGTGAGGAAGGCCCTAGGAACATCAATATTCCTGATTCAAAAGGACAACACGAAGTCATGGGGCTGAAAGCAAAATTTCCTGGCATCTCAAATCCCTTGAAAACTAAGCAAGTGAATATTGGGTTGGAAGTGTAGCCAAAGTTCGCAAATATAGGTGATTACTGGGATGAGGACATAGTGGACAAAGTCGCGGAGTTATTGTGAGAGTATCAGAACTTGTTTCCCACAAACTTCTATGATCTAAATGGGATAGTAGGTGATTTGGGTGTCATGAAGATCACTATGAACCCAGATGTGAAGCCAGTGAATCAGCATCCATACCGGTTGAATCCTAAGTATAAGGAAAATTGTGCGAAGAATTAGATAAGTTACTTGCAGCCGGGATTATTGAGCCTGTCAAGGAATCAAACTGGGTTAGCCCTATGGTGGTTCGGGAAAAGAAGATGAAGGGTGAAATTTATATCTGCACAGATTTAATAAATTTGAATGATGCTTGTGTCCATGATCCATTCCCTACACCATTCATATATGAAGTATTGGAGAATGTTGGAGGTCAGGAAGCCTATTCATTTACTGATGGGTTCTCAAGGTATCATTAGATAAAAATTGCGTCGAAAGATCAAAATAAGACTACCTTCACTACAGAATGGGGTTGTTTTATATATACAGTTATTCCCTTTGGACTTAAGAATGCCCCTGCAATATTTTCTAGAGTGGTAGTCACAACTTTCAAGGAATTTATTCATAAGTTCTTGGAGGTTTACTTTGATGATAGGACAATATTTCAGTTAGTAAAGAAGCATGTTGCCAGTCTTCGCCTCATGTTGGATATTTGTCAAAAGTATTAGATATCCCTTAATTTGAAGAAATGCATATTCTACATACCATATGGGATACTCTTGGGCCATGTTGTCTGTAAGCAGGGGTTGATGGAAGACCTTGCCAAAATTGTTGAAATTATCAATTTGGAGCCTCCGGGGAATTTCAAACAGTTGCACGTGAAACTGGGCCATACGGAATATTATAGAAAGTTCATCAAATAATATGCATAGATCATTGTGCCCATGGAGAGATTACTGAAGAAGGATGCGATGTTTTGTTGGGATGATGACTTCCAGAAGAGTTTGGATGTATTGAAGGAAAAAATGGTTAGGATGCCTATTCTAGTGTTTCCCATCTAGAAGAAGAAATTCCATGTACATGTAGATGCATCCTGCATAGCATTAAGATTTATGCTAACCCAAATAGGCAAGGGTGATGTAGACCATCTGATAGCATTTATGAGCAGGAATTTATCTAAGGAAGAAAATAATTATTCAACCACAGAGTGCGAAGGATTGGCAATGGTGTATGTTCTCCAAAATTTCAGGCACTATTTGTTGGGTGTGCACTTGAAAATTTACACATACCATTCCTCTTTGAAGTACCTGGTCAACAAGCTTGTTTTGGGGAGGGGGGATTTGTAAATGGTTGGTGCTCTTTCAAGAATATGAATTTGAAATAGTTGTGAAGCCAAGGTGATTAAATGTTGGACCATATCACCTATCGCAGATTGAGAATGGAGACAAGCCTACAAATTTGGAGGAAGGACTTCCTGATGTGAAACTCTTTATTGTGTGCATCACATACGAACATTTCACAGAAATAATCCAGTTCTTGTCTACAGGTACAACTACTGAAGGGTATGCAACGCAACAAAAAAAAGAATTAGTGGTCAGAGGACTACAAATTTTTCTATCATTGCGGGGAACTTATATAAAATGCGATCGGATGAAGTACTGTATAGGTATGTCCCAGATTATCAGCGAAAAAGTAGCCTCACTGAAGCACATGAAGGAGTTGCAGGAGGACATTATGGGGGGAGGTGACTCTGTAGAAGATTCTACAAGGTGGGCTATGGTGGCCAACTGTGCATAAGGATTCCAAGGATTATTGCAGGGCATGCGATCTCTATCAGAGAATGGGGAGGCCGTCACGAAGGGATGAATTACCTCTAAACCTACAAGTGTCGTTACATGCATTCAATGAGTGGGAAATAGAATTCATGGGACCAATTCAGCCACTAGGAAAGAAGATAGGAGCAAGATACATCATCACAACGACTGAATACCTGACCAGGTGGGCTAAGGCGCAACCCGTAAAGGATTATAGCGCAACCACAACTACAAAGTTCATTTTTGAATACATCTTGTCTCGGTTTGGCTGCCCTAAAATTTTGATGAGCGACAGGGGTCGCACTTCTTGAATGAAACCATTGCTACCTTGCTTGAAGAGTTCTAGATGTATCATCAGAAAAGTATGCCGTATCATCCTCAAGTGAATGGAACAGTGGAAGCCTTCAATAAAATCTTGGAGAATGCTTTAACGAATATTTGTAATGAAAATTAGAATGATTGGGATGTGCACATACCAACTGTTCTATGGGTGTATAGAACTACCTATAAAAAGTTGGCTGGACAGACACTGTTTAGATTGGTTTATGGACAAGAAGCCATGATGCCGATGGAGTAAATCGTGCCAAGTTTATGGATTGCTGCAGTCACAGATATGGATGATTGGGATAACATGGAAAAATTCCTCGTGCAGATAGTTGAGTTGAAAGAAGATCACTTCTTGGCTGGCTTTCATTAGCAAGTGCAGAAGGCTCGTGAAAAGGTGTGGCATGATCGCCATATTAAACATCGCACCTTTAAAGTTGGGGATTTAGTGCTACTATATGACAACAAGTTTACGAAGTTTCCAGGAAAGTTCCAGATGCATTGGATGGGGCCATATATCGTCAAGGAGATTACAGATGGAGGTGTAGTTCAACTTGCCAAGCTAAACGGGGAACTGTTTCCAGGAAAGGTCAATGGGAGCCTATTAAATTTCTACATGGGTGATCCCGCCCCTACGTAATGACTATATGAATGCAGGACAGTCTTAGTACTCTAGGTAGTTGCAAGGAAGTACAACACTATAAACTATGCTGCTAGAAGGATAGTTGGGTGTAGTGAATGAGCTACACGAAGAATCGATGGAAGGTGCAGAGGAGAGTTGTGGTGAAGGAACTGTGCTAGCATGGTGGGTTCTACACAACCTGGTCAAAAAGTGACCATTGGAAGCATTGTAGATGATTGGATGTCGATTTTTCTGTTGAAGGGAGTGGGGTGGGAGAATTTAAGGAGCATATCTTTTGAAATATTCCACCCAAAGCGCATTAATGACAAGGATCTAGAGGGAACAAATGAATTTGAATTCAAAAGGCACTATAAATACAACATCTCGTTCCACATTCGAACACTTTTCTTCCTGAGAAATTGCCTTGAGCTTTTGCATTTTATTTTGCGCCAAGACAATTGATGCATGTCTGGAGAGGCTTGGAAAGAACTTCAAGAGAAGCTTTCACAACAAGGGTTCGGGAATTTACCTGAGTGGTAGCGTCAAATATTCTTGGAGAGAATGACTGGAAACCGACCTGATCTGACCCAACCTGTGCCTATAACCTTTCCTACCAAAACGCTTAGGTCTCCGAGGCCTAAACCATTTGCCACCATGGTAGGAGAGAAGAAGCAAAGGAAGCGCCAACAAGCACCAATGCAGCAATCACCATGAAAAAATCCAACAGAGGTCTGACAGAAGGGTAAAATGGATAGAACCAAGCAGCTGATGGAACCCTTGGACTTAGAAGAAGAAGAAATAACCATGAGGATTGAAGAAATTGATGCAGATGAAGTCATGCCAATTACTTGACTACTGCCTTATATCCCACCTAGGAAGTCCACAGCTAAGGTTACAAAAGACCCAGATTCAACAAAATTCTAGGTCTCCACACCATTCTTGCCAGAAAACATACCTTTTGAGGGCAATCTACTAGCCTGAATACTGTATTTGTAGATGGAGGACTAGGAACTAGCGGATCATGCGAAGTTCCTGTAGTTGGAACCGAGAAAATACATGAAGAAAGTATACTATGAGGAGTCAGATATTACATAGCTCAAGCCAATGAAGTGGATGGCTAGAGTTGAGCACGCGAGGTTTCTCAATATGTTGTGGGTGTCATATTTTAGCTGCAGCACCATCAACACTGTATTTGTACATCAGCTATTGACACTGGTTCACGATGGGTGCATTTGGTTGAGAGTGCCCATCCAAATTAATGATATGTTAATTCGCCGAATCACATTGTTTCCATATCAAGGAGTAGACCATACAGATGCTTTTGTGGGGAAATTGTAGGAGAAAAAGTTGGTGGACCAGATGAAGAGTGACTTCAGGCTGGTGAAGAAGTTTCGCGGCTATGGAATTAGCTCCATATCAGATGGCGTGGTGTAGTTCACTACACAAATATTGGCTAGAAAGATGATGAGGAAGTGTCATGCTGATGAAGTGCTGGCACCAGTAGTATATTTGGTTGCGCAATGCACCAAAGGAGTCCAATATAATTAGGCTCAGTATCTATGTCATGAATTCCTAGAGGATAGTAGAGAGGCCCATGACGAGGGCAAGGAATTCCACTATGCGTGGCTACTCTTGTTCATTATGCTGGTGGCATGGAGGACATTGGAGGGAAGCCAGTTCCTGTAGCATGATTCAGACCTATGCGAGGCTATGAAATTCACCTTGCTGTGGGCGATGAAGACCCTAAGCGCATTATGGAGACAAAGATATTTTGGGTCCTATTTGAATCAGATTTTAGGATGGTGATTAACCAGCAGCCACGGTTATTACCAATATTACATGCCCAGTATGATAATGTTGTTGATTTTAGGCCATATTTTTATAATATTTCTATCTACGCAAAGAAAGATGCCATGGGCACATGGCATAAGTTTCCATAATTGGTCATCGAAGATGATATTATGGGGGTCTTCAGTAAATGGCCGAGCAACTGGCTCACCCCATCTGACGTAGGTGTAGGAAACAGTAAGATTTCTGAAGGTAAAGCAGTGAAAACCATAGCTACGACAACAAAAATGAAGGATAAGAAGAAGGAAGGAAGCATAGGAGGCTTGCGTGAAAGAAAAGGCCGCAGCAAAAGAAAAGGCCACACAACACAAATAGGCTTCTACAAAGGAGAGAGAAGAACTGAAAGAGAAGATCTCTACCAAAGAGTTAGAAGAGCCAAAGGAGAAATTTTCCACCACGTCGCAAGCCACTATTGACCTCGATGAATTTGAAACAGAGTGCACCAATATAGAGTTAGAGACAAAGGGTGAAGAGGAAGGGGGAATAAACTTGAAGTCATCCTTCATTGTTAAGAGGCAGAAGCCGAGTTCTACGAGACCTCGCAAGAAGAAAAAATATGACAAGTTTGTAAGCATGACACCAATGGTCCTCACAGAGGGCAATCTGGACAGGATCGATGATGTGGTCTGTGATGCCATGGAAACAATTTGGAGACACATTAAGGACCACTACCAACAAACATTAGACAAGGTGAAACGGGGCCTGAGGTAATTGTAGGTCCAAACAGGGGTTATTTAAGTGAGCATTGGATAAGTGAGCCTGAAGCAAGAAAGCGGGTTAGCCTTAATAGTAGAGATCGCCATAGACCTTAGCGCAGTGCAATAACCAGAGGGATCATTGCACGTTGAGACTTTAGAAGATAGGGCATGCCTATTTCACTTGAAAATTTTGATTTTGAACCTTGCAGCGCTCCCTATTCAGCCACTGCATGAGCTGCATCAACGAGTATCAGATGAGCATAGAGTTCGGGAACAATGAGCAGTGTTGGTGATCAGTGAAGTAAAGACAAACAACCAGCAGATGTTCGAGGAAAACGCGGAGGCACTCAAGGAACGAGAAGAGGTTGTTGCGCATAGTCAGCAACTGGAAGAAGTAATAGTACATGCCTGTAGTGAGCCTCCACAGAGAAGATCCAAAAGTTATCTACCATGGTAAGAGAATCAAAGGAGGATATTGGAAAGGTTCATTTTGAGCTGTAGCTATAGATACCTGAGCTTCAACTTAAGTTGCAACCAACCACTCCTCTGAAAGTCCAAGAGTAGCACAAGGCTTCTATTAAGGAGAACATGACTACTTTAGAAGCTGCAGTCAAGAGTTGTAGCCAACTGTTCGAACAAACCATGGATATGTGGACCTCACTACAGGAGGATAAACACTTGCAGAATATTCAAACAAACATTCGAGAAAAAAAAGGCAGTTTAATGAGATCAGAGCTACAACGTGGACCTTATCATGAGTGCAAAGGTTCACTAGATTACAGGAGGGGAAGTTTATCCAGACTGAGATTGGTGAGCTGCATCGGAAGGCATCCATCATATAATCAAGGAAACAACCCTGGGTAAGTGAGGAAAGCCAACTCTCACAGACGGTGTAGAGCAAGTTGAAGGATATGCAGTAGACATAGAGAACCATGGGCCTTGTAGTTGAAGGACCAACTACAGAGAAATTGGTTGAGGAAGTTTCTCAGGTCATAGCACAGGGAAAAATAGAACTTCAAGCATTGAAGACAAAATTCAGTGGTCTGTAGGAAAAGATCGAGGCAACACCAGCAAAGTGACTCGAGACGAGTCGTGACTTTGTCTTGGGGGCCTGTTAGGACAGGTTCCCCATGGGGTTAAATTTTGTATAATTTTTGTTAATATTTTAAATTCTCTGCATTTTGAGGAGTGGAGCACGGAGTTCATTAGGAGTCAAAGGGGCTTTAGGAAGGTCAAATCCCCTTAGTTTGTTAGGATTTAAGTTGTTTTCTAACCCGCCTATGGTTTGTTGACCATGGTATTGTAATAGAGAGAGATATAAAAAGGAGTCATAGAGAGTCAGCAGCTATGGAAAGAGAATCTATGAGTGAATGATCTAAGTAAGAGAAGTATGTGTTTTCTGTACTTAGGCAAAGGGGAAGGCTCCTGCAGTTGTGTGCGTGAAGACCTTGGTAAGTCTACAGCTGAGTGTGTGGGCCCCTTCAACTATGTGCACAAGGTTGAAAGATATTGTAATTGAAGATCTAAGCATAATAAAGGCTATTTTGGAGCATTATCTGTGTGTTAGTGTTAAATTACTTCTGAAGTTACCGTGTATTCACTCTGTTTATTGCAATTTATCATGAAACATACTTAATAGATGCATGCAAGGGGTAGATCTGTTTAATTGCATGATATTATGAATGTTTAGAACAATCGACGAATATTTAGAATATGTTATCTGTTAGTTATTGTAATTCCTGAGTTTTAAGGGTTAGGGTTCACGAAAGTCAGAATAAAGCCCTAAGAGTAACATAAACACATAACATTGTCCTTTGGATGTAAAAACCTGGTTCTAGCATCCCCCAATATTGCCTCGGGTGAGATTGTAGCTTGCGCTACGCAGGTTGTTGTCGAAAGGCTTGGTAGTGTAAGGTTTTTTTGGTTAAGGTAGCTAACTCTGAACCTGGGCCCAAGCCCCCTCAAGCCAACATAGAGAAGGCAAGGAAGCAACACCACAAGTGCAGGAGGGGAAAACTTCTCCAAAAACATCTGAGGGATATTTTCCAGAGTTTTAGGAGCCTAGCTCACAACCAAATTTGAGTTCTTATTACATGTTCATTGAGGGAGGTAGATTAATACCACAAAAATTTTCAATCTCTCTCTTCTTTCAGCTTGAGAAAGAAAGAGGAAGGACACATTGCTCAATGCAAATTTCTAATTCATAGAAAGTAGAAGATGTGGGCCATATGGAAAAAAAACTCCTAGAGATGGGAAGGGAGTTGAGTGAGTTGAGAGACAGAGAACACATCATGAGATCTCAATTACAGACAAAGGATACATGGATGAGGAGGCAGTTGTAGGAAAAAGAGAGCTAATTGGACACCATGGCAAACCTCTCCATGGAGGCACTTCAGTGCAAGATTCCATCCAAATCATATGCACTATACCTCAAGGATCAATGGCTGCAGTTTCAAATTAAGACATTAACACAAAAAAGGACCATACCATTCCAAGACTATAGATAATTCATAGAGCTATGTGACAAGAGCACCCTGGAAGACAAGGCCAAAATATTTGAATTTTACCTACATAAATTTGCCTTGACAGATTTGAATGTGTGGGATCCCAATGCAAAGTTGGGGGACTTGTAGCTGATGGTCCTTGCATCATGGATGAGTCATGAGGAGGCCATGGCTGAGGAAGTGAAGAGAATAGTATAAAAATAGGAAAGGGAGCCCCTTTACATCAGAGCAGAACAAATAAATTCCATGGCTATTATTAGTAACCACAACATCATTTTCAATGATGCCCAACTTGCACCAAGATACTTGGCTACACAAGAACAAGCCATATCACATTTTGAGAACACTTTAAGATTACTAGGAGTGAAAGCTAGCAATCATGCCAGAGGAGATGGAGCAACCTGCCACACAATCAGAGGATCAGAGAATACGACTCCCTTGAGAGGTTGAGAAATGCATTGGAAAGGAACCCCCTATATACGAATGCCATGTAAAGACTAAACATCAATTGGATTGGACTAAAAATCAGTCCACCCATGCCATTGGGTATGTTGGAAGTTAGGAAGGAAGAAGAGGAGAGAAAACAGTAGGAAGAGATAGAGAAAAATGTAGGGTCCTATACTCAAGAGGAAACTCCAGCAATAGAGGCCTGGGATGTCAGATAGGCCACAAGAGCTATGAAACATATGGATATAGAATAATTTGCTCAGAGGATGAGCAACACTTTCAGTAGGGGGTTGATGATGAGGTTCATCAATAGGTAAACTATATTGGTAACAATGCCAATATCCAACTTATTAAAATTGGCTTTTCTCACATTTATTTACATATTTTGCTATATTTTTCTTAATGATAAGGGTGAAGGTGAGTTACTACGTCATGTGGCCTAATATGTATTAAATGAAATAATTGGAGAAGTTTTGGGTTGAATTAAGTGTAGGAACTCGAAGTGGGCAAGCAAGAGAGATTTTAGGAGATTGGTCTCCCTCCTTAACTCAAATCATTTGAAGATTCCTCCAGCGTATCTCATCAACTCGGAGTCCATTGGCAGCCAATCTGTTAGGGCCCAACCCTAACCCCTTTACTTATGTAATAGGGTTGAGTCATAGTTATAGCTAATTAAAGAGTTAATAAATCATGTATTAATAATTGTAAGTGGTTGACCCGCATTTAAGAAAGGGACCACAGTTAGTTGCAAATGGGCCATGGTCTCCCTCCTTAACTCAAATCATTTGAAGATTCCTCCAGCGTATCTCATCAACTCGGAGTCCATTGGCAGCCAATCTGTTAGGGCCCAACCCTAACCCCTTTACTTATGTAATAGGGTTGAGTCATAGTTATAGCTAATTAAAGAGTTAATAAATCATGTATTAATAATTGTAAGTGGTTGACCTGCATTTAATAAAGGGACCACAGTTAGTTGCAAATGGGCCATGGTATTAGATAGATGGTATTGAGAGAACCATGGTCATGACCCATGGTATTGTATGTATGTATCCTATATAAAGGATAGAGACTCCCCATTGTGGAATGTCATGTTTTATTTTGTAATTAAGCTCTGCTCTATTGGAGGTTGCCCCTTTGAAGAGGCAAGTGAACATAGCTTTCATCTTTGAATAATAAAATACTTGTTGTTTTTCTCATTTTGTTTTGTGTTTTGGGTTGTATTTCTGCACATATTTGGTATTCTGGAATCTTCTCATAGGTCAAGAGAATAACAAGTGGTATCAGAGCGCTTTCCAGGGCCGATGGTACCTCCATTTTTTGCAGAATTGTTTTTAGGCTAGAGACATGTTCCGACATCTTTAAACCGTAGGATTTGTCATTGAGCACATAAGCCTACGGATTTGGGGAGGCGTGCACGCAGGAAATACAAGAGGTGGTCACACTTGTTGGACTCCCTTGTAACCCCTGTGGGTACCCCTTCGAGTAGTAGTGCATTAGATAGAACCGCACACAAACTATCTTCCACATACCCTTTGGGTATATTAGAAGCCCCCTAGGCTCACCTAAAACCTTGCCTTAGCTAAACCATCAGCCATATTGCTGCTACAATACACCGAGAATAGTACTGAGGGAGATTACTCGTGCGTACGATAGGGTAGTCGAGTAATACGGCTAAGGGTACGGTTGATCCTCCTTAGTTAGTGCCCTGAAAGATTGGGTCGAGTACTATTGTTTGACCCTTATGTATATTGTGATCTTTAGCACCTAACACTCCTTTGAGACCATAGTTCCCTTGACTCTCTGAAGATCGCCCATTATCATATTTTCCAGATCAGATCTAGCATTCAGGGTTCTGTCGCTGCAACAACAATCAGATCCACCAGTTGAGGTTCTACCACCATAGTACCTAGCAGTTGGGGTTCTGTTGCCGCTGTAGTCTAACTCACATTCAACAATTTTGGGTTTCGCAAGTAGATTTGACCATTTGTGCAGTGAGGCTAAAAGAAAAAAGTCTAGGCTTTCCCGGGAGGCTTATAAGAGACTTAGCCCATAAGAATCAAGAGGAGGAGCTAATCGTAGTGGTACCATTCACTTGTCAGCTTCAATTTTCGGGCGGTCCCAATTTTTTTCAAAGTGACGACAAGTGACCAAGGTCTGTGTATGGTATTGTTGCACAAAATATTGTCACCATGACATTCTGTAGTCAGTGTGAGTCTATCACCACTAATACTGTCCTCCTATGCAAGTCTTAAACCTCAGATCTTCATGTCAAGCCTTAAAAATGAGAGAAAGTCCTTGAAAATCTCTAAAACTCTGGTTCTGCACTTTCTCTTAGCATTACCTGCGGTCCTGCACCCCTTAGTCATGTCCTCTGTGGACCTGCCCGCTCTGTCTCCAAAGGAAAGGGTGTGGACCCCTGTAAAAATAGAAAAGGCAGAAGTTTATTATTAGAAACTCACTTTGGGTTAATTCTGGATGCTTCTAGAAGGAATTTTGAGGTGGCAAGTTCACTTATAGGTGGTTCATGCATCCCATAACTAAAGGTGCTAAGCCCTTGATGTGAGGAGCTTATCCCTTTGAAGGAGGACTCTATCCCTTTGAAGGTGGACTTGGTAACTTCCTTCCTCTGCACTATAAAATGAGGCATTAGGCTGGTTGCTAGGGAGGTTGAAAGCTAAATATTTTTTAGGGTAAATGCTGTTGGAATTTAGACTTCCTAATTGAGCTTGAGAGGATAGATTACATACCTTTTGATCTCTTTGGGAAGAGAGTGAAGCTTGTCAAAGTAGAGGAGATTCTTGTTGGACCCTGGGAGGAGCTTGTACAGCATCAAGGCACCAAGGTTGTAAAGTTCTTCTTTGTTTAAAGTTAATACAATCAAGTTCATTTTTCTCAATAAGTTGTCTTATATGGTTTATTTCATGAATTCCTTGATCATCATGATAAATATGACTTATTATATTGGCTATGCAGGTGTTATTTGATGTGTGCTTATTTGTGTTTGCAGGTTCTTTAAAAGGAATCTCATTTGGACGGTCGAAGCGTGGCTACCACAAACTAGCGTTGGACTTGAGGTAGGGTCTAAAACATCTCTTGGATTTTATTTATAAATCGCAATATTTAGAGAAAGATAGAATTTGCTTATCTTTCTTGTCGCTAGATATCAGTAGATACTAGGGAGATCGGTCTTGTCCGCAAGAACGATTTATCTGGCCGACAAAATGGCGACTCCGCTGGGGACTTGAATTTTGGTTTTTTCCTTTACTTTTACTTTGACTTGAGAAACTTTTTCTCTGTTTCTGGTTTTTGCTTGATGTGTGTGGGATTGGGTAGTTTTTTAGATTCTAAATTGTTTTTTGTTTTTCATGTTTTTGAAAGAGGACCGCATGTTCTGTTTGTAACACAGTGCGTACATCCCCGCATTGTTACTTTACTACACAGAGCGGTACCGCATCTGGTTCTACGGGAAGCCTGCATACCCTGTCAAAATGTTATGAAACCAGCTCAAGAAAAAGATAGAAAAGATAGATCAACGCCTTAGAATTCAGCCTCTTCGAGGGGGCAACCTCCTTTACATTACATAAATGAACAATTCTTGGATGATTCAAATGACAAAACATCCTTTCTATATATAGGAGTCTAAGGAGTCACAATATAACCCAGCCGACCTAACAATAATAATATAAAGCCACAAAAATAACAATAGAGGGATTCTATGGGGCACAGTAATAACAATATGGGGATAATAGGGGCACAACAATATTAATAAGGGGTACAACTACAATAGTAATGGGGTAATCACTAGTATTATAGGGACCCAACATGCCCCTCTCCTTCAAAAAAGTGTTGTCCTCAACACTTGAGAAGTTCTGGATGCTTCTGTATAAAAATCTCATCCTCCCATGTGGAATCTTTAGCGGATAAGTTCTTCCAATTGATAAGATACTCCGAAATTGATTGATTTCGTAGTTGTCGAGTTCTTGTTTCTGTGACTGCTTCCGGTTCCAATATAATTTTTCCTTCCTCATCAAGTTCTGGCAATATTGCTTGAACTGGGAGCTTGTCGCCTATAACCTTCTTTAAACATGAAACATGGAAAACTGGGTGCAATCAAGAAGCTGCAGGAAGCTCCAATTTGTATGCCATAGTACCAATCTTTTGCAACACCTTGTATGGACCATAATACTTTGGTGATAATTTATTATCCTTCTTAGCTTGCTTGAGGGACATTTTCTTATATGGTTGTAGCCATAGGAATACCCAATCACCTACATCAAAACTTCCTTCGCTACGATGTTGATCTGCCCGTTGTTTCATTCTATTTTGTGCCAACACGAGGTTATCCTATAAGAGTTGGATGAATTGTTGTTGATGTTGAATGTGATGTTCCACTGCTTTAACCTTAGAATTTTCTCTTAAATATGATGTGATGGATGGTGGCTGATACCCATAAAGTGCCATAAATGGGGTCATTTTTGTTGCTGTATGGAAGGAAGTGTTATACCACCATTGAGCTAGAGGCAGCCATTTGATCCATTGTGTTTGTTTATCAGATACAAAGCAATGAAGATATCCTTCCAAACATTTGTTTAATATCTCAGTTTGCCCATCAGATTGAGGATGATAAGATGAGCTATGAGCTAACTAAGTACCAAGACAAGAAAATAATTCTGTCCAAAAATTTCCAGTGAAAATGGGATCTCTGTCACTTACAATAATATTTGGGTTTCCATGTAGCTTTTGAATTGTTTCCATAAATGCAGTAGAAACTGTACTGGCTTTAAATGGATGTGATAATGCACAAAAGTGTGCATACTTGGTAAGTCTGTCAACTACCACCATGATGACACTCTTTCCCTCAGACTTGGGTAAACCTGTGATAAAATCCATTGAAACCTCCTCCCAACGTTGGCTTGGAATGGATAAAGGTTGTAATAGACCCAGTGTTTTAATTGTTTCAACTTTATTTTGTTGGCAAACCAAACATTCCACCACAAACTTTTGAATATCTGATTTAAGGCCATCCCAAAAAAATTCCTTCTTAACCCTGTGGTAAGTTTTTAAAAATCCTGAGTGCCCTCCTAAGGTAGAAGTGTGCAATTCCATAAGAATATTTTGTTTTAGCTGGGAATTCTTACAGAGGTATAAGTGATCTTTGTACCATAACGAATCATTTTTCCAGCTAAATGTATCAGACATATTAGAATCTTGTTGTAACTTTCGAATAAGTGCCCACACTTCTTCGTCATTCTTCCATTCCTCCCTTGCTTCGTTTATCCAATCTGGTTGTATAATAGAAATGGCACACAACAATGCTTCCACATCCTCATCATTTCTTGAGAGTGCATCTTCCACCACATTTTTCTTCCCTTTTTTGTAGATGATTTCAAAGTCATAACACAACATCTTTGTGACCCACTTTTGTTGCTCTTCAGAGGATAATCTTTGTTCTAAAAACTATTTAAGGCTATCATGATCCGTTTTTACCTTGAAGTGTCTTCCCATTAGGTAGGGTCGCCATTTCTTAAGTGCATGGAGTATTGCCAACATTTCCTTCTCATAAATAGCTTTGTGTAAAAACTTTCCCTTGATTGGACGACTTTCAAAAGCAATGGGTCTTTCATCTTGCATTAAAACAGCACCAATTCCATTTCCTGAAGCATCACATTCCACAATAAAGGTTTTTGTGAAGTCTGGTGTAGCTAAGACCGGTGCTTGGCACATTGCCTCTTTAAGATGTTCGAATGCCTTTGTTGCTTCTGGAGTCCATGAAAATGCATCTTTCTTCAATAATGTTGTCAGAGGTGCTGCTATTTTCCCATAATTCTTAACAAACTTCCGACAATACCCTGTCAACCCAAGAAATCCTCGCAGATGCTTTATGGATGTGGGAATTTTCCATTCCTTAATGGCTTTAATTTTGCTAGGGTCTACCTTAACTCCTTCATGAGATACAATATGACCCAGATATTCCACCTCTTGTACTCTAAAGAAACATTTGGATCTTTTTGCATATAATTGTTTCTCCTCCAATAGTTGTAGCACCCTGTCAACATGTTCAACATGATCCTTCCAGGACTTGTTGTAGATTAGTATATCATCAAAAAATACTAACACAAATTTTCTAAGGAATGGTTTGAAAATTGAATTCATCAAACCTTGAAATGTTGAAGGTTCATTGGTAAGGCCAAAAGGCATGACCAAAAATTCATAATGACCCTCATGAGTTATAAATGCTATTTTCGGAATGTCTTCAATCTTCATTCTGATTTGATGATATCCTGAACGAAGATCCAACTTGGTGAAGTAAATTGATCCATGCAATTCATCCAGTAATTCATCAATGACAGGAATGGGAAACTTATCTTTAATAGTGAGCTTGTTGAGCTCCCTATAATCCGGACACATGCGCCATGATCCATCCTTCTTGTGCACTAATACCACTGGAGTAGAGAAAGAACTTTGACTTGGTTGAATTATACCAGCCTCTAGCATTTCTGCAACCATATGTTCAATTTCACTCTTTTGGGCATAGGGATATCTGTACGGCCTGATGTTTGGAGTAACACTTCTTGGAATCAGATGAATAGCATGATCATGATCACAAATAGGTGGGAGACCTTTGGGAGTCTCAAATACCTTGGAATGATTGTCCAAGACTTTTTGGAGATCTGGAGAAATAGATGATTCCACTGTGGACACATCTAGCGAACATAATTGTGCAATGACACCTCTTTGTTCCTTTTTTAGAAGCTTTGTCATACCGTTAGAGCTGATTATCTTTCCCGGTTTCCCTACAATACCCCTTAATTCAACTTCCTTTCCTTCCACAGAAAATTTCATGAAAATTTCTTGAAAATTAAAAGCTATTGTACCCAAGGATTGTAGCCATTGGACTCCTAGTACAAAATCAACACCTCCCATTGGAATGGAAAGCATTGGGCTAGTCAATACATATTCTCCCATGGATAGCTTGATATTATGGCACTTTCCCCAGCAATTTATTGTTCCTCCATTTGCAACCATCAGTTGACACTCTCATGTTGGATATAAGAAGCAATTCAATTCTCTTGCTACCTTACAATGGGTAATTCCTGAATCAATCAATACTATTACCCTTTTCTTCTTGATTTGTCCTTCTATCTTGATGGTTTGAGGAGTGGTAATTCCCGCCAATGCATTACAAGATATGGTCAGATTCATTTCTTCTTTATATAGGCTTTGTTCCTGGAGTATATCCTCTTCTTTTAACCCTTCTTGCTCCTTTTCTTCTTCCTCTTCAAAATCTATGTAGAATAATTTCTTCTTAGCACACTTATGACCTTTAGTGTATTTGCTATCACAACTGTAACAAAGCCCTTTTTCTCTTTTTTCTTCCAATTGTAGTGGTGTCAACCTTATAGGCTATGGAAGAATAGTGGCAACAACACTTCCGTCTTTATAGTTGTGAGTGGTATGCTTCCTGGTTGCCATAATTTTGCTTTCCATTTTCTTGCTAACCTGAATGCCTTCTCTAATGAATCAGGTTGCCAAAGGCGAACATCATGTTGGATATTATCCTTTAAAGACCCTATGAACACATAAATCCTATGCTCCTTTGGAATATCTTTTACCCTTATGTTCAATTTTTGGAACTCCTCAATGTGCTCCATTATTGAACCCTTTTGTTTGAGACTTATCAATTGGCTAAAAAAAGTGTTGCTTTTTATATCCTCATAATGTGCTATCAATTCTTCTGTAAAAATTGCCCAAGTGATAAATTGTTTACGAGAGCAAAGCCATTGATACCATACAAACTGATTTGGTTCCAAATATAAAGTTTCAATACGTACCTTTTGTGTGTTTTGCACATTATTGAGATCGAAAAATTGCTCCATCTGTAATATCCATGTTGCGGGATCCTTGCCATCAAACTTCCTCATATCGATTTTTGGAATATGGTGGGTCTTTGATCCAACATTAGAGTCTATGGAATCATGATTAACATTTCTTTTATTCTCATCATGAGTTTCCTTTACTACCCTTTCACCATTAGTGACCCCTTCTTGTAGAAACTTATTCATATTTATCTTCAATTCTTCCATCTTATCATCCATGCATTAGAGAATTTGTTATATTTTCTCTTAGTGATCAATTTTTTGCATTGTTGGAAATGAATGGAAACTCTCTCCTTACTTTAGTTAGGATTCATCAAATTGAAAAGAATACATTATCATATTCGATTGCATTCAGTTTTGGGTCGGGTCATAACACCATTGGTTTCATATCCATTTACCCTTTTGAGTAATAACAGCCTACATAACACAACGCTTAATTAAAATTAATCTAGTAATTTTTACATTTTTAGGGCTCTTTCCACCAATCTAGCTTAGGCTGGTGTCTTGGAATAGGTTTTAGTTAACTCTCCAAGACAGTAAAACAAACAAGTAGTCGATCTTGCGGTAGGAAAAATTCCAATTGTTGCATGTATGCTCTGGGAAGCTCCTCTTAAAGGAGTCAAGCACGAGATCATATCTGAACCAGTGAGGTAATCAATCCTTCATCATTGGGAACGATAGAAGATATACACGTATTAAAAACTGTAAACCTCGGATTGATCATTGTCGAGGAGCCTGGGGTCACTTGTTGGTAAACCTTGGATTATGTCAAGGAACCTTCAAGGGGATTGAGCTTTGTTACTCTACCCTTGCGTGTGTATCGGATCGTAGACTGTTCCCCCAGGTATATTTGTTTCTGTTGGTAACCATAGTGACCATAATCTATAGGATTATTTCCTAAGGTGACGGTGGAGGGAAGATCCCACTGTACCTGGAGCAGATGTCGACTAGACTCACTTGGACTCTCTGGGGGGTTCTCTTCACTCGAGATGGTTTTGTGAAGAAACTTGTGCCAGTTTGTTTCATTAAGCAGGTTGTCGGGGTAACTGTTCCAACCGCCCTTTCTGTATTGAATTCTGCGACGTTGGATTTCATCACCAACTAGTGTTTTTAGTACGGAAAGTTACTGTTTGTGTGTGGTTTGACTCCTAGATTTGATAGCGTGTGTTAATTTGTTTGTTTTTACTTTTAGAGACCATAGGTGTGAATTGTGAATTTTAATTGTTAGGTGTGAATTGTGAATTGTTAATTTTAATTTTAAATTGTTAATAAAATTCATTGAAGTTGAATATAATGGCAACTGTTCCAGAATTTACCAACCAAGGAACCCCTCTTAACGAGAATCCTAGTACTTTTCCTTGCCTTGAAAATGTTGGTCCTCCTTATATGGCTACTTTGTCATTACCTGGATTTACAATAGGTTTACCGATATGGTTATTTTCAACTTTTTTGGCCCCAAATACTCCAATTGTTCCACCTCAACCGAATGCTTCACCTCAACAGAGTTCACCATCTCAACATCACCAAACTTCTGTTGACCCTTTACCTTCTTCGCCTAATATTTCTTCCTCCATTTCTTCCTCTTTGCTTGGTAAAATCCTTGACGCTAGTAACCAGGTGGCTAAGAAGGAGAAGAAAGGGAAGAAGAAGAAGAAGAAGAAGCAAGATAAGAAAGAAGTCAACCAACCAACCATGGCTGTAAGTGTTAGTTGTGTTGAGGAAACCTCCAACATGCATCGTAAACCCAAATACCCTTGCAAGCTTTGTAAGGGTGACCACTTCCTTATCAATTGTCTTGGTATTCCAAAGGTCTTGGAAGTATGGTCAGAAAAATCTCATCAAATTTCCATTGATCTATCAACCAGTGATAGTCAGGTTCTTGGGAAAAAGGGTAAAGTTAGGTTTCCTTGTAAGTTATGCAAAGGGAGTCATCAAACTCACATTTTCCCTCACATGGATGAAGCCTAAAAATTGTTGGAAAACCTTACTGTTCCACAGCAAGAATTTCCAATTGGTTACCGTAAACTTTCTCCCAACCTACCATCAACTGACGGAGTGATTGATCTAATTTCAAGTACAGTCGATCCCACTCTTCCATTGGAGAGTGAAACTCATATCACTCAGGTTGATGATCCATTAGTTGATCAAGTGGTTGATTCAATTTCACATTCGGTTGATCCCACTCTCCCTTTAGAGAGTGAACTTCATACCACTTAGGTTCTTCTTGTTACATCAGATTCTTCTACGCTGGGGGGCATTTCACCTGTTTCTACAAAAACCCCTCCAAGTACTGAGGTCTTTTCCTTTGATTGGAATAGACTGACAGAACCTCGTCTTCCTTCCTCCATCCCTTTCCAAATCATTGTCAAGGCTAGTGGTAGGGACATACACCGCACACAGGTAGATGAAGGCTCTTGTGTTAGTATTTTATCCTCAACTGCTTGGAAAGATTTGGGTTCCCCTCAGCTTGTGCCTATTACGCAGAATCTGAAAGATTTTAACAGAACCATTAGTGAACCTTTAGGGATCCTTCCTAAGTTTTATATTACCTTGGAAAGTAAAACTGTCTGTATTGATCTTATGGTAATTCGAGGTCCCTTGTATTTCAATTTACTCCTTGGGTGAGACTATGTTTATGCACTGAAAGCTGTCGTATCGACACTCTTTCGTGTGATGTCTTTCCCTCACAGTGGAAATATTGTGACTGTAGACCAGATTTCGTTCCCTAGTCTTTTTTCAACTACCAATAATATGAAACCCCTAAATTTTCCTGATTCTAAAGTGGTATGTACCCTGCCACGAGTTAATTATGTGGCAACCGGTCCCATGTTTTCAGTTACCGATGTAAGTGAGCCTCTCACTGTTTGCTCATCTTCCTTTGATTTAGATCTGGTAATTGACATGGAAAACTCTATGGGATTACTTGAACGTGATGTTCTTATCCCTTTTGAGTCCCTTGACATGTGTTCCTTCCAGAGAACTATTCTTCCTTCTGATGAAGACCTCTTGGAAGCCATGATCAAGGTGTGTCCATTGACATGTATTTCTTCCAGTTGGAAGCCATAATCAGTGGGTTCGAGGAAAGTTCCTTTTACTGTGTCGACCTCGTTAAAAAATGAATCAGGTATGAGGATAGTTCTTTTCCTGTGTCAACCTCATTAAAAAATGAATCAGTTGGTCAGAGGATAGTTCCTGTTACCGATTCAACCTCGCTAAAAAATGAATCAGGTATGAGGGCAGTTCTTTTGCTGTGTCAACCTCGTTAAAAAATGAATCAGTTGGTCAGAGGATAGTTCCTGTTACTAAGTCAACCTCATTAAAAAATGAATCAGGTATGAGGACAGTTATTTTCCTGTGTCAACCTCGTTAAAAAATGAATCAGTTGGTCAGAGGATAGTTCCTGTTACTGAGTCAACCTCGCTAAAAAATGAATCAGGTATGAGGACAGTTATTTTCCTGTGTCAACCTCGTTAAAAAATGAATCAGTTGGTCAGAGGATAGTTCCTGTTACTGAGTCAGCCTCGCTAAAAAATGAATCAGGTATAAGGACAGTTCTTTTCCTGTGTCAACCTCGTTAAAAAATGAATCAGATGGTTAGAGGATAGTTCCTGTTACTGAGTCAACCTCGCTAAAAAATGAATCAGGTATGAGGACAGTTCTTTTCTTATGTCAACCTCGTTAAAAAATGAATCAGATGATCAGAGGATAGTTCCTGTTACTGAGTCAACCTCATTAAAAAATGAATCAGGTATGAGGACAGTACTTTTCCTGTGTCAACCTCATTAAAAGAAATGAATCAATAGGTTATATAGGTAGATTGTAGAGAGTAGACTTGAGCATAGTTCCTTGTCTTGTGTCAAGCTCGTTAAAAAATGAATCAAGGATTTTATAGCATAGTTCCTTGTTAGGTAGATTGTAGAGAGTAGACTTGAGCATAGTTCCTTGTCTTGTGTCAAGCTCATTAAAAAAATGAATCAAGGATTTTAGAGCATAGTTCCTTGTCTTGTGTCAAGCTCGTTAAAAAATGAATCAAGGATTTTAGAGCATAGTTCCTTGTTAGGTAGATTATAGAGAGTAGCCTTGAGAATAGTTCCTTGTCTTGTGTCAAGCTCATTTAAAAAATGAATCAAGGATTTTATGAGCATAGTTCTTTGTCTTGTGTCAAGCTTGTTAAAAAATGAAACAAGGAGTCATGAGCATAGTTCCTTGTCTTGTGTCAAGCTCGTTAAAAAATGAAACAAGGAGTCATGAGCATAATTCCTTGTCTTGTGTCAAGCTCCTAAAAAAATGAAACAAGGGTTTTGAGTATAGTTCTTTTCCTGTGTCAACCTCATTAAAAAATGAAACAAATCCTTGTCTTTCCAAGATCTCGAAAGTGAACCTTCATTCCATCCACCTCGTTGAATGCAATGAAGCTTGGGGGGCATGTACCTCGTTTTGCATCATTATGCTGGGGGCATGTGAACTATAACAAGCATAGTTTTTCATTTCAAGCTTACGTAAACATGAAACCAAATCCAAGCAAAGTTCTCTATGGTTCAAGCTCGTGTAAAAATGAACCCATACCTGATTTACATCTCGTGATTGCCATCTTTATCCGCTAAATTCTGTTAGATGAGCCTTGGTTGTTTTCACTCCATCATCACCATCTCTTTGGCTGATCATATGCTTTCACTTGGTTGTTTACCCTTCCCGAGGGACCGCATCTATGAGTGGTTTTATTAGCCAGCCTCTTAACCACTACATGTTTTGAGCAGTTCCTCCATTACCGAAACCAGTTGCTACCCTTTATACCACTCGTTCCTCTAGGACGAGTCCTCTTTAAGCTCTTTTCTGACTCGTAAAATATGAAAATATTGTCGAGTTTTTCCTTTTAAACTCGTTAAAACAGAATTAAAAGGACGGTCCTCTTACAACTCTTTTCTGACCGTATAAACATGAAAAGATTGCTGGGTTTTTGTCGTTTCAAGTTCGATATTGGTTATAAAACTACGTGTCCTTGATCACTTTTTTACTTTTTTGGATCAAAGATACTAATTATGAAAAGTACTCCTTGATCGTAATGGTCAAGCAATTCTCTCAAGTATTATTTTATACTTTTTCGGGCTTGGGAGACAAAAATTTACGAAAAAGGACAACGATGGAGTTTTCTTAAGTTTTTCTTCTGACTCCCTAAAATTGAAAAACATTCTTGCGGACAAGACCATTTCTCCTATACTGGACTCGTTGAAATTTAACAGTAAAGGACCTATTCCATTACAAATAGGAATGGACCACTCCTTCTTAGGGTTCGAATTTTAAACTAAGTTGGACTCATCCGAAGGATGAGCTTATAATCAAGCAAATGTTATCCTCCTCAAGCTTGTCAAAAATAAAGAGGTACTTGCCAGAAATGGTGGGGGAAAAGAGAGAAAAATGAACCTGTTTGTTATACTTTGTGTCTCAGAAAAGCATTCAACCACTCTTGAACACGACACTTTTTGTTCACCTGGGTTGGGAAATCCTTTGCCTAACAGTTAATCAAACCATATTGAAAGTCTTTAGCCGGTTTATAGGTATTAGCTTTGCGTCAATTGCCACCAAACCATCTACAGTGTCGTTATGTGTTCAAGAGGTTAGTGCAAATAAACCATTCATCTGCAAAATATCTGTCATACATCTTGACGATCCCTGAGTCGGTTCTTGCAATTATATTTCTTCAAACTTGATCTATGATTTCGTGTTGTGGGCTTGCCTACGACGGATCGCTTTCTATCGACTTCAGCTCATTATCTAGAAAGATGATCTAGAAATCATCAGTACCTTGGAATCTGCATGCCTCAATGACAGGTTTCTCGCCTTCGACGACAGGTTGCATCATTGACCTTCGATTAAAGGATTCCGTGACATGTTCGACATCAACTCATCTATTCACATTTCATGGATTGTACTGAGTACTTTGAGAGTAATTGACATTATTGGTGGTTTCTCTCACACTTGTTAATAGTTTACATCATTGACTGGTAATCAAGTGGTTTCTACCATGTTCGACTTCGACACATTCATTCACATGGATAGAATTGTACTATTTCGGGAAGTGGAAATCAATAACCTAGATCTAGTTTCCACCATCTAGGCTGCGAGGAATTTTGTTATTCATTATACAGTGGACTATTCATAACACATGGCTGCGCCCATACTGTGTCTACATATGTCTATACTTGTGATGTATTACAAGATCATTCCTATATCAGAGCAGTTTAGTTAGTTTTCTAGTTAGTTTTGATCTAAGTATGGGAATGCCTACCTCAACGATGATATGATCACACACACACACACACACACACATATATATATATATATTGTATTGAATGTTTTTACAGGCTCCAACCAGGCTGTCCACAAGATGATCCTCGAAATGATAAAGTACTTCACTCTTCGTTTAAAAAATGAAACAAGGGTTTTGAGGATACTTCTTTTTTTGTGTCAACCTCACTAAAAAATGAAACAACTCCCTCGAGTCTTTCCAAGATCTTGAAAGTGAACCTTCATCCCATCCACCTGTTTGAATGCAATGAAGCTTGGGGGGCATGTACCTCGTTTTGCATCATTATGCTGGAGGCATGCGAACTTATAACAAGCATAGTTTTTTGTTTCAAGCTTGTGTAAACATGAGACTGAATCTAAGCAAAGTTCTCTATGGTTCAAGCTTGCGTAAAAATGAACCTATACCCGTTTTATATCTCGTGATTGCCTTTTTTATCTGCTAAATTCTGTTAGATGAGCCTTGGTTGTTTTCACTCCATCGTCACCATCTCTTTGGCTGATCTTATGCTTTCACTTGGTGGTTTTTCCTTCCTGAGGGACCGCATCTATGAGTGGTTTTATTAGCCAGCCTCTTAACCATTACATGTTTTGAGCAGTTCCTCCATTGCCGGAACCAGTTGCTTCCCTTTATACCACTCGTTCCTCTAGGACAAGTCCTCTTTAAGCTCTTTTCTGACTTGTAAAATATGAAAAGATTGCTGAGTTTTTCTTTTTAAGCTCGTTAAAACGGAATTAGAAGAACAGTCCACTTACAGCTCTTTTCTGACCGTATAAACATGAAAAGATTGCAGGATTTTTGTCGTTTCAATTCGATATTGGTTATAAAACGACGTGTCATTGATCGCTTTTTTACTTTTTCGGATCAGAGACACTAATTATGAAAAGTACTCCTTGATCGTAATGGTCAAGCGATTCTCTCAAGTATTATTTTACACTTTTTCGGGCTTCGGAGACACAAATTTACGAAAAAGGACAACCATGGAGTTTTCTTAAGTTTTTCTTTTGACTCCTTAAAATTGAAAAATGTCGAGTTTCTCCTATACTGGACTCGTTAAAATTTAACAGTAAAGGACCTGTTGAATTACAAACAGGAACGGACCACTCCTTCTTAGGGTTCGAATTTAAACTAAGTTGGACTCATCCAAAGGATGAGCTTATAACCAAGCAAATGTTATCCTCCTCAAGCTTGTCAAAAATAAAGAGGTACTTGCTAGAAATGGTGGGGGAAAAGAGAGGAAAATGAACCTGTTTGTTATACTTTGTGTCTCAGAAAAGTATTCAACCACTCTCGAACACAACACTTTTTATTCACCTGGGTTGGGAAATCCTTTACCTAACAGTTAATCAAACCATATTGAAAGTCTTCAGCCGGTTTCTGGGTATTAGCTTTGGGTCAATAATCACCAAACCATCTGCAGTGTCATTATGTGTTCAAGAGGTCAGTTCAAATAAACCATTCATCTACAACAAATCTGTCATCCATCTTGACCATCCCTGAGTTAGTCCTTGCCAAATATATTTCTTCAAACTTGATCTATGATTTCATGTTGTGGGCTTGCCTACAACGGATCACTTTCTATCGACTTCAACACATTCATTCACATGGATAGAATCGTACTATTTTGGGAAGTAGAAATCAAGACCCTGGATCTAGTTTCCACCATCTAGGCCGCAAGGAATTTTGTTATTCATTATATAGTGGACTATTCATAAACAGATGGCTGCGCCCATACTATGACTACATATGTCTATACTTGTGATGTATTACAAGATCATTCCTACATCAGAGTAGTTTAGTTAGTTCTCTAGTCAGTTTTGATCTGAGTATGGGAATGCCTACCTCAGCGATGATATGATCTCATATATATATTTTGTATTGAATGTTTTTACAGGTTCCAACCAGGCTCTCCACAAGATGATCCTCGAAATGATAAAGTACTTCACTCTTCTTAGATGACAAATACTATCTATTACAGACTTCGTACTTTAGGGGGCAATCTATTGCACAAAATATTGTCACCATGACATTCTGCAGTCAGTGTGAGTCTATCACCACTCATATTGTCCTCCTGTGCAAGTCTTAAACCTCAGCTCTTCATGTCAAGCCTTAAAAATGAGAGAAAGTCCTTGAAAATCTCTAAAACCATGGTTCCGTACTTTCTCTTAGCATTACCTGCGGTCCTGCACCCCTTGGTCATGTCCTCTGTGGACCTGCCCACTCTGTCTCTAAAGGAAAGGGTACGAACCCCTGTAAAAGTAAAAAAGGTGCAAGTTTATTATTAAAAAATCACTTTGGGTTAATTATGGACGCTTCTAGAAGGAATTTTGAGGTGGCAAGTTCGCTCCTAGGTGGTTCATGCATCCCATAACTAAAGGAGCTAATCCCTTGATGTGATGAGCTTATCCCTTTGAAGGAGGACTCTATCCCTTTGAAGGTGGACCTGGTAACTTCCTTCCTCTGCACTATAAAATGAGGCATTGGGCTGGTTACTAGGGAGGTTGAAAGCTGAATATTTTTTAGGTTAAATGCTGTTGGAATTTAGACTTCCTAATTGAGCTTGAGAGGAGAGATTACATACTTTTTTATCTCTTTGGGAAGAGAGTGAAGCTTGTCAAAGTAGAGGAGATTCTTGCTGGACCCTGGGAGGAGCTTGTACAGCATCAAGGCACCAAGGTTGTAAAGTTCTTCTTTGTTTAAAGTTAATACAACCAAGTTCATTTTTCTTAATAAGTTGTCTTATATGGTTTATTTCATGAATTCCTTGATCATCATGATAAATGTGATTTATTATATTGGCTATGCAGGTGTTATTTGATGTGTGCTTGTTTGTGTTTGCAGGTTCTTTAAAAGGAAGCTCATTTGGACGGTCGAAGCGTGGCTGCCACAAACTAGCGTTGGAATTGAGGTAGGGTCTAAAACATCTCTTGGCTTTTATTTATAAATCAAAATATTTAGAGAAAGACAGAATTGGCTTATCTTGCTTGTCACTAGATATCAGTAGATACTAGGGAGAACAGTCTTGTCCGCAAGAACGATTTATCCGGCCGACAGGTAGAAACCAAAGCTCAAGTCATGGCCAATGAGAAGAAAGAGCACCTTGAACACAAGTTGGATACACTCAAGGACCTAATAGACCAGATGCAAAAATTCATGGACCAATTCAAACCAAGCGCGTCGGGGTTGCATCGGGAGGCACATGGTAGTGATGAAGACCTAGAAGGAGAATCTAGCCATCATATTCACTTCCATGGAAATCACCAACATTCCCACCCTCGACCACCCAAGTTAGACATGTATAAATTTGATGGCTCTAATCCAGTAGTGTGGGTAGCAATAATGGGACAATATTTCATTCTAAATGATATCCGGGATGATCAAACTAAAATACATGTGGGAGCCATTTACTTGGACTAAGAGATATGGCAATGGTGGCATTGGCATCAGAAATTCTATCCCTAGAACATAACTTGGCAGGTGTTCACAAAATATCTTTGTAACTGCTTTGACAAAGAATCTAATTTTTTGGTTCATCTTATTAAGCTCCGACAGAAAGGCACAATAAAAGAATACATTGCAGCCTTTGAGATATAGCCTTCCGCATAAATGGGCTAGGAGATGAATTCTACTTGGAATGTTTTATAAGTGGCCTCAAAGAAGACATCCAAGCACATGTCCGGATGCACCACCCTCCTACATGGATCAATGCTTGCAACAAGGCTATCGAAGTGGAACATGCTTTACCTTCTGAGTCTCCTCGTCCAAATTTCATAGCCAAGGGATGCCCCACCCAGGTTTAGGGCCCTACCTAAACACTTAAGGTTCAAAAGGTGTCTCCAACAGAAATGGCTGAAAGAAGAAAACAAGGATTGTGCTAATACTGTGATGAAAAATACTACCCCGGGCATAAATGCAAGGAACCCAAATTCTTTCAAATTGATGTTACTGATCACAGCTCATCTGAGGAAGCCCCGCCCCTTGAGGGACTAGAGGATGAAATTGAGGAAACCCAACAAGACAATGAACTCCCAGAGGAACCAGTTATCTCGCTACATGTGTTGGCGGGCATGTCTGAGCCCCAAACTCTCAAAATCAGAGGCTTTATTAAACATAACCTTGTAGTAGTATTGATTGATAGTGGAAACACTCATACCTTTATCCATCAGCGAGTTGCTGAAGTTGTTGATTGTTTTGTCAGGGCAATCTCTAATTTCTAGGTCCAGATTGTTGATGGGGGGACAATGAAATGTGAAGGTTGCTATGAAAATATCAAACTTTAGATGGGAGATTACAACCTAAAGACACACATGTTTGCAATTAACATGGGTGATTATGACATTGTCTTGGGTGCTAAATGGCTTCACACACTAGGCCTAATCACCATGGACTTCCAGGAGTTATATATGAGCTTTAAGCAGAATGACCACAAGCATACCCTCCGTGGACTCCAGGAAGGTGCTCCTTCTATCATCATCTCTCATCGCATGGAAAAGTTGTTAAAATAGGGCCATCATGGAGTTATCGCCCAGTTTAATGCCATCCAGGCCTTTGAGCCCACTACTCTTCATATTCATCCTGACATGCAATAGGTCTTGAATCGACACTAGCAGGTATTGGACAAACCTAAAGAGCTTCTACCCTCTAGAAGGGAACATGATCATAGCATCACTTTGGTCCCAGAGGCACAATTGCCGAATGCGCGGCCATATTGATATCCTTTCACCCAAAAGAATGAAATTAAAAAAATCATCAAGGAAATCCTTGAAGCCGGTATCATTCATCCAAAATGTTATCACAAAATCACTACTGAGGGCTGCAACCAAGCGAGATTTCATGTAACTTTTTCAACCTATCTTTAGACCAAAGATTAGCCTCTTTGATCAGAGAGGGCTCTCTCACAACTCTTGATAAAATCCTTCAAACACTAGATGGCTAACTCTTTATTCACTTATGAAAGCATAACTGGTTGGAAACACATCAAACTGGTTCTCATTGGGCTATGGAGTCTATAATATTAAGTAAACAAGGAAAACACAGTGATATCATGGAAATCAAGGCTCTTAGCATTACATGTCAAACATACTCCACCAAAACATAGCTTGCTGAATACACAGGAAGTCAGAGCATATAATTATGAATTCTGAGTGATTGCATTACAACAAGACTATAAAAGAACATAAAGTATAAAACACCATCACTACATTTGAACATGACAATCCTTCGAGAATCTTGAGAAGAGAATAACTCTGTTTTACTATTACTGTTAAAAAAGGTCTTACAAGGGCCCAAAACAACACTGTTTTTCTATAAAGTATCCAACCCTTTTTACATCCTACCTTGATCCATATATAGGCAAGCAAACTAAACCACCTCGAGCTTCCTCCTCCAGCATGAGGGGAGCCTCGAAGGTGGCTATTAACTATTCCTACATGCTATTTAATTAATGCATTTATTACAAAGTGCTGAAATGTAATTGCACACAATCCTAATCAAACTAAAACATTAATTCCTTTCTCCTCGTATGCTTGATACTTTTCTTGAATGCTACCACGTGTCCTCTTTCTGTTAGGCTGAGATGGCTGAGGGAACATTCACCGAGCAAGCTGGTCTCGGATGCTAGCTATATAGACCGCCTATTAATTGGTTAAGATGATCACCCTATATCCACGGTCTCTGTCTCCCAACATTCTCCTGAAGTATAGCAGCATGTTCCCAAATCTTTTAATAACCTCAGGTATGGAATGCTGACATGTTTCTGATTGTGCTGTAGGTGGCATTGACAGACAGGTGTTTCTCTTCCTCAACTCCCGCTCACAGTATCACACTAACAGTTCTGCGCTTTAAAATCATCAGCTACAGCAGTTTCGTAGCGCGCTACGAAACTGCTGTGTAATCATAAACACAGTCTTCTAATAATCCCCTGATTAGATAAACCTATCTCCGTTGTCTTCAAGATATTTTCTCTGCTTTCTTTCTATTGGTTACGACATCCTTTGAGGTGAGGAATATCAGAACAGCTGGATCCATCTTTAAAACCTCATCTAGAACCCTTAATCATACAGAAAGTTCACAGACTTCATTTTCACTCCTCTTCACTTTCAGCAATAATCTCTAAGATGCTAAACTTAACAGCATCAGTCTTTAGCAATTCCCTGTTTGAATGCTTAGATCTTTTTGCTTGAGAAGGTTTATGATTGTTTTTCTTTAATAGCCATAACTAGTTCCAGGCCTTTGGAACATATCTTCAACGGCTTCCTCTGTTGCACATAATTGTAACCAGTCTTTATTTTCCGAATGTAGTGATAAGCATTTGTAAATGGCTTATTTAGCAACCGGAATGATATTTGTTCAATCTCCTTGGGCTTTGGATTCCCCTTCCTGAATGTTCTTTTAAAGGTCTATAAGATGCATTATCTCTGCAATTATATATCCAATATGATGGTAATAGCCTCTTGATAATAATACATCTGCATAACAATGCTGTGAGTATCAACAAAATCCTTTGAATTCCTACCATCTACAATGCAACTTACAAAACTGAAATTCCCCTGCTCTTGGTATTTTTAATTTGACAGAGTCATCATGTTGATATGTGATGTCAACAGAGTCTGATGAGTCTAATCTCAAAGGAGATATAAGAAGAGGTTGAGATAATTGAATCTGGAACCTTGACTTCATGTTTTTTCACACCAAATGACAATCAAACCTTTGTTACAGTGAGGCTGCTTCAATAGCCTTTTATCCACATCTGAAGATGAACATTTTGTATTACCTCTGCAATCGGACAGAACAGTATAAATACCACAGTTTCCACTCATCCCCAAACTCATTTCACTAATTCTTTTGACAGGGCGGTCATTTAATGAGAACAAATTCGAAAAATCTCCTAAAAATGTATTTGTCGTGCCTCCTCTGCAATTTCCTTTAATTCCTTTCTGATTTCATTATGCCCATGTAGTATCTCGACCTTTTTCGAAACAATAGTCCTTCACAAACGCACTTCCTCCCTGTCAACCAGAATGTGGTTATCAGTGTTACCAAAAACTATCTCCACGAATGCTGATAATACTTGATGACCCGCACCTTCATATAACAATGCTTGCCTATCTTCAGCACGGAGGTTGTAGAATAAGTTACTGAGAACAAACCGTATTGCATGGAAAAAATTTGTCTTTCCTGACCCATTGGCATCAACCACATAATTATGCTTAGGGATAAATGACTCTGTCGCAACCTGCTCCTTGTAACTGCTGCATCAACTTTTGCTCTCTGTCATCGACATTTGGTCACGAAAACCCTGAGTTGACAGTATCTTTGGTATGAATTGCGCCATCCTTCCTTATCTTCAGGTATTGCAGTTTTATGCTCGGGCCAGCGATAAACGATAAACAATGGTTGCATATTCGCTTTAAAGTCTCTTTAATGTGTTCATACACCTTCTCGACAAATGGCGTTACTGAATACTGTGTTGTGCCACCTGTCCAACGGACTTTATTGAGCTTACATGAATCAAGCCAGCCGTTTGCCCTGAATCCACAAGATTAAATGAAACCATTCCTATCATTAACCCCTCCTTTTACCGGACAGATGCTACAGTCATCTAAATCTCTCTAAAAATCCGCTGTTACAAATAACACGATTTGTCATAAGCGGAGAAAAGCCTGACGGTGAGTATGCAACAAGAAATGCCGCATTACAAATGACTTTTCCTGATATCTCCAGTATTTGGCCTCCATAGTTGAGACATATGTCATAGTGACAGCGTCCAAAGGTGGAGCATTGTTACAGCTCAGTTGAGTTTATTTGGCGCCATGTTCTCCACACAGCTTGAAAAGCCAACAATGTAACCATGTCAACATTAATAGATGACACCGACGCCTTTATATCATTTGTATGGGATATTGTGATTTCTGTATGCGCAAGAGGGCGCCACAGTAAAGAGCGTTGATAGGCAGAGACACTTCAATTTTGTTGTTTTATCTTTGAATTCACAACCCTTACATACGCTACCTGACCCAGAAAATATAGGAAATTAATCTTAAAACATGTCCTTACTTCCTTCTCGAGGATCTTGGTTTTGTGTATTTGCATACAAACTCCTCTTGCAGCTGTACCCTCAAATGAAAATCCTTGCTTATGACTTTCCAAAACTGGACTATGAGAGCATATCTGGGTTCCAGTTCCCTCACAATCAAACGATGGATTAGGGACCTCCCATAAACAAGAATTATGATTCTCCAGCTCCCCTATGGAAGGTATTAGATTCTTTACCTTTATATAACCTCCATTCAAAATATCAGCGCAGCTATCTCCAAGGGAAGTATGATATGTTTTAGAATTAGTATAGTCCTGTGAGGCCACAGACAACATTTCCCCCAGCATTCTTTCTTCTTCAAAATATGCATCCATACGTCCATTTGGAACTCTGTACTGAGAAAAGCTTATATTAACTGGAAATTTTGGGAACTCACTTTCCACAGATGGAAGACATGCAGATTCATATTGCATCCTTGGAGTGTCTAGCATAGCATCAACCTGTGTGTGAATTGTGTCCTCCTCAGCTACCACACTTTTAAGAGTTTGAACTAGTGTCATCCAGAAATATGTCTAACCATTTCTTAAGTGGCGCACTATCTCCAGTTGTATCAATTAAAATCTTCGATGATATTTTTGATAGTAAATGTAAATTTGCATCAATCCCCTCCACTGGCTTTGACTGATCTTCTGATTGCACTTCAATGTCACCAGAGTAACCAGGGGAGGGATTTTTCTTTGTAGGATATAAATCACCCTTCTCAAGTGGTGCCATGTACTGTTCTCCACTTTTTTCACCAAGTCCACTCTTCTTGATAACACGACATAAGACAAAAGCATTCTTTAAGTAACTCAACCAGAGCCTTGAATTTGTAAACCAGATTTCCTCTTGTAGAAGTACAGATCACAGATTAATAGCAGATTTGAAGTCACCACTGAGAAGCAGTTCTTGAACATTCAAAGAGGTGTTGAAGACATTGTTTTGAGCATATCTGAGCTTGGTGACATTGTTAAGTAGTCTATTAAAGGACCCCTGAGGTATTTTTATAACACCTGATGTTGCGCCCTATATGTTTTCAGGCATGCTAAGATTTAGACCTTCGCTGAAAACTCGAACCAATTCCCAATTTCGTAGCACGCTACGAAACCACGCAAACAGGTAGCGCTGTGAAACTGCTAAAAATAATTCAGGCGCTGCGAAAACACCCACTCTTTAAGCCAAGCTAAAATTTTTTTACTACAGCATTTTCAGTGATAACAGTGGCTCCACTTGGGATAGTGTGCCCTTGTGGTACACTAAGAACATGCAGCTCCAGTGCCTTATCCATTTTTGACAAACTAAAATTTGCTTGACAAGCATGACTGTAGGAGAAAGAAAACTATATCTACTGAAAAATAAATGCTCAGCCAACCTTGAGCTTATTTGCAACTACCTACCTACCTACCCTAACCATTTCAACTTCTTCAGCTCAATCAATATGAAACTTCCAATGCAGCCAATCATTAGCCTCATCTGATATTTGATTTCTTTGACTGTCCTGGAGTTCAGGGCCAATGTGATGGTGTGATGACGGCTGCCACTGAAATTGTCTCTGACTGTATCGGATTTCAGATCCAATGTGATAGTGTAAAGACCATTGCCACTGAAATAGTCTCTGATCTTCATAGGAAAACTGAAACATTGGAGAGTAAAACTCTTCCATGTAATCAGCTACAGGATCCCAGAATACATGATCAGCTTGGTTTTCGTTGTAACTTTCCAGCTGTGCAAACTGATCTTCAACCGCAGTGTTCAGCTCCTCCATTGTGAAAGAGAAAGGAACCAGCATAGTCTCCTTGTGTTCTGTCATAGAAAGCTGCTGAAAATAATGATCATGATAACACTTTTCATCTTCAGGCCCCTGATTCTCAACCACACAAGACCCCTCTGATGTGCTATCCACTTTTCTATTTGACAAGCTATCCAGTTGCTTTTCTGAATCATTCCAACAAACAATGGAATTTTCCTCACTATTATGATTATTATTTGGAGTAAGCTGCTGCAAGGAATTACAAAATTGAGCAAGCTTTTCCTCTGCCTGAGGGTCATAAAAAATTTCCTCCAATATTTCTTCTTGCTGAGTGCAATCAATTTCATCTCCATCATGATCTGAAACCTGACAAATCTGCTGCATCTCTACATCAATATCTAAGGATAAAACATGGTTTTCACAGGTAAACTCTTGCTGCTCTTCATGCGGTGCTTCATGGAGTGTTATACCTTCTTCTTGGTGCTGAAAAACATTGTCATGCAGAGCCTCTAAAATTTCTTCATCTGTAAATTCATCATCACCATAACAATCCTCCAAGTACTGAATAAGATTCAAAGAATGCCTACAGCAATCTTTGAGCAGCAACAAAGAAGGATAACATTCTTTATACATTTCACAGAACACATCATGGAAATCAGCAAGAGAAGATAATGAACCATTTTCTAAACTTTTATACCAAGACCATGCTTCTCCTTCTAAAGTAGCCATAAACATCCTCATGAGACAATCTTCAGGGAAATGAACCTTAAGACTGCGTACATGCATGTGAAACTTAACCAAATGGAGAGCAGCATCATCCTTCTTTTCATCTCTGAATATTGGAAGATCATCTAACCAATCAACCTTTGGCATAGGATTTGGAAAACCAGGGATATGAGACCGATTCATAGGAGCATACCTGGCATTCTTTCTTGCAGTGGAATCCATCTTGAAACTTCATCAAGCTACTGATCTTCTAGCAGTGGAGTCACCTTCTAATTTATTCTTTGATGTGTGGAGTCGCCAAGGTAGTTTTGCAGCCTTGAAAATCATTTGAACTCCTGCTACCTTCAGAAATTCAATCTTAAGCTCCCGGCAGACGCACCAAAATGTTATCACAAAATCACTACTGAGGGCTGCAACCAAGCGAGATTTCATGTAACTATTTCAACCTATCTTTAGACCAAAGATTAGCCTCTTTGATCAGAGAGGGCTCTCTCACAACTCTTGATAAAATCCTTCAAACACTAGATGGCTAACTCTTTATTCACTTATGAAAGCATAACTGGTTGGAAACACATCAAACTGGTTCTCATTGGGCTATGGAGTCTATAATATTAAGTAAACAAGGAAAACACAGTGATCTCATGGAAATCAAGGCTCTTAGCATTACATGTCAAACATACTCCACCAAAACATAGCTTGCTGAATACACAGGAAGTCAGAGCATATAATTATGAATTCTGAGTGATTGCATTACAACAAGACTATAAAAGAACATAAAGTATAAAACACCATCACTACATTTGAACATGACAATCCTTCGAGAATCTTGAGAAGAGAATAACTCTGTTTTACTATTACTGTCAAAAAAGGTCTTACAATGGCCCAAAACAACACTGTTTTTCTATAAAGTATCCAACCCTTTTTACATCCTACATTGATCCATATATAGGCAAGCAAACTAAACCACCTCGAGCTTCCTCCTCCAGCATGAGGGGAGCCTCGAAGGTGGCTATTAACTATTCCTACATGCTATTTAATTAATGCATTTATTACAAAGTGCTGAAATGTAATTGCACACAATCCTAATCAAACTAAAACATTAATTCCTTTCTCCTCGTATGCTTGATACTTTTCTGGCTCTTGACACATGTCCTTTTGCTGTTTGAGTTTGAGATGGCTGAGGGAACATTCACCGAGCAAGCTGGTCTCGGATGCTAGCTATATAGACCGCCTATTAATTGGTTAAGATGATCACCCTACATCCACGGTCTCTGTCTCCCAACATTCTCCTGAAGTATAGCAGCATGTTCCCAAATCTTTTAATAACTCCGGGTATGGAATGATGCCAGGTTTCTGATGTGCTGTGGGTGGTATTGATAGACAGGTGTTTCTCTTCCTCAACTCCCGCTCACAGTATCACACTAACAGTTCTGCGCTTTAAAATCATCAGCTACAGCAGTTTCGTAGCGCGCTACGAAACTGCTGTATAATCATAAACACAGTCTTCTAATAATCCCCTGATTAGATAAACCTATCTCCATTGTCTTCAAGATATTTTCTCTGCTTTCTTTCTATTGGTTATGACATCCTTTGAGGTGAGGAATATCAGAACAGCTGGATCCATCTTTAAAACCTCATCTAGAACCCTTAATCATACAGAAAGTTCACAGACTTCATTTTCACTCCTCTTCACTTTCAGCAATAATCTCTAAGATACTAAACTTAACAGCATCAGTCTTTAGCAATCCCCTGTTTGAATGCTTAGATCTTTTTGCTTGAGAAGGTTAATGATTGTTTTTCTTTAATAGCCATAACTAGTTCCAAGCCTTTGGAGCATATCTTCAACGGCTTCCTCTGTTGCACATAATTGTAACCAGTCTTTATTTTCAGAATGTAGTGATAAGCATTTGTAAATGGCTTATTTAGCAACCGGAATGATATTTGTTCAATCTCCTTGGGCTTTGGATTCCCCTTCCTGAATGTTCTTTTAAAGGTCTATAAGATGCATCATCTCTGCAATTATATATCCAATATGATGGTAATAGCCTCTTGATAATAATACATCTGCATAACAATGCTGTGAGTATCAACAAAATCCTTTGAATTCCTACCATCCACAATGCAACTTACAAAACTGAACTTCCCCTGCTTCTGGTATTTTTAATTTGACAGAGTCATCATGTTGATATGTGATGTCAACAGAGTCTGATGAGTCTAATCTCAAAGGAGATATAAGAAGAGGTTGAATAATTGAATCTGGAACCTTGACTTCATGTTTTTTTCACACCAAATGACAATCAAACCTTTGTTACAGTGAGGCTGCTTCAATAGCCTTTTATCCACATCTGAAGATGAACATTTTGTATTACCTCTGCAATCGGACAGAACAGTATAAATACCACAGTTTCCACTCATCCCCAAACTCATTTCACTAATTCTTTTGACAGGGCGGTCATTTAATGAGAACAAATTCGAAAAATCTCCTAAAAATGTATTTGTCGTGCCTCCTCTGCAATTTCCTTTAATTCCTTTCTGATTTCATTATGCCCATGTAGTATCTCGACCTTTTTCGAAACAATAGTCCTTCACAAACGCACTTCCTCCCTGTCAACCAGAATGTGGTTATCAGTGTTACCAAAAACTAACTCCACGAATGCTGATAATACTTGATGACCCGCACCTTCATATAACAATGCTTGCCTATCTTCAGCACGGAGGTTGTAGAATAAGTTACTGAGAACAAACCGTATTGCATGGAAAAAATTTGTCTTTCCTGACCCATTGGCATCAACCACATAATTATGCTTAGGGATAAATGACTCTGTCGCAACCTGCTCCTTGTAACTGCTGCATCAACTTTTGCTCTCTGTCATCGACATTTGGTCACGAAAACCCTGAATTGACAGTATCTTTGGTATGAATTGCGCCATCCTTCCTTATCTTCAGGTATTGCAGTCTTATGCTCGGGCCAGCGATAAACGATAAACAATGGTTGCATATTCGCTTTAAAGTCTCTTTAATGTGTTCATACACCTTCTCGACAAATGGCGTTGCTGAATACTGTGTTGTGCCACCTGTCCAACGGACTTTATTGAGCTTACATGAATCAAGCCAGCCGTTTGCCCTAAATCCACAAGATTAAGTGAAACCATTCCTATCATTAACCCCTCCTTTTACCGGACAGATGCTACAGTCATCTAAATCTCTCTAAAAATCCGCTATTACAAATAACACGATTTGTCATAAGCGGAGAAAAGCCTGACGGTGAGTATGCAACAAGAAATGCCACATTACAAATGACTTTTCCTGATATCTCCAGTATTGGCCTCCATAGTTGAGACATATGTCATAGTGACAGCGTCCAAAGGTGGAGCATTGTTACAGCTCAGTTGAGTTTATTTGGCGCCATGTTCTCCACACAGCTTGAAAAGCCAACAATGTAACCATGTCAACATTAATAGATGACACCGACGCTTTTATATCATTTGTATGGGATATTGTGATTTCTGTATGCGCAAGAGGGCGCCACAGTAAAGAGCGTTGATAGGCAGAGACACTTCAATTTTGTTGTTTTATCTCTGAATTCACAACCCTTACATACGCTACCTGACCCAGAAAATATAGGAAATTAATCTTAAAACATGTCCTTACTTCCTTCTCGAGGATCTTGGTTTTGTGTATTTGCATACAAACTCCTCTTGCAGCTGTACCCTCAAATGAAAATCCTTGCTTATGACTTTCCAAAACTGGACTACGAGAGCATATCTGGGTTCCAGTTCCCTCACGATCAAACGATGGATTAGGGACCTCCCATAAACAAGAATTATGATTCTCCAGCTCCCCTATGGAAGGTATTAGATTCTTTACCTTTATATAACCTCCATTCAAAATATCAGCGCAGCTATCTCCAAGGGAAGTATGATATGTTTTAGAATTAGTATAGTCCTGTGAGGCCACAGACAACATTTCCCCCAGCATTCTTTCTTCTTCAAAATATGCATCCATACGTCCATTTGGAACTCTGTACTGAGAAAAGCTTATATTAACTGGAAATTTTGGGAACTCACTTTCCACAGATGGAAGACATGCAGATTCACATTGCATCCTTGGAGTGTCTAGCATAGCATCAACCTGTGTGTGAATTGTGTCCTCCTCAACTACCACACTTTAAGAGTTTGAACTAGTGTCATCCAGAAATATGTCTAACCATTTCTTAAGTGGCGCACTATCTCCAGTTGTATCAATTAAAATCTTCGATGATATTTTTGATAGTAAATGTAAATTTGCATCAATCCCCTCCACTGGCTTTGACTGATCTTCTGATTGCACTTCAATGTCACCAGAGTAACCAGGGGAGGGATTTTTCTTTGTAGGAGATAAATCACCCTTCTCAAGTGGTGCCGTGTACTGTTCTCCACTTTTTTCACCAAGTCCACTCTTCTTGAAAACACGACACAAGACAAAAGCATTCTTTAAGTAACTCAGCCGGAGCCTTGAATTTGTAAACCAGATTTCCTCTTGTAGAAGTACAGATCACAGATTAATAGCAGATTTGAAGTCACCACTGAGAAGCAGTTCTTGAACATTCAAAGAGGTGTTGAAGACATTGTTTTGAGCATAGCTGAACTTGGTGACATTGTTGAGTAGTCTATTAAAGGACCCCTGAGGTATTTTTATAACACCTGATGTTGCGCCCTATATGTTTTCAGGCATGCTAAGATTTAGACCTTCGCTGAAAACTCGAACCAATTCCCAATTTCGTAGCACGCTACGAAACCACGCAAACAGGTAGCGCTGTGAAACTGCTAAAAATAATTCAGGCGCTGCGAAAACACCCACTCTTTAAGCCAAGCTAAAAATTTTTTACTACATCATTTTCAGTGATAACACATCCTAGCATCAGTCCTTATTCGTCACCAGTGGTCATGGTGCTCAAGAAAGATGGGGAATGGAACATGTGTCCTTACTTCAGGGCCCTCAACATGCTCACAGTCAAAGACAAATTCCCTATCCCGGTTGTTGATGATCTGTTGGATGAACTACGTGGTGCTCAATTCTTTACTAAGCTAGATCTTCACTCTAGCTATCACCAAATATGCATGAAAGAAGTAGACATTCCCAATACTGCTTTCCGAACTCATGAAGGCCATTATTAATTCTTGGTCATGCCATTTGGTCTCTGTAATGTCCCATCCTTTTCAGAGCCTCATGAATCACCTGCTGAAACCATATCTCTGAAAATTTGTCCTCGTTTTCTTTGATGAAATTCTCATCTACAGTCTCACCTGGAAAAAACATCTTCAACATGTAGACCTAATCTTGTAGCTGCTCCAAAATCATAAATTATTTGTCAAATTGTCCAAGTGCTCTTTTGGCATGGAAGAAGTCTAGTATTTGGGCAACATTGTGGGTCGTGAAGGTGTCGGGGTGGATCCCAAAAAGATACAGGCAATGCAAGATTGGCCCCAACCAAAAACCTTGAAGAATTTGAGGGGATTCGTGGGCCTCACTGGCTAATATCGCAAATTTGTCTACAATTATGGCCGCATTGCTAGACCCCTCACTAATCTTCTCAAGAAAAATTCATTCCTTTGGGTTGATGCAGCACAATAGGCATTTATGGCTCTCAAATAGGTCATGTGTTCCACTTCGGTATTGGCATTGCTTAACTTCACCAAATATTTTGTGATTGAATGTGCTACTTCAGGTACTGGTATTGGTGTTTTCTTAATGCGGGAAGGTCGACCCTTGGCTTTCACCAGCCAACAACTGAGTGGGAAACATTTGGGACAATCTACCTATGAGAAGGAGATGATGGCCATCTTACATGCAATAGATAACCGGTGACCATACTTATTGGGGTGGAGTCTCCAAATCCGCACAGACCATCAAAGCCTCAAATAGTTTTTGGAGCAACATCTATCCTCACCCTAGAAAAATAAATGGCTGTCCAAAATGCTGGGATATGATTATGTTAGGTCCCTATAATACTAGTGATTCCCCCATTACTATTGTTGTTGTATCCCTTTTTGTTATTGTTTTTCCCCTCTTGTCCCCATATTGTTATTATTGTGCCCCATAGAATCCCTATATTGTTATTTTTGTGCCCTTATATTATTATTGTTACATCGGCTTGGTTATATTGTGACCCCTTAGACTCCTATATATAGAAGGGAGGTTTTGTCATTTGAATGATCCAAGAATTGTTCATTTGTGTAATGTAAAGGAGGTTTCCCCCTCGAAGAGGCTTATTTCTAAGGTGTTGTTCTATCTTTTATATCTTTTTGTGAGTTGGTTTCATAACATTTGGTATTAGAGCTTTGGATTCTAGGGTTTCACTACTCCAAACAGGTCATTGTGGAATTTTCGCTATAACGTTTTGTCTGTGACGTTTCAGAAGCTACAAAAAAAAACCCATTTGACAAGAAATTTTTCTGAACCTCGGGTCCAAATTTCATATCTTGTCTCACTATATTTTTGGAGATATGATTTGAGGAAGTTAGGGCTTTTGCAAGCTCCAGAATTTCATCTAAAATAGGTCATCGTAGAATTTGTGCTATAACTCTTTCGCTACAAAGTTTCACATGCTAAAAAAAACCCATTTGAGAATAAATCGATCTAAACCACGGCTCTAAATTTCAGATCCCATCTCACTATACTTTTGGAGATATAATCTGAGGAAGTTAGGGTTTTTGGAGACCCCCGAATTACGTTCCAAACAGGTCACCTTGGGAAAATCGTCATAACTCTCTCTTTGAGAATCAAATTGAATTTTCATAAGAATTTACAAAAAGAGGACAAACTTTAGTTTTTTTGATACCATTTTCAGATCCTAAGGTGGAAACAGTGACCCATAGCACGTCGTACAAGTTATCTCTAATGAACAAGTCTATACTCAGGTCATCGTGGGAGATTTGGCATAACTCTTCATTGGAGAATCCAATCTTGATCAGACTTATGGAGTTAGAAATATTACTCAAAGGGTTACTGTAGGAGGAAATTTCAGACCTTGGAGATCTAAAATTACAGAAATACATCAGATTCAATATCGAGCTCCTACAAAGTGAAAAAAAAGGTGTGTAGTTTTTTTTTTTAATTTTTTTTGCATAAGCTTGTTTTGAAAAATTAGTTTGAAGGAATTCAAAGGGCATAGTGAGGCATTATTTTCGGTAATTGATGCCTCGAAGAATAAAAATGGAAACACCTAGTAAGCAACCTGAGAGCTCTAGCATGACTCATGAATAAGAGGAAGACATGCAACATGATATATCAAAATTACAAGACCAAGTGCAACAAATGTCACTCACACAAAAAGTAACAGAATCTAAGATGGATGGTTCAAAGAAAGACATAGAAGCTAAGGTGGATGGTTTAAAGAAAGGCATGGAAGCTAATATGGATGGTTTAAATAAAGGTGTAGAAGCTAAGATGAATGGCGTGGAAGCTAAGATGGAAGGCGTGGAAGCTAAGATGGAAAATTTGAAGACAGATTTGAAGACATGCATGGAAGATTTGAAGAAGTTTCTATAAGAAATGCTTACTAATGGCGAAAGGGTAGTAAAAGAAACTCATGATGAGAAAAAAATAAATGTTAGTCATGATTTCATAGACTCTAACGTTGGATCGAAGAACCACCATGTTCCAAAGATCGATGTGAGAAAGTTTGATGGCAAGGATCCTGGAACATGGATACTACAAATGGAGCAATTTTTCGATCTCCATAATGTGAAAAACACACAAAAGGTATGCATTGCAACTTTATATTTGGAACCAAATCAGTTTTTATGGTATCGATGGCTTTTCTCTCATAAACAAATTGTCACTTGGGCTATTTTTACAAATGAAACGATAGCACATTATGATGATACAAAAAGAAACACTTTTTTTAGCCAATTGATAAATCTCAAACAAAAGGGTTCAATGATGGAGCAATTTGAGGACTTCCAAAAATTGAATATAAGGGTAAAAGATATTCCAGAGGAGCTTAGGGTTGATGTGTTCATAGGGACTTTAAAAGATAACATACAACATGAGGTTTTCCTTTGGGAACCAGATTCATTGGAGAAGGCAGTCAAGTTGGCAAGAAAAATGGAAAGCAAACTTATGGAAACAAGGAAGCCTACCACTCACAATCATAAATATGGAAGTGTTACTTCCCTTAGCCATCCACAACCTACAAGGTTGACACCACAAAAATTGGGAGAAAAAATAGCAAAAGGGCTTTGTTACAGTTGTGATAGCAAATACACTAAAGGTCATAAGTGTGTCGAGAAGAAATTATTTTACATAGATTGTGAAGAGGAGGAAGAAAAGGAACAAGAAACGTCAAAAGAAGAGGATATACACCAAGAACAAACCTTTGAAAAAGAAGAAATGAATCCAACCATATCTTGTAATGCATTGGATGGAATTACCACTCCTCAAACTATGAAGATAGAAGGGTATATCAAGAAGAAAAAGGTAATAGTGTTGATTGATTCAGGAAGTACCCATAATTTTATTCATTGTAAGATAGCTAAGGAATTGAATTTCTTCATATATCCAACACCAGATGTTAGAAAATTATATATTACAGAGCAATGGAACACATAGAATATTGCATAAATATAAACATAGAAAATGCATAAAACCAGAGAGACACAGATATACGTGGTTCACCCATTTTGGGCTACGTCCACCCCGAACAGCCAGTCCTTCCTTTTTATTATCCAGCATATGAAGGGACACAACCTACAACAGATCCGCTGTAATATCCTATGTTTTCTCTCATAGTCTCACCTCTCTGTTTCTCGCTCGGAGAATACACATCTATTACATAGCCTCAATACAATGTTGTCATACAAAGAGAGGGGTTTCCTTCTAGGCAAAAAAAAACCTAAACTAAACATAAGTTCTATCGTCAGATCGTATGCTTAATGAACAACCCAGATTGACTAGAAATTACTATACTTTTACGAGGCAATTTTACATCTGTTTTTAGCTTCGGGGGCGCTGCCCCCAAAACCCCCACCGAGGGATTCCTAGCCCCTAGACCCCCCAGCTGGGGGGGATGGCCCCCCTCAAACCCCCGCCGGGGGGACAAGTCCCCCCCGCACCCCCCCGCATGGAGGGGTGTACAAACTACCTGGGTTATACATTCAGCTGAAACAAAGACCTCTAAATAATCATGCTCCACACCCAACACCAGAGTGTCAAGTGATGGTTGCAAGTGGAGGAACCATAAATTGCTTAGGAAAGTGCCATAATATCAGGCTATCCATGGGAGAATATGTATTGAATATCCCAATGCTTTCCATTCCAATGGGTGGTGTTGATGTTGTACTAGGAGTCCAATGGCTACAATCCTTGGGTACAATAACTTTTAATTTTCAAGAACTTTTCATGAAATTCCCTTCAGAAGGAAAGGAAGTTGAATTAAGGGGTATCGTAGGGAAACCGAGAAAGATAATCAACTCTAACGGAATGACAAAGCTTCTAAAGAAAGAACAACGAGGCATAATTGCACAATTATTTTCACTAGAGGTTCCCACATCGAAATCATCCATTTCTCTAGATCTTCAAAAAATCTTGGACAATCATTCCAAGGTATTTGAGACTCCAAAAGGCCTCCCACCTATTCGTGATCATGATCATCCTATTAATTTGATTCCAGGAAGTGTTCCTCCAAACATCAGGCCTTACAAATATCCCTATGTCCAAAAGAGTGAAATTGAACATATGGTTGCAGAAATGCTAGAGGCTGGTATAATTCAACCTCGTCAAAGTTATTTCTCTGCCCCAGTAGTATTGGTTCACACGAAGGATGGATCATGGCGCATGTGTCCAGATTATAGGGAGCTCAACAAGCTCATTATTAAAGATAAAGTTCCCATTCTTGTCATTGATGAATTATTGGATGAATTGCATGGATCAATTTACTTCATCAAGTTGGATCTTCGTTCAGGATTTCATCAAATTAGAATGAAGATTGAAGACATTCCAAAAACAACATTTATAACTCATGAGGGTCATTATGAATTTTTGGTCATGCCTTTTGGCCTTACTAATGCACCTTCTACATTTCAAGGTTTGATGAATTCCATTTTCAAACCCACCCTTAGAAAATTTGTGTTATTATTTTTGGATGATATACTAATCTACAACAAGTCTTGGAAGGATCATGTCCAACATGTTGACATGGTGCTCAAACTATTGGAGGAGAAACAATATATGCAAAAATATCCAAATGTTTCTTTGGATTACAAGAGGTGGAATATCTGGGTCATATTGTATCTCATGAAGGTGTTAAGGTAGACCCTAGCAAAATTAAAACCATTAACTAATGGAAAATCCCCACATCCATAAAACATCTACGAGGATTTCTCGGGTTGACAGGGTATTATCACAAGTTTGTTAAGAATTATGGGAGAATAAAAACACCTCTAACAACATTATTGAAGAAAGATGCATTTTCATGGACTCCAGAAGCAATGGAGGCCTTTGAACATCTTAAAGAGGCAATGTGCCAAGCACTAGTCTTAGCTACACCGGACTTCACAAAAACCTTTATTGTGGAATGTGATGCCTTAGGAAATGGAATTGGTGCTATTTTAATGAAAAAAGAAAGACCCATTGCTTTCAAAAGTCGTCCAATCAAAGGAAAGTATTTACACAAAGCTATTTATGCGAAGGAAATGCTAGCAATACTACATGCACTTAAGAAATGGCGACCCTACCTAATTGGAAGACACTTCAAGGGAAAAGCAAATCATGATAGTCTTAAATACTTCTTAAAACAAATCTTATCTTCAGAAGAGAAACAAAAATGGGTCACAAAGATGTTGGGTTATGACTTTGAAATCGTCCACAAAAAAGGGAAAAAAATTGTTGTGGCAGATGCACTCTCAAGAAAGGATGAGGATGTGGAAGCATTTATTTACGCCATTTCCATTATCCAACCAGATTGGATAAACAAAGCAAGGGATGAATGGAAGAATGATGAGGAAGTGTGGGCACTCATTCAAAAGATACAACAAGATCCCAGTACATCTGATACATTTAGCTAGAAAAATTATTCGTTATGGTACAAGAATTGGTTATACCTATGTAAGAATTCCCAACTGAAACAAAAGATTCTTAGGGAATTGCACACCTCTCCCTTAGGAGGGCACTCAAGATTTCTAAAAACATACCACAGGGTTAAGAAGGATATTTTTTGGGATTGCCTTAAATTGGATATTCAAAAGTTTGTGGAGGAACGTTTGGTTTGGCAACAAAATAAAGTTGAAACAATTAAGACCCCAGGACTATTACAACCTTTATCCATTCCAAGCCAATGTTGGGAGGAGGTTTCAATGGATTTTATCATAGGTTTACCCAAGTCCGAAGGAAAGAGTGTTATCATGGTGGTAATTGACAAAATTACCAAGTATGCACACTTTTTTGCATTATCTTATCCATTTAAAGTGAGTATAGTTTCTACTGCATTTATGGAAACAATTCAAAATCTACATGGAAACCCAAAGATTATTGTAAGTGACAGAGATCCCATTTTCACTGGAAATTTTTGGACATAATTATTTTCTTGTCTTGGTACTCAGTTAGCTCATATCTCATCTTATCATCCTCAATCTGATGGGCAAACTGAGATAGTAAACAAATGTTTAGAAGGATATCTTCGTTGCTTTGTATCTAATAAACAGACACAATGGGTCAAATGGTTGCCTCTGGCTGAATGGTGGTATAACACTTCCTTCCATACTACAACAAATATGACCCCATTTATGGCACTTTATGGATATCATCCACCATCCATCACATCATATTTAAGAGAAAATTCTAAGGTTCAAGTAGTGGAAGATCACATCGAGCATCAGCAACAAGTTCTCCAAATCTTAAAGGATAAGCTCACCTTAGCGTAGAATAGAATGAAACAATAGGCAGATCAACATCGCAACGAAAGAAGTTTTGATGTAGGTGATTGGGTATTCCTACGGCTACAACCATATAAACAAACGTCCCACAAGCAAGCTAATAAGGATAATAAATTATCACCAAAGTATTATGGTCCATACAAGGTGTTGCAAAAGATAGGTACTATGGCGTACAAATTGGAGCTTCCTGCATCTTCCCGAGTGCACCCAGTTTTCCATGTTTCATGCTTAAAGAAGGTTATAGGTGACAAGCTTCCAGTTCAAACAATATTGCCAGAACCTGATGAGGAAGGAAAAATCATATTGGAACTTGAAGAAGTCAAAGAAACAAGAACTCGACAGCTACAAAATCGATCAATTTCAGAGTATCTCATCAAGTGGAAGAACTTACCCGTTGAAGATTCCACATGGGAGGATGAGAATTTTATATAGAAGCATCCAGAACTACTCGAGCGTTGAGGACAACAATTTTTTGAAGGACAGGGGCATGTTAGGTCCCTTTAATACTAGTGATTCCCCCATTACTATTGTCATTGTATCCCTTATTGTTATTGTTGTGCCCCTATTGTCCCCATATTGTTATTATTGTGCCCCATAGAATCCCTCTAGTGTTATTTTTGTGCCTTTATATTATTATTGTTAGGTCGGATTGGTTATATTGTGACCCCTTAGACTCCTATATATAGAAGGGAGGCTTTATCATTTGAATGATCCAAGAATTGTTCATTTGTGTAATGTAAAGGAGGTTGCCCCCTCGAAGAGGCTTATTTCTAAGGCGTTGATCTATCTTTTCTATCTTTTTGTGAAATGGTTTCATAATAGATTATCAGATAATTTACAAGAAAGGGTGTGACAATGTAGTAGCGGATGCTTTATCATGCCAATTTGAGGATGAAAGCACCCTTCTATCAATCTCTCTTCCCATACCAGATTGGATGGAAGAAGCCCGCAAGGAATGGTTGTCACATCCCTCTCTCTCCCATGTCATAAATAACTTGAGAGTAGATCCTCATTCCTCAGTTGGCTACTCTTGGAAGGATGAAATTCTTCGCTGCGAGGATAGCATAGTTATATCACTGACATCCACCCTCAAAACATGCATTTTGGCAGATTTACACTCATCTCCCATTGCAGGTCATGCAAGCTTTCAGAAGAATTATGTTTGCACTCATCGTGCTTTCTTTTGGATAGGAATGAAAACTAACATTCTTACATTTGTAGCTGAATGTGATGTGTGTCAACGCCACAAAGGAGAAACAGTCAAGTCACTAGGCACCTTACAACCATTTCCCATCCCTACTTCAATCTGGATGAATGTTTCTATGGGTTTCATTACCGGTCTTCCGAAGTCAGGCAACAAGTTAGTCATCATGGTGGTTGTGGACATAATTTCTAAATATGCTTTTTTTTGTGCTCTACCCCACACATTTATGCCCACTTTGGTGGCTCAAGCTTTCATGGACCAGATCTTCAAACTACATGGCATGCCCACTTCCATTGTATTTGATCATGACCCGACTTTCACCAGTTACTTTTGGCAAGAACCTTTCAAGCTACAAGGCACCCAACTCCAACTAAGTACTTCCTATCATCCCCAAATTGATGGTCAAACTGAAGCAGTCAACAAATGTTTGGAGACATACCTAAGGTGCTTCACTTCAGAAAAGCAACATCAATGGGTATAGTGGCTACCTCTAGCTGAATGGTGGTATAATACTAACTATCATGCAGCCACCAAGATGACTCCATATGAAGCAGTGTATGGTCAACTCCCACCTTCACCTACTTCTTATATCCCTGGATGCTCTAAGGTGCAAGCAATGGATCAACTCCTACAAAACGTGCAACCATGCTAGTCTGTCTCAAAGATAATCTCCATGAAGCTCAGAATCGCATGAAGCAATGGGCAGACCAACATCATTCAGAGTGCACATTTCAAGAATGGGATCAGGTATTCTTGTGGCAGAAACCATATAAGGAAACATCACTCAAAGAAAAGGGCTGCCAAAAATTAGCTCCAAAATTCTACGGACCTTATCAAATACTTCAGCGCATTGGAGTAGTCGCCTACAAGCTAGCAGTGCCACCAACTTAAAAAATCCATCCAGTGTTCCATGTATCATGCCTCAAGAAATTGGTGGGGAATAATTGCATATTCAAACTAGTCTACTTGAATTGGATGAAGAAGGTTCACTTTGGCTCCAACCTGAACATGTCCTCGATATGCAAGAACGACATCTGAGCGGCTGTACGATCAAGGAACTCCTCATCAAGTGGAAAGACACCTCTCCAGAAGATGCGACCTAGGAACCAACCACTATTCTTTAGCAGTTTCTGCAGCTTCACCCTTGAGGACAAGGCTACTTTTTATGGGGGAGGGCATGATAGGGTCCAACCCTAACCCATTTATTTATGTAATAGGGTCGAGTCATAGTTATAGCTATTTAAATAGTCAATAAAGCCCATAAGTAATTGTAAGTGGTTGATCCACATTTAAGAAATGGACCGCAGTTAGTTGCAAACGGGCCATGGTATTAGCTAGATGGTATTGAGAGAACCATGGTAATGACCCATGGTATTGTATGTATGAATCCTATATAAAGGATAGAGACTCCCCATTGTGGAATGTCATCTCTTATTTTGTAATCAAGCTCTGCTCTGTGGGAGGTTGCCCCCTTGAAGAGGCAAGTGAACATTACTTTCATCTCTAAATAATAAAATACTTGTTTTTCTCATTTTTTTCTGTGTTCTAGTTTGTATTTCTATGCATATTTGGTATTTTGGAATCTTCTCACAGGTCAAGAGAATAACACAATCCAATGACATTTAAGAAAGAGTCATTCTTGAGTTAGGGAGCCAAGTATCCCTATTTTCTAGGGAGATGTTGGGAGCTCTGATTTTGTATAAATAAGAGATTTAAGGGACTCATTAGGATTCAAATTTTTGTTGTATCCAAGAGGCCATTTTGAGACAAAACATTGGGACTATTGTTGTTATGTTGTATTTAACATTTTGATGATAATGAGAAATTATACCTTGATCCAACACTGAGTTAACTCAGAGGGATGGAGCTCTTGGGTTAGGGCCAAACCCTAGTAGCAGAAGTTCCTCTTTTTATATCTGTATTCTTAGATTAAAATGATAGTTAACTGCTGAATTTTATTTATGTTTTGTTTAGCTTAACAAGTATTTGAATTATTGCTTAACCTAGTTTCCATTAGTTTGAAGAGGTAGATTAGTGGTGTAGTAGTGAAGGAAGGCACCCAGAAAATATTGTGATAGTGGCCTCTACCTCATCTCCCTCATGGGATCATGATTAGAGGGCCCCACTCTCATAGCCCCAAAAACAGAGTTTGTCTTTTGGTCATTGCATAACCTAGGGTTCATTCTTAGATAGATCATGGTTTATTATTTATTGCAAGCACCTGCAGTTGCTATCTTTTTTCCTTAAGTTCGTTGTAGCTTTAAACAAATTCCATTTCATAGATCTAGTCCTTAACAATAGATAGATCAAATTTCTCAAATTCAATTCATATTTTCCATGTTGACATGTAGTGATGCATAAATGAAAATAAAAACAGGTTTTTGTTGATCTGCAGGGAGGAACTCATCCAACTAGCTTCACCTAGGTCATCTCCACCTTTTGCCAAGGCATACCATCCCATAGTCTGAACCTCTCTTTTGCAGCCATTGTGAGCAAGCCACCTTATAAAAATACAACCTCCTTGGAATGTTGGGCTTAGTCTTGTGTAATGTGAACCTTACCTACACCTTCTATCACCATCATACATCTCTCCATCACCTCATCTCACTTTTCTTTCCCCCCTAAGCCCTTCATCTAACTTCCTGTAGCAAACCAGGACATCCTATAGCAAATTAGGACATCTTGTAACAACTTCATGTAGTAGCCTATTTGACCTTGTTTTGACCAAAGATGTTAGTATAAGAGCAGGTTAGGCCCTCATCTTAGATTCAATGCCTATTAGTGCTACCTAAGATCAAATCTCCCAGGCCTTCTCTCTCTGCAAGATGAGATATAAAAACATAGCATTTACATTTCTAAATTTAGCAATTAAAATATTCTTTTTCTGCAGATGTAAAATGAGATAGTTAGTGCATATGAATGAGTCCTAGAATGATAGAACAAATTTCCATTTCCAAATAGTCCTAAGAGCCAAAGGATAAATTTCAAGGTTATCATAGTTAATTTCTGCAAGTAATTTGTGTAATTTCGTAACTAGATGATTTATGGAATTTCATAGCATTTACCATTAAGTAACTTTCATTTCCTAAATAGGCAAGCATTTACTTCTTGCATTAGAACTAGCTTTACATTCACTGTTAGTAGTCAGACTCCTTCTAGTCAATAGAAGACTGGTATGGAATACTAATGGTCTAGCACCCCAGTTGAGAAGTGGCATGATTAGAATGTTGCATCTGTTGTGTATATAGCACTGTCACCTCCACGTTTGTACAAAACCCAAATTTGATGGAGTAAAGTTGTTATCCCTAGCAGCTGAAGCATCCTTGCTGCAATACCGAGGCTCATCAAGGGTACCCCTACACTGTCAGGTCAAGCAATCCATCGATATGACCTTGGGCGCACTGCTACCCAATGGGCTAATCCATTGACAATCTATTCTAGAGAACGATGAAATCAAGAGGAAAATTTAGGAGTTGTTGCAGAAATGGCACATGAGGTTGAGTTCATCACGCTGTGGGAGCCTGATCGTGGTGGTACAGAAGATGGCTGATACTTGGAGACTCTATATTGACTATTGGGCATTGAATAAGAGCACTATCTAGAATAGGTATCCAATCCCATGGATTGATGACCTTCTGGACCATCACAAGGGGACCAAATATTTCAAAAAGATTGACTTGAAGTCTGATTGTCCCCACCTACGAACTGAACCCTCCAATGTGTGGAAAAATTCCTTAAAATCCAAGGAGGGCCTTTTTGAATGGTTGGTCATGACTTTCAGGTTGACGAATACCCTCGCAACCTTGATGAGGCTGATGGAAGACACCTTGTGGCCCTTCATCAATTCATTTGTGGTAATGTATTTTGATGACCTCTTGATCTTCAACCAAAGTTGGGAAGAGCGCTTCTACCATGTTCGACAACTCCTCCAAACCCTACGACAACACAAATTGTGTGCCTTGATCTTCAACGAGATGTACATGTGGACCCAGCCAAGATACAAGTTATTCAAGATTGGCTAGCCCCAACCACTCTTAAAAAATCTTTAGCTTTCTGGGTTTTCCCAATTTCTACCGTAGGTTCATGTTGGGGTTCTCTCTTATCACTTGGCCTTTGAGTCAAGTCACCAAGGGTGGAGAGAAAGTAAAATTATTTTAGTTTGAATCCCAACATAAGGTGTTTTTCGAGTTGAAGCATCATCTCTTCTATGCACTAGTGCTCACATTCCAGACCCACAACAACCATTTGAGATTGAGACAAATGCCTTTGACTATGCTATTGGTGTAGTTATTTCTCATCAGGGGAACTTAATAGCATATCATAGTGAGACACTTTCATACACATTATGAAAGTATTCCACCTATGACAAATATATGTATTCCATTATGCAGGCCTGCTGACAATGGAAGCATTACATTATGGGGAAGGAAACGGTCATCCATGCAGACCACTGACCCATGCAGTTCATATAGACACAAGGAAATTTGAAGAATGATCACCATCAGAAATGGTCCACATACTTGCAACCGTTCCATTTGAAAATTAAGCACAACAAGGGAAGCACCAATAGTGTTGCATACTGCCTTAGTCGACTACTAGTCATGGTGCTGACCACTAGCATGAGATCTCCACAACTCAACTGGCCACAACCCCTTTTAGGTGGGATTGACATTCCAACCAATTTGCCCCATTGACGTGGCTATACCATTTGAAACTACTCAGTTAGATTCATCTCATGTCCAGGTCGTAGCTGACATGGCTAGCAATTTCATTGAGCACATTCACCACATCCGCCAGCAAGTCCATGACATATTGGACTGAGCCAATGCTAAGTACAAGAAATTCCATGATCAACATTGAGTGCCACACAGGTTCCATATGGGATATAAATTTTGGTTGCATTTGCAAAAAGAGCGTCTCACTGGGACCCACCACAAGCTTCACTGACTCCAATATCGGCCTTACACCATCACTAAGGCTGTGGGAGAGAATGATTTTGAGCTCAGCATTTTCCCATTCCTTGGCCTACACCCAGTGTTCAATGTGGACCTCCTTCGACCATACTTTCCACCAGTATTGGACACATCAGACATTGCAGAACAACTCACACCAACAGAGCTAAAGCCATATTGCATGGAATAGGCCATAACTAATCGGATCACAGACACGCAGATCAAGAACACTTACTAACAAAATATCCAATTGTATTAGGTTGTCAAAGTTGGTCAACTCCTACACCAAGGCATGTGGCTCACTAGATACCAAGTTCAGCAAAAATTTCCATATCTCATGGAATGCAATGGGGACCATTGCTTCCTACGGGGGGAGGACTGATCTAGGTGGATATTGGTGGCCACCTACCTATTCCACTTGGACCTGCACCATTGTTTTTTTTTTTTCAGTTTCCTTAATTGTATCAAAACTTACTATTTTTGGTAGTTTTAAGGTCTTAAACATCCGAAGCCATTTTGAGGGAATAAAAGACGTTCTAGGGAAAATAGAGAGAGCAGAAAAGTGCCAAATTAGTTTTGATATTTATTTTTAGCCTCCTCTTTGAGATATTTCAAATGAGGTATTATGATAGCCAAACAGATATCGTATGCCAAAGCTAGAACCCTCGGAAGTTGACATTCCAACTTACCCCAATGGGGCCAACAAGATTTTGGTGGTTCATCTCCTAGGGTTAGGTTTTTAGATGTTTAGCATTTCTCATTATTTCTTAATGATAAAAAGGCTACCAAGCGTCATTGTAACATAGTTCAGAGGCATGTAGCTACCACATCTCTTCTCAGAGATAAGCTACCATCGTCCGAGCTAGTTTATTTCCATTATGTATGTAAGCATTATTAAGCTCTTAGATATTAATGAAATGAAGTTTTATTTCTGCTGCATCTCAGTGTTTATGTTTGTATCTGTATTTTGTTGCATTCCTGTATAAGTGTTGGCTTGTTGGGGCCTGACCCAGGTTTAGAAGTGATTTAGCCAAACAAATCCCGAAACTACCAGCCCTTTCGGCAATAGTCCACGGTGCGCGGACTGAGGTCTCACCTGAGGTAGTATGGGAGGGTGCTGGAACCAGGTTTTCACACCCTAGGGATGTCTTGATGAAATCTAGGAAGTTTGTGAACCGAACCTACGCGCTTGTGCTACTCCACGTAACCGTCTATCCTTCACAACTTGTGCAACTGCTTCCACGTAGCTCTATAAAGAGCGCTAAGAGGTGTTGTCTAGATCCTTTATCCTTACTATGCTATTATTATAGATCTTAACTTAATTGTGTGGGCCCAATATTCTCATTAATCATTCAACATTCATAACAAGTGCGCGCAATCATAAAACTGTAAAGAGATGCATAAATATAACAGAGCATAGACACACAATATTTCAAAATCAACTTATCTTTTATTAATTCCATGTCTAAGTACAATCCCAACTCTGCCTTGCGCACTCAACTGCAGGGGTTTGCGCACACAGTTGCGGACTCTACCAGGCCTTTGTGCACTTAGCTGCAGAGCCTCTTCTTATCACTACGACCCAATACCTTTAGATATACTTCTAACCTCTAACCATGCCTTCACATCTATCTCTTACTTGTCAAAAACTAAGACTCCCTTTACACTTAGAGCCTTGCTCTATTTGTAAAATCCCATGGTCCATGGACCATGGGTAGGCCGACACACTTTACATTAAATTACATTATCTTAGGGCAAACAACCCTAGACTCTTGTGCTCCGTGCCCGCATTTCGCGGGGTCTTTACATTACACTTGACAAAAATTCAGGCTTCAAGCCACAAAAACTTGCTATGGGGGGATCCACTGCCCAACAGGCCCCCAACACAATCATAGTGACTTGCCTCGAGTCACTCTGCTAGTGCGGAGATCTTTGTTCGAAGTCCATCCAACTGTGCCTATGCTATGTGAAGATCCGCAACGCACTGCTCTGCCGTCTGCTGGATCCGCTCTACTCGCTCGACTGAATGTTCGTTGGCAGGGTCAAATCACTATCTCAGATCATGCATTGCTTTCATTTGTGTGAGTTTTCCTTCGACGCCGGCCATGATGAGGAAGGCCTCATCCATCCAAGGTTGGACGCGTGCTTTAAGTACTTCCTATTTTTGGCGTGCTATGTCCACTTGTTCCTTCAATGCCTTTGCCTATTGTAGCTTTGCGAGCCGCTGAGTTAGGACTACTATCTGCGCCATCCCACACACACTATGATATTGCATTTGAGACTCCCATGCCTTTGTTTCCAACTGCTATATGGTGGGATCCTCCTCTAAGGTTGTGAGGACCTCGAAGGATTCTTCCAATAAACTAGTATAGCTCTGCACTACCTGTTCAATTTCTCCCGACCCCTTTCAAATATCATCGGTGCGTTGTTCTCAAACTTTGGGGGGTATGGAGGGCTACGCCTTTAATCGTAGTTCAGCAATTTGTAGGTTGAGGTCCAGATGGATCCTCATAGCTTCCTCCTTTGCCTCGTGGAATCCACTGGCCAATTTGTGGATCCGCATTCCTATTGGTAGATCTGTCGCAATTTCCAATTCTGAAACCCGACGACATGCTTCTTCTACAATCTACTCCAACTGTTGGTTCTGCACTACCGCTTCATCGCGTTGTATGCTAAGCTATTCGATGTTGATTTGTTTTTCACTTAGCATTTTTATTGTGCATCCCTCCCTAGTGCGGACTTCTGTTGTCGCTCCGTCTTGTAGCTAGTATAAAATATCCCACAGAAAGGCAGACAATTTTAGGCCGTGTCCCTTGATTCATCATACCAGGGCTCTATCCTCCATGCTATCAGATATCAGTGCTCCTTCTGGCAGTGCAATGGTGTTAGTCATTTTGGCCCGCAATAGCTGCTATGTTGACGATGTTCCCGGGCACTGTAGGTGACTATTGTTCCTTCTTGTGGGGGCCACACCTGAAGTCCCTAGAGTTGTGCTCTGAGGGCCCCCAACATATTCTGCTGTTCTACCTTTGCTTCCTGGAGTGCTTCCCTAGTGATCTCACGAACTGTGTCGCCGATGTCATATAGATCACCCTTTGTCAGTGTAATGGGCTCCCCATCTAATTTGGAAGCCTTGGTATTCTTCCGTGGCCTTGTTCGTTTTGTATTGCATGAATGTTTCAGTTGTGTTGATGTCGTGCTTGGGTCCACACCTTCCACTGTGTCGTCTATCCCCTATCCTGTGGTCAGATCCGGGCCTCTTCCCTCCTACGTCGTGGTTTCCCCAATTTTCAGTGTTGTTGCTGCTTTGTCCACGGTCTTGGTCTATTCTGTAGTGGCCTTCACTACCTCACGGGAAGCCCTTACCTCCTTGGCGAATTGCTCATTCCACTTCTATTGTGCCAACAGCTTGGCGACATCCTTCTGTCTTTGTATCGCTCCCTCATCGCGCATTGCTAGATCCGAGGAGTGCCACTCGGGTGGCCATGAGTTGAGCACTGCGAACACAACATCATCAATCATGATGAAGGGGAATTTGGTCCATTTATGCTCCAGATCCTTCCATGCCCTGATATACACATTGTGCATATCTGCCTTAAAGTCTGCAAAGCTCCGCAGACTATCGTATACTGTGGGTGATAGGTGCGGTCGTTTGTTGATCCCCATCTGTATGCTTGCCTCCATAAGTATCCAGAAGATCTTGGTTTCACGGATCTACGTAGCGTCCCTTGTTTCCCATAGCGACATGCATTTCGCTGCCTCTGGTAAGTCCTGATCAAGAGGAGGAAACTGACTGTCCTCCAGAAATTCCCCTGCAACCAACAAGATGGATAAGAGCAACCATGCGTAGTGGAAGGTCTTACCCTGCTCCTAGGCCTCCTTGTACTTCGTCACGAATTCCTCACATAGGAACTACGCCCAGTTTAACTGTACCCCCTTGGTGCATTGCTCGGTCAGTGCGATGACTGTTGCTGGTACCTTATTGCTGCAACATTTTCTCATCATTTTTCCTGCCAGCAGCTGGGTGGCCACGCGCAACCCTTTTTCTTGAATGCTAGTAATGACATAACCCCTTTGCTTATTCTCCAGATTGTATTTCTTCTTCATGGCCTTTGCGAGTGCCAAGTCTCCGCTTTGGCCAGCTATTTTTGTGGGGTCCCTTCTTGTATAGGGAAGCCAAGAAATCCTATGAATAAGCTCCTCCGTGATGGGAATTGGCTCCTCCAGCCACAAGTATCCATCATGCACTAGCTAAAGCAGTTTCCTGATGACAAATATCATGATTGGTGCCTGGTGATAGTGTGGAATCCATAGTAGGTGGAGTAGCCCGGCCTCCTCCACACTGCGCAGCCATTTCTGTGGCTTTAGTGCTGTAACTGACCCCTCCTTGCTCTGTTTCATGAGTTGGCTGGTTTCCAAATGTGGTAGCTTTTCGCAGTCCTCGAGGTCCCAATATTCAAATTTCATCATGGGCATGCATCCCAGAACAGATCCTTCAAACATAATTCCATCTGGGAGAAATAGGTTTTGGAGTGCACTCTTAACTGCATCCAAATCCTTGGGCACTTTCACTCTCCCCTTCCGTGGGGGGACATACTTAGGCAGTTTTGCTTTAGCACGCACTAGGTGAATGTCTTCCTTCATTTCTTCATCTGCCTTGATTTCTTTTATGAACGCTTGGAGATCCTCCTCCTCATAATTTGTCTCAATATTAACAGTTTTTTCCTTGTCTTCCATAGAAAGTTTACTGAACCTCGGATTTTGCGGGGACATGCAGACTGGTCTTGCTGCCTGTGGATCTGTCTTGGGCCTCGGTGTCTGGGGCGATTTTGGAATTTTCGGTCCCACCTGCAGTGAAGGGCTCTGGTCGGCTTCTTCGGTGGTACTTTCGACAAAACCCACACCTCTCCTGGTAGTTGTCATCTTGTTTGAGCTGTCTGTAGTTGTTCGCGACTTTGGAGGCTCAAACACCACTCGGTGCTCAACACTGTGGGCTCTCTTTAACAACTCAAATCTCAAACAAACAAGTGTTGTCTTGTGGCTCGTCTTGGTAGTTTTATAGCGTCCCTTGAATTTGAATTTGACCATTCCCCCCATTTCTGAGTCATTAATGCATTATTGGTGGTAGATCGTCCCAAATCTATTTCCGACTCGATGTCTTAATTGCCTGCTTCCCACTCCTCATTACCTTAAATTGGACATCTTTTCATGAACAATGACTTCAATACTCACTTCCAAACCTACCCGCACGACAGCGCAGCCCCTTATGTGTGGACGCGACCCTTGTGACATACCAATCCTGTGCGCAACCTCCTTGTCGTGCAACTCCCATACAGACTCTTCTAAAGTCCTGCGCTCTCTTTCAACTACTTGAAACGCTGAGACTATGCTTCCTACAGATAGTCAGGTGGTCACACCAGTGGTGTGAGGATTCAAGTCACCTTCCAACCTGGTCCCCGGACCCTCCTTAGTTACCCTCGTGCCAGTCAGCACCTCGCGTTCTTCCTTAGACAGTGTGCTCCCCTGGTTACTTTGTCTGATAAGGTGTGGTCACAATCATGGTAGCAAAGCCAGAAATTCTCGGTGACAATTTTCTAATGCGATGGTATGGCTGCCCGTATCTTGTCCTATCCTTCTATTGATGCGACATGCTTGTCCGATTTCGGTTTCTAGTTTTCTGATTTCCGCGTCCATTATCATGATTTTCTGCTTCAGTTGTACCCAATCTTTGTCGAGTTCGTGAAGCTCAAGGTTCCCTCATCGAATGGCTTCCTGTAACTGCATAATTTATTTACTCGGGTCCTCGCATACTGCCCCAACTATGGGAGCTGTTTTAGGGGGATTTTTCTTTGCTCTTATGGTTTCGTCTCTTCTCGTCAGTGTTGGGATCACTTCCGCGCTCCAATTTTTGCTTATGGCCCTATAGGCCCATCGAACCGTTGGTACGCGCAGGTCCTAGTCAGTTCATCTCACCTGGTGAACTTTATTCATGATTCCGCATAGCTTTTTGAATGTTCTGACATGGAATATTTGTGGGGCGCGTCACTTTTCTTGCTACTACGTCTGGTTTTGATTTTCGATCCTTAGTCAGGGATGTGCTTGCACAGCACACGTCTGCACCCATCGACACAGGTGGGCGTGCAAGTTGCTTCATCATGGCTGCCCAACTCTCCTTCACCACTGAGGACTTCCAAACCATAAGCGCATCTGTCTTCTCATTCGTGCCAGTTTACAATGGTTTTCTGATGTGTACTCCACCATCGTGAGGATGTTGCGTGCAGTGCCCATTCCAGCGCACCGTACCGCTGTTGTTCCGGTACTACACTTTCAAATTTGTCCAGCAATTCATCCATCGTTGTTACTCCATCATACGTTGGAAGTTCCCTTGCCTCTGTCGTCATGCAACGTAGTGATCTAATCATCATGTTGCAATTCAGCATTGTCACTTCGTGAAACCGTTTTGCCAACATTCTACTTCTTTGTCTGAATCCGAGGTACAGGAGCTGTCATGCTCCCACAAGATTCTCCCATCTGCAGTCGGGTTCACCTGATCCTGGTCTCACGTCGTTATCTGGTAAATACAATCTAGCTCATCGTCACTTTCATCATTGCACACTGATTCAGTGTAACACGCTCCCTCGGCTGGGTCTAGCCGAACTACTACTTGTAGGGACTTTTTCTCGAATATCATCTTCCCTTCTTTAGGTTAACGACTCCATTCACTTTAATGGCCTAGTCTATTCCTAGCAACACGAGATAAGGATTGCTGTCATCGACAATCTCTATAACTTCAAAGTCTGTCTGTGTGCTCATGCCTTCAATATCAACTGTTAGCCCTTGCAACCTCCCCATGGGAAAAATCTTCTATTGGTTTGCCATGCATAATTGAATAGGGGACCACTGTAACATGGGCCTACCCATGCATTCCCATGTCTACTTCAGAAACACATTCACGTCTGAACCCAGGTCTAGGATTACCTGGTCCATTCATACTCGCCAATCTATGCCATCAATCTCATTTCGCTCCCAATGTGCAATGCATGCTTTTTCCCAGTTTCTGAACTACGCGCGGTTCCCCTGACCTTGTGCACCCGGTGATCAATTCTTGTAGTCCCTTAACTGACTTATTATCATGCAGTAGTTTCATGCATGTCTCTAAGAAGATAGTAAGCATAGAAGGATCCATCCCTAGCTTTGGTTGATCCTCACTACCTAAAGCAAAAGCCTCTGCGAAGCTCTTCTTAGCTTCCATGAATGTTTACTTTGCGCATTCTAAGTCAAACTCAGGTTTCTTTGTACGAGCCTTGCGAACCCATGTACCTTCGTCGAGCTGCTTCCCCTAATCCTCCCCTGTGGTCACACTGCTTCTGAGCATCATGTTCACATTTGGGTCTTCTTCACGCAATTTAGACCTCATCATTTGGATATTCTGAGTCATAGGACGTTGGAGTACCCCTTTCTCGCACATCTGTGTGATCAACGTTGGAAACTCTACTGCTTCATGATTAAAGTGAGCACAATATGAATAGGATATTCTTGCTAGGTTGGTACAATCATGAACGTAGTGCCCTGGTCCTCTGCAATTGTAACGAATTAACTGTCTGCAGCCCCTTCCTAGTCCCATTTCTCCTCGTCCTCGACCTCGCCCCTCAAATCCAGCACGTGCCATCCCTGCGGTTGGGTTGAGGCCTCACGTTTCTATCTGCATTCTATAGGCTAGGGTCCGATCCATCATTAACTCGTAGCTATGACAAGCACACTCGTCGTGGCCCGTTGACCTACAGAAATTACAAAACAGTCGCTGGGGTGTCGGTGTATACTTCTGCAAAAATTGACAATTATCCATCGCGTGTTTTCCTCATATTTGATAGATCGTGTACCATAACGCAAGTGTCGGACTTGGCCCTGCCTGTGCCTCCAGTCTCAATGGCATTGGGCCCCTTCATACCTAGTAGTTCGCGAAGACTGGACAGTGGTCCTTGTCATGGCCCTGGCCTTTGCATTTTATGCACTACACTTCCTCGCGCGCCTCTGGCTGCGGTGCCCTACCCTGCTTCAAGCTCTACATTTCCAGGTAGAGATTCTGTAGTTGCACGTGGATTTGTTGAACTCCCAGGCCTGGATCCTGTATCGGTGTCTCATGCAACCTCATCGCCATTTCCAACGCTTCGGCCTGGGTAGAAAGTTTCTGTTGCGACAACGTTGTCCTCAGGTGCTGTGTTAGAGATGCCACAAACCATGCGTGATGCTCTGCATCCATGAGTGTCAAATTAGCATCGCAGATCGTACTCTTCAGCCACTGATCTAGATCCCAAGGTTGGTCTCGCCTGGAAGCATCGCGATCTCTTTGAACCCAATGATTAACTGTGTCTCTGATCTCAGCCGGATAAATTCTCTATTCAACGCATTCTAGATCTATGCTGTCCCTTCATTTGGGTGGTCATTAGAGTGCTTGATATACCATGTCAACACGTGATCCTGCAGCGCGCTCACCAATGTAGCCTTCTTAATGTTGTCGTCCATGACCCCTTGTGCTTCCCACACTGCTCTTACCACGAACCAGAACTGGTCCAGATCCTCATTCCCTACTCTTATGAATACGAGTAGCTTGATTTCACTTGCCATGCTGAACTGTGGGGTTGGTGGGGGTGGAGTGGGTGGAGATGGAGGTGAAGGAGGTGAAGCGGGTCGTGGTGTGGGTGGAGGTGGTAACTGCAAAATGCACTGCCTTATCAAACTGACCACACTCCTTGGAGAGACTCGAGCGAGTTCTTCCTCGCTCTCTCATGAAGGTAAAATCAAGGGACTGTTTCCTACTTCCCCAGTACCTTTGTAGATATTTCCGCTCCGCGTTGTTCCAAACATTAATGTATTCGTATAACCCGCTTTTTACATAACAACATATTAATCCAGGTGTTCAAAGATTTAATGTACTTACCTCACGGTCCCTTGAGAAACTGTCGTTCTGCTTTGCTGTAGCTCACGGTTGTGTCTATCGCAAACTCAATGATAAATCCCCCTATTATCCGGTTGAGCCAATGGTCCACAACTCGCGCGATCTTATCTTCTAATGCCTCTAGTCTACGCACTAATTCTGGAGTCCACACTATCGGTTGGTTGAGCTTACACCTTCCCTGGCTGTCAGCTAACCTCACGATCCACTCATACAGTTCAGAAGGAAAGGATGCGAAGAAGATCTCATGGATTTCTGTATACACGTAGCGATCCAGCCACCTTTTCTCAGATACCTGCGGAGTTCTGTTTTCCTGTGTCATGAACTCGTGAATCTTCTTGTCCAACCACTCTTCAATTTCCTTCTTTGTTGGGTTCCAATGTCACGATATCAAACATCCCTTAGGCAGATCCTGGTCCCATCAACGGAACCATTTGTTGGCATGTTGGGGCCTGACCTAGGTTCAGAAGTGATTTAGCCAAACAAATCCCGAAACTACTGGCCCTTTCGGCAACAGTCCGTGGCGCACGGAATAAGATCTCACCCAAGGTAGTAAGGGAGGGTGCTGGAACCAGGCTTCTGCACCCTAGGGATGTCTTGATGAAATCTAGGAAGTTTGTGAACCGAACCTGTGCACTTGCGCTGCTCCGTGCAGTCGTCTATCCTTTGCAACTTGTGCAACTACTTCCGCGCAGCTCTGTAAAGAGCGCTAAGAGTTGTTGTCTAGATCCTTTATCTTTACTATGCTATTATTATAGATCTCAACTTAATTGTGTGGGCCCAATATTCTCATTAATCATTCAACATTCATAACAAGTGTGCGCAATCATAAAACTGTAAAGAGATGCATAAATATAACAGAGCATAGACACACAATATTTTAGAATCAACTTATCTTTGATTAATTCCCTATCCAAGTAAAATCCCAACTCCGGCCTCTGCACTCAGCTGTAGGGGTTTGTGCACACAGTTGCGAACTCTACCAGGCCTCTGCACACTGAGCTGTAAAGCCTCTTCCTATCACTACAACCCAATACCTTCATATCTACTTCTAACCCCTAACCATGTCTTCACATCTATCTGTTACTTGTCAAAAACTAAGACTCCGTTTACACTTAGAGCCTCGCTCTATTTATACAATCCCATGGTCTGCGAACCATGGGTAGGCTGACACACTTTACATTAAATTACATTATCTTAGGGTGGACAACCCTAGACTCTTGCGCTCTGCGCTCGCATTTCGCGGGGTCTTTACATTACACTTGACCAAAATTCAGGCTTCAAGCCCCAAAAACCTACTATGGGGGGATCCTTTGCCCAACAATAAGTCGAGATCACTTATATGCAAAAACATGTAGTAAAAATTGACCATTACAATGCGAAAAATACCCAATATAAATTACCTACGTAAATTGTAAGGGTCTTGATTGAACATGTGCTGAAGTTATAGGTGTCAACAAATTATCAGCGTAATGGAGGTCAGATGGCCATCCAACTTTAATCTGACCGACGACACCTTGCCATATCCAAGAGCGACACTCTGAGAAATACCAAAAGATAAAGCTTGAGCAATACCTCATGCAAGAAGTTGAGAAATTTGGGTAACTTACACATGGTTTAGTATAACCAACAGTAGCACTATATCGACACCTATATTTAGGTAACTTACGTGTGGCTGAGTATAATCAACAGTGGAAACATATCTACATTTGGAGACAATTTATATTATTAATTTTCAGTGGAGTTACCAATGCTTTTTGGATCGAGGGTTTCTATGTTTTGAACCAAATGATAAGTAATGTTTATTGAAAATTCAAAATGTTTATTGACTTATATATAATGTGAAGATGAAAATAAATTAATAGATTTGGATATATGTGATGAAGACCGTTGTGGTTCCTTTTCTATAGCTCAGTGGCTTAGCCTCCTTCAATATATCACTTTTCCATTGGGATCTCTTTTTAAGCATTTTACAATTTCGATGATATATTGATTGATTGTGATTTTTCAGTATTGGCATATATTTACCAACATATTTTTCTTATAGATATAATTATAATTTTTAAGGGAAATTTATAGTTTTATTAATGATAAAAAACATATATATATATTAAGAAAAGTCTTTCGTTAGAAATCACATAAGAGAAATTTTGGCCGATGCGTTTTGAACTAGCAGGTGTGGTTCATCATGAGGACCAGATGAAGAGGTATACCATGGCAAAGCTTAAATAGAGAGCAATGTAGAGACATAACTTCAAGTAAAGATTACATTTGAACAATAATATTTAAATAATGATATTAGTATATATATATTAAAAACAAATATTATTAAGTAACGATTATATTAAACGGCTAGTTTTTGAGAAATACTATTTAGATAATGATATTAGTTTATTAATTTATTAAAAATATTAATAGGTAATGACGATATTAAACGACTAGTTTTTGAAAAATAATATTTAAATTAATTTATTAAAAGCAAATATTACTAGTTTTTGAAAAATAATATTTAAATTAATTTATTAAAAAAAATAAAAGTCAAACCCATAGCTGACAAGGCTAACAATTTCATTGAGTGCATTCGACACATCCGCCAGTAGGTCCATGACATATTGGACTGAGCCAATGCTAAGTACAAGCAACGTCATGATCAACATCAAGTGCCACACAGGTTCCATATGGGCTATAAAGTTTGGTTGCATGTGCAAAAAGAGCGTCTCACTGGGACCCACCACAAGCTTCACCGACTCCGATATCAGACTTACACCATCACTAAGGCTATGGGAGAGAATGATTTTGAGCTCAGAATTTCCCCATTCCTTGGCCTCCACCCAGTGTTCAATGTCGACTACCTTCGACCATACTTTCCACCAGTATTGGACACATCAGACATTACAGAACAACTCACACCAACAGAGCTAAACTCATATTGCATGGAACAAGCCAGGACTGATCGGATCACGGACACACAGATCAAGAACACTTGCTAATAGAATATCCAATTGTATCAGGTTGTCAAAGCTGGTCAACTCTTGCACCAAGGCATGTGGCTCACTAGATACCAAGTTCAGCAAAAGTTTCCCTATCTCATGTAATGCAATGGGGACCATTGCTTCCTAAGGGGGGAGGACTGATCTAGGTGGATATTGGTGGCCACCTAACTATTCCACTTGGACCCTCACCGTTGTTTCTTTTCAGTTTCCTTAATTGTATCACAAATTACTATTTTTAAGTAAGTATAACTATATCTATAAGAAAAATACGTTGGTAAGTAACGGCTATATTAAACGGTTAGTTTTTGAGAAATAATATTTAAATAATGATATTAGTTTATTAATTTATTAAAAATATTAATAGGTAACGACGATATTAAGCGACTAGTTTTTGAAAAATAATATTGAAATTTATTTGTTTAAAAAAAAATCAAAGTCAAACCCTAAACATGGAGGGTCATTTAATAAATAAAACAATTAATGGAAATAAAATAAACTAAATTAATAATAATTAATGGAAAATAAATAAAATAAAACAAAAATATATTCAAGTTTATATATATATATATATATATCTATATATATATATATATATATATACATATATATATATATGACCTAAAGAAAATGAATTATTTAGTTTGATTTAAGATTTTATTCCTATGCTCAAAAAGCTTGGAGAGAAGCCTCCCAAGCTCAATATAATTTTGACATCGTAAAAGGCTAGGAAGGTCAATATTGCAAAAAAGATTATGAAACTAAGATCTAATGTGGTTGTACATGGGGCACTCTAAGAGGAAGTGATTTTCATCCTCGATGTTCATATTTTCACATAGATGGCATATTCTTTCCATCCATGGTGTTTTAGGAACTGCCCACTGACCCGTCTCACTATGGCGCTCATGAGAGTTCGTTATAATCTTGGCTATATTAATTTTATTCTTTCAACTAATTAAAACCGAGAGTTACTTTTGATCTTCTAGGGTGGGGTTGATGACCTCCTTATAATATGTTAATTTTCTTTTAGCTGTTAAATCTTTCTCACACAACATTTTTTCTTTGAACTTAGAAGTAACAATATTTTTAATGTTATTAATGTTTTGCAATGCAACATTCTCGTCGATCTCTCAATGGTTTAACCAAGCCCTGGTGTCTTTATACCAACCATGTTTGAGCCTTAGGTGGTTTGAGCTTGAATTTAAAGCTAGCTTAGGAAGTTTATGGTCTCCTATGTTATTGAGTTTGTGCTTGTACAACAGAAGCCTAGTCATAGCTAAGCTCTCGATAGGGGAAAGACCCACTTCTATAAGGAGAATAGGATAGGGTGTATTGCTTTTAATTTTGAGGTTATATGTTATAGAGCACTTCTAGATTTTCTCAATATTTCTCTAGGATTATTTAGAGATGATGCAACCCCAAACCTCACATCCATATAAGATAACAGGAATGACTAAAGTTTCAAAGAGGAACTTCTTTCTATCCCACATTATGAGGTTTGCCGTTTTACAATTATTTTCAACACCAAAATAAGCTTTACACCCAGCATTAATCCTTTTCTCAATGTTATAGTTCCAGTTGAGCTTGTGATGAATATCAATTCCTAGGTACTTGTAAGAAGACACTTCCTCCAAGTTACTATTGTCATACATAAAATTAGCGTAAGTGTCCTTCTTGGATTTGATAATCATAACTTTTCTTTTGTCAATGTTAACAGTCATACCCATGGTAGAGAAGAAATCCTTAAGAAGACTAAGTTGCTTATCAAGTTCAGATGGTCACCTTGTGAGAAGAACAATATCGTCAGCATAGAGAAGAAGGATGATGACTATCCCAGCTAAGATCGTTCCAACACAACTTGCTTCTTCTAAACAACCTTCTAGATTGTCGATGTAAATGCCAAATGGGGTAGGGGAGAGGGGGAAACCTTGTTTAACTTTGATATTACACTTAATATCTTTCGACCACCCCTCATTTCTCTTTAACTTGGCAATTACATTCTCGTATAACCTTATAGCGGAAACTCTCAACTTGAAAGGAACCTTTATCTCTTCTAATCTATTCCATAGGTTGTTTCTAGGAACAATATTGAAATCCTTTCTAAAGTCCACAAAGCAACGAAAGAGATTAGATTTATCATTGCGGAATTCCTCCACAATGATCCTAAGCGTAACGAGGTGGTCCATTGTTAAGTGCTGCCTTCTAAAACCCGCTTGGCCTTTAGCCTCCTTAACTTCACTTTCAAGCCATATGCTCAACTTCTTTTCCAAAATAATACCATATAACTTGGCTAAGAGAGGGCTGATCATAATTGTCTGATAATTAGAGGGGTTAATTGTATCCCCACTTTTAAAAATATCGATAATGAGGCTCTGAGTCCAAGGCCTAGGGAACCCTTGCTTGACCGCTTGATTGAAAAGATTTTGGATGTGGGGTATGAGGACAAGACCTCCAATTTTTAAGATTTTTGCCTGGTAACCTTCAATGTCCTTAGCTTTCCTATTTGCCAGGAGTTTAACCCCAAAATCAATGTCTTCTAATGAGAAAACTTCTTTCGTTGTGAGCAGGGTTTCAAAGTTGTCCATGACATTTGGAGATTCATAAAGCTTTTTAAGATAGGAATTCCAGTCGTGTAAGGCAATTTTATTATTATCTTTAGTTTTCCTATTTAGAATCTGCCTCCAGAATTTCTCAAGAGCTACCTTAGAGAGGTGTAGGAGACTCCCTTGTCTTGTACGAATATGCTGCCTTTTTTTCCTTTTAATTATGGCTTTGTATATTTTTATCTTGCCAATTTTAAGAGATTCGTCAACAGCTTCCTTAATTGCTCTCCTCGCACTTTTACAATCTTTGTCATACCATGGATTGGTTTTGCTATTTCTTTTATTACTTGAAACTTCAATTGAGAACTTGTTAATAGAATATGAGAGGGTTGTAGTAAAATTATGATAGAAGTCTTCTGTGTTTGCTATACTAGATAAAGGAAGCAAATTAGTTTTTAATTCATTTAGAAAGAGATAGTTTTTATTTCTATCAAAGATTAAGTTCTTTTGTCTATAAGGATTATCTTCTATGAGCTCTCTATGCATGACAAAAATGAGAGTTATAAATAAAGGCCTATGATCAAAGTCAACCTCATGGTCATTTAAGATGTCAAAATTTATTATTTCGTTGTATAAAGAGAGATAAAAAATAACATAGTCTACCACACTGCTACTAATCCCATGAATGCAGGTCATCTAGCTAGAATTGGGTCACTTCTTTAGACCATTGCAAATTATGAGATCCTGATTACTACAGAAATTGACTAGCTCTGACCCAAACAAATTCTCCCCACGGTCTTCAGAGCTCCTTTTGTATCAAATAGCCAGAGTAAGGTCTTCATCTAACCAAAGAGGATTAGGGTTGGAATGATTTCTTAGAAGAATAGCTTGGTTGCTTGAAGTTAGAGCATTAAAGTCACCCATTAAAAGGATATTACCCTCATTCCTTAGGCTAGAAATATCATTCTCTAAACCATTGTAAGGACTATTTTTATCTAGAATATTTTTCTTATAGAAGTTAGAATTGATGGGGGGGAATAACAGATTGCTATGTAGGTCTTTTTATCATTAATGTCAGTAATCCAACTATATTGGTTGTGAGGTTCGTTTCTATAAATCCTAGCATGGGGGGAGATGTTCTTCTTAATGTAACAAGCTATACCCTCAATGCCTCTACGGGAGGATCGCTTGTTCCATGTAGACCATAGTGAAAATCCATCTATGTTAGGCACCTTAGATTCTTCATGCTCCCAAGTTTCAACAAGCAATATAATATCAACATCATTTGAGATCCAACTTAGCTTGGGGCCTTTGTTCCATGGAAAGCCCCAACAATTCCAAGAAATAATCCAGAGCATGTTGAATTGCTATTTATTACTATCTTTTTGGTTTCTATCTCGAATAACAACTTTTCTATTTCTAATTATTGCCCATTTTCCTTCCTTCCTAACTTCTTTTACCTTTTGAACCTCCTTTCTTAATTCTGCTTGATCTTCTAGAATGAGATCTTCATTTATAAATATTCTTGTTCCTTTTAGACTTGAGGTTTTACTAAGTATGTCATACTTATGGTCAGTAGAGCTCACCTTTATTCGGATCAACCTTCCTTTATTCTCAGTTAATTTCCCCAACCTTGTTGCTTCTATGAGACACGTTGTTTCAATTTGTAATCTATTATGTAATTATGTTTGGGCTATGACTAAAGTATCCTCATCTACCTCCTCTTTCAAACCAAATATTATAAGGTTCAAGGCCCTTTTGTTATGCTCATGGTCTAATTCTATCAATTTTTTCATTTCATCTTTAATTGGTTTGATATCTAATTTACCTGCACCACTATTTAGGGTGAGGTAGCTATTAAATTTTTCTTCTAGTTCTTTAATCATGTCCTCCATTTTAAGACTCTTTAAAGTATAAGCATCTCCTTGCTGGGATGTTTGGTTAGTATCTTGGTTTTGTTTTTCTATAACCTGCAACCTAGTCTCCATTGCCTCCATTTTATTCTACAATAGTTCTATTTTATTTTCTATTTGTTTTTGGATCTTGTTTTCAAGAGATGTGAATTTATTTTCTAGCATGGCTTCTAACTCTGTTTGTAGCTTGACTTCTCTTTCTTCTCTATGTTTCTCTAAAGACTCTATATATTCATAAAGGCTTTGTAGAGTAACTGTGCTAGGTCTACCTTTGGTAACCTTTGGTAGTTGTGGTGAATTATTCATACTTGAAAATATATGAGAAGATATGTATTAGAAAAAAATAAGGAAAGTGTGCACTCAATATCAGCGAACTTGACTGCATACCGCACATGTCCTGGATGAACCGCAGTCGCAGATCCACGAGTTTCAATAACCGTAGAGAGCTTGAGTCCAACACAAGTTCTCCTCTTCTCCCTGGTGAACTTTAGTTCCAGCTCCAAATGTTATAAATGGAACCTCAGATAAAAATCACCGCAGATGTTTGAAAGAATACTTTGCCTTTATTGACTTTGATACTTATAAAGAAACCCTTCCAAACGTTCAAATTTTGTAACAGAAACCTTCAACGATACCCAATTTGCCTCAGGATGATTTATATATATATATATATATATATATATATATATATATATGTCTTTTGACTTGCGTATATTTTTTTTTCTATTTTATTTATTTTTCCATTAATTATTTTTAATTTAGTCTATTTTATTTCCATTAGTTATTTTATTTATTAAATGACCCTCCTTATTTAGGGTTTGACTTTGTTTTTTTTTAATAAATTAAATTAAATATTATTTTTCAAAAACTAGTTGTTTAATATAGTGGTTACTTATTAATATTTGTTTTTAATAAATTAATAAACAAATATCATAATTTAAATATTATTTTTCAAAAGCTAGTAATATTTGGTTTTAATAAATTAATTTAAATGTTTTTTTTTCAAAAACTTGCCATTACCTATTAATATTTTAAATAAATTAATAAACTTATATTATTATTTAAATATTATTTCTCAAAAACTATCCGTTTAATATAGCTGTTACTTAATAATATTTGTTTTTAATACATTAATAAATTAATATCATAATTTAAATATTATTGTTCAAATATAGCCATTACTTGAAGTTATGTTTTTACATTGATCTCTATTTATGCCTTTTCCATGGTTTGCCTCTTCATTTGGTCCTCATGATAAATCACACTTGTTGGTTAGAAACAGTCATCCAAAAATTTTTCTTATGTGATTTCTATTGAAAGACTTTGCTTAATTCATTATGGATCACAAAGACCTGAATACAAAAAAAACATATATATATTAGGTGAATCAAATACTCATATATCCATATATTTTCTAGTTCTCAAGAAAAATCTTCAATCCAAATCATAAAAGATATAACATCAGAGCATATTCAATAGGATAAACATTCGAGACTATGTCTGAGAACACATCCATTTTAGTAAATGTGTTGTTGTTTAACCGTTTAATATATCAAAATTACAAGATTTCCAATCGAGTATAGTTCTATACACATTAACATCCCTTACAAATGGGTGTTTTATTGACAAGAATAATATATTGTTTCTTTACATTTGTAAAAGTAAAAATTCTGATAAATATGCCAACAGAAAGTGAATTTGCAATGCCCTTTCTCTTGAAATCTATGAAAACTCCTAAGGAAATTACCACTACATCTTGTAAATTACACCTATGGCCAAATCATTAATTTAGACATAAATTTGGAACGGAGATAAGTGTTTTTTCCAAAAATGAATTACATAAAATTGTGCACAAAAGGGTCCAATTATTATTATTTTATTTTATTTTATGTTTTTTTTAAATAATAACGCTTTGCCACAGATTTTCAATTTCAATCCTCGAATCCTTAAAACAAAGACAAGGGAAAAAAAATTATACAATACACTATTATTTTTACACAACATATAAAATCCCAGACTTTGTTTATTCTTCTTCTACAGCATATTTAAAAAAATTCTTATTTTTCTAGAAGATCTATCAAGTCATCTTTATGTAAAATAATTTATCAAAATTTTATTAAAATTATAATATTTTACATGTTTTTCATTAAACTTTTTAAATATAACTTATATCTTTCAAATATTTAAAACTTTTTACTACACATAATTTTCTAGATTGAATGAATTTTAATCTTTGTATAGACTTATTTGCTTCGTCAAGAAATTCTTCGTACAAGAGACAACCCACCATTAATTTGAGTAATTCAATTACTCAACTTAGACTATAGTGTATCGTGTGATCTTCCAACTCTCTGGATGATTACAACCCTTTACCTACTAAAAAACAATTGATACCACTCATGTTGACAAGACTCAAAACTATAGGGAGCTATAGGGAGCTATAGGGAGGGCCTTCATTTCACCTCTTCCTGATTGATATGCTAATAACTTGATGACATACATTTAATTCTTATATTTTTAAATCATCTAAATTTAATTTTGTATACTATTCATCTAAATAATAATTTTATATAGAAAATATTATACATTTATTTTAGTTTCTATTAACTTCAAACAAGATATATATAAATAAGTAACTATTTGTTTAACTTTTTAAACACTATCTTATTTTTAAGATTAGCCAATTGCATAGATGTAATAGCATTATGGCTACCTTGAGTTGAAGTAAATAATAAATCTATATCTTACAATAAAGGAACTCTGAAAGTGCAGAAATGCATTGGGTTGTTCTTATTTAATGTCTCACTGAATCAAGATGCACGAAGGGTTTTTATAAATTCAATATATTTATAAAAATTATGAGTATTTATATTAAATTACTATAATATTTTTAATTAATATAATATTTGAAATTTAATTTTAGGAATTTTATGATGATGATAGTTTATGATGATGATGATGATGATGATGATGGTTAACGTTCGCTGAGACCAAATAATGGTCTATCGGACCTAAAGAAACAAATTATCTATTTTGATTTAAGATTTTATTCCTATGCTCAAAAAGCTTGGAGAGAAGCCTCCCAAGCTCACTATAATTTTGACATTGTAAAAGGCTAGGAAGGTCAGTATTGTAACAAAGATTGTGAAACTGAGATCTAATGTGGTTATACGCGGGGCACTCTAAGAGGAAGTGGTTTTCATCCTCGATGTTCCTATTCTTACATATATGGCAGATCCTTTCCGTCCATGGCGTTTTAGGAACTGCCCAACGACCTGTTTCACTATGGAGCTCATGAGAATTCGTTCTAATCTTTGCTATATTAATTTTCTTCTTTGAGCTAGTTAAAATAGAGAGATAATTTTGATCTTCTAGGGTGGGGTTGATGACCTTCTTATAATAACTTAATTTTCTTTTAGCCGCTAAGTCTTTCTCACACCACATTTTTTCTTTGAACTTAGAAGTAACAATATCTTTAATGTTATTTATGTTTTGCAATGCATCATTTTCGTTGATCTCCCAATAGTTTAACCAGGCCCTTGTGTCTTTATGCCACCCTCGATTGAGCCTTAGGTGGTTTTGGCTAGAATTTAAAGCTAGCTTAGGAAGTCTATGATCGTTTATGTTACTGATTTTGTGCTTGTACAACAGAAACCTAAGCATAGCTAGGCTCTCAATAGGGGAAAGAACTGCTTCTATAAGGAGAATAGGATAGGGTGTATTACTTTTAATTTTCAGGTTATAAGTTATAAAACGCTTCTGGATTTGCTCAATCTTTCTCCATGATTCTCTAGAGATGCTGCAACCCCAAACCTCACAGCCATATAAGATAACAGGAGTGACTAAAGTTTCAAAGAGGAACTTCTTTTTATCCCACATTACAAGGTTTGCAATTTTACAATTATTTTCAAGACCATAGTAAGCTTTCCACCCCCCATTAATCCTTTTCTCAATGCTATGGTTCCAGTTGAGCTTGTGATGAATATCAATTCCTAGGTACTTGTAAGAATACACTTCCTCCAAGTTATTATTGTCATACATAAAATTAGCGTAAGTGTCCTTCTTGGATTTGATAATCATGACTTTTGTTTTGTCAGTGTTAACAGTCATACCCATGGTAGAGCAGAAATCCTTAGGAAGCCTGAGTTGCTTATTAAGATCAGATGGGCACCTTGCCAAAAGAACAATATCGTCAGCATAAAGAATAAGGATGACGACTATCCCAGCTAAGATCGTGCCATCACATCTTGCTTCCTCTAAATAGCCTTCGAGCTTATCGATGTAAATGCCAAATAGGGTAGGGGAGAGGGGGCAACCTTGTTTAACTCCGATGTTACACTTAATATCTTTTGACCACCCTTCATTTCTCTTTAGCTTGGCAATTACATTCTCTTATAACCTTATAGTGGCAGCTCTCAACTCGAGAGGAACCTTTAGCTCTTCTAATCTATTCCAAAGGTTGGATCTAGGAACCGTATCGAAAGCCTTTCTAAAGTCCACAAAGCAACAAAATAAATTGGATTTATCATTACGACATTCCTCCGCAATGATCCTAAGCGTAACAAGGTGGTCTGTTGTTGAGTGATGCCTTCTGAAACCTTCTTGGCCTTTAGCTCGCTTACCTTCCCTTTCAATCCATATGCTTAACTTTTTTTCCAAAATACTACCATATAACTTGGCTAAGAGAGGGCTGATCATAATTGTTCGATAATTAGAGGGGTTATTTGTATCCCCACTTTTAAAAATAGGGATAATGACGCTCTCAGTCCAAGGTTTAGGGAACCTTTGCTTGACTGCTTGATTGAAAAGCTTGTGGATGTGGGGGATGAGGACAGGACCTCCAATTTTTAAGATTTCCGCTTGGTAACCTTCAATGTCTTTAGCTTTCCCATTAGCGAGGCGATTAACCCCAAACTTAATGTCTTCTAAAGAGAAAACTTCTTTCGTTGTGAGAAGGGTTTCCAAATTATCCATGACATTTGGAGATTCATAAAGCTTTTTAAGATAGGAATTCCAATCGCAAAGAGCAATTTTATTATTATCCTTAGTCTTCCTAGTTAGAATCTGCCTCCAAAATTTCTTAGGAGCTACCTTAGAGAGGTGTAAGAGAGTCTCCTGTCTTTGACAAATGTACTACCTCTTTTTCCTTTTAGTTAGGGCTTTGTATATTTTTATCTTGTCCATTTTAAGAGATTCCTCAACAGCTTCCTTAATTGCTCTCCTTGCACTTTTACAATCTTTGTCATACCATGGATTGGTTTTGCTATTTCTTTTATTATTTGAAACTTCAGTCGAGAACTTGTTAATAGAATATGAGAGGGTTGTAGTAAAATTATGATAGAGGTCTTCTATGTTGTCTATATTAGATAAAGGAAGCAAATTAGTTTTTAATTCATTTAGAAAGAGAGCATTTTTATTTCTATCAAATATTAAGTTCTTTTGGCTATAAGTATTATTTTCTATGGGAACTCTATGCATGACAAAATTGAGAGTTATAAGTAAAGGCCTATGATCAGAGTCAGGTTCATGGTCGTTTAAGATGTCAAAATTTATTATTTCGTTGTATAATGGGAGATCGGAAATAACATAGTCTACCACGCTGCTACCAAGCTCATGGATGCAAGTCATCTTGCTAGAATTGGGCCACTTCTTTAGACCGTTGCAAATTATGAGATCCTGAGCACTACAGAGCTTGACTAGCTCCGACCCAAACAAATTTTCCCCGAGATCTTTAGAGTTCCTTTTGTACCTGCTAGCCAGAGTAGGGTCTTCATCTAACCAAAGAGGATTAGGGTTGGAATGATTGCTTAGAATAATAGCTTGGTTGTTTGAAGTTCGAGCATTAAAGTCACCTATTAAAAGGATATTACCGTCATTCCTTAGGCTAGAAATATCATTCTCTAAACCATTGTAAGGGTTAGTTTTATCTAGATTCTTCTTCTTATAGAAGTTAGAATTAATGGGGGGAAAATAACATATTGCTATGTAGGACTTTTTATTATTAATGTCTTTGATCTCTATCCAACTATATTGGTTGTGAGGGTCGTTTTTATAAATCCTAACGTGGGGGGAGATGTTCTTCTTAATGTAACAAGCTATTCCCCCAATGCCTTTACGAGAGGATCGCTTGTTCCAGGTAGACCATAGCGTAAAGCCATCTATGTTAGGGACCTTAGATTCTTCGTGCTCCCAAGTTTCAACAAGCAAAATAATATCAACATCATTTGAAATCCAACTTAGCTTGGGGCCTTTGTTCCATGGGAAGCCCCGACAATTCCAAGAAAGGATCCAGAGCATGTTTAATTGCTATTGATTACTATCTTTTTGGTTTCTATCTCGAATAAAGGCTTTTCTATTTCTGATTATTGCCCATTTTCCTTCCTTTCTAGCTTCTTTTACCTTTTGAACCTCCTTTCTTAATTCTGCTTGGTCTTCTGGAATGCGATCTTCATTTATGAATATTCCCGTTCCTTTTAGACTTGAGGTTTTACTAAGTATGTCGTGCTTATGATCAGTGGAGCTCACCTTTATGTGGATTAGTCTTCCTTTATTCTCGGTTAATTTCCCCAACCTTGTTGCTTCTGTGAGACACAATGTTTCAATTTGTAATCTATTATGTAGTTCTGTCTGGGCTAAGGCTAAAGTATCCTCATCTACTTCCTCTTTTAAACCGAATATTATAAGGTTTAAGGCCCTTTTGTTACGTTCGTGGTCTAATTCTATTAATTTTTTCATTTCATCTTTAATTGGTTTGATATCTAACTTATCTACCACATTATTTAGGGTGAGGCGGCTATTAACTTTTTCTTCTAGTTCTTTAATCATGTCTTTCATTTTAAGACTCTCTAAAGTATCAGCATCTCCTTGCTGGGATGGTTGGTTAGTATCTTGGTTATGTTTTTCTATAACTTGCAGTCTAGTCTCCATTGCCTCCATTTTATTCTCTAGTAGTTCTATTTTATTTTCTATTTGTGTTTGGATCGTGTCTTCAAGAGATGCAAATTTATTTTCCAGCATGGCTTCTAACTCTTTTTGTAGCTTGGCTTCTCTTTCTTCTCTACGTTTATCTAAAGACTCTATATACTCATAAAGGCCTTGTAGAGTAACTGTGCTAGGTCTCCCCTTGGTAATCTTTGGTAACTGTGGTGAAATATTCATACTTGAAATTATATGAGCAAATATGTATTAGAAAAAGAAAAAGAAAAAGAAAAAGATATGTATTAGAAAAACAAAAAGATATACTTTATCATGATTAACGTTTTGAAAAATAATATTGAGAAATTTATTGTGTATTGTTTACGGTATAGACGCTTTTACCAATGTTTTATGAGATTATGTTCTAAGATTTTGTGACATTCTTATAAGGCAATAACATTCCTAATTTGTATAAACATGGCTTTACTGTAAATAGATGTGTGAATTAAGAAGTTTGACTTAGTTAATCTATATTTTTTCATGTGTTATGATTCACTAAATTTAGTTATGGGATATTTTCATATATTTTCATAATATAGTGGTCCGACTCATTCTCACATTTCAAGATCTTAACCTGACGATGTCGTTTCCATAACATGGGCCACTCTGTCGACTATGGGTACCAAAATATTCAAGCCGTATTCAAGCGATCTAGAATTTCAAATTTCACCTCCATCCAAAACGACTAAAATGATTACGTTGTGTTGCCGATGCAATCAACACATGGATTATTTGTCTTCCATACTTTCCACACAAGGAAAGAATGCAATATGAATTTTGTCACCTTTTCCAACTTGACATACCAATCAAATTCCCATCAAGAAAACATAGATAATCACTATATCCTCACTTAAGAGAGATCCTTATAAATTAATGGTGACATTGCAGGGATGTAATAAACACCACTTAAATTCCATTTAACATTTGAAATGTCAACAATATATCATGATAACACACTTAGCAACACCATTCTCTATCACACAACTCAATTTCACCTATATTTTTTTTTTACCTTACTTTTCTTTTGTATGTATCACCTAATCACTTTAATTCCTCATATACAAATGTAATATCATTATAATCAAATGATTTGTCATTTTATGTAAGAACCCATATTAAATTTTAAGGTGGATTATACCTAGTCAACATTTGGTTAGTATTTGGAGTATTTAGACTTACCATTGATAGAATTATTGCACCAGCCATTAGTTCATTATGGTCATACTGATGATATAATTCCTCTCCTTGTATTTTAATTAAATTGACTAAAAATTACTTTCCTTTAAAGGGCTATATTCAAATTCGTATTAAGGGGCTTTACCCATGAAATTTGGCACCCACTATAATTTTTTTGCATTTATTAATCCTGATGCACATCATACCTCTTCCTACACTAATTTTTTTTCATTTTTCATATCTCTCAACAAGAAACATTGTTTCTATAAATATGTTTCAACTATTAAGGTAAAACATTAATTTTCATATCACTCCATAGTATAAATAGTATGTACATAGAAATATTCTTAACATAACTAACTTTCTCTGCCTCCATTTCTATTCATTGCCCATATTCCACTTCATTGGAAACTACACTTTGCTCTTTGTATGGTCCTTGATTTGACCTTTGGCCATAGAAAATGTGGCACATTTTACCACCTTTAAGTACACACATTTACTAATTACTCTTAATCCATTGTCTCATTCTCCTAGCTTCTCATGAACGTGGTATGGGATTCAAACTTCCCTTGCTAACTGGTCGCTTTATAAATATACATTTTGTTCCTCAGGTTAGCATACTCGTTTATTGTCTTTGCAATGCCATATTTTACATTAGTTATTTTCCATTTATTAATCAACTCCTAACCCTTATTCTAATTATGGATAGAATTACGTATATGACATTTTTATCAGTCGAAGGTTGGAACAACATGTCTGGTTATTATTATTATTATTATTTATCTATATATGCACATCATTTGGTGCTTAAATTAATACAGAACCCTAACGTGACTTCTTCCATCTGTCAACATAATCGTGAGCCAACACACTCACTTCACATGACGCGCATGTTCGATGGTTGAGATTCTACGAAATAATCAAATGATTGTGGTAATTAAGTGACTTAGTCGCTATGGTTCAGGTATTTGATTTCTTCATTTCGTGTTTGGAATGAATTTTTCCATAGACTATTGGTTTTCCAATTTACAAATGCTTCAAACCCTATGGAATACCCTTTTCAGGTAATATCTTGACTTATGAAATTTTGGTCACTATTTCTTTAGTTTTTTTCTATGGATTTCTCCTCTACATAAACACACTTAACAAATTCATTTTATTTATTTCCCTCATTGTTTTTTATATGAAACTCCTTATACTATGTATGCCTTATAGACCTAACATATTGAAGTTGATTTCAATAAAGGATTATTACCAAGTGATCCTTTCCATTTCTTTGAAGTTCGGTTGTCGTTTCTTCACCATTCAACTTACTGGATTCACAATAACTTGGTTCTTTTCTTCTTCTTTTTTGGTAGAAGGAAATGAAAATACTGGGGTTCCTTGTAGGCCTTACAAATTATGTCACAAACATCAAAGGTAGTGGATAATTTATCTATTTCATAATAGTATTGAGAGAAAAAGCAATTAGGTTTCGGTCGTATTTAGTTTTTTGTCTTTTTTTTTCCTGACCTTCACCCACTTATTATTAACATACCTATTTTGGTGTTGCATAGGTTATTCAGAAGAGGAGGTGCGTAACCCATGTTATGCATAATTGATCTATAACCAAAAACAAATTGAGCTTCCGGGATTATCTTTAACTTTCTTCGATCCTTGTTAAGTTTCTAATATGTCTTCTTGTCTGTGATAGATACAAGATTCAAACAAAGGTGTGACTTGTTCAATTTTAGGCATTATTCATTTTGTGCATTTCTCCTTCAAAAAAAAAAATTCCTATCGTTATTTTAGTTTTTTTATCTCGTTATCCCTCTTGTCAATGGTTTTACCTTAGCCTATGCAGTTAGGCCCCTATACTACTAGTGTAACCCCTTATTGTTATTAGTACAACCCCCTTATTATATTGTTGTACCCATGTAGTCCCCATATTGTTATTATTGTGCCCCATAGAAGTATTGTGCCCTTACATTATTATTGTTATGTCGGCTCTAATTATATTATGACCCCTTAGACTCCTATATATCAAAAGGAGGTATTGTCATTTGTATCATCAAATAATTGTTCATTTTTGTAATGTAAAGGAGGTTTCCCCTTCGAAGAGGCTGAATTCTAAGGTGTTCATCTATATTTTCTATTTTTTTGTGAGCTGGTTGAATAACATTTGGTATCAGAGCTTTGAATTCTATGGTTTCACTGCTCCAAACAGGTCATCGTGGCATTTGCACTATAATGTTTTTTCTACGCCATTTCAGACGCTAAAAAAGACCCATTTGGGATGTGATCATTTTGAACTCGGGTCCAAATTTTAGAGCTTTTTGTGCTATATTTGTGGAGATATGATCTGAGGAAGTTGGCCTTTTTGCAGATTCCTGAATTACATTCCAAATAGGTGACCTGGGGAAAATAGTAATAACTTTTGTTTTGAGCATCAAATTGAAATTTCGTAAGAAGTTACAGAAAGAGGACGGACTTTAGTTTCCTGTGTATATTTTTCAGATCCTAAGGTCAAAACAGTGACATGTGGCACTTCATACAAGTTCACTCTTCTAAAAAGGTATATAATCAGGTCATCTTGGGAGATTGTGCATAACTATTTCTTGGAGAATCTAAATTTGATCAGACTGGTGGCATTGGAAAGAGGACGCAGAGGGCTACTGCAGATTACAATTTCAAAACTTAAAGATTCGAAAGTATAGAGTTACAGTCGTTTCAAGATCGAGATCCTAAAATCAAGAAAAAGTGAGATGAGGAAGTTTGATGGCAAGGATCCGGTAAATTGGATACCACAGATGGAGAAATATTTTGATCTACATGGTGTACCATTATTACAAAAGGTATGTATTGCATCTTCATATTTAGAACAACATCAATTTTTATGGTATAAAGGGCTTTTTTATCGTAAACAACTTGTTACGTGGTCAATTTTCACAGAGGAAATGATAGCACATTATAAGAATACAAAGAGCAACACCTTCTTTAGAGAAACACCACAACAATTGGAAAGAGAAAAAGGGCTTTGTTACAAAGTGGAACGTAAAATTATGGCAACAAGGAAGTCTACCCCTCACAACTATAATAATGGAAGTGTTGTTTCTCCTAGCCTTCCACAACCTACAAGGGTTACACCACAACAATTGGAAGAAAAAAAAAGGCTTTGTTACAATTGTGATAGCAAATGCACTAAAGGTCATAAGTGTGTTGAGAAGAAATTATTTTACATAGAGTATGAAGAGGAGGAAGAAAATGATGAAGAAACATCAAAATAAGAGGATATGTGCCAGGACCCAACCCCAGAGAAACAAGAAATGAATTTGACCATATCTTGTAAAGCATTCGCAAGAATTACCACTCCTCAAACTCTCAAGATAGAAGGATATATCAAGAAGAAAAAGTTTCAAGAAGTGAAAGATCACATCGAGAAAGAAGAAATGAATCCAACCATATCTTGTAATGCATTGGCTAGAATTACCACTCCTCAAACTATCAAGATAGAAGGACATATCAAGAAGAAAAATATTCAAGAAGTGAAAGATCACATCGAGCATCAAGAAATGAATCTGACCATATCTTGTAAAGCATTGGAAGAAATTACCACTCCCCAAACTTTCAAGATAGAAGGACATATCAAGAAGAAGAAGGTTAAAACAGTGAAATATCAGGAAGAAAAGTATCAAGAAACATCAAAAGAAAAGGATACTCACTAGGAACCAACCCTAGAGAAAGAAGAAATGAATCCGACCATATCTTGTAATGCATTTGTTGGAATTACCACTCCTCAAACTGTAAAGATAGAAGGACATATCAAGAAGAAAAAGGTAATAGTGTTTATTGATTCTGGTAGTACCCATAATTTTATTAATTGTAATATAGCAAAGGACTTGAATTTCTTCCTAGATCTAGCACCAGAGTGTCAAGTGATGGTTGTAAGTGGAGGAACCATAAATTGCTTTGGAAAGTGCCATAATATCAAGCTATCCATGGGAGAATATGTATTGAATAGCCCAATGTTTTTCGTTCCAATGGGTGGTGCTGATGTTATACTAGGAGTCCAATGGCTACAATCCTTGGGTACAATAGCTTTTAATTTTCAAGAACGTTTTATGAAATTTTCTTCAGAAAGGAAGTTGAATTAAGGGGTATCACAGGGAAACCAGGAAAGACAATCAACTTTGACGGAATGACAAAGCTTCTAAAGAAAGAACAATGAGACACAATTGCACAATTATGTTCGCTAACTATTCGCACATCGAAATCATGTATTTCTCCAGATCTCCAAAAAGTCTTGGACAATCATTCCAAGGTATTTGAGACTCCCAAAGGTCTCCCACGTATTCATGATCATGATCATGATATTCTTTTTATTCCAGGATGTGTTCCTCCAAACGTCAAGCCTTATAGATATCCATATGCCCAAAGGAGTGAAATTGAACATATGGTTGCAGAAATGGTAGAGGTTGGTACAATTATCCAACCAAATTTGATAAATAAAGGAAGGTATGAATGGAAGAATGGCGAAGCAGGGTGGGAACTCATTCAAAATTTTTCGAATATCCCAATTCCAACAATATTGCCAGAACTTGACAAGGAAGGAAAAAGCATATTGGAACATGAATAATTTACAGAACCGAGAAGTCAACAGCGATGAAATCGGTCAATTTCAAAACATCTCATCAAGTGGAAGAACTTACCTGTTGAAGATTTCACATGGAAGGACAAGAATTTTATACAGAAGCATCAAGAACTACTCAAGCGTTGAGGACAACACTTTTTGAAGGAGAGGGGCATGTTAGGCCCCTATACTGCTAATGTAACCCTTTATTGTTATTAGTACAACCCCCTTATTATATTGTTGTACCCATGTAGTCCCCATATTGTTATTATTGTGCCCCATAGAAGCCCACTATTGTTATTATTGTGCCCTTACATTATTATTGTTATGTTGGCTCTGATTATATTATGACCCCTTAGACTGCTATATATAGAAAGGAGGTCTTGTCATTTGTATCATCAAAAAATTGTTCATTTATGTAATGCAAAGGAGGTTGTCCGCTCGAAGAGGCTGAATTCTAAGGCATTCATCTATCTTTTCTATATTTTTGTGAGTTGGTTTCATAACATATGCCTTCTAGTTTCCATGTAGGCTTTGGGTATTCCAAGAAAGGAACAAGTCCTCGCCTTGATTTTTTTTATTATTATTATTATTATTTCTCGTGTTTTTTCAACAATTTGACTCCCTTGACATGTGTCTAGAGGTCGATATTCTCTTGCACCTACATGTATTATGTGACTATGCTGAATATGCGGCATGAGAGAGAGTCAACTAGTAGTAGTACATAATGAGAAATTAGTGACTAGGTGACTAAAAACATTAGTCAGCACAACTTTTCCAAGTGAAATACTACCAAAAATGGTCAAACTTAAGTGAACGAACTAAAAACGACTAACATAAAGCACTAATTTAGTCGCAGGTTAAAATGTGTGACTAGATCATAAGTAATATAACTAAAAATGACTAACATGAATAACTATTTTAGTCTAAGAACAAAATACAACTACCTAACAAGTACTACAATACTATGAATTAATTTTTTATGTTAGTCATCTTAATTGTGTCAAGCAATCTGTTATGAAACCAGCTCACAATAAGATAGAAAAGAAAGATAAACGCCTTAGAATTCAACCTCTTTGAGGGGGAAACCTCCTTTACATTACAAAAATGAACAATTCTTGGATGATAGAAATGAAAAGACCTCCTTTCTATATATATGAGTCTAAGAGGTCATAATACAATCAGAGCCGACATAACAATAATAATGTAACTGCACAATAATAACAATAGTGGGATTCTATGGGGCACAATAATAACAATAAGGGTACTACATGGGAACAACAATATAATAAGGGGGTTGCACTAATAACAATAAGGGCTTACACTAGTAGTATATGGACCTAACATGTCCCTCCCCTTTAAAAAGTGTTGTCCTCAACACTTGAGTAGTTCTGGATGCTTCTGTATAAAATTCTTGTCCTCCCATGTGGAATCTTCAGTGGGCAAGTTCTTCCACTTGATGAGGTACTCTGAAATTGGTTGATTTCGTAGTTGTCAGGTTCTTGTTTCTATGACTACTCCAGGTTCCAATATGAATTTTCATTCCTCGTCAAGTTTTGGCAATATTGTTTGAACTGAGATCTTCTACAACTTTTGAATGAGTTCCCACCCTACTTCAACATTCTTCCATTCATCACTTGCTTTGTTTATCGAATTTGGTTGGTTAATTATACCAACCTCTAGAATTTCTACAACCATATGTTCAATTTCATTGTTTTGGGCATATGGATATTTGTCAGGCCTGATGTTTGGAGGAACACTTCCTGGAATCAAATGAATAGCATAATCATGATCACGAATAGGTGGGAGGGCCTTGGGAGTCTCAAATACCTTGGAATGATTTTCCAAGAGTTTTTAGAGATCTGGAGAAATAAATGATTTCGATGTGGGAACCTCTAGAGAACATAATTATGCAATTACACCTCGTTGTTCTTTCTTTAGAAGCTTTGTCATTCCGATAGAGCTGAATATGTTTCCCTGTTTCCCTGTGATACCCCTTAATTCAACTTCCTTTCCTTCCGAAGAAGATTTCATGAAAAGTTCTTGAAAATTAAAAGCTATTGTACCTAAGGATTGTAGCCATTGGACTCGTAGTACAACATCAACTCCACCCATTGGAATGGAAAGAATTGGGCTATTCAATACATATTCTCCCATAGATAGCTTGATATTATGGAACTTTCTAGAACAATTTATGGTTCCTCCACTTGCAACCATCACTTGACACTCTAGAGCTGGATATAAGAAGAAATTCAATTCCTTGGCTCTTTTACAATGAATAAAATTATGGTTACTGCTCGAGTCAATCAAAACTATTACCTTTTTCTTCTTGATATGTCCTTCTATCTTGATAGTTTGAGGAGTTGTGATTCTGGCCAATGCATTACAAGATATGGTCAGATTCATTTCTTCTTTCCCCAGGGTTTGTTCCTGGTGTATACCTTCTTCTTTTGATATTTCTTGTTCCTTTTCTTGCTCCTCTTCCCCATCTATGTGAATTAATTTCTTCTTAGCACACTTATGACCTTTAGTGTCTTTTCTATCACAATTGTAACAAATCCCTTTTTATCTTTTTTCTTCCAATTGTTTTGGTATCAACCTTGTAGGTGGTAAAAGGCTAGGAGCAACAACAGTTCCATCTTTATAGCTATGAGTGGTAGGCTTCCTTGTTGCCATAATCTTGCTTTCATTTTTTCTTGCCAACTTGTATGGCATATCTAAGGAATCAGGTTCCCAAAGGTGAACCCCACATTGGATGCTATCATTTAAAGTCCGTATGAAGACTTCAATCCTATGCTTCTTTGGAATATCATTTACCCTTATATTCAATTTTTGGAAGTGCTCAATGTGCTCTACCATTGAACCCTTTTGTTTGAGATTTATCAATTGGATAAAGAAGGTGTTGCTCTTTGTATTCTCATAATGTGTTATCATTTCCTCTGTGAAAATTGACCAGGTGACAAGTTGTTTACGACAACAAAATCCTCTATACCATACAAACTGATTCGGTTCTAAATATAAAGATGCAATACGTACCTTTTGTGTGTTTTTCACATTATGTAGATCAAAATATTTCTCCATATGTAATATCCCTGTTACGAGATCCTTGCCATCAAAATTCCTCATATCTATCTTTCGAATATGCTGTGTCTTCAATCCAATGTTACATTCTATGAAATCATGATTAAAATTACTTTTTTTCTCATTATGAGTTTCCTCTACTACCTTTTCACCGTTAGGAGGCCTTTCTTGTAGTAGCTTTGTCCCACCCTCCTTCAAACCTTCCATGTATTTCTTCAAATATTCCATGCCTTTCTTCTAATATGTTTTCATACCATCAATATCAGCTTCCATGGCATAGATAAAACTATTTATCTTAGTTTCGATCACATTGTTCAAATCATCCATCCATTTTTGCTTTCTAGGCGTTTCTATTTTCTTGACTCGAGTCATTCGTTTTCTTGCTTTTAGCAGGTCGATCTTGAATATGTTGTATCTCTGAAACTTAGGATCTCCAAGGTCTGAAATTGCGACTTACATTAGCCCTCCACATCCTCTTTCCAATGACACCAGCCTGATCGGAATTGGATTCTCCAAGAAAGAGTTATGCCAAATCTCCCAAGAAGACCTTCTTATATAATGTTTTAGTAGAGTGAACTTGTACGAAGTGCCATGTGTTACTATTTCGACCTTAGGACCTAAAACTGATAAACAGAAAAATACAGTCTGTCCTCTTTTTGTAACTTCCTACTAAATTTACATCTAATGCTTAGAGAGAAAGTTATGATGACATTCCCAAGGTCACCTTTTTAGGATGTAATTCGGGAGCCTGAAGAAACCCTAAAAGTCTTGGACTGTATCTTCGATAATATAGAGAAACAAGATCTTAAATTTGGGCCCTAGCTTCACTAGGTTTTTAGCTCAAATGGATTTTAATTTTAGAGTCTAAAACTTTACAGAAAAATAATTATAGCGAAAATTCCACGATGACCTATTTGAGATGGAATTCTGAAGCTTGCAAAAACCCTAATTTCCTCAAATCAGATCTCCGATAATATAGCGAGACAAGATCTGAATTTCGGAACCAAGGTTCAGCACGATTTCATCTCACATGGGTTTTTGTTTTAGCTTCTGAAACATCGTAGAAGAAACGTTATAGCGAAAACGCCACGATGACCTATTTGGAGCAGCAAAACCCTAGAATCCAAAGCTCTGATACCAAATATTATGAAACCAGCTCACAATAAGATAGAAAAGAGAGATAAACACCATAGAATTTAGCTTCTTCGAGGGGGCAACCTCCTTCACATTACACAAATGAACAGTTCTTGGATGATACAAATGAAAAGACCTGCTTTCTATATATAGGAGTCTAAGGGGTCATAATACAATGAGATCCAACATAACAATAATAATGTAACTGCACAATAATAACAATAATGGGCTTCTATGGGGCACAATAATAACAATATCGGTACTAAATGGGAACAACAATATAATAAGGGGGTTTCACTAATAATAATAAGGGGTTACACTAGTAGTATAGGGACCTAACACAATCTAAACTCATAAGTGATAGAGGATTGAAAGTTGTTAAAGATTGGTTGAAAGGTTATCCTTCCTTAAACACTTCTTCATCCTCACATGGTATAGTATAGGTGAGCCAACGTTGCATTATTTATCTCTAATAATTTGTAAATTTAAAAATATATTTTTTAATAAAAAAAATTATTTTATGTATTTTTAAAAATTCTATTCATTGAATCTAATTGGATCTAGTTCCAATTTGAAATTAATTTGAAGAGAAATTTTAGATTTTAATTCTATAATATCAAATAAAAACTACTTAAATTTCATATTAATCAACCTAGATCCTTGTTAACCCCGGATCTATCAAGTGCCGAGAGGGATCCAATCTCTCGAGGTACAAACTTTTTTTCCTAGTGCAAAACTTGAGGAAATGTTTTCACCTCGAGAGATTGGATCCCTCTCGGCACTTGATAGTTATAGGGTTAATATGGAACTAGGTTGATTATATAATACTATATAATATCTATATTTTTATTTTTGTCTCTTTTTTATTCCCTCTCTATCTCAACCCCAAAACATACATGCACTCTCTCTCCCTCTCTTCCCTATCTCTGTCTATCTCTCTCTTCCCCTTCTCTCCCTCTTTATCTATATCCCTCGCTCTATTCCCTCCCACTCTTCTCTCTCCCTCACTCTCTCTCCATGACTCCCTTGTCACCCCCTCTCTCTCTCCACCTTTCTCCCTGTATGTTTTTCTTGTTCCCTCCCTCTCCTACCCCCTCCAATTCCATCTCTCTCTCTCCTAATCTATGTCTTCCTTCCTATCTATCCCTTATCTCCCACCTCCCTCTATCTCTCCCCCCCAAATCACTCTCCCTCTCTCTCTATCTCTCTCTTCCATCCAACTCTATCACTATCTCACCCCCTCCCTATCCTTCTCCATCTCTATGTCTCCATCTCTCTCCATTCCCCTTCTCTCCCCATCTATATCCTCTCCTCTTATTTCTCTTCCCTCCTCTCCTCTCTCTCTCACTCTCTCTCCATCTCTCCCTTCTCATTCCTCTCTCTCCTCCTCTATCTCTCTATGTTTTTTTTTCTTTCCTCCCCCTCTCTCACACTCCAACTCTCTCTCTCTCTCTCTCTCTCTCTCTCTCTCTCTCTCTCTCTCTCTCTCTCCTTCCTCTCTCTCCCTCTCTCCCACCTCACTCTCTCCCCCCCCCATCACTCTTTCTTTCTCTCTCTCTCTCCGCCATCCAACTTTTTCACTATCTCCCTCTGTCTCTCTATCCCCTCTCCAACTCTCTCTTAAATTTGATCACATTGTATTGTGTTTAAGAAATTATCTAAATTAAAAAAACTTAATTGGTTGTAAAATATCAAACCTATATTTTGGATCAATCATATCAAAGAAAATAAAATAATGAAAAACTTTAAAAAATCACATACTATATTTAATCTATTATAGTTAGTCAATTTGCTTGCTCTCATCCCTTGGATACTTAGCTAATATGGATCTATGTCGGTTCTTTATATATATAATCGACATAGATCCATCTTAGCTTAATTTTATTAAAACATTAATTTAATTTCCATGGGAATATTTTTAGTAGTCGTGAGGATAGAGAGTTTAGATATATCTAACATTTTCCCTTTTAGATTCAATTGCAAAAATGTTGTAAAATTAAATTAAAATAAAATATTTTTACTATGAAATAAGTTATGGTTTTTTGGCATGTGGTATTGATAAGCCATGGTATTGGCCCATGGTATTGTAACAAAGACGATTTACAAGTTAATATCCATGGTAAAGTGAGGGTGAATATCCATGGTTAACAATATTGTCATATTGTTATAAAATATTTTGATTGTGAAATAATTTATGTTTTTTGGGCATGTGGTATCGATAATCCATGGTATTAATATCTACCGTAATGTGGGGGTGAATATCCACGATTAAGAATCTTGTCATATTGTTATAAAATATTTTGGTTGTGAAATAAGTTATGGTTTTTGGACTTGTAGTATTGATAAGCCATGGTATTGTAACAAAGCTTATTCACAAGTTAATAACAAAATCAAAATATAACAAATTGAATTTTATTATTTTTATTAATTTAACTTTTTATTATTAATTGAGGCCATATTGAAATGTTTGCAGTCATCCCAATATCATTTTTAACTTCTTCTTCTTATTTTTAGTTTAGCGTCTTACCCAAAAATAACAAATTCTTATTAAAAATAAATCATTTAACCCAATTGCAATTTATATATTTGATTTTATATTACAAATGTTTCTTTTATTTTTTCTATTATAAATATTTATTTTATTTTTCATTTCTAGTTTAGCTTTGGGTTAAAATAAAATATTCACAAATTACAACATCACATTGTAGCACTGCATAAAATATTCACAGAATACAACATCACATTATAGCACTGCATTTTTCTCTGCCTTGTTAATATCTGCGTGGAAATGGAAGAATAAGGAAGACCATCAACGTGATCTATGGATTTCATGGGATTCGAACCCCAGATCAAGCTTGCATGGATTAGATGGAGGAAGCACAAAGTCATTCGGTGTGAAGATTTTGGCCATTTGTACATGGGTATGAATTTGGATTCTAGAGAGTTCTTCCTTTTTACTAAAGATGATTTTTGTTCTTATGGTTAAACAATTTCAAGGGTTTATATGATCAAAGAATAAATTTCATCTAGAGTTGAGGGTTTAATGATCATGATCATGCATATCTTGATTGCGGCCAAAAATTCATCAAAAGACAATGCAGATCTTGATTGTGGCCAATAATTCATCAAAAGACATTGTAGATCTTGATTACGGCCAACAATTCATCAAAAGACCATGTTACTATATTTTAAGTAGAATATACTTAGATCCATTAAACCTTACAACTCTCCAAAGGTTAGGTTAATTTCACCTAAAAAGAAGGAATCTGAATGGCTTTTGAAATTTAGACTCAATTCTTACAAACAATGATTAAAAATGGAGGAACCCAAATAGTCTGATAACTGTTATCCACCCATCAATTTCCAAGACCTTTGCTATTATTCTGAACCTACATAGAGAGAGTAGAAGAAGAAGAGCAACCTAGATGAGGTGGACCCTGACCTGCTTGATACTTTTCAAAAGTTGGGCATGCCCTTGACTAAAAGAAGAGATTGACCAACGTTGTTATAGATGTTGGTTTTTACAGTGTTTTCATTGCTTACATGCATAGGTAGACTATATAGGCAGTTGAGGTTATCTTTTGTTCGTTATAGGAGGTAATTCGAGAGTATCTTTATCTAGTTAGGTTGGCAAGTTTGTTCCTCCTACTGATAAATATTATGCTGGATTGTATTCTTTTTTAGTGATAGCTCCTTCTATTAAATCCCCAAGCACACTTTGTCACCCATTGAAATATCCACTTATTTCAAGATGAGTGAGGTGGAGACCATGCAGTTTGAGAGGACTCTTATTGTTGTATATGAGAGGCATTTTTTGAGGTAAGAGGAGTTCTGTGACATATGTTGAAGGATGCACTGCACCATTTTATGACACCAATCATCTCCATGCCACAATCATGGATCTTTATTGCACCGAGGGAGCAACGATAAAGTATTACACTGTAAGGAATTGGTATGTCGGGGACGAGGAATACAGACGTGGGATTTACATTTTTATTATGAAAAGAGGTTTGTGCGATGGAGACAAATCAAGGATTTTGTGGACCTGAGTAGAGACTGGTTTGAAAATCACTTGGAAATACTCAAGCATTGTTTTGAAAGGCGATGATTCAATTGGAGAGTTCTATTCTGCTTCCTTGAAAAGCAACTATCAATAGGGGGGACAAAGATGATTCATAGAGGGAAGAACTGCAGGAGTAGAATTGTTCTAAATTTATATCTATAGACAAGTCAAGGAACTACTACATAGGATTAGTGCAGGTGCAACCAAATTCTCATAATGCAAGGAATTTTTCGCAGTGCAATTTGATGCTCATCGGTGACCAGACAACTACATATACTTATCGTTACCTTTAGGTGCAATTTAAGTTGCATTCTAAAGTCTCTAATTTCATATATTGATAGACCTTCTTGTGTCCTTGTCTCTCCTAATTTCATTGTGGTAGGATTGGAATGGGTTAAAAAATCAAGCATATCATTGAGTAAAATAGACACCAACATGTCACTACATGTCATTGTGCATACTCTTTATTTTTTATACAATTAGAAGTGATCAATATGATGTGTGCACAACTAAAAATCCTAGCAGGCATGGTGAATCTAGTCTTAGCATGGAAATCGAAACCAAGAATCATAAAATATCAATAAATTTGTGACACAAAGTAAAAAACACATTAAAAGATTCTATGCCAACATTGTCTATTTAGTACAAGATACTATTAATATTTTGTAATTTTTAGATATGGTGGATGTCATGAAGATTCCCTCAAGAAAATTTATTGACTTGAAGATAAGATGGCCAGTGCAACTATTTACTTTAAATAGGCTAAATTTAGGTAATTAAAACAAGTTTTAAGATCACTAGAAACACCACCCTTGTTTATTTTAAATATGCTAAATTTAGGTAATTAAAAAAAGTTTGAAAATCGCTAGAAACACCACCCCCACATCTTTTTATTTCCAATTGTACAAGATAATATTGAATAAAATTATGAGAAATTCCAGTTAAATTGACCATACATAAAATAACAAACAATTTGGATGCTTTTAAAAGCTATATCCATCATTAAATATAAGATATGACAAGGATGGCTTATAATTTTCAAGGCGATATCCGTCACCAACTATAAGATAAGAGTTAATGAGATGAGAAAAAGTTTGTCTTTATATAACATATAAACGCCATATTACTTATAACTCATGCATATTGTATCTTAATTTGCATATGTTAATTGTATAACTTCAATCTAGGTAATTTTTTACATTTAAATTGTCAAATATGTAGAAGTTACATTACACTAGCTTAAATTTGCACACAAATAAAATATAAGAAATATGGTAGGGGAATGAGTAAGCATTTTCACACTGGTTTAAAATTTCCCCTTGGTTGGTGAAGAACCAATTCAATGCTATTTTTGGTGGAATATTAAGTTATTAACTGAAGATAAAAAAATGTTAGTCTCTTAAATGACTAGAAAAGTATATTTAGAATGTTATATAGAAGTTACATTTCACGTAGCTATATCTACCCCGACGTAACTATAATATTCCAACTCCATTTTCTTATATAGAAGTTACATTTCATGTAGCTATAGAAGTTACGTTTACGTGTTTTAGATTGAAGTTACATGACTATAATATTCTAACTCCATTTTTTCACACTTTTCAACATTTTAAAGATTTGTCTATTTTAGTGTGATTATGCAATTAAATAGTTCATATTTTTTAAGACATCTCTTATGTGCAACATTTTTAATTCTTAAGTGGGATATTGGCTAGGTTTTTGCTACTACCATATATCATGTTTTAATTATATGGTGTTTTATAATTCACCCAAGAGACTTTAGGAGCAACCTTGAATTGCATGCTTGTTTCCATTATACATCTAATATTTGCAACCTTTTCCACGTGAAGAACCCAATAGCCCATGTTGACCATGAAGCAAGTACCTTAAAAATTGGGAATATCAGTTATTATATTTTCAGAGGGGGATAGATCTAGAAAAGGCAACGACAACTATCATAAATGGATTTTGTGGGGTTGTATTTAATGAAATCACAGTAGAATTTTCTATTAAAGTAAATCAATTGATGAATTTAAAGCTTGAAGGTAGTGTTGAATAGGTGTTGCAAGGTATCTCTATAACACTATATATCTACATGATTCTAATGCCATGAGATGGTGTCTCAACAACACTATTGTCTAGTGACGGGTGCTAGATGTAGATAGCTTTCTCATGTCCTACAAGTAAATTATATCATTATATTTCTATGAAATCTTGGAATGTGTTCAAAGTTTGTCTCAGATAAGGAAATATGTAAGTACTCTTGAATTTATCTATGTTGTAATAATATCAAGAATAATTTTTTCATTGCAAATAATTTGGATCTACCATGTAAGTTTACTTTACTACATGAAATTCTTGATTTGTTAGATCCCAACTACTTAGGGTTGAATTTATTTTTGTTGTAATGAGATTAAGAATAAAGTTGTCATTTTAATCACTGAAATGTACCATGTAATATTTATTCACTACATGAAATTGTTCATTTGTTAGAGCCCAACTTATTAGCATTATGAAGAGTCCTCTTTCATGCCAATATTTATGAATGCTCTATTCTTGCTCAAAGAATTACATATTACAGAAAGGTGGAAAATAAATCAGATGCAACTGAATGGTTTCTGTTTTAAAATGTGTGGAGGGAGTATAAAATCATTTTTAGTTGCATTCAAATATTTTGGAGCACCCACTGAAGTGCTTCATTTTCCTCCTAGTTAATTCCATTTCTACTACCCAATGCTTCTAGAAGTCCTCCAAAGTGATCTCTTAACTATCTTGGAGGGAATTTGATTACTTGATTGGAACCCATGGATTACAATTTGATTAGGGGAAAGGGATGATAAAGCTTCATAATATTCAATATATTCCTCAATTTAAAATAATATCGAACGATATCCTTTCTGTTTAATTGGTACGGCAATCACTCAAGCATTTGTTAGGATTTTGAGACCTTTTTCAATGAATATTTTTTCTGATAGTTATGTTCTCAATTAAAGAAATTAAATAAAAGTTAAAAATGATGCAATGGAAGGATTTTCTGTTTTACTACCTAAGAATGCCTTGCTAATGTGAAGGGCTTGGTATTTTCTTGACTCAAGATTAATCGTATTTGACTTCCTAACATTTCTTTTAATTTCATTTTTGTTGTGTTTATATTGTTATCCTTGAATTTGGTGATCTACTGTGTGTGTAATAGGAAGTATTAACTATTAAGAACTCTCAAAGGTGATATTGATGTATGACTAACTTTAAGTGTGCCTACTTGACACTTTAGTATTACATGATCATGCAAAGAAATTATTAATCAATATTAAAGGGAATATGATTAACGTGCAATGTTTCTTGGCTTATATAATTACTGCATTTTGGCTCGCAATAATATATTTGAGGCTACATTTTGGTTGTTACTTGTGGAGCTTCCATTTGTCTCAAAAAAACATCGAGGATAAATGTCCATTGCATTGGTATTGGTCATCATCAAAGAGGAATTCACCAAAAGCAGTAGAGGACATGGGAGCAATTGGTACAATGAGTAGATAATTGTTAGACAAACACTGAGGGACCATAATTTCTTGTGTATTTAGATTCACTCAAAATTAACTAGTCACAAAAAGTAACTTTTTTTCTGAATATTTTCAGGTATACAGAAATAATAAAAACACAATTTCAGACTAATTATTCAAACTAATAATAATATGATAGTCATAATTTATAATTAAATAGTATAATATGATTAATATTATAGGACACAACTATAGGGTCTGACTGTGAGGGGCATTGTGACAATATATGTACACTTCTCATTGTATTAGACAATCATCTCTCAGAGTGTGATATCCATCTAACGAAATGTACTCCTAAAGGCCATTGTGGGATTGAAATTTTTTCTTTTAGTGGACAAGTGGTAATATATTTTCTTAGGCCTTAGTGTTATGCTTCCCTAAGGTTTTGACACTACTCATAGCTAGCACCTTCATTCAACCAAGTGAGGTACTCATTTTGGAAAGTTGAATCATTTTGTCTCCACAATCCAATATGATGTTGGATCAATCTCATGATCCTAAAAACATAGGTCATAATAGAGAGGAGCTTTTAATGTGGGGAAAAGAATATCTAAATTTAAGGAACATGACTCTTTTAGAACAAGCAATAAGGATATTTTTTACACTGATATTTTTTTGCTCCATTTGTTTTCACAAGTTATCAATTTCCTAATATTTTTAACATGTAACTTAATTGGTATGATTGTGCCTAAGGTTTTTTTGAAGGTTGAATACTAAGTTTCTAAGGTGTTATTTTCTATGGTGATGTTATATTTTCTTTGTTTATACATGTCATCTAGCCACATAGTGGCCACTATCGAATGTTGAGGTATATGTCGTATAAATATTTTATAGTCTACTTTATTTGATATTCAAGTATTCATCATCTTTCATGTCTTATACTCTGCATTGTATCTTCTTTCATTTTCAGGATAGGAACTCAATATTGATGGTAAGAAGCAGCAATTGAAGAAAGAGGAGAACAATAGCAATGGAGTGACAAATTCAAAATGAGAGAGAGAAGAGAATATGTCTAGTGATACACTTAGAGACAATATCTTGCATAAGACACACTCATAGAGGCTGATGGTCAAGCCTTCAGAGTTCGTGAATTCACTTGCAATGCTTTGGCAACACAATGATAATGTTTTGAAATGATGAAACAATATTTCATGTGTAAATTGTAGTCCAATCGATATTAAGTTGGAAACTCATATTGTAATACTTGATATTTTATATAATAAAACTTGTATGGTTCAAATTATTTTTATTTGCACTTGATATTATTTAGCCTTGTAATTAACATATGTAACTTTGCATTATCATATTAGATAAACATGCACATTGTATGGCATTTTAAAAAAAATTAGACGCAAGATCATACTAATTAATTTATGTTAATTAATAATGAACACATAAAATCAATCTAAAACTACTAAATTAGTAGTTTATATTAAATAATGATGAACACGAATAAAATGAATATATGACTAAATTAGTCGTTTATAATAATTATTAATGAAATTAAATGAAATGAATAGAAACTAATAAATTAGTTGTTTATATAATGAATATGAAAATACCAAAAAAGAGAAATGACTACTGCAAATGATAATTTTTTTATTAAAATGATGACTAAATTTTGCATATATACGACTATTAGTAGCTAATTTACAATATCTTATAACACGACTAAAATTTAGTCATATTTCTTTGGTCATTAATTGGTTTTAAATGATGACTAAAATTTGCATATATATGACTATTAGTAGCTAATTTACAGTATCTTATAACACGACCAACATTTTGGTCATATTTCTTTGGTTATTAATTGGTTTTCTCAAGGACTCATATAATAATATATTTTGTTGTATATTTGGTCATTAATTGCGACAATTAATGACTAAACGAATGAAAAATTAATGACTAAATATACTACTAGATGGTAAAATTAGGGAAACCAATTAATGACTAAGCTAAAAATGACTAAATGTTGGTCATGTTATAAGATACTGTAAATTAGCTACTATTGGTCACTAACTGAAAAATGGTCATTTATATGCAAATTTTAGTTGAGTAATTAATTAGTTATTTTGTACCAGTGTAGGGTTAGTAGAAGCCTTTAGAGTAGTTTGTTGAAATTCTATTCTTTTCATTAAGTTTCAATTGTACCAGGGTTTGACTCAACAATGTCTCACTATTTCTTCCTTAAAATATCTCGACCTAAGGCTATGATTGTAGTGGAAGGATATAATTGTCTTAGGTTTTATGTAAAGTAGTGCCTATCAACTACATTACCACAATTATTTTTGTGCACATCACATATATTGTGACATGTATGTTTGGGTTTCTTGCATATACTTTCCTTAATACAATGTGATTTCAAGTCTGGTCAAGCTTCATCATAATATCCCTTTACATTGTTGCTACTATAACATTTACCCTTTAGTACCAAAAGTATGGATTTTCTATTTCGCTCATATAAGTTAATTTAGTCTTTATCTATATATATATATATATATATATATATATATATATATATATATATATATATATATATATATATATATATATATATATATATATATATAACACATAGAGATTAAATGTATAGTTTCCTTTAAAATTTCGTTTATTTAAAAACATATAATATTCCCCTAATTTAATAAACATTTATCCTACTTCAATTCAACCTCTCCTAGTTTCTCCAATATTCTCTCTACAAATTGCACAAGATCTGGCATCACCCTACGATTTCGCTTGCCAAGTTCTCTACCAGAGCGCCATTTTCTCCTAAAACCAAGAGAAATTGTTGGATCATTAAAAATTCCTCTAACGCTTAACTTCCAAAAATTTAGGCCACATGGGGGGGCCATGTGCCTAGGGCTAAGGCCAATAGCCAGCCCCCGCCAATCAGGCCCCTCACTCGACCTCTATCATACTTGTTCACATGGGGAGGTCACAGTTTTGGTTTATGACGACAATTTATTTGGGGGTTGTGGTTATCCCCTAACCATGGTCTATGGATCGAGGTCAAGGGTTAACCACATTCCCCATCCCCCAAACATATACCATATGAACATTAAATACATGTGCCTCCCACTATGGTTAAGAACCAACGAGTAGGCAGTGTGGTAAGGCTTTGCACTGTGTGTTGGGAGGTGCTTGTTTCGAGTCCTATGCCCTTTGGCTTAGTTGTTGAACCAACTTTTAGTGTCCTCTCGGGCTACCACATGGCGTCCTCCGGTTGGGCCACATGTCATCCCGTGGTTGGCCATTGTTCCAACCAATAAAAACACACCATTTGTAACCAATAAAAAGGTGCCACTAGGCATGATTTGATTCACTAAGAGAACCTTGACCAGTCAATTTTGACATAACCTGCTTAGTCAGCGCCACGTTAGCAGTATGGACTGCTGACTAGGCTATCCATATTCTTGAAAATTTGCTTGTTTGGCAAAGTGAACATAACACGTTTCTAGGAGCATATGGTATCTTTTTCGTATGAAACGACTTGTGCTACATTCAGGATGACGAGAAATACATGGCTATTCATTTTCCACACCATTATGATGACTTTGCTTTTGGAGCATAATTTTGAGCTCCTAATCAATTATATCTCTATTCTTTCCACATAACAAAAGAAAAAACCAATAGGGTTTAAACAAAAATTTATCTAACCATTAAAACTTGGTGAATCTTCAGGAACTAAGCACATCCCACCCAACAAGGAACTATTCCCAGTAGTTCTCCCTGAGCTAACACCTTTTTTCCATCATGAATCAAACTCCCTGTTTGATTCCTAGGTTGTTTGTTTTATATATTCTTCCCAACGAAATTTTTTTTAGCAGTGTCCTTCTTTAAGGTCTGCCAACCTTTTTCCTAGACCTTTTTGTTTTAGTTTTTTCTTAAAAAAAATTGTTTCCTTTTTCTTTAAAGCACACCTTTCTCTCCCGCTGTGCTTTATTCCACCCCACTTAGTATTTCTCTCCAACTAAGTGATTGACATAATCTTTCTCTCCCTTTATGTTAATATTTTTAACTATTTTCTCCTAAGGATTTTTATGGGACTTTTTGGGAAGGTTCATGATGTGGACTTGACACTAACAAAAGTTTCTAAGCTGACAAAAAGTCTTGTAAATTCTAGTGCTATTTCCTGAATATTTCCTATAAATTTATTTATCAACTCAAGTAATAATAAAATAATTACATCATCACATTAGTTTCATTATGGTTTACCTTTCTATTAAATCCAATAATAGTTCAGTGCCTAAAAATAGTAAATTCTTAAAAAGCAAAGCCATAGGGGTGTTACACTCTAGATAAACTCTAGCCAATTTAGAGATGCAATAGATGGTGCTTAGCTCAACATTGACCTTAACTAATAGCAACGGTACTAAAATAACTAAGATATTAAGTATAATCAATTTTCTCTACCATGTCTATAGTTCAATTAATCTAGAGGGTTGATATTTGAATGCATTAAATGAAACGTTTATTTCATGGGATAACATTTAACAATTACCAAGTTTCATTGTTGGTAATATTGTAGGAGATACAACTAAAGAATTCGAATTGATAAAAGAACATGGATGTTCCGACGATGAACCCTAACAACCTTGCTGCCGCTTTCGTTCCTTCGACCACCTTCTGGCTCCTGCTCGACCCTGTGGATGATGGTGATGTGTGTTTCAGTGATGGAATGCAGGTTTCCTCCGTCAATGTTGAACAGCATGTTCTCCAATCTCTTCTGAGCGCCCCCTGCACTCTTTTATGCTCCGCTCGGGACTTTGGGGCTGCCAGTTCTCGGCCCTTGGATGCTCTATCCCACACCTACCACCCCCTTCAGATTGTAGACGCAACGGCCAAGGGTGAACACACAGATTCTATTCCTGTTTCTCCTCAAGCGGTGGTTCTTGGAAGGACATATTTTATTCTGGAGGAATGCTCTATTTTTAATCATCAGAACTCCTTCCACTCCCTGGATCTGCCTGGATGGAGTATCTGGAAGCTCTTTGGGGTGGAAAGCAATGACAGACTCAATGACGCCAGGATTCTCCCATTATCTCCTCACAAGCCCCTGCGGCAAGTTCAGGGAAAGAAAGCCCTTCAAAGCACCTGCCTCCTCTCGTCTCAGATCTGCAGAGGAAAGCGGAACTCTGACTTCTCTGCCTCATTTCAGATCCAAATCATGCTCATCTCTGGCAAAACCCTGCTACAATGGGTGAGCTCATCGGATCTAGTGCAAAACCTCAAGCATGCTCTGGAACTCAAGCTGGGGATCCCCTCTGCAGCTCAATTTCTTCTCCACGAAGGTAAACAACTTGAGGATCTTCACCCACTTTCTTTTTACAGCATTAAGAGAAATGCCTCCATTATTTTTACACTTCATTTGAGAGGGGGAGCTGTAGGATAGTCTTCCTCAGCTAAGCATTTTCATACAAAGATGTTGTCCATTCTCAGATGCCTAAGAAATCAGCTCCACCAGTTCAGGCTCCCAAACCTTTTTTGGTGGAAAAACTGGAGGAAACCCCCTCCATTGAAATAATGCATCCAACGCTGGATGAGAAAACCCAAAATTTTGTAGACCATGCCATTATTTGCAGGTTCAATGGGCTATGGCCACGCACAGCAGACCTCTACCAATGGATTCACTCTAACTGGACCAACAATTGCTAGGTTCTGTTATGCTCAAAGGGCTTCTTCATTGTAGTGTTTGCTCTCGATGAGGACTACCAAAGAGCTTTAACTGCAGGCCCATGGTTTTGGGGCTCAGCAGGTTTATTCCTCACCCCCTGGTTCCCATATTTCGATCCCTCTACAGCAATCATCACCAAGCTCCCAATTTGGGTCAGACTTCCCAATCTCCCGATGCATCTATGGCACTTTGTTGTATTCCAAGGGATCAGCAACTCTCTAGGCTGCCTTCTAGACACAAACATTTCTAGAGGGGAAAAGGGTCTATACACCTTCGCTAGAATCTGTGCAGAAATAGACATTAGCAAAGGTCTCCCTGACCAGATCAATCTCAAAATTGGAGACTTCCATTGGACTCAGACCTTGGACTATGAGAACACAGCCTTTTGCTACAGAAACTGCCATCACACAGGGCACCTTCAGAGCTCTTGTCCCTCGATGCCTGCCAAAAATAAGAAAGCCAATCCTAAGCAGAAATCCAAAAGATGGAAGCCTCATGACCCTCCCCCCATGGACGATTTTGATTTCAGCTCGGATGAGGAGGAGGAGATTGAGGAAGGATTGGAAACAAAGCTGGCATAGGATCCACCCTCGGCCGGGCTTGAGGATTCGTCTGTCCAACCTATCTCTCAGAGAAGGATTCATGAATCATCTACCTCAGATTCAGATAAGGAAACCTCTCAGTCATCCCATCTCAGTTTGCAACTCATGCCAGCTCAGCAGTGCCCTCCTGAATGGGTCAAAGTTGGTAAAAAAAGGGAAAAAATGCCGAATAGTTGATTCTTCCCATGTTGGGTAGAATCCTCTGCTCTGTTCTTATTCCTCTGTTCTTCTTGTCTCTTCCTGCTCAACTCTACTCTCTACTCTTTATCTTCTAGGGGCTGAGGTGGATAGCCTATCCTTTCCGGCTGCCTGTGTTCTTGCTTTTCTTGTTTGTAACTTCTTATTGTACTATACGTCTTCTTAATATAATTAGTTTTTACTGAGAAAAAAAAAATATTGTAGGAGATACACAATTATTGAAAACATTGATGTATCTTGTAACATCCCATCACTTTATCTAAATGCCCATGGTTTTCCCAATAAGATATATATATATATATATATATATATATATATATATATATATATATATATATATATATATATCTATTCAAGATTTCCTAGGTGCCAAAATAGATCAAATTTCTCTAGCTGTGTAGATGCTGAATTGTAGGTTTAATAATAATTTACAATTACTTCGCTACTACAATTGTTTCCAAATATATGTTATTTATCCACAATATTAACACATGCTCTTCCCTTTGTGCAGTCAAATATATCAGTTCCTTTTGGAGGGTTTAGAGAGAGTCTAGAGCACACAGAGCTTGTAGTGAGCACTTTCATCTACGAGCACAAAAATGATCATAACTATGTGTGAATTTGAAGAATGGTAAGCTAGGAGTAAACTATGCGAGCCCATTTTCACTTTTTGGTCAATTGACAAAGGATACAATAGGAAATAAAATGTTTAGTTTGTCGAAATTTGAACTGTTTTAGCTGATGGGGCTAATTTTTATAATTCTATTTATGATATTATTTTTCGTAATTGATACTCAAAATCCTTCAGAGAGGTGAATTCTTTAGATAGTTAAATTGTTATTTTTCTTGATGGTGTAATGAAGTTAGGTCTCATCTGCTAGTTTGAGTGGAATCTATTAAAAACAAATGTTACGCAACTATGAATAATTTGGAGTCATGGAGTGTGCCATTGTGAAACCCTCAAAATCACTACAAAAACTCATGGAATGAGAAGAGGCTGAAAATCACAGACTAGATTTTGGAGATAAAAAGAGAAGAAACAAGTGATGAATACTTTAAATGAAATGCCATAGCAGGTGGATTAGATGCAACATAAATTGGTGCAATTCTTGGCATTGTTGTGTAAAATATATTTGTTCATATCCATAGAACACTTAATGAGTGTCAAAGGTCAACATGAAACACATTTATTTGTGTGATTTAAATGATAAATTTGTTGATTCACCAAACCTTATGTAAGAGAGAACTTATACAAATTATAATGCTAAAATCAATAGATATTACATGGACCTCTAGATTCCATAATAATTTATCCTCTCTATCTCTACTTGCAATCTTTAATCCAAGATGAATAACTATAGAAATTGAAACTATTACATTGTCAGTTGGTTTGGTGAAATATCTTTTGATTGAATTATAGCATTTAGTAGGGTGCATAGGCAATTCAATGATGTTACAGTAATGTTATTACATTTGATACACAGTTTTTAGTTGCATCTTCTTTAGTCATATGTAGGTAGAATGTTATTTGTTATATATAGCATTGTAAATAATTCCTTCAATGCCTAACAAAAACTATGACACAAAGCCACATTGGCTACCTTTAATTGTTGCTATTTGCACAAAGTTAATAAATAGAAACCTCCACTAGCATTGAATCCACTGTTACTTTGTCCTTGTACTCAAGCCCATCGTACCTTAGATGTATTGGTAGCTGCACAACTATAAATGCTACCATTTACAATGCAAATAATGCTACCTTTAAAACCACTATAATTGTCATATATTGTCATTGTAAGTATGTCAACATCTTAATGATAATTGACTCATCATACATAAAATTAAAGTATGTATATGCAATGCATCAGATGAAGTATGTAGAAGTGATGTGATTAATTTTATTATATGGTAAATTGTAAAGTGGAAATTTACATAAAGGAATTCTAAAATCACATATATAATGAAAATAGTACGTATTTTATGCCAAAAATTAATGTGTAGTATGTTTTACTAATCAAAACAATACAATGTTCCTTTGGTGCTTCCTATTGTATAGAAATGTCAATTATTAGTAGCTAGTACATACTTTCTATGTGAAGTTCATATCTTAACAAATAATGATTAATGTCACATCTTCTTCTTTTTTTGCAGTGATATTTTGAAAATACAAAGAAGTGCAAAATAGGAGCTAATCAATTACAAAGTTGTGTCCCTTTTTCCACTATTCCAAATCACATAGACAATATCAAACTGCAATAATTCTTATACCCTAGTAAACATTATCAAATACATATCCCCGATAAAACAACAAAGAGTTGAACACTCTCCCATTTTTTAACAAAACCAATATAACGTACATATTACTTAACAAACAAATCATAATACAAATTTTAAGAATAATTACATACAAAAATGGTTGAAATCTTAGATGTTGAAAAGTACCATTCAACAAAACAATGTTGCATGGATGCTAATATTGATGACGTCTTAACCAAGAATAGTCTCTTCAGACTGCAACGATTTGTATATAATCATGGAGATTGTTTGTTCAATGCATTTGATGTGCTATTATACTTTCATTACTCGTCCATTGAACTACAAAATGGAATAATATACCATTTCCTCATCTGTCTAGATCCCAATGACATAGAGATAAAAGAATCATACCAATATGAGCTAACTCTTGATATGTTGTATTAACTTAATGGGTTCATAATGTTGAAACATACCTTCATAAAATGCGATTCTCCACTTCAAATAGTAATTGTCAATTTGAAATAGGATTACGGGGAGACACATTTTTCATATGATGGATATCGCAGTGATTGAACATGCCAATTGGAATTTGGACACCAATAATGAAAACAATGAATTTGTTTTTCAATCATGATCTAGATACAATTCAATTGAACATTTTGTTTCATGATACAAATCCTATTAATCAACATTTTGAGCCTCTATTGTACAAAAGATTTCCTAGATGCAGCTTTGTCTCTAATTATTACTTGTCACCTCTTTGCAAGAATCTTGAAAATCATTACCCATCTATTTTTCATGAAATGAAAATTCATTGATTGGATAAAGAAAGAATAACTATGTCCAAATCTCCCAATAGCATGTTCATTGCAATTTGTCATTTAATAACACCTGAATATTATGAAAAAGTTTTAGGCTCTATATTGTCCAATCCTTTTGTAATGCATTGTGTTAGAGTAGGTTAATTTATTAGCCGAAGGTTTTCGAGATAGTAGTTTTCTATCTTGGAGGGGGTCAAATTCATAAACATTATCATTGTTATTAGTTTGACCTCGTACTATCTAGAAAGTCATTTTTAGTTTGGTCCTCACCTTGATCATTAGACTCAAATCATGGGAAGAGGTGTCTAAGTATTGAGAGTTGTTATGACGACTGTTGATTTAGGGTACTGAGAGTTGGTTAGGATGTCTACTTGGTCATGTGTCTACAGTTAAAGGAATGATGTTAAAGCAATATGGTCATTAATATCCCAATCTTTTCCCTCTATTCTCATCCCCTTATTCCCTTGTTATCTTAAATTCCCATATTCCTAATCATTCAAAAATCCTCTACACCCTAATAATTTCCCATACTCCCTACACTCATTCCAAACATGGAGGGCTTATACACTCTACAATTCAATCGCCTCTGAAATTGATTGTTTTAGTCACCATTTTGAAGAACAATGTGTAACCACATGGAGGAGAACTTTAGAAAATGGAAAGAGGTTTTTCTTAAGAACAAACCACAGCACAATAACCTCTTCCATATTTTACAAATGTGTCACAGATCGGGATATTTGATTGCATCTTCAAAGACTATGTTTTGGACTGCACAAATAATCTGTTTTAGTCATGGTTTGGAAGATAATTTTTTGAGGCTCTGAGGAATAATTTGAAGAAACTAAGAAAGGTGTTTCTTAAATGGATCAAATAAAGATGAGTTGTTGTTGTCTTGAATGAGCTCCAAGGTTTGTTTATTTATACTAGATGATGGAGGAGCCAAGGGGTGTCTTATGTACCAATGTGATCTTTCATTTAGTGAGGACGAGTTGACGAAAAAAACCCTTTTAATTTTATCTTGATATATTTACCAAATACCTTGATGATTGCTAGCCCAAATGAATTTGTCACATCAAATAATAATGGGAAGAGTGAAAAACACATCAATAATAATATTTCTTTTATCCATTTTTGAATTCTCTTTTGGGGAAAGATGGTTTCTCCTTGAGATAATTAGATTTCTCTTAGGAAAATTCATCTGAAGCTACCCCAAATTTCAACAAATACTACTTCAAATTTCACATTTCACTTGATTATAGAATATACAGTCTCACCATTATTCCCTTCAAGAGTATTAAATTTCATGATCACATGGGACAAGGGAATCAAGCAGCTAAAATGTGAAAAGACAAGATCTCTGCTTGATTGCCAGTGAAAACGGTATTTTATAACATGTATATGAGCCAATGTGTGAGGCGGTGCCTCATTTACCAGTGACCAGACGTCTTGGGTGATGGGGAGCACCTTCCTTTCATTCAATGGTGTGAAATTTAACAATTAAAAATAGTAAGGGACGGGTTTAGGTTTCTGTGATCCCTATCTAATTTATAAGAAGATTTTTGTTTCGTTTTGAAGGTCAGTTATATGAACAAACTTGTGGTGTGGCCATGGGATCCCCCTTGTACCATATTGTTTCTAATTTTTTTATGGAAGCTTTTGAATCCAAAGCTTTGAACTTAGCTCAATTTAAGCCCAGGCTTTGGAGAAGATTTTTTTTATGACACCTCCACCATATGGTCGCACAGTCTTGAAAAGTTCGACCTCTTTTTCCAGCATCTTAATAATAAATCTAACTCCGTAGAGTTTACCATGGAGCAAGAAGTTTATGGTTTCCTTCCCTTCCTTGATGTCTTCATTTCGAGGAAGGATGATGGCTCATTCTCCCATGAGGTGTTTTAGAAGAAAACTCATGTTGAGTAGTATCTTCATGCCAAATCTCATCATTTCCCTGCTCAAAAGCTAGGTGTTCTCAACACGTTAGCTACTTGTGCTCTAAGGATTTCTGACGAAGACCACCTTTCCAAAGAGAAAACCCATCTCCTTAAGGTCTTTATTAATAATGGATATAGTAGGCAACAAGGTCTTAAAGCTTTCCACAAAGTTAGCAAAGGTCCTAAAGTTAAGACGGACCCTAGTGATCATAATTCAAGGGTTCATCTCCCTTTGATCCAAGGGACCATAGATAGGATTGCGAGAATCATGTGGAATCACAATGTCCCCTTAACCTTTAGACCCCTCAACACCATTAGAAGTTCCTTAAAATTTGTTAAAGACCTAGTGAACCCTATGGATATGAAAGGGGTTTATGTGATCCCATGTTCTTGTGGAACCTCATACATTAGTGAAATGGGTCAGTCTATAAATCAAAGGATTAAGGAACACGCGGTCGATGTCAAACATGGGATAAGCCGCTCTTCAACCTTGACTGAACATGCTGAGAAGACAAAGCATCATATATGCATTGAGGAGGCTAAGGTCATTGCGAAGATTTCTAATTTTCATCACCGTAAGTTTAGGGAGGTCATTGAAATTGAGAGAAGTTTGAGCAATATAAACAAGGATGATGGATGGAAAATTAGTAGTTGTTGGATCTCGGCCCTTTCCTCCTAGTCATTCTTCTTTGTGATCCTTGATCTTGTCGTTTTCCATGAGTGTTCTTTCTCTTCCTTTTTCTTAGGTTTTTAAAATTCATGTTTAGTTAAGTTAGTGTGTCCTAAATTGCTACATAAGTTATCAATCTGAGAGTCGTAAACTGATGAAGTGTAGTGCACTGTATGTGCTAGACAACCCTTTTCTTACCTCATTATTTTCAATTTTTTATCTTGTTTTGGGGTTTTGTTCTTGCTAGTCTCCTAAAGTGTTTAATGCAAATGGAAATCCTGGTCTAAAGTTTTAAGAATTCTTTTAAAGATCAAGTGTGGATGTAGAATTGAAGACAAGGTTTATGCTTCTTATGGTAATTTCCAAACTTAGAACTTCAAAGATCTCAAAACATGTTGTCTACAAAATTAGAACTTGAACAAGAGTGTAAACATGCAGCTACATAAATCAAGCTAAAAATGAAGTACTGAAAATGAGGTTACTATCTCTGTTGTCCATTCTAATTACAGAATTGAAATCTAATAAACTACTGCACTCAAAACCAAAAAGTAAAGAAACTGGAAACTAGTCAATGATTTCACCCATAATCACAATATTTCGTCAATTAACTTCTAAAACGGGGTTAAGCTAAAGACTCCGGAAATATCATCATATGGCATGAAAGAATGACATTTAAACTATCTAATTTGCACTCTAATGAAAGCAAAGTGAGTCAGTTCACCCATAATCACAATATTTCGTCAATTAACTTCTTAAACGGGTTTAAGCTAAAGACTCCGGAAATATCATCATATAGCATGAAATAGCTGACATCTGAACTATCTACTTGCAGACTAATGAAATCAAAATCAATTACTTCACCTATAATCACAATAGCTCGCCAATTAACTTCTAAAATGGGGTCAAGCTAAAGGCTCTGGAGATATCATCATATAGCATGAAGAATTGATATCTAAACTATCTTTAAGCAGTAAACAAATCTCACTAAATAAAAGCATAACAACTGGAATTGAAAACTAAAGTTCAGCAGAGAAAACAAGTCTCAGATCACCACTTGATGCAAAAACTACATTAAAAAGCTCGAGCATAACCTATTCTAAAATGCACTGATCAATGTTAATAGAAAATATAACAAACTGCAAAAACATGTACATGATTTAGAATGATTAAAACCATAAGAAAAACATGAGAAATGTACAGCTCAAATAAGAGAAAATATACATGAAAAACTATACAAAATGAAATCAGAACCTCAGCCACGCAGGGGCCCTCTGCACAACTTTGGATTAACACGCTATCACTTCAAACGACGCTTAAAAAACCATGTGAAAAAAAGAGTTTTTGTATTATGAAACAAAGGATATGTCTCTTGGTTACACAACAGCAAAGTAACACTAAAACAATAGTATCAAGAACTAAGAACTAACCATCTACGTTGAAAACGCTTATATTTATAGAGGAAAATTGATAACTGTATTCTAGAGGAAATTCTTCAACAATGGACACGTGAACAGGTCAGAATCCGAAGATTCAGCCTCTCGGTTGCCATGAGCAGTAAATCTATGCAGAGTGGATGTTGAATTGCATTATGGAGATGGCTTGCAGGTGGCAAAAACAGATCCACAAGTTCAGGAATGGCTTCAGGCTTCTTTTACGTGCAGGAATAGAGTCCTAGTTAACATAGGACTCTCTATTGACCACCCTTTGACCGGTACCTTTCTTCATGAATTCGGCTAAGCAGATAGGAACTCATCCATGTGTGGATCATTCCTGAGCTACCCATGTGTCCCATTTCTCCTACCGACACCTGTAACCTATAGAACAATGGAAACGACTGCGGAATTGTGAGTTAGCTGCGGAAAGTGGTTATATTCCGTAGCTGATAAACAAAACCTAGATCAAATAGCACACATAATAGACTGGCCTGCCCACATAGTAGTTCTTAACCATCAAGGGTCTTCCTGCATATTTAAAGTTGGTAAAAGGTAAGGTTGGGGTCGAAAGGGGCCAGCCCCTAAGGGCTAGCCCCCTATCCATAAGACCAAGGCTCATAAACAAAAGTCAAACCTGGTGGCGATGGTTAAGCATTATGGTTATAGTTGCATGTTTACATTACACGGCAGTGGTCACGCTAACGGTTATATGCCACGGTTTCATAACCGTTGGCTCCACGGTTCTGCCGGCATTGAGGTAGTCAGACCATGTAACCACTACCCACCTTAACTTTTATTGCCACCCAAACCACACGGACAAACTGGAGTAGAGTCTGCCTTTTTAGGCATTGTTTCCAAAGTTAGCGGAGCTAACTGCAGTTACTCCAAGTTTGGTGGAGTTTCCTTAGGCCAACTTGGACAAAACTTCAGTTGGTCATAACTTCCACTAGGAAAAACCTTTTGGAGCGATTTTTGTTTTTTTTATTTTGAGTATTATGAGCATTCCAGAGCCAATGGTATAGGTTGCAGAATCAAAAGAGCTAATATTTAGATACTTTTTCAGTAGAGAAGCTTGGAGAACCATTAGGGCCTAGGGAGTGTTGGAGCTGTATTGGGCTATGGTTAACCATTGGAGGTGAAACAAAAGCCAATCTTTGTTGTTTTCTGTGTTCTAAACTCATTTCCATAGCTTACTTTTCCTGTTTATGCTTTCTTATCACTGTATAACCAATTTGAGCATCTAATAAGAGCAAGGACATTCCCATTTGGGGGCCTTGGACCCGGAAGATGTAGCCCAGGAGGGGTGAACTGCCTCATCAGCTACTGTGTTATATTATGTGATTTTATTTTGCTGTGTTTTTCAGATTTAATATGCTAAACAGTAAAATGAAATAATACTCCTTCACACATAAGACTCATAGAAATTTACCAAAAACACTTTGTTTCAATTGCAAGACATGAGTAATAGTTTGCACATATAATTTTATGGAAATGAATACCTTGAACAAAAAATATAAGTGGTTTCATTTTCAGATCACTTTTGCAGAGGCGAAAACCACCTCAGATGAAGGTGGGGATGTGTACTTGGCTTCTTCAAGTACACATGTAGATCATGAGGCATGGTTGATTGACTCAGGTGCATCCTTTCACTTCACTCCCCATAGAGAGTGGTTCTGCGAGTATGAGAAATACGATAGTGGTGATGTATTCTTAGGGGATGATAGGAAGGCTAGAATCGTTAGTCGTGGAAAAGTAAAGTTGAAGCTGGAAAGTGGAAGGGTTAAAACACTTCCGGGTGTTCTACATATTCCTACATTGGCCAAAAATCTGATTTCTATAAGCAAGCTGGATGATGCAGGTGTAAAAAAAACGTTTGAGAAGGATACCTGCAAGATGGTTCAGGGAGCATTGGTATTGATGTGGGGAGTTCAGATTGGAACTCTGTACAAGCTGCAAGGTAGCACGGTTGTTGATGGTTGCAACAGTTCTGTGGTTTCTGAAAGTGGAATAGAAAATATAGTGATCTCTGGAGAGAATACCATGTTGTGGCATCAAAGGCTTGGACATATTGGAGATAAGGGCCTTCGAATACTTCATGGTAAAGGTATGGTAGAAGATATGAGTAATAGCTCTTTGGATTTTGATTTCTGTGAAAATTGTGTATATGGGAAGAAAAATCGGGTGATTTTCCCCTATGATGGTAAGAGGGCGAAACATATATTAGAGATTGTGCATAGTGATGTGTTTGGACCTGTGAAGGTTCCATCACTGGGGTAAGTTTGTGTACTATGTATCATTTATAAATGAATTCTCAAGGAATACATGGATATATTTCCTTAAGAAGAAATCTGAAGTCTTTGATAGGTTTAAAGAATTCAAGGCTCCGGTGGAAAACCAGACCGAGAAGAAGATAAAGGTGCTGAGGATAGATAATGATGGAGAGTTTTGCAGTAAGGAATTTGAAGAATTTTGTAAGAAGTGTGGTATAGCACAATAAAAGTCTACTCCATATACACCTCAGAAAAATGGAGTTGCATAAAGAATGAACAAGATGTTGATGGAAAGGGCAAGAAGCATGCTCAGTGGTGCCAAGTTAGGACAGGAATTCTGGGAAGAGGTGGTGGAGACAGCATGTTACCAGTCAATAGATCACCTTCATTAGCGTTGGAGGATAAAACTCCACAATAGGTATCGACTGGTAAGAAACCCTATCTTTCACATCTGAGGGTATTTGGATGTGATGCATATGTACATGTTCCAAAGGAGAAACAAACCAAGTTGGATAATAAATCTGAAAAGTGCATCTTTATTGGGTATAAGGATGGTTTAAAGGGTTATAAGCTTTGGAACCCAGTAACGAGGAAGGTTGTGTACAGCCAAGATGTGGCGTTCAGAGAGGTGAAAGATTTTATTAAACATGAAGTCCAACCAAAGGAACTTGAGAAGATAGAGTTTGAGCTAAAGGATGAAGAATTAGACTCTAAAGCAGAGGAGGAATCAGAATATGAAGAGCCACAAACTCCGGGTGTGAGAAGATCAGTTTGAGTAAGAAGGCAACCAAAAAGGTATAGTCCATATGCTTTCTGTTCAAATTTTTATTTATCTATTACTGACGATGATTCCAGAACTGTAAAGGAAGCAGTAGATTCAGAGGATGGAAAACTCTCGAAAGAGGCCATGGTTGATGAAATGGCATCTTTGCACAAAAATGAGGCTTGGGATCTAGTGGAGTTGCCGGATAGAAGGAAACCCATTGGCAGCAAATGGGTGTTCAAGAAGAAGACAAATGCAGAAGGAAAGGTGGAGAAATACAAAGCTCAGTTGCTAGAAAAAGGTTATTCCCAAGTGCGGGGAATTGATTCTGGTGATATTTTTTCCCCTGTTTCCAAGGTAACTTCTATTAGATTACTTTTATCTATTGCTGCTGCTTTTTATTTTGAGGTAGAATAGATGGATGTGAAGACATCATTTCTTCACGGGGATCTGGAAGAGGAGATCTACATGAAGCAACCTGAAGGCTTTGCGGTGAAGGGTAAGAAAGAATTGGCATGCAAGTTAAAGAAGTCTTTGTATGGGTTAAAATAGTTACCAAGGATGTGGTATCATAAATTTGATACATTTATACGGGGACTTGGCTTCACTAGAAGCAAAGCAGATCACTATGTGTATTTTAAATTAATTGGTGACTGTGTTATTTATCTGGTCTTGTATGTGGATGATATGTTGCTAGTTGGAAATGGCAAAGAAATTATCGAGAATTTGAAGACCCATTTGTCCTCCAAATTTGACATGAAAGATCTTGGTGCTGCAAACTATATTTTGGGCATGGAAATTAAAAGAGATCGGATAAAGAGGAAGCTCTGGTTAAACCATAGGAAGTATGTTGAGACAATATTACAGAGGTTTAATATGCAGGATAGTAAACCAGTGAATGTTCCTATTCCTGTAGGTGTAAAGTTATCTGATGAACAGTGTCCCAAGACACAAGAAGAGGAAGGGGAAATGTCCCATGTTCCATATGCAAGTGTAGTCTGTAGCCTGATGTATGCGATGGTCTGTACTAGACCAGACATTGCACATGCAGTGGGAGTATTGAGCAGGTGTATGTCAAAACCAGGGAAGGAGCACTGGACATCAGTGAAGCGGGTTTTTAGGTATTTGCGTGGCACTAGTGATTATGGTTTGTGCTACCACAGAAGACCAGGATTGGACAGTGTTGGATATTCATAGCTTTGTTGATGCAGACTGGGCTGGAGATCTGGATGAGAGAAGATATACAAGTGGGTATGTGTTTAACCTATTTTGAGGTGCAATCAGTTGGATGAGTAAGAAACAATCTGTAGTGGCACTATCAATTAAAGAGGAAGAATACATGGCAACCACTCTTGCAAGAAAGGAAGCAGTTTGGTTACAGAGATTATGTTCAAATATGGGGTTAGTACAGGGAGCTATAAGGATATATTGTGATAGCTAAAGTGCAATTTTCTTGGCAAAGAAACCTGCATATCATTCAAAGACAAAGCACATTGATGTTCAGTATCACTTTGTGAGGGATATGATAGAAGACAAAAAGGTGTTGTTGGTAAAGGTGGACACTTTGAAGAATAATGCAGATGCATTAAAAAAATTTGTGAGCTCTGAGAAGTTCTCTTGGTGTAGAGAAACAATGGGCATTGCAGGGCTAGATAAATGACTAAGCTCTCTTGTGGCCCCCTGTGGAAAGAAAACAACAAGTGGGAGAATGTTGGGTTGTGTTATATTCTTTCCACGACTAGCCCACATAGTTAACAGGAGGGTTAGAAGGGGGGTGGAGCCCCCCCTTTGTTGCACCGATTGTGTAGTGGGGGGAGTCACAGGGGGTTTGAGGGGTGCAGGTAACCCCACTCTATGGGTTCTAGGGCAGCGCCCTGGAAAATTTTGGTTTTGGACCCTATGTTAGGTTCGGCGGACCTACCTATGGTTGTGTGCATGATTTTTGCACATGTTTTTGGACGCGATGGTTTTCAATCCATGGTATTGGATGCTTCAGCATGTATAAATATGTATTGTAACATTGGAAGGAATATAATGAAAAAATCAAGTTGGTAATACCGGTTTTGGGATCCAGGGGAAAATATTTGTGTATATGTGTTTTATGTGTTATGCTCTTGCATTTTTTATTTTCTGTGTTTTAGAATTCGTATGCAGGTAATTTCTGTACGGGGTGAAAACCTACAGTCGATGCTTTGTAGGTGGAAGAAAATTTCACCTCAATAGGGAAGTCAAGAGGTAAAGATGATCCCACAAAGAAGAAAAGGGAGAAAGAAGAAATGTCCTCCTCTGGTCAAACTAAAGAATCACCAGATATAAAGTTGGAAGAAATGGAGAAAATAATCAGGAGTTTATAGCATAATGTTGGAAAGCTTGAACTTGAGAACAAGAGTCTCTCAAAACATAACGCTCAAGGCAACAAACGAGACCATTATAACCCACAATATAGAAGGCCTCCATTGTAGATACTGTTAGTGTCGGTCTTGAGCCCTCCATCAGTGATCAATAGCTCTTTGCATGTGCATTTGTAGTTGTCTCATCAGTGTCAGTCTTGCATCCCGCTAGGCATGCCATAACACTAAATGGAGGAGCTGGTCTTTGTTCCCTTCTTGGCTTTGCTGGATCAGATCATACAACAATGTAATTGAGTCATACTTGTTTTTGTTTTTGTCTTGAGGTCCCATGGTCTTAGGTCTAGGGTTTTGAGTCAAAATCTTTTCAAGGTCATGAGTCATGGTCAGCAAGTGCCCAGCAAGCCGGAAGGAGTTTTGTACATATGTTTCATTATCATTTTCTTCAGCTACAGTTCATTTTATGCCTTGGATTTAAAAACCCTGTTTTTAAGTCCAAGGCCATGTGGAATTTGAAAAAATAAAGAAATTCTCAAAAATTTGTAAAAGTGCCGGCAATAACCCTGGTTCCTTCACTACAGTCCCTCAAGCAGTCAACCTGCAAAAAGAACGGAGTCAAACGCATCAAGAGAGCTCATTTCAGGACAAAAAGACTCTAAACAGTGTTAAAAAGCAAAGCAAGTTGAAAACATTAGAAAGTGGGTTCTAAAGTTAAATTTTTTTTTTAAAGTGACCCTATAAAAGCTAATTTCCCTCTCAATTCACTCTTATTGTGCATTTGAAAGTCAAAAAATTTGTGTTAGAGGCAAAAGGAGGCAATTCGGGCAAGTTTCTGCAAGTTCCAAGGTTAGAAGTGGTGCGCGACCATTCTGGACAGGTGCGCGACCACCTGGGTGCGCGCGACCAAACGGAGGCCAAAGCGCAGTGTTAAATAACACGGGTGCGACCAAACGAAGGGGCGCGACCATTCTGAGGGCGTGCGCGACCAAAAAGTCTGCCCGCCTTGAAACTCTCCCAAACGCTCAAATTCACTCAAATTCACTCAAATTTTTAAAGGTATTCCTATTCCATGTGTTGTGTGATGGTGTTGAGGTTACAAAAGAAGATTATGATGATGATTTTATGCCAAGAATCCATAGAAGATAGGTTGAATTGACTTGATGTTTTGCATGCATATGTTTGACTGTTTGTTGTTTTTCAAGGCAACTTTTTCCTAGTCCCTCCATTCATTTTCCCAAAGTTAAATTACATATGTTAACATGTCATTTTCATTAATCTCATTTGCAAGAAAAGCTCAAACCCTACCCCCAATCCTATGAAACCCTAACCCCTTCTAAACCATTTCAAAACCCTAGTTTCCCCCCATGTGTCATGTTCAAACCCTACACTAGTATATACAACAAATTTACATATGTAAATACACAGCAGAATGAAAAGAAACAATATAAAAACAAAAAGAAAAAATGATAGCAAGGCATGCTTACGAATATCACACAAAAAACAGTGAAAAATGTAACTTGCATAGCCTTATAGAAACAAAAGAAAAATGACCTCTTGCTGTGTAAATGTCAAAGATTAGTAGCTGTATGGTGCTCATGACAAAAATTCATTAAATATACAGCTGCATAGTTATCAAAAGAGCAGTTTTGCTGTGCTAGGGTTTGCAAAGTGACATGGTATTTATCTCCCTATCCCTAAACTCTGTTTTCCCTTACCTTTCCCCTCATAAAAACCTTGATTCAATTGCTCATTAATCCCCTAAAATCCCTATGCAATTGATACCCTTCCCTTTTGACAAAGTATGTAATTGAAGACCCTAATTCACATATGACAAAAGTATGAAAGCTGCCAGCATTGTAAAGGACTGCTGTTATGAAATATGGTTGGCAGCATTGTTGATGGGTTCCTACTCCCTAACCCTAATTCCCATATCCCTCCATCTCCCTAATTCCCTTGATACAGTCCCTTTCCCATTTCCTTTTCAAATTGTCATAAAAACCCTTCTCTTCCCCTTGTAATCAAAATAACAAAATCCTGTTTCCCATTTAGTATCAATGACCATTTCAAAAGCTATGAAAAAACAGAGTATGCTCTTAAAAGACATTCAAAGTCAAAATTTAAGGAGAACAACCTGTTAATGGTTTATAAATGATGCTGCCCTATTCCCCTATGCCCATGACATCATTCCCTCCATGATGAAGATTTTCATTGTCCTTTCCCTTGGTGCTTAAAAAACACAAATTTTCCCTAATAAAGTATTAATTTGCAAATGACGAAAGATGGAATGACATGTTTAGCATTGTGTGATGATTTCCTTCAGAATTCCCTGCTTATATATATATTTTTCCCTTTCCAATATGTAAATTCCCTCCCCTAACATGTCCCTCATGATGTTTCCCCTTGAAAACAGCATACTTCACAGCATTTTGCAGGCAGGGCAGCGGTCATCTTGACTTGTTTATTCAACCTTGCTCAATAACACCATGTCAACCACTGAGACTAATGAGCAAGGTGATGACCGATCTTCTTCTACAGAGGTTGAGACACAGCAGAGGCCTCGTAAGGGTGGCAAAGGTGGTCATCATAGTGGTTACATGTTTGCAAGGCTAAAATGAAAATTCTCCAAAGGAAGCTGTCTGAGGCCCGGAAGAGGAAGAAAAGGACAAACCCACTCCGCATCGTGGCTGAGGTATCTCTCACTCATCATGGTACTGATCAGCCTTGATCTAGCATCAAAATGTGAAAATTTTGAGAATTTTGGAGCATTTTGGAAATTTTTGGTAAAATTACAGGTTTTGCCCACGGTTTGGTCTCACCCCGGGTGAGACCATTTTGGAGGACTGCTCGGAATTTTGAAAACTTGGCATTTTTGGAAAGGGCATGCAAAAAGAAAAATTACCAATGCTTGGGAGAAGCCTGGTTTTGAGTTTTGAGCCTCCAAAAGCTCAAAATACATCAAAAAAATGAATTTCTGCCCACTTTTTGAGTTGCAGAAAGTGACCTTGGGAGAAATGGTTTTTGAGGGGTCAAATCGACACCAAATTCAGAAATTCCACTTGGGATGGAAAGTAGACAGGCCAAGCTTTCCAATGAGCCATCTTGCACCTGATTTGGACCAGTGAAACTGACTCAAAAACAGCTGTGAAGGGGCGCGACCAGAATTTCCAGATTTGCCAGAATTCACGTTTTTGGTCAAAAAACACTGTTTTGACTATGGTTGACTATTTTTACTTGTAGATGACGGATAAATGTAATATTTTCATGGCACTTTGGTAGATTTTATCTTTCTTTACCCTTCTAGAAGCTTCCATGATGTAAAAAGTGAAAAATTAATGCATGGATGAGTTAGCTAAGTAATAGAGGCAAGTTGTTTGGCAGCCTATTTTCTAGTTCTTAGTTTAGAATTTGTTCAAACTGCTCCTAGAAAGCTGAGCTCGACCCCTAGAGGTGGGGAAAGGAGTTAGATGGTCTAGATGGTCTATATTATGCTCCCTCCTTCTCATTGTGATGGTTGGACTCTTGTGTAAGGAAGCTTTATTGTATATTGTGCATCTATTTCTGCAATTGAAGGCAAGGAAAGCGAGGGTTTTACAGACATCTTTGAGGATTCTTGTGGATCTGATTGTTGATGGTGTGTTCTCTACATGTTCTTGTAAGTTTGTTTATGTGTTTCACATCTCTCTTATGCTTCTAAATTGGACAGATGAAGTGGTAAAGTTTGAACTCATGTTTTGACATGCTCAGCTTTTTAGTTTGTTCAATTTTAATGTTTTCTATTGTCTATAGAGGATTCGAATTGTGTGTTTTCCCTCTTTAGCTTCTCCTCTATCATCTCTGATCATCCATCTCAGATTAAGGCATCAGCACTCATTCCTACCTTGCCCCTTAGATCCCCCTGTGAAAACTGTGCTCAATCCCCGCACCTTGAATTGCACTTCCACCAATTGCCACCAAAAAACCCCAAAAATCATTAAATCAACCCCCTTATCAATTTACTAGCCTAAAATCTTTATTATTAATTGGTCAGCCTAATCATATTGAAAGATCTATCGAATCTGACCCGAGAGAGCCTTCTCATACCTCGTAGGGCTAGCTACGAGGTGAAATGGTTTGATGTAGCCTTGAGAGTTTGTCTATCTCAGCCTAGGTGAATTCCAAGCGCTAACATATTGGCGACCATACTGGGGAAGAACAAACTTGTCTGTTGATTGATGTGTTTGTTTCATAAGTCTTAGACGGAGCCTGAAGTTACGCCAGAAGCCTTCGAAAACGCTCTTGTTTTACATCAGCGTTAGTAGATAAACGCTGCTTCAGTCTATCTCCGTGGGATTTGTGAACATAGCGCTTCATTGACACTTTACCCCAGTACATATATCAAGTTCAGATCTGATTGTTGATGGTGAACAACGATCAGACACTGGCAAGGCTGAAATCATTCACTTGGCGACTCTAAAATATTTTCGAGATCAGATCCAAAGACTCCACTGGAGGATGATCCCGACCAGCAGAAACATGAAAGGAGAATATGGCAAGATCAGGTACTCAAGTTGGAATTTCATCCAAGATATTTTGTTCTTTGTCGTAAATTATTTCTTCTCTTTTCCCAAGAATGTAACGAAAGCTTTGCAAAGCATATTGTATTTGAGAAGAGATCCCAGGCCTACAGTTGACTCTTTCCCTTTGAAGATTGTGAATACCAAAGATTTGCATGCCTTTGAGCTTGATCAAGATCCTTTTTCCGAATTTTGTAATGATCATCTTCAAATTGATGAGCCCCAAGAGACCAAGATCGATTTTATATCTGCTGTAAATACCCCTATACCTTGTAGAATTCCAGATCGGTATAAGCCTCTTGTTTGACCTTCTTTTCTTCATCCTTTCCCCAAAAATTATGATCTATACTTGCCGAGGTTTGACGATGAATGTAAGAATGTCAACGCTGAGCAACATGTGCAGAATTTTGAGTTATTTCTTGACCTTTTTGAAGTTGATGATGAAGATGTTAGTATGAGGCTTTTTGCTCTTTCTTTGCAAGCTGAAGTTAAGAGTTGGTTCAAAACCCTGCCTGATGCAAGCATCTCAGATTTCCAGCAGTTCGTCAAAGTTTTTCTCGATAGGTGGATGATCGGGCAAAACCTTTCCTTGATTGTAGAAGAGTATAACCAGCTGAAAAGATTGCCAGGGGAGACAGTACAGCAGTTTTCGGCCAGATTTAATCAAGTTTATTATTCAATGCCAGCTGATATAAGGCCTACTCCTAGATCTACTCTCTTGCACTATCCGGGTGCCTTTGATCCGGAGATGGAGTTTCAGCTGAGGGAAAAGGATATTGCAACACTTCACGAGATGCAAAATTGTGCAGTAAGTGTAGAAGCGCATCTGCTGATCCGACGGGCAAGGATGAAAGAAGAAGAGATGAAAAGCATAGATCCAGCCGAATCTCTAGAGGTAAAGCTTGACGTTTTGGTAAGTGCAGTGGAGGAGATGATGCAAAGAATCAACACAAGGAATGATTATAATTTTCATGGCTCGCTGATTGAAGAAGAACAAGTTGCTGATCCAAAACATTTTGTTTCCCATCCTAGTTGTCATAGCACTTATAGTGATTGTTTTGTAGATCATCTTGGAGAAGAAAGAACTGTTGATATGACATGTATGCTTAATGACGTGTTTTATACCGATGATTTGCCTCAGTATGATCAGTATGATGATGATTATGTTCTCCAAACAGAAGCCAATCTTGCAGACAAATCAGCAGCTCGTTTGTGGGAGGAAGAAGTTCATTTTCAGCAGCTCGAATACAATGATCAGCCATCATATATCAGCTATGACAGTGACGAGGAAAGTGCAGCAAATTTTGAAGTAAGTGAAGGATCTTTGCCTTTTTGTTTTGATTCATGTCAGTTCATCAGAGACAACTTCCATGCAATCACAAATCCGTTGTTGACCAGTCTTGATTTGGATCCTCTTGAGCGCGATGAAAACTTTGTTCAAGACTTCTCATATTCAGATTTGCAACCCCCGAAAGCCATTGATTGTCAAATTGCAGATGATTTAATGATTCAAGGTGACTCCGTACCATTCTGTTTTGAATCATTTCAGTTTTTGAAGGATCGATTGCATAGTACATCTTCAAATGAAAAGCCTATAACAAATCAACAGTCACTCAGTCTTAATGTTGAGGATGAAGGTCAGATTATAGATGAAGTTGTGGAAGATGAAATACATGATGTGATGATGCAGGAAGATTCTATACCTTTTTGTTTCGAGGCATTTCAGTTTATAAGGCAGAATTTTCATATTGTCCCTAAAGAACAAAATGAGCAGCATGTAGGAAATCATGTAGTCACATTGGAACCAATAGAAAATGGGTTGCAGCAGTCTTTTCAAGTTTTTCATGATCCAATAGCTGATGTTTTGGATGAGTTTTGCAGTCAAAGTCTTTCTCCATTTACTATGTGTGAGCTTGAAAAATGTGCTGATATGAATTTGATCCGGCAGCCAGTTTCTTCATCATTTTCAGCAAGGGTCTCGTCACAAGGCTCAGATCAAAGTTTGCATGCATGGTATGAGGAAAAGAGAAGTAATCCATTGGATGAGCTAAGTTCCAGTGAGCTTGAATTTCAAGATCCTTATGCAGTGTTTTTGGAGGCGGATAGAGAGTTCATATCATTCAACGGATCTGTTTCTCAGTTGCCATCAGAGTTGCCTTTTAGTAGTTCTCTCTTGTTGCTCATAAACAAACATGTGTGGAGGTTTCAAACAGCAGACGAGATACTTACTTGGTTGCACTGGTTGTTTCATTTCACTTGATCCGCTGATGAATGAAACTGTTAGGGTAGGTTGTGTTGAATAAGCTCCACTTTGAGCATCATTTTCAGTTTGTCGGTTGTGTTTAAGTATCGAGTCAGTTTTTAGTTGAGTCATGAGTCCTTTATGAGTCAATTTTTAGTCTTGTTGTTAAGTTAGTTTGTGTCAGTTTTCAGTCATGCATTTCAGCTTGAGTTTATGACTCCATTGCCCAATGAATAAAGCACTGGTCTGCTCTCCCAAGAGGTCTGAGGTTCTTGGCACCTCCAAGGAGCTGTCATCCCCATTGGAGCCAATGTTAGTGTCGGTCTTGAGCCCTCCATCAGTGATCAATAGCTCTTTGCATGTGCATTTGTAGTTGTCTCATCAGTGTCAGTCTTGCATCCCGCTAGGCATGCCATAACACTGAATGGAGGAGATGGTCTTTGTTCCCTTCTTGGCTTTGCTGGATCAGATCATACAACAATGTAATTGAGTCATACTTGTTTTTGTTTTTGTCTTGAGGTCCCATGGTCTTAGGTCTAGGGTTTTGAGTCAAAATCTTTTCAAGGTCATGAGTCATGGTCAGCAAGTGCCCAGCAAGCCGGAAGGAGTTTTGTACATATGTTTCATTATCATTTTCTTCAGCTACAGTTCATTTTATGCCTTGGATTTAAAAACCCTGTTTTTAAGTCCAAGGCCATGTGGAATTTGAAAAAATAAAGAAATTCTCAAAAATTTGTAAAAGTGCCGGCAATAACCCTGGTTCCTTCACTACAGTCCCTCAGGCGGTCAACCTGCAAAAAGAACGGAGTCAAACGCATCAAGAGAGCTCATTTCAGGACAAAAAGACTCTAAACAGTGTTAAAAAGCAAAGCAAGTTGAAAACATTAGAAAGTGGGTTCTAAAGTTATATTTTTTTTTTAAAGTGACCCTATAAAAGCTAATTTCCCTCTCAATTCACTCTTATTGTGCATTTGAAAGTCAAAAAATTTGTGTTAGAGGCAAAAGGAGGCAATTCGGGCAAGTTTCTGCAAGTTCCAAGGTTAGAAGTGGTGCGCGACCATTCTGGACAGGTGCGCGACCACCTGGGTGCGCGCGACCAAACGGAGGCCAAAGCGCAGTGTTAAATAACATGGGCGCGACCAAACGAAGGGGCGCGACCATTCTGAGGGCGTGCGCGACCAAAAAGTCTGCCCGCCTTGAAACTCTCCCAAACGCTCAAATTCACTCAAATTCACTCAAATTTTTAAAGGTATTCCTATTCCACGTGTTGTGTGATGGTGTTGAGGTTACAAAAGAAGATTATGATGATGATTTTATGCCAAGAATCCATAGAAGATAGGTTGAATTGACTTGATGTTTTTCATGCATATGTTTGACTGTTTGTTGTTTTTCAAGGCAACTTTTTCCTAGTCCCTCCATTCATTTTCCCAAAGTTAAATTACATATGTTAACATGTCATTTTCATTAATCTCATTTGCAAGAAAAGCTCAAACCCTACCCCCAATCCTATGAAACCCTAACCCCTTCTAAACCATTTCAAAACCCTAGTTTCCCCCCATGTGTCATGTTCAAACCCTACACTAGTATATACAACAAATTTACATATGTAAATACACAGCAGAATGAAAAGAAACAATATAAAAACAAAAAGAAAAAATGATAGCAAGGCATGCTTATGAATATCACACAAAAAACAGTGAAAAATGTAACTTGCATAGCCTTATAAAAACAAAAGAAAAATGACCTCTTGCTGTGTAAATGTCAAAGATTAGTAGCTGTATGGTGCTCATGACAAAAATTCATTAAATATACAGCTGCATAGTTATCAAAAGAGCAGTTTTGTTGTGCTAGGGTTTGCAAAGTGACATGGTATTTATCTCCCTATCCCTAAACTATGTTTTCCCTTACCTTTCCCCTCATAAAAACCTTGATTCAATTGCTCATTAATCCCCTAAAATCCCTATGCAATTGATACCCTTCCCTTTTGACAAAGTATGTAATTGAAGACCCTAATTCACATATGACAAAAGTATGAAAGCTGCCAGCATTGTAAAGGACTGCTGTTATGAAATATGGTTGGCAGCATTGTTGATGGGTTCCTACTCCCTAACCCTAATTCCCATATCCCTCCATCTCCCTAATTCCCTTGATACAGTCCCTTTCCCATTTCCTTTTCAAATTGTCATAAAAACCCTTCTCTTCCCCTTGTAATCAAAATAACAAAATCCTGTTTCCCATTTAGTATCAATGACCATTTCAAAAGCTATGAAAAAACAGAGTATGCTCTTAAAAGATATTCAAAGTCAAAATTTAAGGAGAACAGCCTGTTAATGGTTTATAAATGATGCTGCCCTATTCCCCTATGCCCATGACATCATTCCCTCCATGATGAAGATTTTCATTGTCCTTTCCCTTGGTGCTTAAAAAACACAAATTTTCCCTAATAAAGTATTAATTTGCAAATGACGAAAGATGGAATGACATGTTTAGCATTGTGTGATGATTTCCTTCAGAATTCCCTGCTTATATATATATTTTTCCCTTTCCAATATGTAAATTCCCTCCCCTAACATGTCCCTCATGATGTTTCCCCTTGAAAACAGCATACTTCACAGCATTTTGCAGGCAGGGCAGCGGTCATCTTGACTTGTTTATTCCACCTTGCTCAATAGCACCATGTCAACCACTAAGACTAATGAGCAAGGTGATGACCGATCTTCTTCTACAGAGGTTGAGACACAGCAGAGGCCTCGTAAGGGTGGCAAAGGTGGTCATCATAGTGGTTACATGTTTGCAAGGCTAAAATGAAAATTCTCCAAAGGAAGCTGTCTGAGGCCCGGAAGAGGAAGAAAAGGACAAACCCACTCCGCATCATGGCTGAGGTATCTCTCACTCATCATGGTACTGATCAGCCTTGATCTAGCATCAAAATGTGAAAATTTTGAGAATTTTGGAGCATTTTGGAAATTTTTGGTAAAATTACAGGTTTTGCCCACGGTTTGGTCTCACCCCGGGTGAGACCATTTTGGAGGACTGCTCGGAATTTTGAAAACTTGGCATTTTTGGAAAGGGCATGCAAAAAGAAAAATTACCAATGCTTGGGAGAAGCCTGGTTTTGAGTTTTGAGCCTCCAAAAGCTCAAAATACATCAAAAAAATGAATTTCTGCCCACTTTTTGAGTTTCAGAAAGTGACCTTGGGAGAAATGGGTTTTGAGGGGTCAAATCGACACCAAATTCAGAAATTCCACTTGGGATGGAAAGTAGACAGGCCAAGCTTTCCAATGAGCCATCTTGCACCTGATTTGGACCAGTGGAACCCACTCAAAAACAGCTGTGAAGGGGCGCGACCAGAACTTCCAGATTTGCCAGAATTCACGTTTTTGGTCAAAAAACACTATTTTGACTATGGTTGACTATTTTTACTTGTAGATGATGGATAAATCTAATATTTTCATGGCACTTTGGTAGATTTTATCTTTCTTTACCCTTCTAGAAGCTTCCATGATGTAAAAAGTGAAAAATTAATGCATGGATGAGTTAGCTAAGTAATAGAGGCAAGTTGTTTGGCTGCCTATTTTCTAGTTCTTAGTTTAGAATTTGTTCAAACTGCTCCTAGAAAGCTGAGCTCGACCCCTATAGGTGGGGAAAGGAGTTAGATGGTCTATATTATGCTCTCTCCTTCTCATTTTGATGGTTGGACTCTTGTGTAAGGAAGCTTTATTGTATATTCTGCATCTATTTCTGCAATTGAAGGCAAGGAAAGCCAGGGTTTTACAGACATCTTTGAGGATTCTTGTGGATCTGATTGTTGATGGTGTGTTCTATACATGTTCTTGTAAGTTTGTTTATGTGTTTCACATCTCTCTTATGCTTCTAAATTGGACAGATGAAGTGGTAAAGTTTGAACTCATGTTTTGACATGCTCAGCTTTTTAGTTTGTTCAATTTTAATGTTTTCTACTGTCTAGAGAGGATTCGAATTGTGTGTTTGCCCTCTTTAGCTTCTCCTCTATCATCTCTGATCATCCATCTCAGATTAAGGCATCAGCACTCATTCCTACCTTGCCCCTTAGATCCCCCTGTGAAAACTGTGCTCAATCCCCGCACCTTGAATTGCACTTCCACCAATTGCCACCAAAAAACCCCAAAAATCATTAAATCAACCCCCTTATCAATTTACTAGCCTAAAATCTTTATTATTAATTGGTCAGCCTAATCATATTGAAAGATCTATCGAATCTGACCCGAGAGAGCCTTCTCATACCTCGTAGGGCTAGCTACGAGGTGAAATGGTTTGATGTAGCCTTGAGAGTTTGTCTATCTCAGCCTAGGTGAATTCCAAGCGCTAACAGATACTTCCAAGGGAAATAAAGGAACAACTTGATCAAGTCCTCATGCTCTATATTTAGAAGATGATCCTGATGAACAATCGTCGGATACACATGAGATGCAGGGAAACATGTATTCCACTTTCTTCGAAGAAGAACATGAAAATATGGCTCACCAGGAGACCAGTCATGATAGAGAAGAACCAAAGAATGAGGAGGATATAGATTGTTATTGTAAACAATTTTCAGATTTCATGCAAGCACAACTACGCCAAAGGTATGATCTAAGATCTTCAAGAAAGAGATCGAGGGAACCAAAACAACAAGAGGGAATTGCTCCCCAATATATTCCCCCAGTACCAGATAAAGGGAAAGGTAAGCTGAATCCTGACTGAACTCCAAGATAAAAGTCTCCTCAAATAAGGAAAGCAATAGTTTTGAGGGACACACAGAAAATGAGGCAGTTGTTCTGCTTAAAACTGTTAGTAGTAAGGAAGGAGAAGTAGAGCCAAGAGGTATAGAAAATGTCCAACCTACATTAAATATTCAAAAGGAGCTTGAAAAGGTAAAGATTATTGTTCCTCTGATTGAGCTTCTAAAGAAACCTACTTATAAAGCTCAAGTATCTCAATTCATGCATCCATCCACCTCAGCACCAACCCATGACAATTTAAACCTTGAAGAGGAGAGGCCAATGGTTGTTTTTGGACCGCATGTGGAAGAACTTGATCCTTCTACTACACCCTTATACATGACCCTAGTAATCCATGTCCTCCTATTACATATTTGCATGTTGAATTCCAAAGATTTTCACAACCCAAATTCGCTCTCATAGGCCTATGTGCCAGCGACTGTGGACTTTTCTTAGTAGACCTATGCCAGTGACCCCGAGATCTGAGCCACTTTTCTAGACCAAAATCCCAACCTCTGCCCAAAACTTGCTACAACCTTCAAAATCTATCAAACACATGATAACAATGTCGATAAATCAAAAATCAACCTCAGGACTCGGCCTGAGCATCCCCAACTGGGTTGACATTATGTCAAATAGTTGACATCAATGCAATCTGCAGGTATATGATACAAGACAGAGGATAAATGACTGAAAGAACTTACGAAACATAATCAGAAGGATCACCTCATTCTCCATTGAACTATTATATCATCAATTAGGTCTTTCATCCATATATTTAACAATTACAAGTAAATGCATGAAATAACCATGAGATGAACTAGTCATTTAATCATGCTTATAACCAACATAAAACCATATAAATATAAGAGATATGACAACCGTTAAATCCACATATAAACTAGTGCAAAAGTGAGAGAACTTAGCTTTTATTAATCATAGGAAAATCCAACCAAATTCAGGACTTCCACGTACCACCTGACTGTAGACATAGCTGAACCAAATCTCTCTTTCATTCAGTCACCCCCGTGCCATATGCCAAGCATGAATGTGGGATCTCATAGAACAACCAAGGGAATCCAAAGGTTAAACCACCTCCACCCTCACCAAACCGTGATCACACCAAAATTAGTGCTCCGATCACAACCGAACCAAACTTGGAATGTCATCCGAAATCCATCACTATCCTTGAGGAATTTTCCGTCTCCTTGTCTCTAAGGCTTCACCGCAATCCAATCTGGATCATTAGACCCTAAACCGAGACTACTCTCTCAGATTTTACCACAATCCAAAATCGAATCACTAGGCCCTCAACCGAGACTTCTCCCTCAGGCTTTACCGTGTATCCCACCAAAACTGATCAAAGGATTCCTAGGCCTTTGAGAATGAACCTTAAGACCACCTCCACCCTGGATTCCGAAATCCATCTAACAAAACAAAGCTCAAAACCGAGATAAGAATTCCAACACCATGGCATCTAAAAAAGGAAAGGCTAGGCTAAAAACCATTGTCATAACCCGACAAATCCATGCCACTGACAGTAAGAGAACCATACCCCAACATGGAAAGTCATGCATGTTCAAACTAGCTAGAAAATCACACATGAAAAAGGTTACCTGTAAGTATTCCTTTTGAAGCTACTTGATCCTACTCTTCTTCCTTGATCCTTACTTTCCTTCCTTTCCCTTTGCTTGCTTTTCCTTCCTTGACCCAAAGCTAGAGTGCTCCAAGAAAACTGTAAGTGATCAAGAGTGAGAGAGAGAGAGAATAATGAGAGAGCTGCAAACTTGAATTGAAAAAAATGTTACCAACTAATCCTCAAAAGCCTTTTTATTAATGTGGCCTCTATTTTCTTCATTTTCCATTATTTTCCTTCAATTTCATCTTCACATGCAACTTATGACCTTTCACTTTACTTTTCTCCTAATTTCCTTTATTTTCATAAATAAATGTGCCAAAAATGCCTTTTCCTTTGCCTTTGCCAATTTTCTTTAGCCATAAAACACATCCAATGATGACTCCTAGGATATATTTGCCCAACATTCAACTTGGAATATGTATCCCTTTCTGTGGTATTATTTTTCCTTTATTAACTTTTATTACATGGAATTTTCACCAGGGCTGTTACAGTCTCCTTTTCTTGTTTTACCTAGTTCTGATAGTGGGTTGTGGATTCCCTTCATTGGGTCACACCATTGTGTTACATGTTTCGAGGTGGAGGTGAAGCCTCTCAATTCCTTAGAGATTATTAACTACTGAGCAATTGAAGGGTGGAGGTAGTAGGCCTCTAGATTCCATGTGGAATCTTTTTACTACTATTTGGTTGGTGGGTGGAGGTGGGAATAGCCTTTGGAGTCCCTTTTTCAACCAATGATTGGTGTTCAATTCCTTAAGCAAACCATCTCGGTGCTTGGAATCTGGCTCGGGGGTGACAATTGCAAGTAAGGATTGGTTGTAGCTCATCTAGGTTGGGTGGAGAGTCGTTTTCCCTAACTCATTTTCCCAACTCCAATGTTAATTCAAGATATGTTTTTTCAAATGAATTCCTTGTTATTGAGTCCTTGTTGGGCTATTGAGCTAATGTTGTAATCATTGAGCTTTGATGAATCGTTCTAGTTACTATAGTTTTTCACTTATTTATTTCATGTAGAAATTATATATATATATATATATATATATATATATATATATATATATATATATATATATATATATATATATATATATATATATATATATTTGTGCGAGCGTTAGGTGTGCTTGTTTAGAAAAAAAATTAAAAAATGTGTTATGGGATACTCAATTCCATATCTAATTGTTAGAAGGAATGGTTGAAATTCTATGTGTATTCTATGAGCATGTGTCATAATGTTTCCACTGAAGGGACCAAATGAATCTTTGTGTGTGCTTGAGAGATTTGATGAACTTGGTGATTGGCGTGTATTATTGTCATCACTGTGAATGTTGTGTGCATGACTGATAACAACATGGCCATATATTTATGCTCAAATCAAGAAAACTGGCTATGTATCCTGTGCTTGGCGAAGGGCATTGAGATCCTCATTTCATGAAATTTAATGTTCTGGTTTCCTTGTCTTATTATCTATTATGTCGGAAAAATAATTTGTAGCTAAGCCCAGTCTCATCATTTCTAAGGTCGGGAAGGGTAGTGATTTACATGTATGGGAAGGATATACCCACACATATGTATATACATATAGTATCCCATATTATTCATAGGTGCTCCCTTCACCAAATGTGGGATTAAGTCCCCTTCATGCCTGCGTCAATAATCACTGTGGAGAAGGGAGGGTATTCAAGTAAGAGCGTGGGGATGGACTCTCTTCATACCTTTCACACAATGGACAACCTTATGCCTTATAGCATCACCCTTTCCTTTAGCGAAGGCTCCTTTCTATGGCACCTAGAAACCATGGAGTATAATTATTAGCTTTGGCATTTAAATTCCAGCTTCAATGCACACTCACCATGCGTCATGATGTCATAAATCCCCTCGCATGTGACCAAGGATTTTGAACTTGGCCTTCCAAGATATGTCACCCTCATTTGCTCCTTGAAACGAACTCTTATTTCTTTTGGGGATCCCCTTCTAGGATGATGTGAGTAATGGTGGGGGTCGTTTCCACTTGGAATTTGATCTCTTGTTGTCCCGTACTCAACTGGGTCCTCATGATACATTTCCTCGCTGATAAGTCACCCTGATACTCCTCTTTGTCACGCATTCTATGAACCTTCGAGGAGATGGACTCTGGGGAACATAAAAGTTATCTATCGTCTCTGTCTCTTAATGACTCACGACACCCCATAAAGCCTCGTAAACCCCATTATTTATTCAAGATTCGATACATTCACTAGTTTCCACATCGTCCTGGTGAGTTGGGGCGGGGCTATAAAGGGAATGCCCAGGATTGAAGTCCCGGGGTGATGTGGAAAGGGTGTCCCACTGCCTCGCATATTAAATTAATATGTGTGTGTGTGTGTGTGTGTGTTTAAAACCATGCATTGAGCCTTGCAAGATGATGACAAGGGTCAATCTATGACCTAGGGTATGAGCGAGTTGACAATTGATAGGTGGCTTATGTCAGCCATGTGGGGGCCACATGGCATGCTCGGTGTTATGGCATTATTTAATTGGCTATGACTTCAATTGGCCATATCTGTTGATCTGGGTGTCGAATTGGGACAAATTTTATATTTCCATAATCATCTCCATGAGACGAACATAATGACATCATTTGTTTTGAGTTTCAAAAGGGTAGAAGAAAGCGAAAGAAATTTAGACCCCGTTTCCATAATCTGACTATGGGATTCAAGTCGTCATAGTAAATGCCTACTACTAACCTTAATTTGGAGGGTAATAGTAGGGGGTCTGTTACACATCTTCAACGTAATTATGATCCTCCTACTCATCTGGGATCAAGTGCAAAGGACACAACTTCCATACGCTCATTGGATTCTTAATAGTGTGCAAGTTAGTCTCATGTTATGTTTTGTACTGTTAAGATATAGCCAATTTCCTACCCCATTTCCACCAGCAATTCTCAACCCCCCAAGTAATCTTCATATTTCCCCTCTCTCCCACCAGCAAAATTGTAAAGAGGACATCATTGCAATGGAGGAGCAAGGCCAAAAAACATACTCGAATACAGTTGCAGGTCATCTCCAAGCGTGGGTTCGAAAGAGTCATCGCCTTCCCGTTCCTCTACAACACCTCCTTCTTCCATAGGAAAAAACTCTAACGATGCTCTCTTGCCTACCGTGCTGACCTTTACACCTTACCTCGCCTCCCGCCCTGCCACCTTTCCCACCACCCTTGCATGCACTCATGCCAAGGATCGTCGTACCCATCGCCTTGAGTGTATGGGGGGCGACAGTACATCCTCAAAGGTACGTATCATTACTATATCCAAATTGTCCCAACCATCAACCCGCACCCCAATCAAAGTGTTTTGAAATTATATTATTAATTTGTTTCAATATATTAAAAAAAAAATTAAACTAACCAAAAATAATTTTAGATTTTACTCCAAAACCAAAATATATTTTAAAATAAAAAATAATATCCAAAAAATAATTATCTAATATGATTTTTATTAAAATTAAATTTTTTAATAACATCTAACCATAACTCCATATTTAGTTCATATATAAAACTAAAAAATACTTAAGATTGCAATTTAACCTTATTCGAAAACTCTTACAAAACACATATCTACATATTAGAAACCTTTAATATGCTAATAAAATAATTATTTATCTCAACGGTGAAGTGGTTGGATGAGATGGTTGAAAGATAGTTTTCTCTGCATTATAATATTCCTAATGTAATAAGGATGGAAAGGTAGAAATCCACTTAATTATGCCTTAAGATGTCTCAACTCTTTTAACTACTAAATCTATATTAATTATTTACTCTTTTAACTACTAAATATATATTAATAAAATAATTATTTATTTGAAGGTTGTATGAGATGGTTGAAAGATAGTTGTCTCTGCATTATAATAATGTAATAAGGATGGAAAGGTAGAAATCCGCTTAATTATGCCTTAGGATGTCTCAACTCTTTTAACTACTAAATGATTATGAGATATACTTTTAAATTGTAATAGTATTTATTTGATTTAATTTTAAATTAAATTAATCTGCTATTAAATTTTATTAATTAAAATAAAATAATTTTATTATTTTGACACATTTTTAAAATAAATGTACACAGTAATTAAAAACGTTCACCGTTACGAAGTCTTTTTTTGTTGTTATTTTAAAAACGACGTGATGGTTATAAAAAGTTATAATAAACTTTGTTAATTTAAGTGTTTGAATGTATATTTCGACAAAGAAAGTTATTTTTTTCATTTTTCGGAATTATAATTTCGATATTATATTATCATGATCATTGCCAAGATTCCATGTGAGTAATAGTTTTTTTTTTTAAATAATTTGAAATGCGTTTCTTTATGTGTGTAATAGTTTTTTTTTTTTTAATTTGTGTATTAATAATTTGAAATGCATTTCTTTATATATGTGTAAAGGTATTTTGAGTCTTTTATTATTTTATAAGAAGAATTTTTTCGGAAGAAATTATATCAAAGAATAAATGTTGATGCGTTTCAAGAAATTATATCAAAGAATAAATGTTGATGTGTTTCAAATTAGTGTGATTCATTGTCCGGACAAGATAAAAAATGAGATCAAGATAACAGGTTAAATAGACGGAAAAATTATTCCAATAACTATAAAGAAATGGCTACATAGAATTTGGTTAGATAATCAAGTCAAATAAATATTAATATTATTTAATCATAAATTAGAAATTATTTTTTATTTTTTATTTTTCCGGAGAAAAAAATCAAAACTTTTTATTAAGAGTATAAAAAGTTACATTTTTCAGTTAATCATCATCGAACGACCAGGAATTGGTATCCAAACTGATAGGACTATTCCCAATTCAAGAACTGGGAGCAGAGAGAAGAGGGACCCATTGTCGACCTCCACATAACAAACACAAAAGAAAACGCATTCAGAGGATCTGAACTGCCGCTAGAAGCATAATTTATCTGTTCTGGTTCTCTGGAACCACAATAAAACATCATCATGATCCATTTAAAAAGTCTATGTGGCCTCCTTCGGAGAAGGAAAACAGCCATGAATATATATAAACATTTTACGGATGAAAAAGATACAGGAAAATAAGGAAAACAGACAGCTTCAGCATCCTGTGTGAGAGCTAGTTTTACGCGGCCCTCCTGATAACGAAACCATGGAAGAGGATGACCATAAAACAAAAACGTGCTGCAGCTGAAAAATGTAGTTGGAAAAACCATCAAAGAGGCGGAGCAAAAGGAGGCAGCTGTGATGTGGAAATCTGCCCCTGACATGTTTCTTCTATAGACCAACTCCCCATAGCTTGCTGAAGGCCAGTTTTAGAAAGCTGGTCTGCTGATGCATTGTGTTCTCTGTAAATATGGCAAATAGAACAATTGTTAAAATGAGATTTTAGAGAAACTATATCATCTAGGATAGTCTTCAAGATCTGGTTTTGACACATGGATTTGCCATTAACCCATTTGACAACGTTCATGGAGTCTCCAAAGATTTGTATTGACAAGATATTCTTTTTTAAAGCCCAGCACATGAGGAGACGTAATGCAGACATTTCGGCATAGTTATTTGATCCTTGTCCCAGACCCACAGAAGCTTTAAAAGACTGATCGTGGTTTAAATGAATACATATTCCAGCACCTGCCCTGTTTTCTTGGGATGCCCCGTCGAAGAAAGCCCAAGGAAAACCTTCCTTTATAGCTGGAGGACTGTTTCGGTTTTGAGCACTTTTTGGTTCAGGAGGAGGGATAGATGAGTATATAGCCACACAGTTTGACGCAATTGATGATGTGGATATGGCCTGGTCTTGAAATATGCTGTTATTCCTTGCAAGCCATAAACCCCAGAAAAAAATTGGGGGAAGGTTTCTGAGGTTTCCATCGGGGTGATTATTCCACCAATTTTTCCACGCATCTTCTAATGGAGCGGATCCCCATTGGACTTTTAATTTTAACAGATCTGTTATCTCTCCCCAGATTTTTAAGGAAACAGCGCAGGATGTGAAAAGATGGTTAATAGTTTCCTCATTCGCCTTGCAAAGAGGACATCTCCCAGGCCCTATGAAGAATCTGGACTGAAGAATGTCCCATGTTGGGATTTTCCTCTTTAGCATACACCATAGAAAGATCCTGGATTTCATAGGACATTTGAGTTTCCATAAATTTTTCGACCACCACTCCGGGGCAGACCATCCTTTCTTCTCCATCAGGAATGAGTAACCCTCTTTTGGAGAATAAACTCCTGTTTTTCCATGTGCCCACATCAGATTGTCATGTTCATTATTTATTCTAACATGGGAGCGATGGAGTTCGTCGACATACGAGGACCATTCAGGGTGCCATCTAATATTTAATCCAAGGTCCTCTGCACTTTTCCATGCCTGTCCCCAGATGTTTGACTGACCCACTTTCTCCACTTGATTTAGAGTGAAAATACCTCTACTACCCAAATGTCTCAAGAGGCCAGGGGAGAGGGCAAAAGATTCGTTACATCCAACCCAAGGATCCCTACCAATTTTTACATTTTTCCCATCGCCCACTTTCCAAGCCAAACCCTGTTCTATCACTGAGAAAGCTTCAATTGTAGCCTTCCATATGACTGAGGACTGTTTCGACTTCTTCTCCTGACTTCTGATCCAATCTTCCAGGGGGGTTGGATCAATGTATTTTCTTTTGATCACCCGGGTCCAAAGGTTTTCCATTGAGATAAGTCTCCATCCAGATTTTGCAGCCAATGAAAGGCTGAATTCTGGTAGTCTCTTGATACCCCATCCGCCCCACTCCTTTGGTCTAGCAATCTTGTCCCATGCCACCCAAGGGAGAACTGATTTTTCATTTGAGCCGGCCCATAAAAATCTGCAACAGAGCCTTCTGATCTTCTCCATTATGCCCTTGGGGATCCAAGTAAGAGCAGCCCAATAAACAGGAATGGCCAATAAGACAGATTTTAGAAGGGTCGTTCTTCCTGCTCTCGATAGCCATCTAAAGCTCCAATGGGATATTCTTGCTTCAATCTTTGCTATGAGCCAATTCCAGTCCTCTTTTTTGTATGCATCCGGTTTTAACCAGAAGCCCAGGTATTTAAAAGGAGAGGCCAAGGGCTGTAAATGGAAAGGGAAAAGATTGGACATTGTATTGCATTCTCTCCTGTTATATCCTGCAACACACACTTGTGATTTTCCATAGTTTATCTGCATTCCTGTAGCTTTCATAAAAAGATCAATAATAATTTTATATTCCTTAAGTTCGTCATAAGATCCATTAGAGAAAATCAGAATATCATCAACAAAGAGCAGGTGGGTGATATAGAGGTTTATAGCCACCTCAATACCTTTTATCTTGTTTGTCCTTCTGACTTTGTGGATCAGTCTACTAAGCCCTTCTGCCACAAGCAGGAATAGGAGAGGGGATAAGGGGCAACCTTGTCTGAGACCCCTTTGGCTTTTGAAAAAAGGGGATGCCGCTCCGTTGATCAGCACAGCAAAACTAACATTTGTAATACATCCCATGATCCAGCTGATGAAAGAGTAGTTAAAGCCCAAATGTGTGAGCAGCAATCTGATATATAGCCAGTTGATACGGTCATATGCCTTTGAAAGGTCTATTTTAAGGACCACCCCTTTCTTCTTCTTCTGTTTGATGCTATGAAGGACCTCTTGGGCGACACCGATCGCCTCATGTATTTGCCTGCCGTCCAAGAAGCCAAATTGTTCCATTGAGATATTCCTGGACAGAATTGGAACAAGTCTGGTTGCTATCACTTTGGCGATGATTTTGTAGATGCAGTTACAAAGAGATATGGGTCTAAAGTCTTCAAAGGTCTCCGGCTCGTCTTTTTTAGGGATCAGAGCGATGAAAGTTGAATTAAAAGGTTTGTATATTTCCCCTTTCAACCTCGATTCCTCCACTACTTCAGTGATATCAGACCCTATCTGATCAAAAAAATGAAGGAAAAGTTCAATAGTCCAACCATCCGGACCAGGACTTTTGTCCTTTCCCATGCTTTTCATTGCCGCCTCAACCTCCTCCTTGGTGACAGGGCTTGATAGCTCAGCTGCTTCATCCTCCTCCAGGAAACTAGGAAAACATTGAGCTGTCCTCATAACCTCAGCTATTGTAGCCTCTCCTGAATCAGAAAAGATTCTTTGGAAGTGCCTCTGACCCAATCCCGAAAGTTCTGAGAAAGTTTTTACCACCCTACCTTCCTCATCTTTTAGGCTCCAAATTGTATTAGCAGATTTCCTCCCTTTTGCATAGTTATGGAAAAAACTTGTATTTTCATCTCCTGATTTTAGCCATATTGCTCTGCTCTTCAGTCTCCATTCCTCTTCCTTTGCTAGGAGAATCTGATTTTGGGCTTTTTCCAGAGAGAGGATTCGGTCCTTAGAGGCCTGAGTGGAGTATCCATCTGCATCAATGCTTTCCAATGACTTCAATTCCTCCCTGATTTTTAACAGATCTTCATTTTGCTTTTTCTGTCTTTCTTTTGCCCAGGAGATGGTTGCTTTCTTTAATCTCTTCAGATTTTCCATAAATAAAAAACTCTTACAATCATTGGTATTTCTGTCAGGATGGATCCAAGTGGATTTAAAAAGATTGATGAAAGATGATTCTTGCAGCCAGGAGGAATTAAATTTGAAAGGTGCAGGAGGCTTTGGGGGGGGGAAAGAGAGATCCAAAAAAATCGGGAAATGATCAGAGTTCCCAATCTCGTCAACCCATTGCCGAAAAAGAGGCACTCTTGAAATAAGGCCTTCAGAAATCAGAAACCGATCCAACCTTTTTGCAATCCTATCCTCCCCGGCTCGTCTGTTTCTCCAAGTAGGCTTTAAATTTATCGGGGATGGATCGATGAGTTTATTATCTGTAAGGGCTTGAAAGAAGAAGTCCGACAGGGGATCCTCCCTGGCTGAGGGACCCCATGCCTCTGCTCTGCCCAATGAAAAATTGAGGTCCCCACCCACAACCATCAAGGGATCGTTCATCAAAGATTTTGACAACAAATCTGTCCAGAAATGTTCCCTCCCTTGACATGGGCCATAAATATTAACAACCTGAAAGGAAGTAGGAAAATCTGGGCAAACTACTTCCATACCCATAACATTCTTCAATCCCCACATGTTTAAACACTTTATTTTTCCTTCTCTATAGCCTATGGCTAGGCCCCCCGAGTGGCCAGAGGAATCAATAGCAGAGAAGGACCAACCTGGCAGCAATGATTTCAGCACCGTTTCCACCTCTTGACCTTTCCCCAAGGTTTCTTGTAGGAAAAGGATGTCTGATTTTGAGGTTTGAAGCCATTCCCTTAAAGCCAGTTTCTTGGGCTTGCTGGCTAAGCCCCTGCAATTCCAAGAAGAAAAGATCATTTTTTAACATGTTCAGGGGTCTGCACAGCTCTAAGGACCCCAGGAATAGAGTATTGCTTCCCATCCGCCACATCGATTTTTGCTTTTATCTTAGCTTTTGAAAGGTCTGATTTTCTACCCCGCTTGCCCTTGATCAATCCAATAGAAGGCATCTGACCAAGGCCACCAAGAGCCCCATCCTGCTCGGGCTTTGCCCCCATAGATCTGAGGTTATAGGGACAAGGAGCACATTGAGGCGGGGGGGTGAGAGGAGGCCAATTTTTATCACATTTTAAGTTGAGAAAACCCGAATCCGCAGAAAGAGGTTCTATATCAGGGGCAAGCACTGGCGGTATCCCTTCCACAGATTGTTTTACAGGATGTGCTACAGAAGCTGATTGTATATCATGCATGGAAACATCTGAGTTAACATGATTTCGAGGAGACAAGTTAGGAAGATTCGAGCACTTACCCGTGTCCGCCTCGCGAGGTGAAATTGGTTCAGGCGAAATGCTCCGGTCGTCTTCCTTCCCTTCAGCAGCTGGTTGGGGATCCTCAGCGTGAGCTCCCTCGGAGTTCTGTACCCCCACAGAAAAATCCCCGTCTCGTGGTTCGCCGGAATCCAAACCGACCTCGGACGGAGGCGGCGAGCCGTTCTTTTCCTGAAAAGTCTGTGCATGGGAATTTCTGGTTGTTCTCTGACCATTTGTCCTTCTGAATCGCCTCTGTCTTCTGAGCAGTGGGCACTCCTTGGCAAGGTGGCCATAAACATGACATATATGACAACGGAATGGCAAGTGTTCGTAATCCAAAATTTGTTCATAGATATAGTCCTTATACTGAAGAGTTATCGTTTTCGCCAAACCCTTACTCAAATCAACATTTGCCAAGATGCGCGCCGTTGCCCTGATCTTTGTCTCCCTGAAGGACATATCCGCCTCCAAGAAAGTTCCCAGTCTGTTCCCAATGGATTTGAAAACGGCCTCTGTCCATAGAAAAAAAGGAAGGCCCGGCGCCCGAACCCAAACTGGGAAGACTTCAGTACTTTCCTTAATAGCATCAAAGAGAGGGGTCCAGCGTTTCATCAGAACTGGAATGTTCCCAATGTACCAATTTTTCTCCAGGACCCAGTCGACCGCTTCCTTTTCTTCAAATCTGAACATAAACCAGCCTTTTACAAGGCATTGAGCCTCAAAACGTAAGGGATTATCCTTAATGAAGCGTTCTTCTCCCCATAACTGAAGATCCTCTGGAGAGAACTTCTTTCCTCTTGCCCGGCCAACAATAGTGCAGTCTGCAACCGCAAGGGTTTCATCAATTGATACTTCCATACCTAATACAAGGTTTCCCCCCAATTCTTGTGACCCTATCGGTTTTTGAGACTTCCTCTTCTCTCCCTTCTTTCTTAGAACTTCTTCAAAACCCCCGCACTCCTCAGGAAAATCCGGCCGAGCTATATCACTGTGAGGCGCAACCACTGTGTGTGTTTCCACAGGCTGAGATTGCTGACGAAGAGAAGAGGTTCCAACATGGGCTTCTGAAGAGCTAATGCCACTGAAAGGGGCACCGGGCGCGCCCAAGACACCATCCTTTGGACCATGGGTCCCCTGACATTCCCCAGAAAGAGGGATTTCAAGATTTCGAAGTCCGGTTGACAGTGAAACCCTTGATAGAGGTGGAAAACCCCCAGAAGATTTAACCTTGACGAGACTGGACGCGCGACCCAGGGATTCAGTGTTTTCTAAGCCTATAGAAGGAGGGAACCAACTAACGGCGGACTTACCCTTATACGCCGAAGATGTAGCACCAGTTATCAGACCTTCCGCCGCATCTCCCTCCGTATTTCTGCCAAAGACCCCCTGATTAGGAGCCGAAACATCCACAGCAACATCTGACCCGCCATGATGAAAAAATGGGGGAAAATCCACCAGTGGAGGGTAATCCGTTTCAGTAAGTTTTTTAACCCCAAAAAACTGTTCCACGTTTTTAGCGGATGTGTCTTTACCCCACATAGATAAGATATCTTCCAGAGCCGGGTCTAAGTCCACCAGTTCTTCTGGATTAACCATGGTTAGGGTAAAACAAAAGGAAAAAACGACAGCAATGACAGCAAGGTTGACCAACGACGCCCTATTCCACGACACCGAACCCGCAATCCAAAAGCGAAACTGAGAGTATCTGCGACTGAACGCTGGAGCTCTGCTCTGTCCTTAACCGCGGCCTGTGCGAGGTTCCTCCCGATACCCGCGCTGCCAAAGCCAAACCCTAACCAGACCCATCGCTCTTCTCCTCAAAATTATTTTTTATTAAACCAAGAAATTTTATCTTTTAATCATGATTTAAAAGTGTATAAATATATATCAAAATATAATTTAAGCTCGTAGATTACACACTAACTCTTGACTTGACTAAGAATTAGAGAAACTAAATATTCATTGTTAAATAAAAAGGATTATATAATATAATTAATATATATATATATATCTCTATATATATATATATATATAACAAATTCCATATTTATAACAAATTCCAAGAAATGAGGATAGGGATTATTATTAAAATAAAGATAAGCTTGTTAAAAAGCTAAATAAATAAGAAAATTAACTCATAATTATTAAATTATTAAAAACAAGGAAGAATATGTATTAAGTCAAATGTGTAACTAAGGATGCTAATATTATATTTTTCTATTTTAGGACTAAATTAAGAAAAATAATATTTTAATTGTGAGTTAACTAATTAAAAACATATAAATAAATTAAAACCTAGATTCCCAAACTAACTCTGATTAGACTAAGACTTAGGAAACAAAAAACAAAAAAACTTTCTTCATTTGTTAAATTATATATATATATATATATATATATATATATATAAAGGGTGAAGAAATAAAATCCATTTAATAAGAAAATTAACTTACAATTACTAAAGAAAAGGAAGAATAAATATCAAGTCAAATGTGTAACTAAGGATGCTAATATTATATTTTTTTACTTTACGACTAAACTAAGAAAAATAATATTTTAATTGTGAGTTAATTAATTAAGAACATATAAATAAATTAAAACCTAGATTCCCAAACTAACTCTAATTAGACTAAGACTTAGGAAACAGAAAACAAAAATCTTTCTTAAGGAAATGAAATGAGTTAAATTATATATATATATATATATATATAAAGGGTTAAGAAATAAAATCCATTTTTATAGAAAAGGGGTTTGGGATAATTATCAAAAAGGAGGGAAACTCATATAGCAATAGGAAAACCCACTGAATTGTTGAGCCCCAAAACTACCTCTCTTCCACACATCTTCTTAAACCTTTTCTCTTCTATTTTCCCATATCAGTGCCTCATAAGCTATCAAAAGTTGTTACATGTTGATTTCAGGAGTATATTTGAGTGATTTTCAAATTATATCATTATGTGTGCTATTTGATCTAGGTTTTGTTTATCAGCTACGAAATGTAGCCACTTTTCGCAACTAACTCGCAATTCCGCAGTCGTTTCCATTGTTCTGTAGGTTACAGGTGTCGGTAGGAGAAATGGGACACATGGGCAACTCAGGAATGATCCACACATGGATGAGGTCCTATCTTCTTAGCCGAATTCGTGAAGAAAGGTACTAGTCAAAGGGTGGTCAACAGAGAGTCCTACGTCAACTAGGACTCTGTTCCTGCATGTAAAAGAAGCCCGAAGCCATTCCTGAACTCGTGGATCCATTTTTGCCACCTGCAGGCCATCTCCATAACGCAATCCAACATCCACTTTGCGTAGATTTACTGCTCATGGCAACCGAGAGGCTGAATCTTCAGATTCTGACCTGTTCACGTGTCCATTGCTGAAGAATTTCCTCTAGAATATAGTTATCTATTTTCCTCTATAAATATAAGTGTTTGCAACGCAGATAGTTAGTTCTTAGTTCTTGATACTGTTGTTTTAGCGTTACTTTGCTATTGTGTAACTGAGGGACATATCCGTTTTTTCATAATACAAAAACTCAGTTTTTCACATGGTTGTTTAAGCGTCATTTGAAGTGACAGCGTGTTAATCCAAAGCTGTGCAGAGGGCCCTTGCGTGGCTGAGGTTCTTCTTTCGTTTTGTATAGTTTTTCATGTATATTTTCTCTTATTTGAGCTGTACATTTCTCATGTTTTGCTTATGGTTTTGATCATTCTAAATCCTGTACATGTTTTTGCAGCTTGTTAGATTTTCTATTAACACTGATCAGTGCATTTAAAAATAGGTTATGGTCGAGCTTTTTAACTTAGTTTTTGCATCAAGTGGTGATCTAGGACTTGCTTCCTTTGTTGAACTTTAGTTCTCAATTCCAGTTATTATGCTTTTATTTAGTGAGATTTGTTTACTGTTTAAAGATAGTTTAGATATCAGTTCTTCATGCTATATGATGATATCTCTAGAGCCTTTAGCTTAACCCCGTTTTAGAAGTTAATTGGTGAGCTATTGTGATTATAGGTGAAGTAATTGATTTTGCTTTCATTAGTCTACAAGTAGATAGTTTAGATGTTAGTTCTTTCATGCTATATGATGATATTTCCAGAGTCTTTAGCTTAACCCCATTTTAGAAGTTAATTGACGAAATATTGTGATTATAGGTGAACTAACTGACTTTGCTTTCATTAGAGTGCAAATTAGATAATTTAAATGTCATTCTTTCATGCCATATGATGATATTTCCGGAGTCTTTAGCTTAACCCCGTTTTAGAAGTTAATTGACGAAATATTGTGATTATGGATGAAATCATTGACTAGTTTCTAGTTTCTTTACTTTTTGGTTTTGAATGCAGCAGTTTATTAGATTTCAATTCTGTAATTAAAATGGACAGCAAAGATAGTAACCTCATTTTCAGTACTTCATTTTTAGCTTGATTTATGTAGCTACATGTTTACACTCTTGTTCAAGTTCTGATTTTGTAGACAGCATGTTTTGAGATCTTTGAAGTTCTAAGTTTGGAAATTACCATAAGAAGCATAAACCTTGTCTTCAATTATACATCCACACTTGATCTTTAAAAGAATTCTTAAAAATTTAGACTAGGATTTCCATTTGCATTAAACACTTTAGGAGACTAGCAAGAACAAAACCCCGAAACAAGATAAAAAACTGAAACTAGTGAGGTAAGAAAAGGATTGTCTAGCACATACAGTGCACTACACTTCATCAGTTTACAACTCCCAGATTGATAACTTATGTAGCAATTTAGGACACACTAAATTGACTAAACATTTTAGTGTCGTTGCGAGGGAAGTATAACTAGGTAGCCTATCTCTTACATTCAAAAAAACAGGGGAAAAATTAATAATTTCTTGGAGTATGCTCTCCTCTTGCACCTAGTGTGATCTGGAGGATCAGAAAAGAGCATTATTAGTTCAATGTTTTCTTAAGTATGCTCTCTTCTTGCACCTAGTGTGATCTGGAAGATTAGAAAAAGGATTATTAGCCCAATTAAAAATCATCAAAAAAATAAAAAAATGACATGCATAGAGAAAGAGATTCTAGGGGAAGGTTTATAGTTAGGGGCAGAAGTTCGATTTTTACAACTCCAACTACCTCAAGGAAAAGACAAGATACACCTCCATCCTAGACTCACACTCCCAACCTTAGGATTCCAAGAATTCAAGGGGTAGCAACTGAATTAGAAGATTCTCCTACTCCATCTACTAAATCTAACCTTGGAGAAGAACCCTTCTTCACCTCCATAGGGGAGCCTATTGCAATGGAAGAAGTAGAATCACCGAGAGAAGAAGAGGAGGTAGAAACTCTCTCTCATCAGCCATTAATAGAAGAGCCAGAGGAATATGAGGAAACTATCATGGCAGAAGAAGAGAAAGATGGAGAATTTACACTATTTGGAGGAGGGGGTAGAGGTAGAGGTAGAGGAAATAATGGAGGTGGTAGAGGTAACAATGGAGGAGGTAGAGGAAATAATGGAGGTGGTAGAGGTAATAATGGAGGAGGTAGAGGTAATAATGGGGGAAATAGGGAAGGAGATAACTCATTTGGATTCCCTATAGTCGATGAAGAAACCCATACAACAATGAAAAACATTTCACCATCTGTCCTCCCAAACTTTTATGGATTGCGAAGTGAGGATCCTGAAACATTTCTATTTGAGTTTGAAGTCTTATGCCGAACCTATGACTATCTAGAAGAATCTCAAAAACTCAAATTGTTTCCTTCAACATTGAAAGGGGCTGCTCTGAAATGGTTCATGGGATTAGTCACTCAATCTATTAAGACTTGGAATGATATGAGGCAGGAATTTTTGGATAGATATATGGATTATTGTATGCCTACTAATCATAAGGATTAGGTATTCAAAATGATGCAAAAAGAAGATGATAACTTGGAGGATTTGCTTGAATGATTTTAATACAACCTAAAGAGAGCAAAAATGAACAATTTAGATGAGGAAACCTTGAAAGCCCTTTTATTGAAAGCCATTAGAGATGAATGGATAGATACTTTAAACATGATGGGAAGGGAGACATCTCTCAACTTCCACTAAGCAACATAGCAGAACTATGTGTCCATCTCTCAAGGGGAAAATCTAAAACTGGAAAAGGGCATAGAGATCCTTCTCTTATTAGAGCAAATAAATCTGCAACTGGGACAGTAAGTAGGGTAGAAATTGGCAATATGCTTGATGAGTTCAAAACTGATATTCTAGGGAGCCTTAGTGAACAGCTAGACACCCTCAAAATTCAAAACAAGCAGAAAATAGAAGTTGATGCCTTAGCCATCTTTTTCCCAAAATGTAGAAAGAAACATGCTCTAAGAGAATGTCCCTTAGATGCAAAAGTTGTAGAAACATGTATGATTTGCTCAGAAAGTCATGAGACCAAGGATTGTCCTTCAATCCCAAGCCTTAAAGTTGTCTTTCAAGAGGATCCAAATTCTGTAGAATCTCTTTTCTTTGTTTCAAGAATACCTTGGCAAGGGCAACAAAATCAAGGATTTAACAATCTGATGAATTTTCATCTCCCACCAAATTGGAATTTTTGGCAACAACCTTGGCCTCAACCTCAAAATCAATATCAATCTCAATCATGGGCACAAGGGGTACAAAATCCTTATGGGAGATTTCCTCAATATTATCAATATCCTCCATCTTATTAAGGCTATCCTCCCCCACAAAACCAACAACAAAATCCATAACTACCAAATCAAATCCCTCAACTTTCATTGCCATTTCCACAACAACAAACTCCTCAACAAAATCAAAATCCTCAACTCTTGCTTCCATTTGAATAGAAATCAAATCAACTACCAGCCCAACCATTGCCAAATCCCAACAACGAAATCCCTCAGAATGCTTACATGGTAGAAGGACAACCATTTCCTACCTACATGATTGTTCCTCTAGATCTTAATGATGTTCAACTTAGATCTGGTAGGATTTTAGAAATGGAAAAACCTTCTATAGATGTTCAAGAGCAAGATGCTTCTAAGGAGGATTCTCTAAAGGTCAATAAAGGTTTTGAAGAAGCATCCCTTCAAAACCCAATCATTCAAAAAGAAAAAGAAAAAGAGTCAACCCCCACAACTCCTATAGTTGAGCAACCTGCATCTACATCCACACCTCCTTTCCCTAAGAGATTACAAATTGACAAGGGGGTGGAAAAACAAATCTTGTTGCCTGACTATGATTTCCTAGATGAATTAAAGAATGTCTGTATCAAGATTCCCTTGCTACAAGCCATTAGAGAGATTCCTATTCTAGCAAAAACAATAAAGGAGTTGAGTATCAAAAGACCAGGTAGGAAACCAAGAGACACAAAAAGAATCCACCTGGTAGGAAAAATAGCAGATATCATGATGGAAAAGATTACCATGCAGAAATATGTGGATCCAGGTAGTCCAATTGTCAACACACACATAAATGGAATAGAAATTCCAAATACATTGGTTGACTTAGGGGCTGCTATAAACATTATGAGTAAACAAACCATGGAACAGCTTGAACTTCCTAATCTTCTTTTTACAACTACCTTGCTCCAACTTGCAGATAGATCAGTGATCAAACCAGATGGTGTACTAGAATATATTTTGGTCTCCTTAGATTCTTGGGAATATCCAGTGGATTTTATGATTTTGACTCCCAAAAATAATCTAGGAGGACACCCACTCATTTTAGGAAGACCTCGGCTAGCCACAACTAATGCTTTTATTAGTTGTAGATCTAGTGACATGTACATTTCTGATGGTAGTTCAACAAAGAAATTTACTTTTTATCCTCCAGCAAAAGCAATTACAGAAGTAGGAGACAATGAATGGATCGATGATGAATATACTATACAACCTGTCTTTACTCTCTCTGAAGTTAGTGAGGATAGTCGAATCTTGAATACATTAGAAAATTTTGAAACATCTTCAGAATATGATCACACACAATTTCAGTTAGATTCTAATATTGAGTACTTGTCATCAAGGAAAATGTATCTCTACTCTATGTAAGAGTTTGGTAGTTCTACAGTTGATATTTTTCCAGGTAAAACGTTGAATATCAACAAAAATTTGTAAAAGTTACAACAGGAAGAGTTGACCAAAATCTTACAAAAACATTCTGCTGCATTTGCATGGGAGTATACTGATATGAAAGGTATTGACCCTAAGACTTGCATCCATCATATCTATGTTGAGGAAAACAATAGACCAATCAGACAACCTCAGAGAAGGATGAATCCAAATCTTAGGGAGATTGTGAAAGAAGAGCTCCAAAAATTACTCAATGTGAACTTCATTTACCCAATCTCAGATAGTCGATGGGTTTCTCCCTTGGTGATAGTACCAAAAAAGAACGGTAAATGGAGGGTGTGCATTGATTACAGGGAATTGAATAAAGCAACCTTGAAGGATCACTTTCCTTTGCCCTTTATCGATCAAGTATTAGATACATTAGCAAGCAAAAAGTACTTTTCATTTCTGGATGGTTTTAGTGGTTATAATCAAATTCAGGTAGCACCTGAAGATCAGGATAAAACCACATTTACTTGTCCATGGGGAAATTTTTCCTACCGAGTGCTTCCTTTTGGATTATGCAATGCACCAGCAACATTCCAAAGAGCAGTACTAGGAATTTTTTTTCTGATCTAATCCATGATTGTGTAGAGTTATATATGGATGATTTTACAATCTATGGTAATACATTTGAAGAAGCATTGGAAAATTTGGAAAAAGTCCTTATAAGATGTAAAGAAACAAACCTTTCATTAAGCCATGAAAAATGCTTTATGATGTTTATTGAAGGTATTTTTTTGGGACATCACATTTCAGGGGATGGGATTAAAGTAGACAAATCAAAAGTTGAAGTCATCTCCAAGTTACCTATTCCAAATTGTCAAAAAGATGTTAGAATATTTCTGGGATTTAATGGATATTATAGAAGATTTATAGAAAACTTTACCAAAATAGCATCTTCACTCTTCAAACTGCTTACAAAAGACTGTGAATTCAAGTGGAGTCCTGATTTCCAATAATCGTTTGAAGCTTTGAAAACAAGAATATCTGAAGCACCTATATTGAGAGGACCAAATTGGAAACTTCCTTTCCATATTTCTACAAATGCTTCAGATACAGCTCTAGGAGCTGTATTGGGACAAAAAGACTTGGTTCCTTAAGCCATTTACTATACCAGTAAAAATTTGACTCCCACAGAGTTGAATTATACTGTGACTGAAAAATAATTCTTAGATGTTGTTCATGCAATTAATAAGTTTAGACATTATATAGCAGGCTATGAAACTTTTATTCATACTGATCATTCTACAATTAGATATCTGATGAAAAAACCTATTACTAATGGCAGAGTTACAAGATGGATCCTAATTTTACAATAATTCAATATTACTATGCTAGATAGACCAGGGAAACAAAACACAGTTGGTGATTTCTTGTCTAGGATTCAGAATATCAAAGAAGATTCTCCTGTAGAGGATAAGTTTCCTAATGAACACTTATTTGCAGTAACTACTAAAACTCCTTGGTTTGCAAATATGGCTAACTATTTGGTTACATGGAAACTACCTCCACATTTATTTCTTAGTGAAAGAAGAAAGATTATTCGGGAGAGTTCAAGATATTCATGGATTTCTAACAAATTGTTCAAAACAGGGCCAGAGTTTGTGATCAGAAGATGTGTTAGGGAAGATGAAATGCATGATATTCTCAAAGCATGTCATGATGAACCATGCGGTGGACACTTTGCTGACAAGAGGACAACCTATAAAATCCTTTCTTTAGAATATTATTGGCCATCCCTCTTCAAAGATGCAAAACAATATGTCAAAAGGTGTGACAACTGCCAAAGGGTAGGGAAACCTACTCCCTCAAATGAGATGCCATTACAACCTCAAGTAGTCATCAAACCCTTTGAAAAATGGGTTTTAGACTTTATTGGACCTATTAATCCTCCATCCAAATAGAAAAAGTATATATTGGTATGTACTGATTATGTCACTAAATGGGTAGAAGAAAAAGCATTATTTTCTGCTACTGAAAATTCAGTAGTTAACTTTCTTTATGAGGATATTTTTACTCGCTTTGGTGTTCCGAGAGAAATTGTGATAGATCAAGGAAGTCAATTCACATACAGAATGATGGAGAAGCTGATGGAAGAGTTCAAGGTCAAGCATAGAAAATCCACTCCTTATCATCCGCAAGCAAATGGTCAAGTGAAGTCTAGAAGCAAAGTAATTGAAGGCATCATTACCAAGACTGTGCATCTACACAGAAGAGATTGGATAGAAAGGCTTCCTGAAGCCTTATGGGCCTATAGAACTACATGGAGGAACACAACATGACACACTCCCTATGAACTTGTTTATGGCAAGGAAGTTCTACTCCCCATTAAGTTCCAAGTCAAAACCTTCAAGATGGCAGTTCAATTGGGAATGGATCTATCAAAAGCTCAAAATCATAGACTAGAGCAGTTGAATGAACTAGATGAGATCAGACAAGAAGCAATTCAAAGAATTGATCTAGTCCAACATCAAAGAGCTAAGTGGCATGACAAATACATCAAGGACAAAAAGTTTCAAGAAGGAGATTGGGCATTGCTATGCAATTCAAAGTTCAAAGATTTTCAAGGTAAATTTCAAACTCATTGGCTTGGACCATATGCGATTGAAAAAGTTTTTAGCAATGGAGCAGTAAGAATAAAAACAATTGATCAGCATCAAACTCCTCTCATTGTGAATGGTCACAGATTGAAGATCTATCATAAGCCACTCTCAAAGGAGGAGTTTATCAAAATCTTTCAAGATAATTCTGCAATGAGGCTGGTGAAGAAGAATCATTCTTCTCTACTAGCCTAGTATTTTTTCTTTTCATCATCATCTAAAAAAAAAAAATTTAATAATGTATAAGCCTAAAAACCAATCACTGATTGGCAGTCTTATACAGAAAATATAGGACAAAAATCAGAAGCCTCTGACGCCCTATATTTTCCAAAAGAAAAAATCTCTCATTTCACTCATAGTTGTTTTCATTCCATTTCGCTTCATCTCGCCACCACATTCCATCAATAAAATTTCTTTATATTTATCTTCATGTTCACCTTTCCATATATCATTCATACAGTCATTTTTCATTTCCATTCATTTGCTAGGTCATATGTTATTCACTATGTCAGTTTCCACAGCTAAATTCTGATTCCGCAACTGATTGTTGATTCCGCAGCTAATCCTTTGTTACTCTGTAGTGACAGTCAAGTAATTAGCAAAATAATAATAAAAGAAAAATGTAGGTATGGAAGAAGAAGATCTTTGAAGACATCAACACCTACAGAGGCAACCAATTAAAATTTAGCAAAACGAAAGAGGTATGATTCCAAGGTATGAACAAAACCATTTTCAAATAGCATTTCAAACGCATAATTTGTATAGTATGTAAATCACAAGCTCCACAATGTGTAATGATTTGATTTGATGGTTGCTTTAACTCCACCATATCCTCCGCATCAATCCTAATGGTCTCATAATCGACTTCCGAGTTTAACTCGTACTTAGTCGTACATCCGCATTACACTTGTTAAAACGGCTAATCATGCAGATGTGAGCTGATTGAATACGGCTCTCTTCCACTGACATTCCACTCCGCAGCCTTTTTATGAACCCACTGACGTCCACTCCGTAGCCTTTATGAACTCAAACTCTATTCAGTTTCACAAGTTTCATGAGTGATACTCTGCCTCCACACTTTCACACCAGGTTTTACGATTTTCGGTTCATGGTTTGTTTACACAGACTTCTGCTCCGAGAACCCACTCTCATTTCGTGCTCAGTATTCTTCCCATTTCGTAATCACTGATTTTCTCCACAGCCCTCTTCCATTTTCCACTCACATAACCATTATGCTCCCGTAAAACTATCATCTACAGAGGTATCTTCGCAGTAAGAAGGAGGAATGGGTCTTATAGTGAGAACAGAGCCTGAAGGAGCTAAATTTATGGAGGGATACCCACAGCTAAAGAGCACGTTGAGGAAGGCAAGATGGTTGCAGTTTATTAAGAAGTTCAAGGGTCATAATAAGGAAGTTACAAAAACGTTTGCAAGATCTTTCAATGGTGTAGAAGTTGAAATTGGGGACATCAAATTTCCAGTGACAGAGTCATCCATTGCAGCAGCAACAGAGCTTCCACAAGAAGGAGAATGATGGTTTAAGAATAAGGACTTTGATGAAAAGGTTTGGAGGGTCATTCTTCGTAATCCAGGTATGGATGTATCAATTTTTAAACGAGGAATTCCTATTTCAACCTTAAAAGAAAAATGGACTAGTCTGTTGTTGATCATTCAGAAATTCATTACATGCGAGGGCAAGTATGGCTCCATGTACATGTATCATATCAGATTATTAATGAATTTCTTGGAGAATGAAACTATCAATCTTCCTTATTTCTTGTTGAGTAGTTTGAGAAAAATGTCTACTACTGTGCAAAAGAATATAGATGATGTGGAGCCTCATCTCTATCATCATGGCCTTATTAAGATCTTGGTTGAGAATCAATTGAAAAAGAGGAAAGATACATGGGAAAAATTCCTAGTTAGGAATTTCTTCCAAGACCCTCCTGAAGTGCCTGAGGGAAGTTCAACAAAGAAAAGTAGGAGCAAAAGAACAAATTTAACAATCTAAGATACTCCTACTAATGTGACCAAGGAAACCAGTAGAGAAGAATTTCCTTCTGAAACATTGACTGAGATTAGAAAACAAGTAAAACGGAAAGGAAAGAGGACTATTGAAGATATTTACCAGACTCCTGAGCCTTCTTTAGAAGAAGAGCAAGTGCTTTCTGAGAGATTAATTCATCTGAAAGAACAGTCAACTAAGGCAAAAGAAAAAGGAAAGGAGAAACAGATCATAGAAAAGGGAGACACAAGCTCACAAGGTTTAAGAAGAAGCTTTAGATTAAAGGGAAACTTGAAGAAAACACAAATCAAAGGAGCTCACTTCATAGACTTGGGAGGTGAAACTCCAGATCAGTCACTAGAAAACACTCCTCCTGATCAAAGTCCATCGTATTTCATTGAATCATTGGAAAAGACTACAGCAGAACAGGGAAATTCATCCAATCAGCCAGGTACAACTCAGGAAACTTTGATCCAGTCATTAAAACAAGAAATTTATGAGCTGGAAGTCTTGAACAGACATATTCAAAGGGAAAATGAGACATTAAAAGAGAAAAACAAATTGGACAAAGTTATCCATGACAATACCATGCTGCATTTAGGATTATGGCACAAGAAGAATAGAAAACTGAAGAAGAAGAATAGGAGGTTGAGTAGAGCCCTCATCAATCTCAAATACAAATGCCTTATGATGAAGCCCAGGATGACAGTGATAACAAGGAAGAAGAAGAAAAGGTTAGATGTCTTAGCAGAAGTCTCAGAACAGATGAATTGAAGGAAGGATAGTTACAGTTTTGGTTGCATGAGGACATGCAACATCTTCACAGTGGGGGTATGTTGAGCCCCAAAACTACCTCTCTTACACACATATTCTTAAACCTTTTCTCTTCTATTTTCCCATATCAATGCCTCATATGCTATCAAAAGTTGTTACATGTTGATTCTAGGAGTATATTTGAGTGATTTTCAAATTATATCATTATGTGTGCTATTTGATCTAGGTTTTGTTTATCAGCTACGTAATATAGCCACTTTCTGTAGCTAACTCGCAATTCTGTAGTTGTTTCCATTGTTCTATAGGTTACAGGTGTCGGTAGGAGAAATGGGACACATGGGCAACTTAGGAATGATCCACGCATGGATGAGGTCCTATCTGCTTAGCCGAATTTGTGAAGAAAGATACCGGTCAAAGGGTGGTCAACAGAGAGTCCTACGTCAACTAGGACTCTATTCCTACATGTAAAAGAAGCCTGAAGCCATTCCTGAACTTGTGGATCCATTTTTGCCACCTGCAGGCCATCTCCATAATGCAATCCAACATCCGCTTTGCGTAGATTTACTACTCATGGCAACCAAGAGGCTAAATCTTCGGATTTTGACCTGATCACGTGTCCATTGCTGAAGAATTTCCTCTAGAATATAGTTATCTATTTTCCTTTATAAATATAAGTGTTTGCAACACAAATAGTTAGTTCTTAGTTCTTGATACTGTTGTTTTAGCGTTACTTTGTTGTTGTGTAACCGAGAGACATATCCTCTGTTTCATAATACAAAAACTCTATTTTTCACATGGTTGTTTAAGCGTCGTTTGAAGTGACAGCATGTTAATCCAAAGTTGTGCAGAGGGCCCCTGCGTGACTGAGGTTCTGATTTCATTTTGTTTAGTTTTTCATGTATATTTTCTCTTATTTGAGCTGTACATTTCTCATGTTTTGCTTATGGTTTTAATCATTCTAAATCCTGTACATGTTTTTGCAGCTTGTTATATTTTCTATTAACACTGATCAGTGCATTTTAGAATAGGTTATGCTCGAGCTTTTTAATGTAGGTTTTGCATCAAGTGGTGATCTGAGACTTGCTTCCTTTGCTGAACTTTAGTTTTCAATTCCAGTTGTTATGCTTTTATTTAGTGAGATTTGTTTACTGCTTAAAGATAGTTTAGATATCAGTTCTTCATGCTATATGATGATATCTCCAAAGCCTTTAGCTTAACCCCATTTTAGAAGTTAATTGGCGAGCTATTGTGATTATAGGTGAAGTAATTGATTTTTCTTTCATTAGTCTGCAAGTAGATAGTTTAGATGTTAGTTCTTTCATGCTATATGATGATATTTCCGGAGTCTTTAGCTTAACCCCGTTTTAGAAGTTAATTGACGAAATATTGTGATTATAGGTGAACTGACTGACTTTGCTTTCATTAGAGTGCAAATTAGATAATTTAAATGTCATTCTTTCATGCCATATGATGATATTTCTGAAGTCTTTAGCTTAACCCCGTTTTAGAAGTTAATTGACGAAATATTGTGATTATGGGTGAAATCATTGACTAGTTTCCAGTTTCTTTACTTTTTGGTTTTGAGTGCAGCAGTTTATTAGATTTCAATTCTGTAATTAGAATGGACAGCAGAGATAGTAACCTCATTTTCAGTACTTCATTTTTAGCTTGATTTATGTAGCTGCATGTTTACACTCTTGTTCAAGTTCTGATTTTGTAGACAGCATGTTTTGAGATCTTTGAAGTTCTAAGTTTGGAAATTACCATAAGAAGCATAAACCTTGTCTTCAATTCTACATCCACACTTGATCTTTAAAAGCATTCTTAAAACTTTAGACTAGGACTTCCATTTGCATTAAACACTTTAGGAGACCAGCAAGAACAAAACCCCAAAACAAGATAAAAATTGAAAATAATGAGGTAAGAAAAGGGTTGTCTAGCACATACAGTGCACTACAATTCATCAGTTTACGACTCTCAGATTGATAACTTATGTAGCAATTTAGGACACACTAAGTTAACTAAACATGAATTTTAAAAACCTAAGAAAAAGGAAGAGAAATAACACTCATGGAAAACGAAAAGATCAAGGATCACAAGGAAGAATGACTAGGAGGAAAGGGCCGAGATCCAACAACTACTAGTTTTCCATCCGTCATCCCTGTTTAGATTGCTCAAACTTCTCTAAATTTCAATGGCCTCCCTAAACTTACGGTGATGAAAATTAGAAATCTTCGCAATGACCTTAGCCTCCTCAATGCATATATGATGCTTTGTCTTCTCAGCATGTTTAGTCAAGGTTGAAGAGTGGCTTATCCCATGTCTGACATCGACCGCGTGTTCCTTAATCCTTTGATTTATAGACCGAGCTATTTCACTAATGTATGAGGTTCCTCAAGAACATGGGATCACATAAACCCCTTTCATATCCATAGGGTTCACTAGGTCTTTAACAAATTTTAAGGAACTTCTAATGGTGTTGAGGGGTCTAAAGGTTAAGGGACATTGTGATTCCACATGATTCTCGCAATCCTGTCTGTGGTCCCTTGGATCAAAGGGAGATGAACCTTGAATTATGATCACTAAGGTCTGTCTTAACGTTAGGACCTTTGCTAACTTTGTGGAAAGCTTTAAGACCTTGTTGCCTACTATATCCATTATTAATAAAGACCTTAAGGAGATGGGTTTTCTCTTTGGAAAGGTGGTATTTATCGGAAATCCTTAGAGCACAAGTAGCTAATGTGTTGAGAACACCTAGCTTTTGAGGAGGGAAATGATGAGATTTGGCATGAAGATACTGCTCAGCATGAGTTTTCTTCCGAAACACCTCATGGGAGAATGAGCCATCATCCTTCCTCGAAATGAAGACATTAAGGAAGGGAAGGAAACCATAAACTTCTTACTCCATGGTAAACTCTATGGAGTTAGATTTATTATTAAGATGCTGGAAAAAGGGGTCGAACTTTTCAAGACCGTGCGACCATATGGTGGAGGTGTCATTAAAAAATCTTCTCCAAAGCCTGGGCTTAAACTGAGCTAAGGTCAAAGCTTTGGATTCAAAATCTTCCATAAACAAATTAGAAACAATATGGGACAAGGGGGATCCCATGGCCACACCACAAGTTTGTTCATAGAACTGACCTTCAAAACAAAACAAAAATCTTCTTATAAATTAGATATGGATCACAGAAACCTAAACTCGTCCCTTACTATTTTTAATTGTTAAATTTCACACCATTGAATGAAAGGAAGGTGCTCCTCGTCACCCAAGATGTCTGGTCACTGGTAAATGAGGCACCTTGGTCCGACACATTGGATCATAGACATATTATAAAATATCGTTTTCACTGGAAATCAAGCAGAGATCTTGTCTTTTCACATTTTAGCTGCTTGATTCCCTTGTCCCATGTGATCACGAATTTTAATACTCTTGAAGGGAATAATGGTGAGACTGTATATTCTATAATCAAGGGAAATGTGAAATTTGAAGTAGTATTTGTTGAAATTTGGGGTAGCTTCAGATGAATTTTCCTAAGAGAAATCTAATTATCTCAAGGAGAAACCATCTTACCCCAAAAGAGAATTCAAAAATGGATAAAATAAATATTATTATTGATGTGTTTTTCACTCTTCCCATTATTATTTGATGTGACAAATTTATTTGGGCTAGCAATCATCAAGGTATTTGGTAAATATATCAAGATCAAATTAAAAGGGTTTTTTTCATCAAGTCGTCCTCACTAAATGAAAGATCACATTCGCACATAAGACACCCCTTGGCTCCTCCATCATCTAGTATAAATAAACAAACCTTGGAGCTCATTCAAGACAACAACAACTCATCTTGATTTGAGATTCAATGAAGCTCCCACTACCTATGGTACTTTGGACAACGAATATCCTATTTACATGGCATCTCGTTTGGTATTTTTGTGGCAGCTCGTATGGTATCCCTGTTTGGTATCTTTGTGGTCAGGTTGTCTAATTATATGAAACCTACTCTTTGTCCATCAATGCGGCCTATCTCAGTCATCCATGAGGTTTTCTGTGTGAACTATTTCTCATCTTTTCTATGTAGTGACAAGGTCGAGTTAAGGTAGTTTGTTGGGTGTGTTTTAAGGCCATTCTATTCATGGTTGGTTAGTGTAAATATTTGTACAATAGGCTAATTTTTTATTGTGCCTTTTGGTGGTAGGGCCGAGCCCTTGTAGGATCTATTTGGGAGGGCCAAAGGGCCAATTTTGGAAGGTAGAAAGATATGATTATAGCTGGAATGAGGTTGAGTATCCTCAAAAGAAAACATGGAAGTTTTAGTGGGAATAAATGGGAGTTACGTTGGGTTTGAGGTTTTCTACTTCACTGAGGAAACCCTAGATGAAGAGGTTTGTAATCTAGGCTAGAATATCAGTATAGGTGATGCACATGCTGTGGATTATTTTGGATAGAAGTTGACATCCAAAGGTATGTTATTTGATTGACGTTTTTTCTACATTGATAAGGTACAATTTGGATAGAGTTGGTAGCAGCTTATGTATAGGTATGGATGGCTATTGAAAGATGCTTGGAAGATCCCTACTTTAGCATCTCTATGATAAGGTTTTATGTGCCCTAATCTTTTGTGTGTGGACAATGACGTATAATGTGATACTTGTGCTTATGATAGTGATGTATTGTAGTAACACTGGTGATTGTGTCAGTGATGTATGGTAGTGACACTTGTGCTTATGACAGTGATATATGGAAATGATACATGACAATATGGAGGAACCCTTATGGTCTAGGAGACCTATAAGAGGTCTTGTGGAGGGCTTGTGAATTCCCCCTTGATATGTGCGTTTGTTGCCATCTAATGAGGATCTTGTATGATCCTAGGATGGCCCTAGGAGGCCTAATGTGATTGATGTTGAAAGGCATGTGTCTCATTATAATTTTAGTTTGTATCTCAGTTGAACATTTGGTGAATATATAGGAAGAAGAAGAATCGATTCCGGGCTTTCCCCCTTGTTGGGTTTTTGCCTAGTCTCTGACCAAAACTCCTTGGTGTCTCTATTGTGTATGTTTTTCTTCTAATGTTCCTTACTGTTTTGATGCATTGTTAGTTTTAAGTAATAATAGATAATTACTTACGATGATATGGGGTGAACGTAATGTGAAAATTTTTGAAGTTTAAAAATGAAATTATCTATAGTAGAGAACTATTTATCCCTAAAATTAACATGGTTTCAAAGATGGGATGAAGAAAATTCATTGAGATCGCCCCTGTGTAGGCACCTATGATGGATTTCTTGATCAGGAAAAGTAAGAAAGATGAAGATGTTGGTGACCTAAATAATTCTAGGGTTTGGAGGAGACTTAAGGGAGCCATTGTTCTTACAATAAAGGTTTGGGTTTGGGAGAAACCCTAGGAGTGGCCTTGGCCATGGGTCCTATAGCATTGGAACCCTAGTGTGATTCAAAATTTCATGATATGATATGATCAATGAGAATTTATTGAGTTATTCAAGCACCTATGACAGATTCAGAGTAACCTTAGATGGACTTGTCTCCTACACAATAGGAGATGGTATGATGTATATTCAATGGTCATATTGTACATTTATAGTTGGGCTTTGCTTCCCAAGAAGGAGATTAAATATCTGGAAATGAGAATACAGTTGATCCTCAAGGGGAAGGATTTCTTCTTTTGCATATGACATTGACATATGTTTGATTGAAAGTGGTGCCTCATGGCTAGGAAGGATGCAAAATCAAGAGGGAGTTTCTAAAACACTCATTAAAGAATTATTTTCAAGACTTATATTATTTCTTTGTGACACTATTCCTGTTTAATTTATTTATCTTCTTAGACTACTATTTATTCTTCCCTGCATGAGTAATTAGCTAACCAAATGCTTCTATCCCAGGCTTTTTGGATGAGGGTGCGATCAAGGAAATCATATCCATCTTGAGGGCTATCAAAATTAAAAGTAATGCAAGAAGAGTTAGCTCCAAGGAGGAGCTGGTGTAGGAGAATGAACAAGCCACTTTCATATCTAGAGAAGAAATGCAATAGTGCCTTATGGATGAAGCTTGCAATAGATAATGGCTACATGTAGAGGATTCTCCTGACAGGAAGATTGGACTATGCAAAGTCTTACTTCATCATTAGCTACAATTTGATTATGTTTATTTACTTTGTTATTATTGCTCTTGCTCTTATTTTGGGGTCAATAGGTACATCATATGGATATAAGGACCCATTCCTCAATATCAAGATTGAGGAGGATGTAGAGCCACCCCATAATTAGAGTGATGCTTGAAAATGAACAAGAGCTCATACCTAGACAGAAGGATTGAAGTCTCCTAGGTTAATGACTATGACTGAAGAGGCTTCCTATTAAGAGGGAGTATATTATCAATTTGGATGTAACAGTCAAATGAGATACTCTAAGACATGAAGTCTCTGAGAGAAATATGTCCTTCATGAAAGGAAGATTCTGAATGACAAAGATGTACTATTATCAAATATTGAAGAAAGACCCATATGGACTCAATCAAGTCCCCTAGGCTTAGTATGCTAGGATTGATTGACATATGATGCATACACTAACTTCTCTTCAAGGTTGAAGGTATGACTTTGATATTTTGTTTTATATGTTAATAACTTATTTCTAATAGGACCAGATCATCTCATCAGAGAGAGTTGACCTCTGAGCCCAAGGTGAGCCACTTCTTAATTTTTGAAATGTAACAGAGAGATGATGAGGACTTTTGTATCAAGGGAAGTATGCTATCAGTGACTTGGCATGATGGATAACACTAAAGCAGTTCAGGGACTTCTATTTATATTTGAATTTGGTGGATCCCATGATGAGCAGGAATTGATATGTCTCTTTTTTTTTGTAGCATGTACTTTGATCTAGATAGAGCATGGAAATGTCTATTGGGATGTTGTAAACCTCGTATTAAGACACCTAAAGATACAACTAGTCATGGATTGAGATAGTGCTATGAATGGAGAGATATGTCAATGCCACATGAACCAAAGGTGTTGTAAACATGAATGACACATTGAGGTGTTTCTTTAGTTTGGGTCTTGCTTTGATTTCCTGGATGAGAAAATAACAGACTTCCATTGCACTCAATCCAACAATGGTCAATCATATTGTAACTTGTATGTCTAAATTGCAAGCAGTGTGGCTTCAAAAACTATCCATAGGATTGTTAGACATTGTGCCATTAAAGGAGCATTGAGGCTCCAACACAAAGGTATTAATGGGGCTTTAACATAGAGGGAGAAGTGAGATTCCAATAGTGACTTGTTGCATAACTTAAGTAGTGAGGCTTGAACATGTGAGCTAGTTGCAGACATTCTCACCAAGTCATTGAAGTTTCTTCAGAGAGAATCTAGGAGTGTAGGAGAATTATCCTTCCATGAGAGGGAACATTGTTGATTGAGAACACTAAGCATATGATATCTCCTAATTTTATGACTAGTCATGGACTAGATGAAGAGGGATTTGTAACGAGGCTCTTGGATGAGGGTATTCCTTAAAGGCATGGATTTAGTTGAGTACATACCCCAACTTTCATCCTACCCACAATTCACCCTTAGAAAAGGGTCGTGGAATCAGTTAAGATTGTCAAGATAGCCTCCCATTTTGGCCACATGGGAGAGGAGACTTAGGTGTGTGTGATATTTACCAAGGTAGGACACGCCTGCCATGAACTTGGTTAAGGTAAATTGATCCCCTTAAGTATTGGATTCAGGTGTTCTTCCAATGATTATCAAGGATCAAGTTGGGTGAGGTTCAGTCAATGGACATAGGGTTTGGATGATCTTTACCAAGGCCATTTATGACTGCCATGGACTTGGTTGTGGTAAATCGATCTCCCCTATTATAGTGTGGATCATTCTTCTTCTTCTATGGATCGAGTGTTTATTGTCCAGTGAAGAGGAGGTAATGTAGCTTGATCTAGAGACCCGTAGGGTGTGTATGATCTTTACCAAGGTCATTTAAGACTACCATAGACCTAGTTGTGGTAAATCGATTTCCCCTATTATCGGTTGTGGATCATTCTTCTTCTACGAGATGAGATGAGAGGAGATGAGTTTATCTTATGTTGAGACATGTACATTTGAGATGAAACTTATAGTGCATCTATAAATTCCTCCCTAGTTGAGAGAGAGTGTTGAAATTCGGGAAAATTCAAGATGAATTTCCCTAAGAGAAATCGAACTACCCAAAGGAGAAACAAACTAGCCCCAAAACAGAATTCAAAAATGGATAAAAGAAATATTATTATTGATTTTTTTGGAACTCCTCTCATTATTATTTGATGTGACAAATTTATTTTGGCTAGCAATCATTAAGGAATTTCGTAAATATATCAAGATCACATTAAAAGGGACTTGTCCTCAAGTTGGCCTCACTAAATGAAGGGTCACATTGGCACATAAGACATGCCTTGGCTCCTCCACCATCTAATATAAATAAACAAGCCTTGTAGCTCATTTAAAATAACAACAACCCATCTTCATCTAAGATTTTTGTGGCAATGAATCTCACACTATCTAAGGTATTTTGGATAGCGAATATCCTATTTTTGTGGCTTCTCATTTGGTATTTTTGTGGAAAATCGTATGATATCCATGTGGAAACTCATATGATATCCTTGTTTGGTATCTCTATGGTAAGGTTGTCGAATTATATGTGGGCTACTCTTTATCCATCAATTTTGCCTATCTCAGTCATCCACGCGACTTTCTTTGTGAACTATTTCTCATGTTTTTAGTTTATTGACAAGGACAAGTTAGGGAAGATTATTGGTTGTGTTTGAAGGAAATTTTATGCATGGTTGGTTGGTGTAAATATTTGTACAATAGGCTGAGTTTTTCCTATGTCTTTTGGTGGTAGGGTCAATCCCTTATATCATCTATTTGGGAGGGCTAAAAGGAAAATTTTGGAAGGAAAAAAAGCTACGATTATAGTTGGAATGAGGCCAAGTATCCTCATAGGAAAAAATTGAAGTTTCAATCAAAAGAATTGGAAGTTACACTAGTTTTTAGGTCTACTACTTCATTGGGGAAAGCCTAGATGCATTTGTTTGTAATATAGGCTAAAATATCAGTCTAGGTGATGCACAGGTCGTGGAGTATTAAGGACAAAGGTTGAAATCCAAAGATATTTTCTTTGATTTATGTTTTTTCTAGGTTGATAAGGTAGAATTTGGACAAATTTGATTGAAACTTATGTATAAGTATGGAGGTTTATTGAAAGATGCTTGGAAGAGCCCTACTTGAGCATCTCTATGATAAGAGTTTATGTGCCCTAATATTTTGTGTATGGACAATGATGTATATTGTGATATTTGTGCTTATGAAAATGATGTTTGGAAATAAAATTGACTATTATGAAAGTGATTTATGGTAGTGAAACTTGCGCTTACGACAGTGATGTATGACAATGTTATGATAAAAATGACATATGGTCCTATGGAAATTACATGTATGCTATTTTATACAAGGATATATGCTACTTGTGACAATGATATGGAGGAAACCCTTATGGTTTAGGAGACCTATCAAAGGTCTTGTGGAGGGATTGTAAATGCCTCCTTGATAGGTGTGTTTGCTTCCATAATATGAGGATCTTATATGATCCTGAGATGGCCCTAGGAGGCCTAATGTGATTGATGTTGAAATGCATTTGTCTCATTATAATTGTACTTTGTATCTAGATGAACATTTGATGAACATCTAAGAAGAAGAAAATTTGATTATGGGTTCCCCCCTTGCAGAGTTTTTCCTTGGTCTCTCACTAAAATCTTGGGGTCTCTATTGTGTATGTTTTTCTTCTAATGTTCCTTAATGTTCCATTGCATTGTTATTGTTAATGTTCTCTCTATATAATTTCTTGTGATGATATGGGGTGAACATAATGTGAAAATTGTTGAAAATGTTTACAAATGCAATTATCTACAACAAAGTACATTATAGCCCTAAAATTAATATTATTTCATCTTATATAATGGATCATGTTTCTTTTGCAAATATTTCTTAAGTTGAAATTGTTTTATGATTTAAAATATACTCTAATTTTATTTTTAATTAAGATTTTATTTGTTCAATGTAAGAAAATAAGTCAAATATTTAAGATATAAATAAATTTAGTAGGAATGAAATCTCATCTCATTATAAACTACAGCGTTGTCATTTAAAATGGTGCGAATTTCTTTGAATAATGACAATGAATCAACTTTCATTCATAGATAGTAACCAATAATCATTGTCCTTTTTTTAATGATTTCTTTAAAGAAAAAGAGGATTTATGTTAATGAAAATGGGTATAGTTGTCTTGTAGTTACTTACATGGTGTTATTTCTTAGTATCTTTTGTAGAATTGAACAATTATTCAAGATTACTAGAAAAAACTTCCAACATATTACAAAATAGATATTCCAAGTTGGGCTACAAGTAGTTTTTTTTACAAAAAATCCTTAAAGACATATTAATAAAATACATAAGATTAACAATAAGCTTGTACACTACCCTCTTCTTCTCGCCCCTCATTGGTTTGAGGTGGAGCTTTGTCTCTCTTTCTCAATTGAGTCTCTCCGCTAATGCATTTTCACTTCCTTGAACTTGATTTGGATTGAATTCTTGGTTTTCCTAGTGTTGGAGTCCATTGATAAGGATTCCTTACACAGATTGAGTACTAGGTTGTAAATCATGTGAACTATACTTTTAGGAGATGGATCCCTTTCTTCCAATGCACTAAAATTTGCTGGCATGTTGATTTATGCATGAATACTTTTTTTTTTCTGTAAATTTTATAGGCATGTAAAGTAGGTTGTTTTTGTTGGATTGAATGAGGTCTACATGACATCTCATAACCCTTGCACATCTTTATTCTCTATTTTGGCCAACATACACAATATAGGTGGTATGGAAAGAAAAAATAACACCAAAATTTATATTTAGATAAATAAGGACATTGATAGAGTTATTACGAATATATATTTCTAAATAATGTTCATAAGGAAACCACTTTGCTTAAAAGAAAGATTCCTTTCTTGATAAATTGAGGACAATGTAAAATTTCCAATACTACAACTAGTTTTGAAGTATGAAGTATTTACTAGATGATGCTCCCAAACACCTTTGAAACTCCACTCATTAACAACTACCACTTTATAACTATGAATTCTCTAATAACCTAAGCCATATGTTAAAAATATAAGCAAAGTACCAAAACATAAACAAGCCCAACATTTGAATATCACACCTTTAATGAAAAATGCTAAATTCCCAAAGGAAAAAACTCCTAGCTCCACCACCATTTGCTTGTAGAATTCCTTAAATGCGACACCTAAACCAACACACAAGTTCCTATAATCAAAGAACACCTATGTCACATAGAGAACATTCATAAGGATATTACTAGCGAAGAAGGAATAACATGAAAATCCACTACAAGAACAAGCTGAAAAAACACAATAGGGGAGACTTTGAGACCCAGAAACCCTATTCTAAAGGATGGCTAATTACTGAATGAAAAAAAATACAAAGAAAGAAAATACAACAAACCACCCAAGGCATGCAAAAATGCTCAACAAATGACTAGGCATACAATTGAACCAATCGGAAATGTACCAAACTCCATACCTTGAACTACCATTATCTCATAATGCATGTACCACACAACTAATGTGCATTGAATTACCACAAGCCATGAAACATTTTGCATGCTTGAAGGGATAATATGTGTTCTCTTGTCACCCATCCCAATGATTTATACTTGCATTTTTAAGAGTTTCGTCATGCAAAAAATCAATGAAAAATAAAACCCACTAATCCAAGTTATATATGGAATAATCATGAAGTCATGATCCCCATATTTTACCACGATTCCAAGGCTAATATGGATTAGCTCACTCGAAGTGGTAGTAAGAGACTTTTATGAAGGAGTTTTTGGAGCACGATTGTCGTTACACCAAAACCCGCATGTGTTAGTAAATAGATGCATCATTAGAGTTAACAAAACCTCTAGAGGCAGTTAAGCGCATGCCATGAAACGCCTAAGGAGAGTTGGATTATCCAATTCCCAACAATTCCCCCCCTAGTGCGAGCGGGGTGTGATTCAAACTCAAGACCTTTGGCTCTGATACCACTAGTTGGAGTCAGGATTGTCATTACACGAAAACCTGTAGGTGTTAGTAAACAAACAAATCACCAAAGTTAACGAAACCTCAAGAGGTGGTTAAGCACATGCCACGAAACAAACAGGGCATATTGGATTATCCAATGCCCAACAAGAGTTGGCTTCTTGCTTGATTCAAGAGAATATCTTTCAGTTTTTGTTCCTTAGAAGTGGATTTCTTGATCATTGGCTTGATGATTATCATAAAATACCCAAAGGGAAAGAAGGATTCAAATATCTGCTTCCTTCACTAGAGATAAATCACACAGGACAGTGTATGGTTCTGCAAATTTATTTGATAGTTGGTAAGATCCCAAGCATATAAAATAATTGAAATTCATATAGAATTGTGAAGATTCTCCTTTGCTTTTACCACCCCTAATTAATAATCCCTATATTTATTATTGATTAATAACTAAATTAAAATAAATTTTACATCCATGTAGAAAAACAACAAAAGTTATGTAACTATAATAAAACAAGTGTTGCAAGGTAGCTTAGTCCCCGCACTTAAGTGGATGTTATGTTTTTTAAAAAAATTACAAATTTTTATATCAAGTGGAAAAGTTAATTACCTACTAAGGGATCAGGGCTTGCATAAGTTTTTGGAGGGTAGTAACCACTACTAAGTTTGCACATTTAGACTTTTACTCCTGCATTTTAAAGCTTTGAAGAAAACATAAATAATGATATGCATTATGGTGGGTGATAACTAACGATAAATAGGTTATTTACCTGAGTATGAGTTATTTCAAGGATTTTAATTTTATATGGTTTTCTTATGAAGCTTAACAATGAAAAATCATTGCAAAAATATTCAAAAATCATGGCAGCAGAGGAATGATATGAATTAGGGATGACTATGAGGGCTTGGATATGAGAAAGTAAATATAAACATGATAAATTGTAATCTGGTTAACTTGGTCTTAGGAGGAGCAAGCTAGGATCATTTTGATCAATAGCAACATCCATCTCCATGCCACAATTATACAATAGATGTGAACCACTATCTTCCCTACTATTTCCCATAATTGGATAGGAAGGTCACGACGGAAAAGTTAATGTTCTTGTGGGCACTAAAATAGGAAAAAATATATTTAGGGTAAATTTTTTCCCTTGCTCTATTGTAGAATTTTCAAAATGTCCATACATAAATGAATAGTAGTCGTGGTTTTTACTAATTTATGTTTTATTTTGATTCAGGAATATTTTTGCAAATCGTGTTTTTTCAACTGGATGGTAATTATCCTTAAATCTAATTGTCATGTCTATTTTAGGAAAATATATCTCCCAAGGATTCTTAGATTGAAATCATGGCTATGCAACTTGAGCTTTCATGCAAAATAAATTTCTTTCATGTTCTAGTATTATTCACCTTGGTAGTTCTCTATTTAAAAAAAAAAGTTGTTTCAACTAGGGCTTTCAATTTTGTTTGGTATTATTCTAAAAAAAACATATTTCATTGAGTTTGAAATAACGCTGAGATAGGTGAAGTGTAATAACGGTGCATATGAAAAATCCATACTCATTTGTATTTGACTCTACACCACATAAATAGAAAGATACAAATTTTAATATGCACCACATAAACATAAGGATTCAAACTCATTGTAATCATATTGTAGCAATATTTACTCTTGTAAAAAGTTCAAGTATCCATCACACCAATTATTTTGGAATGTAATATATAGAGATGGAGAAAATTCTTATAAATAAATATAGCATCAAATAATTTGGAACCTAATATTTAATAGTAGTGTTCAATGTTTAAAAAAATTTAAGAAATTTATTTTTAAATATATTAGTAAAAAATTATGGGTACCAATTCACTCATGACAACATTTCTCTTTGCATAGACATTACAACCCAAGAAAATGAAAAGTATTTGCCTTCTAATAAAAGTTATCTTCATATTGTCCATAGGAGCACATTATGATATATGCATACAAGGAAATATCAAACCCTAAATTATTCTATCTTCTACTAGGCTAGCTAAAACATCTATTCAATAGCCTAAGTGACTATCAAAATTCTTCTGTAGAGCATGATAGAATTACAAGATCTATAGTTGTTGCAATATTCCAGATCTCTTGAAGTCACAAACACCATAAGACTACAATTCACAAAGTACCTAGATGCTTATAGAAAGCAAAAAATTGTGATAAAATGTTGCTTGTTGTTGAAAATATCAAACAAATTATAAAACCAAAACAACCCTAAACCATATATGAAGGAATAGAAAATATAAAAACTTCTTGTGATACAGATAAATATTGACAAATTAAAACAACACAAGAAACATTATAAAACACTTTGTACATATATTTCACGATGAATGAAAGAACCCAAGATGTTTATAAGACTTTTTCAAAAGAAAACTCAAAAACCCATAATGGCATACTCATATCAATACTTACTATCAATGAAGACTATGATGTTTTGTAGTGATAATAGTAATGACTGCAATTTAACACTCGATACAAAAGGACAAAACCAAAACCAAAATTTGCATCCAAATGATTAGGGCAACTATTTAGATTCTAAAATTCTTAGGCGATGGTTGTTAGACCTCAATGAGCTATGTAGTACACACGTTGAATTTATTTGTTTGGGGGAAGCTTTTTTTTTTTCATGTTGTTTTTTTCTAAGTAAAGGCTAAATCTATTAATAAAGAGAAAATATTTACAAGGAGGTCAAGACCTCAGAGGAGGCCGAAGCCATCCAACAACACTGACCCAGAGAACATAAGACCAGATAACTAGATGACCAGATAACCCGATAACCCAATTCCGGGATTGAGATGACCCAATACATAATTCCCAGAATCCATACATACAAAAAATGTTGGCCAAGGTGGTAAACAACATTACAGGGCATATGAGAACTGTGGCCATGATAATTTCTGTGCTGCCCTGATAACCATATGCAAAACTGAACAAAAACAAGGGCCTGATAAACTTGCCGAGCCAAGACCTGATACAGAGCATATGACCATGAGAGCTGATAACTATGCCTAGCCAAGACCTGATACAAAACATGTTGACAAAAGCCAGAATAGCATAACACATAGGATAGAAGAACCAGAAGGGAAACTGCAACAGTAGGCGCGGTTCCGGAGGCATCATGCATTTTGCAAAGGGTCCCGAGCATCCTTCTCCACCCGGCAAGGAGAGCCCATCCACATGTCATCGACATTGTCCCCGGCGCCCGTGTCGCTGCCACCTGGAGGAGCTACCAAACACAGATTGCAATCAGATGGGTGCGCCGGATCGACCGCGGTCAAATTGTTCTGAGCATTATCTTCTGGAGGCTTAGGGACCTCAGGAACGTTCCCCTCAACCTGCAAATCATCATGATTAAACACAGTTCCTACCACATCTCCCTGGAGCACGCTGTCATCCTGAGACTGCGAGGGTGAGGTATGGACCGAGCTACTGGGCCTGTCTTCTTCCTCAGCTAAAATGACAGTAATGCTAGCTGAGAGAATCGGTCTGTTGAGACGACTGTGAAATTTAAAGTGGGTGGTTTGGAATGAATTATGCGGGAAGGGCTTACCATGATCAGAGGACGGGGAAGCCGAAGCCAGAGGTATGATGTTCTGGGGAGCAGGCTGAGAATGTCCGTGGTTTCCACTGGTGCCTCCACGGCGAGAGCAACCACGGCGGCGCACCATCGTCAGGAGAACAAAGAGACCTGAGGGAAGAGATGAACAGGACCAGACAGAACAGGAACGAAGGTGGGCAAGCCAAGTAAGGAGCTTACACCGGAGAAACCACCAAGCTACCAAAGCAACACAGGGATGCAGGAATAAAGACAGGCTGATGAAGAGAGACCCGATAAGAATGACAGCCGAAACCACAGACGAAGCCATGAATATAACAACCTGCGAAGAGTCTCGAACAGGGAGCGCATTCAATACCGAATGCTTGAAAAACTGCCAGTACAGAGAGTAATTCATATCATCCGCGGGAGGAGATTGAAGGCCGTGCAGGATTGCCAGGTGCATATCCAGCTGCCGGCTTGACATGAGCCCGCATTGAATGAGCCTCGAGAGCACCCGCATCCGGGTGTTTTTCATGTTGTTTTAAATATATGAACAAAATATTATTATTTTTTATATCTTTAAAAACATTATATAAAATAAACAAAATTGTTTATGTTCAAACATAAAAACCTTCATCCTTTAATTGCCTGCTAATATAAGAACAAAATATTATTATTTTTCATATCTTTAAAAACATTATATCAAATAAACAAAATTGTTTATATTCAAATATGAAAAGCCTTTATCCTTTAATTGCCTACTAAGGGATAAGGACTTGCATGCATTTTTGGTGGGTAGTAACCACTACTAAGTTTTCACACTTACACTTTTACTCCTACAAGTTAAAACATTGAAGAAAACATAAATAATAGTAGGCAGTCACTCAATATATCTATATGCATCTTGTTCCTATTCATTTTTTATGAAAATAAATAGGTTATTTACATGAGTATGAGCTCTTTTCAAGTATTTTAATTTTAGGATTTTAATTTTAAGTGGTTTTCTATGAACCTTAACAATGAAAAATTATTGGGCAAATATTTAACATGGCGTAAATATTGCAACACTTCCAAAAATAATGGAAAATGGAGTGATCCACATAACACAAAGACTGCAATAAGGCTTTCAAAATTATGGTTCAATCAAATATTAAAAAATAAATATTTGTTTTTCAAAATTAAACTTCATAACACAAAGACTGCAATAAGGCTTTCAAAATTATGGTCCAATCAAATATTAAAAAATAAATATTTGTTTTTCAAAATTAAACTTTATAACTTACATCGATCAATACTAAATTAATAATAATCTTGCTAAAAACCTCCTTAATTAATATATTACATAATATATTACATAGTAAGAAAAAATATTTATAACCAAATATAATAATAAAATTACACAAACCTACTTACACAATTCTATTAACTAAAAACTTACCGTACACATCAACTTTAACATTTTTAAGCTGGGCTTAAATATGAGATTTATGTAAAAATATGAATTATAAGTGAGGGCATAAATACTTTTAATAATACAGAATAAATTAAATTTTAAATATTTTTTTTAAATTAATTTTAAAAAATCAAATCTTATTACTGTAATTAGTTTTGAAAAGTCTTGTGTTTTTTTATGGTTAAATTTTGTTCATGCCAAAGCTCGTCGGTGCGATTCGTGAATTGTTTTGACTTCTATTCCTGAATCATTGTTTTTTTAAATTAAAAAGTTTACAAAATTATAAATATATTAATTAAAATTTATTTATATACTAAATTACTGAATAATGTAAACCTAAATTCCGTTATTATAATATGTTAAAATAATAATAACTTTTCAGTGAGAAAAAGTAAGATTTTGAATTAATATCAGATGAGTTACATATTATATATAGTTTGTCTGAAAAATGAACTTAAAACATAGACTCAGAAGTCTATAAGCAATCTTCATCATAAATTTTATCTCCTAAAAGCATGCACGGAGGGAAGAGAAGCAGAGATATGTGACTAAACATTGCACAATGTATGAAATCAAAAAAGATGACCAAAAATTTGGCAAGAGATAGATAAAACCCTATTGTATGAACATCACCTATAGAGATGTAAAGCATGCATTGTGAAGGAACCATTTGCCAGGACTCAAATTATGTTTCAGGAAGGGAAAAATCCTCAATCTGGTGTGTGGAATCACCGAAGAGAATATCCATTTTCCATTTGCCCGGCTGAATTAGAAGCCCTTTCTTTAACAAAATGTCTTAATTACATGAATACAAATAACATAAAACAATAATATAGATGCAATCCTAATAAAATATGAATTGTGTGTTGGAAAATTTGAGTTATTTTTATAGATTCTCATCATTGGAATAAAGTGAATTCATAAAAATGTATTTAATTTTTTTTAAATATAATAATGAATATTTGGTTTTAAATAGTTTCTAAAACGAGGTTTTAATTTTATTTTGATTTAAAATTATTAAAATTTATATAAATTTTAATAAGTTGTTTTGTTTTTAAATAATATATTTTTTTAATATTATTATTAGACTTATTAAATTAAATTTTAATAAAATATTTGTTTTTGAAAATTATTAGAAATTTATTAAATTATTGTAATTTATATTAATAAATTTAATATTTTTATTAAAGGAATTAGCAACTGCGTCTATTTTGCTTTATACAGGGTGGATTCCGATTTCTCTAAATGTCTACGTATAAGTATTTCAAAGTATTTAAACTCCAAATCCTTTGATACATAATACTTTATTTTCAGGTTAAATATTTTAAAGGATTTTAAATCTTTTGATATATAATACTGAAATATTTCAAAAGATTTAAACTTTAAATTTTTTGATATATTATATTTTATTTTGAGGTGATTTCTCAATTGATTTATTTTAGGGATTTAAATTTATTATTAATTATATAGTTAATTTTTTTATATTAGTATAATTAATCATTATATATTATTATTTTTTTAATTACTTAAATTTTAAATGAAATATTTTATATATTTTTATTTATTTTTTGTATTATATATATTTTCATTGATTTTTTAAATATTTTTATAATCATAATTTGAAGAGAAAATTTTTTTGGCCTAAATCACATAGTAATACATTTGTTGACGCTGTCAGGACAGGTTGAATAATCAGATCATGGCTATAGAATTAAATACACCGAATTTTTTTTCTCTTAAATTCGATATAGATCACAGAAGCCTCAATTCAACAATCATAATTTTATTAATTAAATAAAAATATAATATAAAATTAAAAAAAAAATTAAATAAATATGTGAAAGTGCTATTAGTATATTTGTAAATCTTTATATTTATTTTACTTTGTAGTTGTCCACACTCGTTCAATCAACTGTCAATAAGGAAAATAATGGGACTTTAAATAAGACACAGCCCCCCACTTTAAAAAGTAATTAAAATGTTCATTAAAGACACTCTTTCTAAATTGAAAGTACATCGCCGGAGCTGGGAAAGTGATGACTACATAATTGTAAAAGGTGAGAGGTAAGTGAACTGACCGGGATTCACTCTATTTTTTCAATTTATATAAAGATATGGAGTTGCGGAGGCAGAGGAATTGTTGGGACAGCAAAAGTACCTGGAATCTGGGCAAAATAATTTCAAAAAAATTGTACAGACAGTGTTTGAATCATTTTTTTTTTTATGGTGGAAATGTATTCAGCACCATCAAAAATGTCTAGAGCACCTAAAATTTTGAAGTTTAATAACTATAACTTTGATTTGCAAAAATCCCTGCTGGATTTTCTCAAAATATGACCAGAATTTCCATGACTTTCAAGGCAAAAAAACAGTCTCCTTAGACTAGAACTAAGGGTGCAGTTCTGCAGCTTTTCCTCTTACTATTCTGCAGCTTTTCCTAATCATATATGATGGTGTATACATGTATTTACAGTTAGACTACTGTAGTGAATTTTTTTTGGATGTCCAAAGCTTTTCAACTAGCAAAAATGTGTATTGCTAGCAAAAATTGTATTGTTAAGGAGTATTTCTCGTTTTTTTTTTTTGCCTTTTTTCCTTATTATTTAGATTTTTTTGTTTTTAAACAAAATGTTAATCAATATTATTTTTTTAATATGCAAACTGCAAAATGTCGGGCTACATTTTTATAAATTAATCAGATTTCTAATGATTTTATAAATCATTTTAAAATTAAAATAATCTTATATTATAAAATTCAGACGAATCATTTAAAGAAAAAACCATGAAAATTAATTTGACCCCTAAAATTGTCTATACCAAATTGTGCTAGCAAAATTGATTCTATACTATCCTATGCTGAATAATGATTACATTTGTTGAATTGAGGCTTCTGTGATCCATAGTTTTGTGAGAAAAAAAATTCGACGTAAATCACATAATGAAACATTTGTCAATGCGTTTCGAACCAATGAGTGTGGTTCATCGTCAAGACAAGTTGAAGAATCAGATCATGGATGCATGTTAAATAGGGAGAATAAATCTTCCAACAGCTGGGTTTTACTGGAAAATGGCTATATCGGATTAGATTGGACCAACGACTATATTTGACCATGAAACGACGAAATTTGACTAGCCAACTAGACTGGACCAAAGGATGGGGACAAGGACTAATATTTTTGCTAAAGCAAGAGTAGTTCCTTCTATTTCATAATATCGAGAAACAATTTACATAATATACAAGAGCCCTGTGCTCCAAGAGGTGACAGGGAAACAAAGGGCATGAAGCCAAAATTAAGCTTCCCCCCGCTACAACAAACAACAAAATCTTTCGTTACATACATTTGGCCGAACCAATCAAAACAAAGGCCTGATCACCAGCAAACAAACATCCAAGTAACTCAAGAGAAAAGCCCCCAGGACACGTGGCCCCATCAAAAAGCACCAATCAGTCTGACTGTACCCACAACCCCACACAAACGGACAACACCCCGAAGCATCTCACCACCAAAACTGCTCGGAGAAACCGCGGACCCCACCAAACCCACGGCCCCACCAAACTGCACGATGAATCTAGAGCGTTGAAAAACCAAGCGCGATCAGACGGCTGAGCAAGATATCGCGCGCCCGAAGTTGTCGATCTTTAGGGCGCGGGGAGGGTGGTTTAAGGACCGGGCCCTCCTCCACGTGTCAAGATACCTATGGCATCGCTGCCAATAAACAGAAAACCGCTCTCTACAAAAAAGCGGTGCGATAGCAATGAAACCGCCTACCCCACCAAACCCTCGGGCCCTACCAAACTGCTCGATGGATCCAACCCGTTGATTTACCTTGCGCCATCGGACGGCAGAGCAGAAAATCGCACGCCTGATGTAATCAACTTTTATGGCGCGGGGAAAGTGGTTTTTGTACCAGGCCCTCTACCATGTGGCATGATTTTTATGGCATCGCTGCCAAAAATCTGAAACCACTCTTAACCTGGGAGCGGTGCGATCTCTGCGAAACCGCCTAGAGGCGGTATTGACTTCCAACACTGAAAAATTGGGATGATGCAGAAGTTTTTGAAGCTACTTTCTGCAGTCCGGGAGGCTCTTACGCCCGTCACTTAGAATGGTCCTGAACGTGGTCCACTTTACCTCTGACCTTGATTTACCTGTCATTGTGCACGTTTTTGTCCCACTTGGCGTAGCCCTCTGATCGCTGACCATAACTAACTGGGATCTGTCATTTTGCATCTGTGCTCTTCTTTGTCCTCCTCCGCCTGGTTATGGCAGAGTTTTTTCAGGTTACTCTGCACCATTGTATTCCACTTCCTTAAGATTGCATTATCCTTGCTGCTAACCCCTTGGTTGGCTAGAATGTTAGTCAATTTGTTGGCCTTTCTCCTCACATGAATAAATCTGAGAGTACACAGTTCCTGTAGATGCACTTGAATTCTCTGAAGAACTCTAGTTAACCTCCAGTGTTTTGTGACCTTTTCTGGCCTTGTTCCATTACTGATTCTCTTGGCAGCGTTTATGACTAACTCTGAATCCACTTCTATTATGACATTTTGGCAATTTCTCTATATCAAAAATTCTAAGCATTGTTCCAGTGCCATTAGTTTTGCCACGTTGTTAGTGGCTTTTCCTAAGTGACCATGGAAGAGGGAGATAATGCTACCTATATTATCCCTTTGAACTCCCCCAAAACCAGCATCACCCGGGTTTCCTTTGGAAGCTCCATCAATGTTGTACTTTAAAAAACCTTCAGGGGGGGGGATGCCAGAACTCCTCCACCTTTTCTCTCATAGATGCTATCATGTCTAGACCTTGAGGAATAAGCCCCTGCAAGTCTAACAGCTGGAGGATTCTCAACTCTCCAGCTGAGGGAGGATTTTTGGGGAGATTCCTGACTGTGGTGCCCACTGTCTCCTTTAGTTGTTTTACTATCAGCTCCACCAGGCTAAGAGAGGCAGACTTTTCCTCTTTGAAAATTCTTTTGTTCCTTTCCTTCCACACATTCCAAATGATGAAACTCGACAGTAGATTCTAGGCATAGCTGAGAATTTCATTATCTAAAAAATTATTCCTCCAGTTGTTTAGAGTGTTGGAAACACTTTCTTCGTCTCTATCAGACTATTTGAATATGTTGGTAAAAAATTCTCATATCGTGTCAGTGAAAATGCAGTTGTTGAGAAGATGCTCTATAGTCTCCTCCTGGGTCTCACAGAGGTGACATCTGGAGGGTCCCAGCATGCCCCTTTTTTTAAGGTTGTCCCAGGTTAAAATTTTTCTGTGGTGAACTAACCACATGAAAAGTTTGATTTTCATCCATCCTTTGTGCTTCCAAAGCTTCTGCCAGGTTTTATTAGGAGCTTGGGGTTCCATATCAAGGAGAAAACCTTTAGCTTCCTTGATATTAAAGTTTCCCTCTTTATTGTTACCCCATCTCAGATGGTCCTGCCCTTCCATTACTAAAATTATTCTCTGATCCAGCAGTCTCTTGAGGGATTCTGCTTTACTATTGAGGGTTCTGTCCTCTCTGCTCTCAATTTTTTTCCAGATTCTCCACTTTCCTGCATTATGAGAGTTCTCCCAAAAGTCTTTCACTTTTACTAATCCTTGATTGTCAATCTCTTGCTTGAGGCCTAAAAATTCCTCCTTTAGTAGATTTTGTTCCTGTTGCCATTTGTCTTCCCAGAAAAGTGCCTGATCTCCCTCTCTGATTTCCCATAAACTATTTTTTTGCACCACTTCTCTATTCTCCCAGGCCTTGTTCCATATGGGGGAGCCTCTCACTGTCCCTGTCATACGTATGATATCCAAATCCGACCAAGCATTGGCATATTTTTCCTTCCAGATGTTTGCCCATTGGGCTTCAGGATCCTTAACCCACCTCCACCAGAGTTTGGCTCCTAAAGCCTTGTTGAGAATCTCTAGGTTGTCTAAACCTAGGCCTCCTTGGTTCTTGGGTCTGCAGACCTTTTCCCAAGAGACTAGAGCCCATTTTTTCCCTAGTATCTTCTTTTCCCCACAGAAAGTCTTGTTGAATATTCCGAAATTGCTGCAAGACTCCTATAAGAGCTGGGAGGGCTGATAGCATGAATATTGGAATAGCTTGGAGAACTGCTTTAGTAAGAACCAATCTACCAGCTAAATTTAAAGATCTGTTTGTCCATTTCCTGACCTTGTCTTACATTTTAGTTATTATTGGATCCCATATACTCTTGTGTTGGGGTTTAGCTGTAAGTGGAACTCCCAAATACTTGGAGGGAAGAGATTCTCTTTGAAAGCCTAAAATTTTGGAGACATTTCTCTGGATGGCAATATGAGTGTTAAAGAAAAATACTTTTGATTTGGTAAGGTTAACTTCCATACCTATGGCTTTCGCGAAGTCATCCAAAATCTGTTTGTAAGCAAGTGCTTCTTTGACTGTGGGAATTCCCTGTAACATGGTATCATCTACAAACTGTTGATGAGTTAGAACTTTCCCATTCTCCATAAGTTGGAGACCTCGAATTCTTCCTGTTACTCTTGCATGCTTGATGGACCGCCCCAGCCCTTCCATCATGATGATGAAGAGAAAGGGAGAGATCAGATCTCCCTGTCTTAGACCCCTGGAAGGGAGAAAAATCTCAGAAGGAGAGCCATTCACTAAAATTGAAAAGCTGGACGAAGTTACCAGGGCCATGACCCATCTGACCCAATTATGATCAAAACCAAATGCCGTGAGCACTTTTTTGATGTATATCCAATTCACTTTGTCATAAGCTTTGGCTATATCCAGTTGCATGATCATTCCCACTTTCTTGTTTCTCGTTAACGAGTGAACCACCTCGTGAGATTGAATTATATTGTCCAGAATTTGTCTTCCTTCAGCATACCCTGTTTGTTCCCCGGAGATAAGCGTGGGCAGCAGGGGTTTGAGTCTATTGGCCACCACCTTGGAGATTATTTTGTAGACAACATTGCATAAGGCGATGGGCCTAAATTTCTCTGGTGTTTGAGCATTATCCTGTTTTGGAATAAGGGCAATAAAGGAAGTATTGAGAGCTTTCAAAATGGTCTTGTTCCACCTGGAGTCTTCTACTATCTCTACAATATCCCTTTTAACAATATTCCAGCAAGATTTGAAGAAATCCACATTAAATCCATCCGGACCTGGTGCCTTGCCATTTTTCATTTCCTTGAGGACCTCACTGATCTCCTTTTCATTTACAGGTCTGTTGAGGTTACCATTATCTTCTCTGGATACCAATCTAGGTATGTGTTTAATTAAATTCTTGGTGAAAGGTTCTCTTCCTGAAAGGTTTTCCTTGGCAATGTCTCGAAAGTGCTTTACTAACACTGCTTCTATCTCCTCATGGGCTTGATGAATTTGGCCATTCTCGTCCTTGATCGAAGAGATTCTGTTGTGAGTTCTGTTCGCAATGGTGGATCTGTGGAAAAATTTAGTATTGCGTTCTCCTTCTTTTAGCCATAGAACTCTAGATTTTTGTTTCCAAAAAATCTCTTCTTGTTTGCACAGCCTTTCCCATTCTTGGTGGTATTTCTCTGCTTGATCATTTTTGTTTTTGTCAAAGCCATTCTTGATCAAAGCTTGATTGAGCTCTAGGATTTTGATTTCCACGATTTTTTTACTTGTGAAAATATTGCCAAATTCCTTCTGGTTCCATTCCTTTAGCTTCTGCTTGATGTGTTTTAATCTTTTATGTAGCAAGAACATTGATGATCCCTGAATCTGCAGGTCTTCAGCCCACCATTTTTCAATGTTGCTGATGAAATCTGGGTGTGAAAGCCACATATTTTCAAACCTGAACGGTTTGTTTCTTGGGGTGCATAAGCCCTTGATCTCCATTTGAATAGGCCAGTGATCTGAGCCTCCAAAAGGAAGAATATCAGTTATTATTTCCTTATTTAGAAGCAGGAGCTCTTCAGAGATCATGAATCTGTCTAGCTTGGAAGCTACCTGGGAATCTCCTCCTCTTTTGTTGTTCCATGTGCACAAACCATTACTTGTCTCAATGTCCACTAGCTTCATGTTTTCTGAAAAACAATGGAAGGCTGAGGAATCTTTGTTTAGTGCTCTTGTCCCTCCTTTTTTCTCTGAGAGAGATCTGATCATGTTGAAGTCTCCTCCTATAACCCATGGTAACCCTACGAATCTGCTCCGAAGGTCCACTAAGGAATCAATAAACTTGATTTTGTCCTCTAACCTTTGAGGGCCATAAACATTCGTTACAAGATATGTGTCCTTGTCTCCTACAGGCTGGATAACAACTGATAGGTAATTTCTTGATGCCTCCGCATCAATAATCCCTATTTTTATGGGGTTTCAGAGGATGAGGATACCCCCTGTTGTACTTTCTGCTTTGACTTCTATAAACTCATATCTGCTGAGCCATCTACTATGGATTTGTCTTATCTTTTGAACAGAGCATTTTGTTTCTTGGACAAAAATTATGTCCAAAGCTACCTGTTTCATTCTATTATTCAGCAATCTCTGTTTTATTTTGCTTCCTAGACCTCTTACGTTCCAATTTGTAAACTTCATAATTACATATTGGTAAAGGAGTAACTAGTTAGATCTTTCATCTTACCTGAGTCTATCATGAGCTTTCCACATTTCATTAAAAGCTCGTTCTGCTTTTTTCTGCCCCTTTTTTTCCCCGGGTTTCTTGGAGCTAATTCTGGGGTTGATTTTACTGCTTTTCTTCCATGATTACCCAGTATTTCAACACTGTTATTTTCTACCAAGCTCTTTGCCTGTGTTTTCCATAAGAATAACTACCTTATTCGATTGCATTCTTCTTGTGGTAGAGATTCTACGCCACCCGTTGTTCCCTTACTCAAGAACCCTTCTAGATCTAGGTTTTCTCTGTCAGGAATCTCTTGTAACTCTTTGTATTCCAGTTCCATCTCACTCTGAGTCATTTCCTGATCGATATCCATCTCTAATTCACTCATCATTATCCCTTTCTATTTTTCCTTTACCTGTTCCTGATCCTGTTCTTCTTCCTTTTGCTTCTTATCATATCCCTCCTCCGTTACTTGATTTTCACCTGCTGTATCTTCCTCCTCTTCAAGAACCTGGAACTGATTCGATCTCCCTTTTTGGTCAACTTTAGGGTGTTGATTTGGCCCTTTTTTTCCATTTTTTCCTTTGTGAGCTACCTTGTGAAATCCATCTGTTTCTTTCATTGTGTTAGGTTTGCTATTGATCTTTACCTTGCTGAGAGGGCAGTCTCTAAGAAGGTGTCTGTGCTCATGACATTTTCGGAAGCTAAATGGAATATGCTCGTAGTCGATAGTCTGCACCCATTCCTCATCATGAACCTCCAGTATGACCTCGTCCGGAAGTGCTCCAAATAGGTCCATCTCTACACAAATCCTGGCAAAGGAGGTGTATTTACCCCTTCTTGTAGCTTCAGAAGTTTTGACATACCTCCCTAGTTTATTGCCTATGGCTGTTAGTGATTCTATTTTCCAGTAATCCAGAGGCAGCAAATAGAGTCTTACCCAAACCGGGACTGAGGTAAAGGTTTCCCGCTCCGGCACGAAGTTCATCATCCACGGCCGCATGTAGAGCCCTGCTGCTGCATAGAAGTAAGGCCCACCTTCAAACACTTTGTCTTTGTCCTCAATGTTTGCAAACACCACAGTGAAAAAACCCTTGGATCCTAGATGAAGATCAATGCTTCCCTTAGGCTTCCAGTGGTATCTGATCCATGTTTATAAAGCCTTTTAAGTGGGCCATAGTCCCATGAATTTGCATATGATTGCATAAGTCTGCATGTGCTCCCTGTGGGCCCGCAGCTCTGGATTATTTAAGATTACTCTTGGAGTGATTTCAGCTTTAGGTTTGCACGGTCCCTTTTGTTTCCTCTCTTTTGTGCCCTGTTTTTTGTCATTTTCCTCCGTGTCTTTTGTGCCCTCATTCTCCTTCTTTTTGTTACATTTTGTATCCTCTTCCCTATTTTTTCCTCCTTCCATCTTGCTACCTCTGTCTGATTCTAGGGGAGTCTTGCCCTTGTTAGCCACTACCTCTCTGAAGGAGGGAGTGGAGCTCCCTCCTCGTCCACCTTCCATGGAGAAAAACGTGCGCAAGAACCCTCAACCCTGTTTTTTCGATCTTCCGCTCTTCCCGCTCCTCGTTTCCGTCCTACACCCCGTTTATCGTCGGCACAAAATGGTGTTCATGCCGCTGCTTATACTTGGAATTAGATTAACCAGGACAAGGACTAATATTATATTTGATAAAATTATTTAATTATAATAATATTATTAGATAAATAGTTATTCAATGTATAATTAGTGTTTAATATCAATATTATTAATATAATGTTTTTTAATGTTCTGAATGCTATTAATGTCTAAAATGATAAACTTATGAAATGCTATATACGAATATTATTTTAATACTTTTATGTTGGTCTTGTTTATTGTTTAAGTAATATGTTAACAATATTAATTTTAAAAAATAATAAATCTAGGGAATATTAATAATAATAATCAAGTAAAATGTTAACATATTTATGTTTAATATGTTAATAATGTGGTGTGAGAAAGATTTAGCAGCTAAAAGAAAATCAAGATAGTATAAGGAGGTCATCAAATCCACCCTAGAAGATCAAAAGTATCTTTCTGTTTTAACTAGCTCAAAGAAGAAAATTAATATAGCCAAGAGTAGAAAGTCACGAGATCCATAGTGAAAAGGGTCATTGGGCAATTCCTAAAACACCATGGATGGAAAGGTTCTGCCATCTCTATGAGAATACAAACATCAAGGATGAAAATCGCTTCCTCTTAGAATGCCCCACTTAAAACCACATTAGATCTCAGTTTCAAAATCTTTGTTGCAATATTGACCTTCCTAGCCTTTTACGTTGTCAAAATTACAGTGAGCTCGGGAGGCTTCTCTCCAAGATTTTTGAGTGGGTAAAGTGCTCGGTTTGGAAAGTAACCGTATATCTCAACACACACCTCTAGATCATACTCCAACACTGAGCCTTACGGTAGGTGTTTTTTAACTCACCAATTACTTGTCGATTTCCATTTTTCTTAGGCGCAACTTGCACCATGTTTTACGCATATAAGTTCACTAGCCTTATGGTACAGGACTTTTATCTCATTAATGATGTGTCCATTGTTATTTTAGGTACAACATTGATTTAGTGGATATTGGTGTTCTTCTATTTATTTCATTTGGATCATTTTCTTAATGGTAGCACAATTTATTATTTTTGGTAGTTTTTCGGGTCCTAAACTTCTAGAGTCGTTTTGAGGGCCTAAAAGATGTTTTTGGGTAAAACAAAAAGACCGGAAAAATGTAAGATTGATTTATGCATCTTTTTTTTATCTCCTTTGGGGCTCTTCAAAAGGAGGTATTATGATAGTCAAACGGAGATCATATGCCAAATTTACGACCCCAGGAAGTTGACGTTCTGACTAACCCCAATGGGGCCCACAAGCTTTTGGCACTTCATATCCTAGGGTTAGGTTTTTGGATGTTTAGGGTTTCCACGAGGGTTTCACTATGGGAGCAATACCATACCACGTGCATTCATATTAGGGAATATATATTGAGGAAAAATTGATATAATATATTGAGCATATAAGAGGGGGTAAAGGGTTTTTATATGTTGTGTATAAAAAAATGGAGTTCAAAGTTAATGAAAAATATAAAGGGGTATAAAAAATGTTAATGAAAAAATGGATACCTACAGTATCTAGTGAAAGTAGAAGTTTTTTAATTGGGAAGGCCTATTGGGTTCATATTGGTAGGGAGTTAAATAAAGTTATTTTTAGAGGTATTTTCCAATAAGTAGTCAAATTAAGGGTATTGTTTAGTATGCCACAAATGCACATGCTATGTCAGAGATTCATTTAGTGAAGCCCCTTTGAGGGTTTCCTATTGTTTCTCAAAGATAAAAAGGTCTTTGAGCCTCATTGCAACATAGTTCAAAAGGCATGCAACCGCCACCTCTTCTAAAAAATAAGCACCATCGTCCGAACTAGTTTATTTCCATTCTGCTTGTAACAATTTTCAGTACTTTATTATTAATGAATTAAAGTTATGTTTTCATTGTGTCTTTATGATTATGTTTATATCTGTATTTCATTTCGTTCCTGCATAAATCTGGATCAGTGGTATCAAAGCAGTCTCTATTTCTTTGTTTTTGTGTGCATGTCCCTAACGATGTCATGGCATAAGGAGTCGGGACTTGAATTGGTTGAACCCTTGTAAGACTATCCTTACCGACATTAACAAACGCCCATAGGGGAAGAAAAGAAAGATGAGGGATCATGAGGTCCTATCAAACTGCTTCTTAAAGAATCCCTCGAGCAGAAAAGGAACGAGATGATGGATAAATTTTCCCAGATCCTTCAGAAGATGCCAACAAGTGATAAATCTTCATCTAGATGTCACTTCGGAGGCACCGCCCCCTTTAAGGTACAATTTAACTTTGGCATCCCTATATTTGAAGGTCAAATAGATGTAGATGTCATAGATAAATGTTTAAATCTGCTGGAAGGATATTTTACGGTTAGTGATTTTTCTCATAGGGAAAATATTACTTTTACCCTCCTCAAAGTTGACCCCCACTTGGAATTCATTCTGAGACACCATCTAGAAACGATATTACCCTGTCAGGAGCTATGAAGATAAGTACTTAAAATGGACCACACTACTACAAGGAAGGGACAAAGACATGCTAGAGTTCACAAATACTTTTCATAGCCTTCACATGAAGTTGGGTATCAAGGATTTTGAGCGTCATTTGGTACTCAAGTACCGCGACTATCTACACAAATACATCTAGGACAAAATTAAGTTCCTATGCGCCTCTTCGCTCGATGTTGCATACCAATACACTATCAAGTTTGAGCAAAAATTCAAACATAAGCAGCGAGACTTTGGATCTGCAAATTTGAAGTAAGGAAAATGCACCCCTAAACCGTAGAACAAAGGACAAAGCCTAGGCTAGGTGACTGAGGACAAACCATCAAAGTCACAAAAAAATAATAGTACCACGAAGATGAAGAAGGACACAAGGAAGTGGCGTGAGTTCCACAAGAGCCACACTCACAACACAAGTGAGTGTCAAGCCAAATAGTCACTAGTGGCTGAGATGAAGGCTTAAGAGTCAGATGCATATTCCAAATCTGAGTTAGACCTTGACAAGAGGAATGACAACGAGAAGCAGATTATTGATGCAGAGCCCAACACCACCAAAGTCCAGAAGATTGAGTCAAAATACCCAGAGGAAGGGGAACGTCTCTTCGACTCACAGATGTGGGTGAAGGGGTCATCATTGCAATTCATTGTCGATAATGAAAGCCAAAATAACCTCATCCTAACAGAAGCTTTTAAGTTACTAGGCATGTCGACCATGCCACACTCACAACCATACACTATCAGGTGGCTCCACCAAGGACGAGATATCCACATCGACAAATAATGTCGCCTTCTCTACAACATCAAACCCTTCATGGATGAGGTACTCTGTTATGTTGCTCCTCTTGAAGTCTGTGATATACTAATAGGCCAACAATACTTGTGGAAGTGTCATGTTGTGTATGGGTCCAAGCCTCGCATTGTTATTATTTCTTTGGGAAATAAGTTATATAGGATACCAAAGGTAGCCCCGCCTACAACCATCTCTTTGATCTCTACTAAGAAATGCAGTAAGATCATCTCCCAGACTAGGATTTTTTTTCTTTATGATTCTTTCTAAATTAAGGGGAAGATTGTGGCCACATCCATGGCCCATGGGAACAGCTCCTCCACAGAGCAGAAGTAGGTGGATATTGTTGTCGAAGAATACAAAGACATCTTCTAGTCACCCATAGGGGTACTGTTAGGTCCCTATAATACTATTGTATTCCGTTATTATTATTTTCATTGTAGCCCTTTATTGTTATTGTTGTGCCCATATTGTCCCCATATTGTTATTATTGTGCCCCATAGAAGCCCACTGTTGTTATTGTTCTGCCCTTACATTATTATTGTTATGTTGGCTCTGATTATATTGTGAACTCTTACACTCCTATATATAGAAATGAGGTCTTGTCATTTGTATCATCCAAGAATTATTCATTTGTATAATTTAAAGGAGGTTTCCCCCTCAAAGAGGCTGATTTTGAAGTTGTTGATCTATCTTTTCTTCTATTTTGTGAGCTGGTTTCATAACAATTGGTATCAGAGCTTTGGATTCTAGGGTTTCGCTGCTTCAAACAGGTCATCGTGGCACTTTCGCTATAACTTTGTTTCTACGACGTTTCAGAAGATGAAATTAAAACCCATTTGATATGAAATGTTAATGAACCTTGGATACGAATTTTAGATCTTGTCTTGCTACATTTTCGGAGATATGATCCAAGGAAGTTATGGTTTTTACAGGCTCCTGAATTATATCTCAAACAGGTGACCTAGGGAAAATCATCATAACTTTCTATCTGAGAATCATATTGAAATTTCGTAAACCATTACAGAAATAGGATGGATTTTAGTTTTCTTTGTATCATTTTTTGGTCTGAAGATGAAAACAATGACACGGGGAACTTTGTACAAGTTCACTCTACTGAACCAGTCTATAATCAGGTCATCGTGGGAGATTTGGAATAAATATTTCTTGGAGAATCCAATCTTGATCAGAATTGCAAGATTGGAACGAGGACTTAGAGGGATACCATAGGATGAAATTTCATACCTTGGAGATCCTAAATTACAAAGATACAACAGATTCAATATCAAGCTCCTACAAAGTGAAAAAACGTGTCTAGTCTTTTTAAAATTTTGCATAAGTCTGGTTTGAAAAATTAGTTTGAAGGAATTCAAAGGACATAGTGAAGCATAGTTATCATAAATTGATGCCCCAAAGAAATAAAATGGAAACACCTAGTAAGCAACCTGAAAGCTCTACCATGACTCATGAAGAAGAGGAAGAAATGCAACATGATATATGAAAATTACGAGACCAAGTGCAACAAATTTCAGTCTCACAAAAAGTAACAAAAGCTAATATGGATGGCTTAAAGAAAGGCATGGAAGCTAATACGAATGGTGTGGAAGTTAAGATGGATGTCAAGGAAGCTAAAATGGATGGTATAGAAGCAAAACTTAAAGGCAACATAGAAGATTTGAAGATGGATTTGACAAAGTTTCTACAAGAAATTCTTACTAATGGCGAAAGGGTAGTAAAATAAACTCATAATGAGAACAAAAGAAATGTTAATCATGATTTCATAGACTCTAACATTGGATTGAAGACCCACCATGTTCCAAATATTGATATGAGGAAGTTTGATGGTAAGGATCCCGTAACATGGATACTACAAATGGAGTGATATTCTGATCTCCATAATGTGCAAAACAAACAAAATGTATGCATTGCAACTTTATATTTGGAACACAATAAATTTGTATGGTATCAATGACTTTTATCTCGTCAAGAAATGGTCACTTTGGTAATTTTTATGGAAGAAATGATAGCACATTATGAGGATACAAAAAGAAGCACTTCTTTTAGCCAATTGATAAATCTCAAAAAAAAGGATTCAATGGTGGAGAACATTGAGGGCTTCCAAAAATTGAATAGAAGGGTAAAAGATATTCCAGAGGAGCATAGGATTGATGTGTTCATAAGGACATTAAAGGATAACATCCAACATGAGGTTCCCAGAGGGGAACCTGATTCATTGGAGAAGGCATACAGGTTGGCAAGAAAAATTGAAAGCAAAATTATGGCAACAAGGAAGCCTACCATTCACAACTATAAATATGGAAGTGTTGTTGTCCCTAGCCTTTTACAACCTACAAGGTTGACACCACAAAAATTGGAAGAAAAAAGAGAAAAGGGCTTTGTTACAGTTGTGATAGCAAATACACTAAAGGTCATAAGTGTGCTAAGAAGAAATTATTTTACATAGATTGTGAAGAGGAGGAATAAAAGGAGCAAGAAACATCAAAAGAAGAGGATATACACCAGGAACAAACCCTAGAGAAAGAATAAATGAATCCGGCCATATCTTGTAATGCATTGGCCAAAATTACCACTCATCAAACTCTCAAGATAGAAGGACATATCAAGAAGAAAAAGGTAATAGTGTTGATTGATTTAGGCAGTACCCATAATTTTGTTCGTTGTAAGATAGCCAAGGAATTGAATTTTTTCCTATATCAAGCACTAGAGTGCCAAGTGATGGTTGCAAATGGAAGAACCATAAATTGCTCTAGAAAGTGCCATAATATCAAGTTATCCATGGGAGAATATGTATTGAATAGTCCAATGATTCCCATTCCAATGGGTGGTGCTGATGTTGTACTAGGAGTCCAATGGCTACAATCTTTGGGTATGATAACTTTTAATTTTCAAGAACTTTTCTTGAAATTGTTTTTAAAAGGAAAGGAAGTTGAATTAAGGGGTATCGTAAGGAAACTGGGAAAGATAATTAGCTCTAACGGCATGACAGATCTGCAACTTTTCATAATCATATATGATGGTGTATACATGTATTTATAGTTATTTTACTGTAGTGAATTTTCCTCGATGTCCAAAGTTTTTCATTTTATTAGCAAAAATGTGTATTGTTAGCAAAAACATGTGTATTGTTGAGTATTTCTCATCTCTTTTTTGCTCTTTTTTTCCTTCTTATATATATATATATATATATAAAAACTAAAAGTTAATCAATATTATTTTTTTAATGTTCAGCTATATTTTTGTAAAAATAATCATATTTTTAATAATTTTATAAATTATTTTTTAATTAAAATAATTTTATATTATAAAATTTAAGTGAACCATTAAAAAACAAAAACCATGAAAATTAACTTAACCTCTAAAATTTTCTATACCAAATTGTGCCAGCTAAAATGATTCTCTGGTATCCTATGCTGAATAATGATTACATTGCTCTCTTTTTTCAAAATGTACATTGACTTTTATATACTCTATATAGTAACTTTGTAATACAATTTCATAAATAGAAAAATTATCCTTCCATCCAACTAATATTGAAAATGATCTCCATTAAAAAAACAAAAACAAAAACATACTTTATATTTTAAAAATAGTTTCCATTTAAAAAAACAAAAACAAAAACATACTTTATATTTTAAATAATAATAACAATTCAAAATAAAGTATTTTAAGTTTTTCTTAAATTAATTTTTATTTTAAAAAAATAGTATTATGTTTAAATAGTATTCAAAATTATTAATAACTAATTCAAAATTAAGTATTTAAACTTTTCTCAAATTAATGTTTATTAAATAAAATAAAATAAAATTCTTTTAAAGATGATGTTATATTTATTAACTTTTTATTTATTTGAATTATTTTTTCAACTCTACTTATCATAATAGATTATTTTATAAATATTAAAATTATGTTTGACGTTTATATTAATTATTTATTTGTTTTTGCATTATAAATAATTTGTATTCATTGTAATGAGTGCATATAGCTTTTTCTTGCTTTATACGACAATATTCATAACTAAATTATTGTAAAGAAGATTTTGTATTGCTAAATTATTTTATAGTTAATAGATATAATAAATAAGTTGGAATTTATTTTAAAAGTTAATTTAGTTATTTTCAATTTTAATAGGTATTTGGTTAGTTTTTGTGCATTTGCTTAACATTTTCTGGTGTTCATAAGGCAATGAACATATTCAAATGATCCTTTATATCAAGCACATTTACTAATGTGATTGTGTTAATATAATATATAGTTGAAAATTACATATTTGTTGTTATTGTATATTACTTAGTAATATTACTCTACCTTATTTTGGATCTCAATTTATTTTCTATCCCTATTAACACCTTAATTGAAAAAGTGGTGTCCTTGGTCTATGGATGGTAAGCAAGTAAATTCTTAACCTTTTCAATGGAGGATTGACCTCAAGAAGCAAGAGAGATGAACACGTGATCTCCCAACTTCCGAAAAAAGTACAGATTTCTAATATCAAAACGAAGTAAACTAACCCTTAAAACTAAACAACATTTACTTTTATGTTTAAATTTGGATTAACGTCAAGAAGCAAGAGAGATGAACACGTAATCTCCCAACTTCTTAAGAAAATAAATATTTCTGATATGAAAACCAATTAAACTAACCCTTAGAACTAAAAAGCATTTATGTTTAAATTTGTTTATCATTTATTTATTTAAATTGTTTATTAATTTCTTTTTAATATTATTATTAAAAAACAAAATACCTTCTAATTTAATTTATTAAAAAAAATATTACTATTTTATAATATTTTAAAGTAATTTATTATAATAAAATTTTATATATGTAAAATAACCAAATATTACATTTAAAAAATATTCATATAAAGTAAAATTCAGAATTCAATAACCATATAAATAAAATTTTAAAATAACTAATAATTACAATTAAAAATTGTAAAATTTAAGATTGAGCCGTGATCGAGGCCTAACTTGTAACTCAATGTACCCAAGGAAAACCTTCATAACTATTTTCATTCACATGAATGTGAAAACTTAAAAGATGTTGAAGAAGCATGTCAATGGGTAAAGTGGCTGGTTTGGAAAGCAACCGTATACCTCAACACACACCACACACCTCTAGATCATACTCCAAGGCTTCAAGGGCTTCAAACCATTGACTTTTGAGCCTTACGGTAGGTGATTTTTAACTCGCCAATTACTTGTCCATTGCAATTTTTCTTATGCACAACATGCATCACGTTTTATGCGTATAAGTTCAATGAGCCTTATGGTAGGTGATTTTTAACCCATTTAATGATGTGTTGGTGTGTTAACTGTTATTTTTTTCACAATATAGATATAGTGGATATTGGTGGTCGTTCATTTATTTTATTTAGATCTTTTTCTTAATTGTAGTACAATTTATTATTTTTGGTATTATTTCGAGTTCTAAACTTCCAGAGTCGTTCTGAGGGTCTAAAAGACATTTTTGGGGAAAACAGAAAGACCGGGAAAATGCAAGACCAGTTTACCCATGTTTTTTTGACCTCCTTTTGGATATCCTCGAAAGGAGGTATTATGATAGTCAAATGGAGATCGTATGCCAGATTTACAACCCTCGGAAGTTGACGTTCCAACTAACCCCAATGGGGCCCACAAGCTTTTGGCCCTTCATATCCTATAGTTAGGTTTTTGGATGTTTAGGGTTTCCATGGGGGCTTCACTGTGGGAGCAATACCATGCCACATGCATTCATATTAGGGGATATATATTGAGGAAAATTTGATATAATATATTGAGCATATAAAAGGGGGTAAAGGGTTTCTATATGTTGTGTATACAAAATGGAGTTCAAAGTTAATGAAAAATATAAAGGGGTATAAAAAATGTTAATGAAAAAATGGATCCCTACAGTATCTAGTGAAAGTAGGGGTTTTTTAAATTGGGAAGGTGTATTGGGTTCATATTGGTAGAGGGTTAAGTAAAGTGTTTTTAAGAGGTATTTTCCATAAGTAGTCAAATTAAGGGTATTCTTTAGTATCCCACGAACACTCGTGTTATGTCAGAGGTTCATTTAGTGAAGCCCCTATGAGGGTTTCCAATTGTTTCTCAATGATAAAAAGGCCTTTGAGCCTCATTATAACACAGTTCAGAAGGCATACAGTCCCCACATCACTTCTCAAAGATAAGCATCAATGTCTGAACTAGTTTATTTCCATTCTGCATGTAACAGTTTTTAGTACTTTGTTATTAATGAATTAAAGTTATGTTTTTCATTGTGTCTCTTTGATTCTATTTATATCTGTATTTCATTTCGTTCTTGCATAAATCTGGATCAATGGTATCAAAGTGGTCTATTCTTTCTTTGTTTTTGTGTGCATGTCCCTAACAAGGTCGTGGTATAACGAGTTGGGACTTGAATTGGTTGAACCCTTGCAAGACTATCCCCATTAACAACGACGACCACCCATGGGGGAAGAAAAGAAAGATGAGGGAGCAAGAGATCCTATCAAACTGCTTCTTGAAGAATCCCTTGAGTGACAAAGGAATGAGATGATGGATAACTTTGCCAACTCTTCCTGCTAGTTACTGGGGAGCATTACCTAGGAAAATAGGCTTGTGAACTTGGTCATGTCTTCAGCCAAACTGTCTTTCTCCTCTAAGATGATGACGAGGTCATTTTCCTGTATAACAGATGCCCCCTAAAGTGTGAGGTCAGAGACAAAGACGATGGGAGAAATACTTTATAATTTGTTAGAAAAGAGAGAGAGAGGATCGGACCTTCAGGACTATGGGAAACCTGATACAACTACATATGTTAAAAATCTAAAATCATGTCTTGAGTCAGGCATTCCCATGCTCAGTAGCTCTGTCAGAGTGATTTCTCCAAAAAATAGGTATGACAATCATGTCCACCGATAAGCACAATGTGGAACTGTGTCATAATATGATCACCCTGATGAGTTGTCTCTGAAAACAATATATGCAACTTGGGAGAGGAAACAAGTTTGAGTTATGTAAGCCTCTACCCAAGGTCGTGGTCGTCGCTTTATCTCAACATCATATTTCTACACATGTGAATAAAGGAGTTGAGGTCAAACATGTGTGAAATCATCTGATTACCAGTCAATAATGAAAATTGTTAACAAACGCGAGTATGGCCACCGATAATGATAATGGTCTCCAAGATGCACAGTACAATCTAACGAGTGTGAATAATGATGTTGTCATCGAACACTCGTAGAATCATTCAACTGGGATACAATAATGAAAACCCCCAATTAAACACAAGGTAACCTTCCACTAATGACTGCAAGTTCCAGGGCACTGATATGTTTATGGATCTTCTTCCTAGATAGAGTGTTGAAGTCGATAGGAAGTGATCTAGGATTTTTTTTTCTTATAGTGCATAAAAATTACATGTAACAGAGCACTTAAAAACCATAGAAACATACACATATAAAACAAAGATAAAAGGTCATAATCATGCATGAGATCAAGACAAAAAGATTTGATTATAGAGTTCGTCCAATTTGGGCTACGTCGCAGGGCCCGACTCAACAGTGGGGAGGCCTTCATTTATTAAGTGGCATGAAAAGAGAAGAAGTACAAGTAGATTTTACATAAACACCCTTATACCCCCAATCTGGAAGATAGCTGAAAAATGGAGAGCCTAGCTCTAGAAACAGATAACATCACTGAAATCTTGGCGAAAAATCGTGCAGAAACACTTGTTTGAACACCCAATTCTAATAAAAGGGCTTCCTGCACCTCTCATAACCTTTAGATACTTGAGGCAAGGTTCCGGCCACCTTCCAGGAGCAGGTGTCGTTGCTCTACAATGGTATTCTGAGAAATCCCGCAACTACTCTCCTTATTTCTCTGATGCAGATAGTCCTTTATATATGCTGACAATAAATCTCTCAATTCCTATGTAGTTCTAAACCAACGACAAGTTTAGCAGGCGGGTTTGTTTTCTTTAATACAGAGGATCTCGGGTTCCACATAATATGCAGCAAAAAACCTCATAAATATGGAAAAACTCTTAACTGCACATTTAACCCGACAACCTTTTACTATCAATGTTTTTCCCATCAACGTTTCCAATCGACAGATAGACTAAAAGCCCATACATCAAGCGCCCTGTGATAACCATAGACCCGATGAACTATTAACTGCAATATATAATATATCGCGTCCGGGAATCCATATCGCAAATCGCAATCGGTGGAAACCAAAATTAGTACAACATGCAACTGCTTCCCCTTTGTGAAATGCGATTGCAATATCGCAAATCACAACATAATTATGCAATTGTGATATATTGCACCGCAACTAGGACTTGCTTCAAGGGCTAATTCTTTCACCTTCTCATTTTGCGATGGATAATTGTGATTTGATCGCATTGCAACCATGGCTTGCTTGGGGCTGATTTTCCTTAAGTCGCGACCTCTTCCTTATGCGATCTGCAATATGCGGGACCAATGGTAGCCTGCCACTTGGTGCTTCCCCATTCACTGAGAGTTTGTTATGAAACCAACTCAAGAAAAGATAGAAAAGATAGATCAACGCCTTAGAATTTAGCCTCTTCGAGGGGGCAACCTCCTTTACATTACATAAATGAACAATTATTGGATGATACAAATGAAAAGACCTCCTTTCTATATATAGGAGTCTAAGGGGTCATAACATAATCAGAGCCGACATAACAATAATAATGTAAGAGCACAATAATAACAATAGTGGGCTTCTATGGGGCACATTAGTAACAATATGGGCACTACATGGGTACATCAATATAATAAGTGGGTTGTACTAATAACAATAAGGGGTTACACTAGTAGTATAGGGGCCTAACATGCCCCTCTCCTTCAAAAAGCGTTGTCCTCAACGCTTGAGTAGTTCTTGATGCTTTTTTATAAAATTCTTGTCCTCTCATGTGGAATCTTCAGCGGGTAAGTTCTTCCACTTGATGAGATACTCTGAAATTGATTGATTTCGTAGCTGTCAGGTTCTTGTTTCTGTGACTGCTCCAGGTTCCAATATGATTTTTCCTTCCTTTTCAATATCTGGCAATATTGTTTGAATTGGGATCTTTTGCAACTTTTGAATAAGTCGCCATACTTCTTTGTCCTTCTTCCATTCATCCCTTGCTTCGTTTATCTAATCTGGTTGGATAATAGAAATGGCACACAACAATGCTTCCACATCCTCATCCTTTCTTGAGAGTGCATCTACTACCACCTTTTGCTTCCCTTTTTTGTAGATGATTTCAAAGTCATAACCCAACATCTTTGTGACCCACTTTTGTTGCTCTTCATAGGATAATCTTTGTTCTAAAATGTATTTAAGGCTATCATGATCCGTTTTTACCTTGAAGTGTCTTCCCATTAGGTAGGGTCGCCATTTCTTAAGTGCATGGATTATTGCCAACATTTCCTTCTCGTAAATAGCTTTATGTAAAAACTTTCCCTTGATTGGACGACTTTCGAAAGCAATGGGTCTTTCATCTTGCATTAGAACAACACCAATTCCATTTCCTGAAGCATCACATTCCATAATAAATTCACGTTAGGCCCCTATACTACTAGTGTAACCCCTTATTGTTATTAGTACAACCCACTTATTATATTGATGTACCCATGTAGTGCCCATATTGTTACTAATGTGCCCCATAGAAGCCCACTATTGTTATTGTTGTGCCCTTACATTATTATTGTTATGTCGGCTCTGATACCAAATGTTATGAAACTAGCTCAAGAAAAGATAGAAAAGATATATCAACGCCTTAGAATTTAGCCTCTTTGAGGGGGAAACCTCCTTTACATTACATAAATGAACAATTCTTGGATGATAGAAATGAAAAGACCTCCTTCTATATATAGGAGTCTAAAGGGTCATAACATAATCAGAGCCGACATAACAATAATAATGTAAGGGCACAATAATAACAATAGTGGGCTTCTATGGGGCACATTAGTAACAATATGGGCACTACATGGGTACATCAATATAATAAGTGGGTTGTACTAATAACAATAAGGGGTTACACTAGTAGTATAGGGGCCTAACAGAGTTTCTGCCACATCATCTCCTCTTGCCACTTGTCCAAGTCAAACATAAACTTTGACTTTCTCTAACTTCTTCATATGAACTCGGATTTCAGTGTAGTTCGTATTGTTGGAATCAAGATGACGATAACTTCGATCCAATGCTAAGTTTATATAAATTCTTCCACTTTGAATTTTTGAGCCTTTTACCATGCCACTGGTACTTTTTGAAGATCTACCTGGATCAGGAAGAGACCTGTGAAAAGGTATGCAATAATGTGTCCTACATCAGTCGAAGCGAAACAGGACAAGAATGATTATTTTTGAAGATAAATTTTGAGCAACGGGTCAAATAGATGAAGGGAATGATGGAAGTATATGAGCGACGATTGATACAGGAAGTAGAGGATAAAGGAATCCCTTCAACAATAAAAGGCATGACAAAAAGGTTTACCAGACAACTTTAGACTCATGAACACCAAAGTGTGTTAGGGTACAAGGATGCAAGAACATTGGAGTATGTAGGTTAAACTCATAGGATGGTCAGGTTCATCTGAGAGGCTGACAAAAAGGATGTTTTTCTAAGGGAGTGCAATGTTCAAGGGAATGGCTGCTACCAAAAAAATATTTTTGAATATAGACATAGAGCCATTGTCCTGTCCAATTTTCCCCCTCTGATTAAGTTTAACGAGTCCAGACGGGTAAACCGGTGGTATTTTCATATTTAGAGAGTCTGAAAAGATCGTAAAGAGAAACTCTAGGGGGGTCCCTTTGTCATAGTTAATAACCGGGTGCGACAAAGGTTTAACAGTATACCCGACATAGTTCCTTTTCGTAAGTTATTCTATTGAATCTGGATAAAGTGATAAACCTATGCTATATAGACGTTTGCCTCATTTTGTTATGAGTACGAGGGGACGAAGTAAAATCAATATTCTTCATGAAATTTTAATGAGTCACGTGAAGACAAAATCAATAAATATTCATCAAATTTTAATGAGTCAAATGAAGAAAACTGAATAGATCTTCATCAAATTTTAATGAGTCAAATGAAGAAAACTTGATGTATCATTTTTAATTTAATGAGGGAGGAAAAAGAGATAAAATAACTGCTCATGCCTGCTTCATAGATTTAACGAGCCTGAAGAAGGGAAAAAAATAAGGAATTTTTCAGTTTAAGAGTGAGAAAAGGTCCAAAAAAGAAAGCGCTCATATCATATTCGTAGGAGTTTTATGAGCCTAAAGATGGAAACTCGGGGATTTTTCATTTTAAGAGTGAGAAAGAGTCCCAAAAAATAACACGTACATATCTTCTTTGTAGTAGTTTAATGAGCCCAAAGAAGTAGACTCAAGGTTTTTAGGATTAACGAGCAAGAAAAATACCATAAAAAGAATGCTCAAGCTTCTTCGTAGTAGTTTAACAAGCATGAAGAAGGATACTCGACGATTTTTCGGATTAACGAGCAATAAAAATACCATAAAAAGAATGCTTGGTGTTCTTCATGGTAGTTTAACGAGCCCGAAGAAGGAGACTCGAGGTTTTTTCAGATTCACTAGAAAGAAAAATACCATAAAAATAATGCTCGATACTTCTTGATCTCGTGCTTGACAATACAAGGGTCTATGCCATGCATTTCCTCTAAGACCAAGGGAAAACATCACAGAATCCTTAAAAGGGTAGGTGAAGCTCGCAATTTCCTCAGGATTGCAGTTAGCTCCAATCTAAATGCTTTCCACGATACTGTTCTGATCGAGATAGTGATGGGCATAGTCTTTGAAAGATTGCCCAAGTCCCCTTTCGCATCAATATTTTGGATAGTCGTATAAATTGAGGGAACAATCTTGAGTGGTTTAAAAGATAGGATTTTTACAAATGTTGCGTCCGAATTAGATATCGAAATGCAATGGTGAGGGGTTTGCCAAGGCTGCTCCTCTAAAGGCATGATCTCTTGAATAACTTCATCCGTAGGTGGGACTTCACCGAGGATATCATTAGAAGGAGCCGTGATGGGAGAGGTTTTCTAATGTTGCTCTTCTAAAGACAAGATCTCTTGAATAGCTTTGTCCGTAGGTAGAAGATCATTAGAGGGAGTCATTATGGGAGGGGATATGGTATCGTGGGTCATAACCAAAGTGACAAAAGAATTAGATGCAAATTGAATGGCTTGGTAAGCCAATTCGACTAGTGACAATGACATTTTTTCTCCATAAGGTTCAATTCCAGAAGGGGCAGAGAGGATCCAAGGATCGTTTTGGTCATGAAGAATGGTGGAGACCATAGAAACCATCTGTGGAACCTCGGACGGTGGGAGAGGAAAGCAACCATTCAGGGAAGAACCCTTCAGAATACTGATACCAATAGTGACATAAGAGTCAATAATTCCACCCACTAACGGTACAGTGCTGCTAGCCAACGGGGAGTAATTTGGGTTGAAGAAGGATAGCTAGTCCACCGCGACTATTCTCCCATCTAATGGAAATAAGATGAGGCAAAAAGTCAAAGACACGATGGCAGTCATGGCATAAGTTCAACTGTGACCAAAAGAAGATTATAGTCAAGGTTTTGATCTACAACTTCAATGTTCATCGTTACTATTTTCCCACTCAGAGTGATGGGGTGGTCGGCAAGGTAACCTTTTGGGATGAATGTATGGCCATTAAATGCTTTAAGGGAATTTGATGGTGAAGAAAGGGTTGGAGAACCCAAGGAAATCCAACATGATGTAGACATGATGGAGGTCGAAATGACTTCGTCAATGATAGTTCTATGTACACCTCATCCTTTCGAAAACAAAATCACCTGAAATGCAAGTTGGTGGGAAAGGTGGGGTTTACATTTCTCCATGTTGAATATTTCTAGCATGGAATCCTGAGGGTCAACCGCACCAATAGATGAAAACAAATCTTTCCATTGTGTTGGACAAGTTTGCAATACTTCGAGTGTAGACATAGCTGACGATGCTTGCGCCAAGTCTTCTACAATATTGTAGTGTTGGGCAGCACGTGCAGATGTATTATGTGTTGTGTGACGAAGTGCTCTTTTTTGGGAAAGAATTACAAGATCAGAAACAGGCCTTTCGATATGAAGATCATTGGGCAGAAGTGGGTTTGAACTCGAGGTAGTGTCCTGAGCATTAGCGATTGGAGCTCCATAAGTTTTGGCTCACGTTTTAAGATCAACCATTTCAAAGGTGTAAACGGTCGACGATCCTTCACCAAAGGAAGGATGATTTGAACTTTCGTTGCCCCCTTGCAGGGGTTGGGGCATGTTCTTAATAAGATGTTGCTTCTGCTAAGCAGGGAAAGGGTTGTCACTGTAGGACCACGGGGGCCTACCCACTGTCCTTTTGAGTGAGAATATATGTGCATTCTTAGAGACGTGGACATCTATGTGTCATATGGTCTTCCACACAGATTGTGCAAGGGAACTTGACAATGTTGTCCTTTCCACTGTCAGGTGGTGCAACAACTTTATGCTTGGGGTTGGATTTCTTTGCTAGCTATTATTTAGAAGAAGAGGTATTTTTATTATTCTTCTTGCTCTTGTTGTTGGTTTTTTGCGTAGATTGCACAAATTTTACCATAGTGGTAGGAAGAGCATTCGGTTGGGTAGGAGTAGTAGGATCAATAGACAACCGAGCAATGTGCCCACTAAGTTGTTTTACAGTAGACCTAGAGGTAGCACCAATGATACCGTCAGCGTGCACGTCGGGTTGCTGAGTAGTGGGAGCATTGGAAGTTCTGGGGGCATTGGGTATACGTTGTATAATGTGCTAGACTACGAATAAATCAAATCTAAGTGCTAGGCACGATGAATGGATTAGTCTTCAGTGACCGAACCAACTAAGGCAACGTTGTTGGCGATTTGGGGAAGAAGAGATTTACATAATCAAACTACTAATAGATAATCCAGAATGGGGGATTTGACTAGCCTCCACCTACGTCTCCATTCATGAATGTGATCAGAGATGTGGGTGGAGGTGTCTTGACATAAGGTAGTAAGAAAAATTGTCCTAGTTTCGTAGCGGATGGGCAACTGAAAGTGCTTTAAAAATTCCATCACCAAGGCAACAAAGGTAGTAACTAACACGTGTGGTAACTCAATGTACCATTTGGCGGCATTTCCAGTGAGGGTGTGTGGGAAGAGCCGGAGCTAGATACTGTCATCCACCATGGAGTTTGATACGTGCCATAGATGATAGGCGGTGACATGTGTACCCAAATCATCCCCTTGTTTTCCTTCAAACTTTGGGATGTCGGTAGGTATTTTGTGCGGGATTGGGGGAAAATGTATGTTATGGGAAATGGGGTCATTGGTTAGTTTGTACAGATTGGGTATGTCGAGTGTTGTCAAAAAAGGAAAAGCATTTGGTGCCCCTGAGTTTGACCAAGGTGCTAACGAATGAATTGAGGGGCCTCGAGGTCCACTCATCATATTGTTTCCAATGGAGTACATAGGGTTTGCTGGATAATAGTTTCCTTGTAGTGGTGGAATAGTCATATAGGGCGATTATCCATATGGGACGTTAGGCTGGGGGATATAAGCTTCATTGCCCCCAGGATAAAAATTTCCCCCTTGACTCATTTGAGGTTGAGCAAGGGGTGCCCAAATGGAATGAGGAGGACCGGGTTGAGGGATCCTACGAGCCACGTAGTTGGCCATAGGCACATGACGGACACTGGGGTAGTGTACACTTGGAGGTTTTATGTCCATTAATGACGGTCTAGCTTGTCCTATAGGTAGAGGGGGAATAGTAATGCTCCCTGTCGGTATGTGCATGTTGGGAACCTTGGCCCCTGGTATTTGAGCCTGGGTGTTTTAACTAAACAGGTAATTCCAACCAAAGGGATTACTGAAGGGACCCATGATAACAATGTTATTTGGAGCACCAACCAAAGGTCCAGGAGCAGACACAAAAGGGGTAGAAATTGGTATGTACGGGGTTCCACTCATGGTAGGTGTAACTTAGTTTTTCGGACTTGGCATAGTTTGTATAGTGGGGTAACCAATCAATTGTGTATTACTAACTATTGACTGGGGAAGTGAGGGTCGACCAAAGTTATCCACAAAATCCATGACCCATTAATTGCTGAGGGAATCGTGGATGTAGGTACACTCGAAGAAATGGTAGGTACAAGTGCTACCTGAATCAGCATTGGTCCCAAAGGATCAGTGAGAGGAGGATTATAAGGAGGTACAGATACTTCAGTGAAAAATTCCTCTGGCATTATAACGTCTTGGGATGTATTATTTGATTCGATGTTAGATATTGGAGACTGATTACTCGAAGAGGGGCAATCAGGATCACCAAGGCTCGACGGATCCTCCGTAGTTAGCGGAGGCATACCTTGTTGTCACCGAGATTGATGACAAGGGCCATATGTAACCACGGTGACCAATATATTATATATTAAAAAAATTAGTGATATTGATTATACTCTCAGTGATAACAACCCAACACCTAAAAAATAAAAAATACTCTAAAAGTCAATCACCAAGCAGTCAGGGGATATGACTATGTCTGATAACCACTGTTTGCTGGAGATGAACCCAGTATCACAATGGCTAAAAGAGAGAGATGGCCAAATTTACAATTATGATTACTCTTGAGCTTCACCCAAACCTCAGATTAAGGGGCCAAGTACTCTCATGAAGATGATCACCCTCCCAAAAACCGAAGAGAAAGTAGGTTCCTCTATTTAAGTACTAGGGTAGCCCACCCTAGTCACCTTATGTTTGTCCCTAAAAAAGTTTAGCCACTATGGTTACCTCAAGTCACAGACACTGCCGGAGGGACATTGTCATAGATAGTACGCTGTGTGGGTAGGATACTTGAGTCCTTTACTCAACTCCAATATCCTTGAAGGGATCCCCGATACACAGAATACCCAATGGAGATGAAATCAAAGGCACACTACCTTCTCTCATATTCCAATGTTGTCTCGCATTTAACTCCACTTTGACTGGAGCGGTCCTGGATAGTATAAGTGTAGTGGGATTTTTCCCTCTTTAACGATACTAGTCTTAGTTTTACGATCTTGGGTAGTTAACTCACAACTTCCTAGCCCAAGTTCCTAGCCTAGACTGATATGTGTGTATACTCAAAAGAGTTGTTGATTATTTTTATAACAAGATATATTTTAGAGGTACTTTATTAATGTATTCACAATGGGTGTTGACATATGGAGTTTTGTGAGACTCTGACATAAACCATGTAGAAAATGATTTTCAATTTCAATTCAATGAATGAATTATTTCTACAAGGAGAGAATCATTTATACATCAATCAACACCATGCATCCAATACAGTAAACACTAGCACAACTTGCAGACATGCAACACTCTCTAACAACTAACCCAATATACAGATGCAAAATCTAACCAACTTAAAACATAAAAAACTTTAAACATATTTTTATTTTCTTTTCATGAAAAACATAAGCGCTTAAGCTATTTTCTTAAAAAAGAAAAAATTCTCAGGAAATAGGAAACCGGACACAAGTGCACAATTGGCGATCCTTAAAAAGACCATAGGTAGCTGTCAGGCGGAAAGAGTCGATAGTGCGGACACAACCAACCTCCCTAGGAGCCTAAGACTCTCTAGTGACAAACAAGACAAATAAGAGCAATCCTTCTCTAAACATGCATTTACTATATAAGAAATCAAGTGTTTAGATCCTACCTGTAGTCCAACGCTGTTGTAGCAGTCCAGCCTCACTGATCCGGATGAGCTCCTCCTTCACTTTGAAACCTGCATCCACTAACAATCAAACGATTAAATAGCACTTGATAATCTCATAGAATAAAACATATTTAACACATAGACCAAGGAATACATGAAACAACTCATAAATAACAAGTTATTGAGAAGAATGGACTCATTTGCATTAATAGGAAACAAAAGGAACAATTACAACCTGAGCCTTGGTGTTGTGAAAGTCCCTCCCAGGGTCCATCAAGAGTTCTCCTTTACTTTGACAAATCTCACTCACTTCCAAATAGAACAAGCAAAGATGGCAATCTCTCCTCACAAGCTTCTAAATGGGAGTCCTAATTCCAGCAGCATCTACCCTTAGAAATGTTTAGCTTCCAACCTCCCCTCCTTCTGGCCCAATGCCTGTATTTATAGTGCTCTAGAGGAAGTTATTCAGGTCCACCATCAATGGGATAATCCCCTCTTTGGATGGGATAGCTCCCTTATTGATGGGATAAGTTCCTCTTTGGTAGGGGTACATGAACCATCTGGAGGTGCTCAATACACGTCGAACAACCTTCTAGAATGCTCTAGAAATGACCACAAGTAACTTTTTAAAGATGAAACTTGCGCATTTTGACCTTTACAAGGGGACGCACCTGCCCCTTTACATACAGAGCGTACAAGTACACAACTTTTGTGAACATTGGGTGCGTACCCGCAGGTAAGGTTGAGAGAACCTGCGTACCCAGAGATAAATACATTTATAAAGACTTTCTCTCTTTTTGGAGTCTGACATGGAGAGCAGAGGCATAAGACTTGCCTAAGAGGATAGCATGACTGTTGATAGAGCCATACTAACTGTAAATAGTCATGGTGACATTTTTTAGTGTAACAGATTGACCCCTAAAGTGCGAAGCCTGTAGTAGATTAGGGTTTTGTATTATCTAGGAAGGGTGAAGTGCTTTATCATTTCAAGGATTATCTCGTGGAGAGCCTGGTCAGAACCTACAATTTTCAACACAAAATACATGTATAAGATTATATCATCACTGAGGTAGGCATTCCCATACTCAGATCAAAACTTTAACTAACAGACTAACTACTCTGATACAGGAATGATCTTGCAGTACATCATAATTATAGACTTTTGTAGACACAGTATGGGCGCAGCCATCTGTTTATGATTAGTCTACTTAGATAATGAATACAAAACTCCTCGCAGCCTGGATGGTGGAAACTAGATCCAGGGTCTTCATTTCTGCTTCCCGAATTGGTACGATTCTAGCCATGCGAATAAATGAGTTGATGTCGAACATGGTAGAAACCACTTGATTACTAGTCGATGATGTAAACTGTTAACAAGTGTGAGAGAGACCACCGGTAATGTCAATGGTTCTCAAAGTACCCAGTACAATCCATGAGATGTGAATGAATGAGTTGATGTCAAACATTTCACAGAATCCTTCGATCGAAAGTCAATGATGTAAACTGACGTCAAAGGCGAGAAACCTGCCATTGATGCATGCAGACTTCAAGGTACTGACGATTTCTAAGTCATCTCTCTAGATAATGTGCTGATGTCGATAGAAAGCGACCCATTGCAGGCAAGCCCACAACACGAAATCATTGTTCAAGTTGAAGAAATGTTGCTGTAAGGACTGACTCAGGGATGGTCAAATGGACGACAAGTATTTTGCAGATGAAAGTTTATTTTCAGACCTCTTGAACACATAACGACACAACAGATGGCTTGGTGACGAATGACTCAAAGTTAATCCCCGGAACCCAGCTGAAGACTTTCAATGTGGTTTGATCAACTTTTAAGGCAAAGGATTTCCCAACCCAGGTGAACGGAAAGTGTCGTGTTCAAGAGTGGTGATAAGGTTCTTCTGTAACAAAGGATAACAAATAGGTTCATTCTTCTCTCTTTTCCCCCACCATTTCTGGCAAGTACCTCTTTATTTTTAACAAGCTTGAGGAGGATAACATATGCTTGATTATAAGCTCATCCTTCGGATGAGTCCAACCTAGTTTTGATTCGAACCCTAGGAAGGAGTGGTTCGTTCCTGTTTGTAATTGAACAGGTCCTTTACTGTGAAATTTTAACGAGCCCAGTATAGGAGAAACTCGGCGTTTTTCAATTTTAGAGAGTCTGAAAAACTTAAGAAGACTCCAGGTTGAACTTTTTCGTAAATTTGTGTCCCCCAAGCCCGAAAAAGTATAAAATAATACTCGGGAGAACCGCTTGATCTTGCGACCAAGGAGTACTTTCATGATTAGTGTCTCTGACATGAAAAGTAAAAAGCGATCAAGGACACGTCATTTTATTTCCAGTATCGAGTTTGAAACGACAAAAACCCGGCAACCTTTTCCTGTTTTTACGGTCAGAAAAGGGTTATAAGGGGACCGTCTTGCTTCATTTTTTAACGAGCTTGACACAAGACAAGGAACTATGCTCAAAAAGTTCGCATGCCCCCAGCATAACGATGCAAAGTGAGGTACATGCCCCCCAGGCTTCATTTCATTCAACCAGCTGGATGGAATGAAGGTTTACTTTCAAGATTAAACTTGAAAAGGGAGTTGTTTCATTTTTAAGGAGGTTGACACAAGAAAAGAACTATCCTCATACCTGATTCATTTTTTAATGAGGTTGACTCAGTAACAGGAACTATCCTCAAACCTGATTCATTTTTTAACGAGGTTGACTCAGTAACGGGAACTATCCTCAAACCTGATTCATTTTTTAACGAGGTTGACTCAGTAACAGGAACTATCCTCAAAACCCTACTTTCTACAATCTACCTACATATCCTAAAATCTGCCTGATTCATTTTTTAATGAGGTTGACTCAGTAAAAGAACTATCCTCATGCTAGCCTGTTTCATTTTTTAACGAGGTTGATACAGGAAAAAACTATCCTCGCGCCCTGATCATGGCTTCCAACTGGAAGAAAGACATGTCAATGGACGCACCTTGATCATGGCTTCCAAAAGGTCTTCATCAGAAGGAAGAATAGTTCTCTGGAAGGAACACATGTCAAGGGACTCAAAAGGGATAAGAACATCGTGTTCAAATAATCCCATAGAGTTTTCCATGTCAATTACCGGATCTACATCAACAGTGAGAGGCTCACTTACATCGGTAACTGAAAACATGGGACCAATTGCCACATAATTAACCCGTGGTAGGGTAGATACCACTTTAGAATCAGGAACATTTAGGGGTGTCTTATTATTAGTAGTTGAGACAAGACTAGGGAACGAAAGCTGGTCTACAGTCACAATATTTCCATTGTGAGGGAAAGACATCACACGAAAGAGTGTCGATACAACAGCTTTCATTGCATAAACATAGTCTCGCCCAAGGAGTAAATTGAAATCCAAGGGACCTCGAACTACCATAAGATCAATACAGACAGTTTTACCTTCCAAGGTAATAGAAAACTTAGGAAGGATCCCTAAAGGTTCACTAATGGTTATGTTAAAAGCTTTCAGATTCTGCGTAATAGGCGCAAGCTGAGGGGAACCCAAAGCTTTCCAAACAGTTGAGGATAAAATACTAACAGAAGCACCTTCATCTACCTGAGTACGATGTATGTCCCTACCACCAGCCTTGGCAATGATTTGGAAAGGGACGGAGGAAGGAAGACGAGGTTCTGTCAGTCTATTCCAATCAAAGGAAAAAACCTCAGTACTTGGAGGGGGTTCTGTAGAAACAGATGGAATGCCCCCCGGCATAGAAGAATCTGATGTAACAAGAAGAACCTGAGCGGTATGAAGTTCACTCTCTAAATGGAAAGTGGGATCGACCGAATGTGAAATTGAATCGACCACGTGATCAACTAATGGATCATCAACCTGAGTGACATGAGTTTCACTCTCCAATGGAAGAGTGTGATTGACTGTACTTGAATTTAGATCAATCACTCCGTCAGTTGACGGTAGGTTGGGAGAAAGTTTACGGTAACCAGTTGGAAATTCTTGCTGTGGAACAGTAAGTTTTTCCAACAATGTTGAGGCTTCATCCATGTGAGGGCAAATGTGAGTTTGATGACTCCCTTTGCATAACTTACAAGGAAACCTAACTTTACCCTTTTTCCCAGGAACCTGACTATCACTGGTTGATTGATCAATAGAAAGTTGATGAGATTTTTCTGACCATACTTCCAAGACCTTTGGAATACTAGGACAATTGACAAGGAAGTGGTCACCCTTACAAAGCCTACAAGGGTATTTGGGTTTACGATGCATGTCGGAGTTTTCCTCAACACAACTAACACTTATAGCCATGGTTGGTTGGTTGACTTCTTTCTTATCTTGCTTCTTCTTCTTCTTCCCTTTCTTCTTCTTCTTAGCCTCCTAGTTACTAGCATCAAGGCTTTTACCAGGCGAAGAGGAAGAAATGGAGGAAGAAAAATTAGGCGAAGAAGGTAAAGGGTCAACAGAAGGTTGGTGATGTTGAGATGGTGAACTCTGTTGAGGTGAAGCATCCGGTTGAGGTGGAACAATTGGAGTACTTTGGGCCAACGAAGTTGAAAATAACCATATCGGTAATCCTATTGTAAATCCAGGTAATGACAAAGTAGCCATATAAGGAGGACCAACATTTCCAAAGTAAGGAAAAGTACTAGGATTCTCGTTAGGAGGGGTTCCTAGGTTGGTAAATTCTGGAGCATTTGCCATTATATTCAACTTCAATGAATTTTATTAACAATTTTTAACCAAAATTAACAATTCACAATTCACACCTAACAATTAAAATTCACAATTCACACCTATGGTCTCTAAGCGTAAAAACAAACAAATTAACACACACTATCAAATCTAGGAGTCAAACCATACACAAACAGTAACCTTCCGGACCGAAAACACTAGTTGGGGATGAAATCCAACATCGCAGAATTCAGTACAGAAGTGGCAGGTGGAACAGTTACCCCGGCAACCTGCTTAATGAATAGACTGGACCAAGTTCCTCCACTTTAACCGTCTCGAGTGAAGTGAACCCCCCAGAAAATCCAAGTGAGTCTAGCCGACGTCTGCTCCAGGTACAGTGGGATCTTCCCTCCACCGTCACCTCGGGTAGAATCCTAAAGATAATGGTTACTAAGGTTACCAACAACAACAAATGCACCTGGGGGAACAGTCTACACTCCGACAGCACGCAAGGGCAGAGTATCAAGCTCAATCCCCTTGCCGGCTCCTTGACAATAATCCAAGGTTTACCGACAAGTGACCCCTGGCTCCTCGACAATGGTTAATCCGAGGTTTACCGTTTGTAATACGTGCGTGTCTGGCGTCGTTCCCAACGAGGGAGGATTGATCCCCTCACTGGTTCGGACACGAGCTCGTGCTTCTCCTTTAAGAGGAGCTTTCCCAGAGTACAAATGAAACAGTTGGATTTATCCTACCACAAGATGAGCTACTTGTTTGGTTTTGCTGTCTTGGAGAGTTAATTACTCTCCTACTCCAAGACACTAGCCTAAGCTATGTTGGTGTTTCAGAGCCCTAGAAATGTAAAAATTACTAGATGAATTTTAATTAAGCGCTGTGTTATTAAGGTTGTTATTACTCAAATGGGTAAATGGATACGAAACCAATGGTGTTATGACCCGACTCAACTGAATGCAATCGAATATGATAATGTAATCCTTTCAATTCGATGAATCCTAACTAAAGTAAGGAGAGAGTTTCCATTCACTTCCAACAATGCAAAAAATTGATCACTAAGAGAAAATATAACAAATTCTCTAATGCACTAATTTCATCAAGAAAAACTAATGCAAATCAATTCCAAACCATTTTTTTTATTTTTATTTTTGTGTAAATTCAAATCAAAGAAAACTGATCTAAATCTACGATTGATTTTTCAGAGTGTAAACTATGCAATTGTAATCTATGCACAATTCACTTGAAAAGTATGCAAATGTAATCTATGCACATTTTTCATTCATATTTTGAAAATGAGAATTCTAATTATGCAAATGTGATCTATGCAAGAGAATTCTAAAACACAAGATGATTCTAATGTAATCTAAGAACCAATCAAGTGCAAGTCGAGAAAATTGGGTGAGAGTTCCAAAGATCAAAAAATAAAAACACTCAAAGGCGATTAACACTCATACACAATTTAGCCCCCCCCGGCGAATGAGGGGGAAATTTTTTTGCAAAAACAAAAGCAAAAAGATGCAAAATTGTGAAAAGACTGAGAGAAACCTCTAAGTAATGACCAAAGGAAAACAAATCAAGAATTTCTCAAGAAAGAGACTCAAAACACCCAATTGATGAAAGCTTAGAGCAGAAATGCCAATGAAACAAGCCTAGGTGAAGATTTATGGCAGGTAACCAGTGGATCTGGGCAGAAAAAACAAAGAAAAAGCAAAATCTAAGAGAAAAAATGCAAAAAATGGAATTTTCTTAAATTTTAGCAGGGGACGCAGGCAACCCCTTAAGACAGGTGCGGGCCCGCTCTGTGCACACAGCGATAGTGCGTACAGGGACGCACTGTGCAATACTCAGAGGGTGCGTCCTACTGGAAAATTCAAGAAAAACTAAATCTAATTTAATCCTAAGCTAATCCACCCAAATACAAGTTCACACGGCCAAAAACCAGAAAAATAAACCAATTTTCTCAGAGGAAAGTTCATTCAAAGGAAAATTCATTCTCATTCATGGAGTCCCCAGTGGAGTCCCCAATTTGTCAGGCGGAAAGAGTCGATAGTGCGGACACAACCAACCTCCCTAGGAGCCTAAGACTCTCTAGTGACAAACAAGACAAATAAGAGCAATCCTTCTCTAAACATGCATTTACTATATAAGAAATCAAGTGTTTAGATCCTACCTGTAGTCCAACGCTGTTGTAGCAGTCCAGCCTCACTGATCCGGATGAGCTCCTCCTTCACTTTGAAACCTGCATCCACTAACAATCAAACGATTAAATAGCACTTGATAATCTCATAAAATAAAACATATTTAACACATAGACCAAGGAATACATGAAACAACTCATAAATAACAAGTTATTGAGAAGAATGGACTCATTTGCATTAATAGGAAATAAAAGGAACAATTACAACCTGAGCCTTGGTGTTGTGCAAGTCCCTCCCAGGGTCCATCAAGAGTTCTCCTTTACTTTGACAAAGCTCACTCACTTCCAAATAGAACAAGCAAAGATGGCAATCTCTCCTCACAAGCTTCTAAATGGGAGTCCTAATTCCAGCAGCATCTACCCTTAGAAATGTTTAGCTTCCAACCTCCCCTCCTTCTGGCCCAATGCCTGTATTTATAGTGCTCTAGAGGAAGTTATTCAGGTCCACCATCAATGGGATAATCCCCTCTTTGGATGGGATAGCTCCCTTATTGATGGGATAAGTTCCTCTTTGGTAGGGGTACATGAACCATCTGGAGGCACTCAATACACGTCGAACAACCTTCTAGAATGCTCTAGAAATGACCACAAGTAACTTTTTAAAGATGAAACTTGCGCATTTTGACCTTTACAGGGGGACGCACCTGCCCCTTTACATACAGAGCGTACAAGTACGCAGCTTTTGTGAACATTGGGTGCGTACCCGCAGGTAAGGTTGAGAGAACCTGCGTACCCAGAGATAAATACATTTATAAAGACTTTCTCTCTTTTTGGAGTTTGACATGGAGAGCAGAGGCATAAGACTTGCCTAAGAGGATAGCATGACTGTTGATAGAGCCATACTAACTGTAAATAGTCATGGTGACATTTTTTAGTGTAACAGTAGCTTCCCCAACCAAGGAATTCACATAATAGACTGTTGATCAAGATATTTGCTGGCTAACACACTTTAGGAGAAGCTATAGAGTGTTAGTGGCAGGACCAACACTCTATCTGCAAGCCAGCAGAGTGTTTTAACTCACTGGTTTGCACTACTGGGGTGAGTTAGGGGGGAAAAGCTATAAAATGAGTATTTTGGGGTCGGATTAAATGCTGAGCACCACATATAAGGTTATGAATAGTCCTGAGTGGTCAAAAAGGGAACCAAGAAGAATAAGAGGGCCTGGAAAGAAAGAGAGATCCGAGAACTTTGGAGGAGAAAACCGAGAACTAAACATAGTCCCCAATGGAGTCGCTAATTTTGTTATAGGTATTAATGCACAGGTGGTCATGGCTGGAATACCCTCAAGGATCTTTCCACGATCCAAGGTAGACCATTCAAATTAACTGCAGCTAAAACAAAGAAGAATATACATATCTATATTATTGCATGATATTCAAAGAAGGAAGGAAGAGATTACCTCAGATCTTGATGCAGTTTTGCTGGAGAACCCAATATAGCAAAGTGGAAGACCCCTTTGCTAGCTCCTAGATCAACACCTACATATAAACAAGACAGAGAGTAATACTATAGCATATAAACTCTGATAATCAAAGCATCAATACATAAAGATATGAAAATGACATGCATCTAAGCTACTCATAAAACAATGGTACTAAATCAACATGTAAGAAATCACGACATTGGCACCATTGAGTAGACAACACAACAATAGATCTATATTATTAAGTAGGAAATAATGATTACAACCATCTAGTGAATCAAGCTTCCCTTAATCCTCCAACTCCTTTCTCTCTCTCTCTTCTTAACCTCTTGGTAGTAAAGCAACTATCTCACACAAAGCTTCGGCAATTAGTTGACAATCCTTTGACCTCTTTCACAATGCCCAAGCCTCCAATATATAGATAATGAGAGGCTTATCCTTGCCAACTCTCTCATGAGTTCCCTTTGGAAAACTCTAGGATTTTTCCTTCCTTTCTTGCTATTTCCCCTTCCATTAGACTTCGTTAGGAATGTAAATATGCTTAGATAGGTCAAAGTTAGATGTTTCCTACTTTTTGGGTTGACATTAGAGTAAAAAGTCGAATACTAGTCAGTCAACCCGCTCATTTGACCTCTGAAATATCACAAAACTTGGTTGATGTTTTCTCTTCGGCAACACAGTGAGTTAGCCTATGGACTAACACCTTTGGCTCATGCACTGGGAGTGTTCTAACTCTTCCTGCTAGTTCCTAGGGAGCGTTACCTTGGAAAATAGGCCTGTGAACTTGGTCATGTCTTCAGCCAAACTATCTTTCTCCTCTGAGATGATGAGGAGGTCATTTTCCTGTATAACACATGGTATTCCTAGGAAGATAGTGTTAGACAGAGATGCCAAGTTCACTTCCAAGTTTTGGAAAGATTTATTTGTAGTTTTGGAGACTAAGTTGGCCTTTAGTACAACTTATCATCTTCAGATAGATGGACAGACAAAGAGGGTCAACATGATTCTTGAGGACATGTTGAGAATGTATGTTATGCATAAGCAGTGAAAGTGGGAAGAATATCTTCCAATGGTGGAGTTTGTGTATAACAATGGGTATCAGGAATCTTTGAATATGAGTCTGTTTGAGACACTTTATGGGCAGAGTTGTAATAATCCTATTAGTTGGAGTGATCCAGTGAACATGGTATTGATTGGACTAGACGTGTTGGTAGAGATGGAATAAGAGATACAAGTTATCAAGAAGAATTTAAAGGTAGCATAGAACAGGCAAAAGAGCTATGAAGATCAGCACAGGGTGTTTAAGGAGTTCCAAGTTAGGGAATAGGTGTAGTTGTGCATCAAGCCCAAGAAGAGCTCCTTGAGAATTGGATCATGTTCCAAGATGACACCTCAGTATTACGGGCCTTTCAAGATTCTTGAGAGGATTGGACCAGTGGCCTACCGACTTGCACTACTTTTGATAGTGAAAGTCCATGACTTTGTCCATGTTTCATTACTTAAGAAGTATGTGAAAGATTTTGATCATGTGATTAATTGGTTTGTATTACATGTGGAACCAAAATGATAATTCCAGTCAGAACATTAGTGCATTTTGCAGCGAAAGATGCCCATACTCTATAATCAAGTAATTGAGCAAGTTAAAGTATACTTCTCTATTCATTGGTTGAGCGGGTGTGCTTTGATATATGTTTTGATGTTGTGTTTTGGTTTTGTCTATATATACATATGTATGTAAATACTGCATCAAGATGTGTTATAAATCTCCAATAAGTGGTATGGTGTTCATGATATGTTGGTTATGTCTTCAGCAGTATGATATGATGTCAATGTTGTATCAATTTATGTTATAAAGCTTCATAGGAAGCATGTGTTTGTTGTTTTATGTGTCATTGAACGCTGAGGATGGCGTCAAACAAAGGGAAAGGGGTTTGTAACAACCCCTAGTTGATTTCCTATGTAAATAAATAAAAATAATAACCAAGGTCATGGGACATGTACTAGAACCTTAATGTTGGGAAAAAGCATAGTGATGGGGATCACTCGTAATTATTTTTATCGGAAAAAATGGCCTGATCAACATTTTAAGGATACCACCAGGTCAAGATCTATAACTTAGATCTATATCCATTGAATGGTGGCTCCAACTAGTTCTATTGGCTCCAGTTACCATTAGGGGAATTTTGAGGTGTAAAATGGGCTTCCTAAGGAAATTATAGAATGATAGTGGAAATAACAAAATAATATTAGATTACATCATCAAATTTTAGAGGGAAAAAGGAAAAAATTGTTTTTTCAACTCGTATTTTCAATTTATCTCCCTATGGGTTTACTGAAATTTTGAACGAAAACACTCGTTGGATGAAAAATTTGATTCCTCATCCAAATATTACCCATGTTGCATACTTTCGATGGACCCTACTACATGAAAAATGAGATAGGCATGAAAAACGTGATTGCAATCACATTTTTTCATGTATTTCTCATTTTTTGTATAGTAGGGTGCATCGAAAGTATGCAACATGGGTACTCTTTGAATGAGGAATTAAATTTTGCATCAAACGAGTACCCCTGCTCAAAATTTGATTAAAACCTTAGGGATATAATTTGAAAATACTAGTTGAAAATGTAGTTTTATTATTTTATTAGTTTTTAATATTTTTACTTTTTTACTCCAAAAATGGCGAATCATCTTCCATGGTTTATGACATCATATTGAATCCTATTGGTTCTTATAAAGTTTATTTTGGTTGTAAATTTTTCTTAGGAGGCCCATTTAGACCTCAAAATTCCCCTAATGCCCTTTCTCTATATCTATGTTGGCTTATAATATCTCTATTCTCTCACCAACAGAGAAAGAGAAATCGAGATGACTCTCTAGTTGCTATCTTGGCAAGAAAGTAATCCCTTAAGATGATTTGGGGCTCATCGAAACCACTTCTAGTGCTTTGCCTCTTCAAGAAGAGGACTTTTAGAAATTTGATCTTTAAACTAAAAGTAGATTCAACTCTATATTCCCTAAGACTATCTTGATTGGATGAAGGATTAGTGCTACATGCAACCAAGAGAAAGACTAATAATAACTGGGATTTTAGCATGAAAAGCCTATGATGAATATATGTATAAAGAAATAGTTCATTTAACTGACATTGTAATTATTTATCATGCTATGTTTAATAGATCAATTAATCATAACTACTGAATCACCAACATTAGGAAGTAGTTCACATAGTGTTAATGAAAACAAAAAATAATGAACCAATAGCATTAGGAATTAGTTCACATAACGTTATTGGTTATTAAATCGGGATAAGATAATAGATTTATGAGTAAATAGTTAGTCAAAAATATGATATTAATAAGTAATAGCAAGAGATAAATGATAACATATATTTGTACTTAAGATCAGATAGCTAATCTACAATATAAGAATCAGTGTTGATAGAAGTGCACAATATAAATTCCATAGACATAATTCTGCAACCAAAAGGAATTATATTTGTTATTAAAAATAATATTATCTTTATATAAACTAATCAAACCTCCTCTCCTTCCCAATACAATATTTGACCCTCAACAAGCCTCCTCCAAGTCGCAAACTTTGCTGATAGAAACAACAATTACAATAGTGGAAACCCTGCTCCTCTTTACACAACTTGTAATTGAAAGAGACCAAGACCCAATCACATAAATCACAAATGTGTGAAAGAATATCCTATTCTAATAATGCCTCTCTATTATTCTCTCTACTCTATCTCATGTCTTTTTCACCCTTGTCTCTATTGAGGAAATTGTATTTATATAGAGCTTAAGGTGAAATTGTGAAAATAATAGTAGCTCCATGTATCTCTCAAAAACCAAGATAATAAAAGAAATTAAATCAGGTGGTTTTTTCTTCTATTGAATCATGGGCCAAATGAATATCACCTCTGTTTGATAAAGTTCTCAGTTTAGCTTGTTGTTGAGTTCAATTTATTTTCTATTGATAACCACTAAGTTGATTGTCTGACAAGATCACGCTCTTCATGGTATTAGTCCTCGTTTAAGCGTTTTCTTTAACCTCCTTTGTCTATTTTGGTTTGGATCTCGACATGTGGTTGAGTAGCTGTTGATCGAATGATCTATTCGATTCGGCCCAGGTGTTTCCCTGTAATAGAGAAATCAAAATTAGCCATTTAAAATGACGGAAAACTCAATACACATATGAATTTTAATTATGCCCCAAGACCTTTTAATTTTAATTCAGTGGCTATAATAGTGGCCGGAGGATGATACACATGGAAAGAGCTTAGTGGTATTAGAGGTAAGCGCATTGGAACATTTTATAATGTGCACAAACCAAAAACGTCGATATTGGGAGGCTGCGATATGGAGCAGACATGATATTTTATTGAACTCCTTTTAAATAGTATATCGGGTCCGGATATTGGAGGTGAGTGGATTATCGAAAGTCATAAGTTAGAGGGGCATGTTGTAGCGGTAGATCGGGGGAGTGCCATATTAGAATATCGGTGATATATGAATATCAGAGTTTTTAAAATGTGTCTCAGTTGAAAATCTCAGATTGCTGATACTCGAGAGCAGAAGTAATGATGTGGAAGTGGGTCCTCTCTCTAATAAACTACAACCACTGTTAAATGGGCCCATGACTTATGATATCGGGGATTTTTAAAGGAATCTTCCGATATTGATAAGTTTCGACGTTCTGATATGTTACAACCACTTTATCAAAAGACCACATCCTCTTTATAATATAAGCCAAAGCCACTATTTGGAAAATAAAATAATATAGCCACTCTTAATGAAGATCTTGGTCTCGGGGGCTATGAGTTGCATGATACAAAATAAAAAATAACATTTACAAATATAAATATTTACAAAAAGTTAATTATTTACAAAGAGACAAAATTGTAAAATAAAAGGTAAAATACATTATATAAGGCCAAAGCAGTTAAAAATATCAAATCTTCAATTGGGCGCTATATGCAAACCAAATGTCCAAATGAGATCAAACGAATTTTGATAGAAAGGTAAAAGCAAATTGAACTCATTAGAGAAATCCAATTTCTCAAAATCGAATAATAATATGACAAATCATTCAATTAAAGGGTCCCCATAAAGAGAATTAAGTGAATAATTGGGGGGCAGGGTTTTGTTTTTACCACAACACAACGCCTAGTTGATTTCTTATGTAAATAAATAAAAATAATAACCAAGGTCATGGGACATGTATTCCAAGCTTAATTTTGGGAAAAAAACATAGTGATGGGGATCACTGGTAATTAATTAATGGCTATGGAAATTGGCAAAGGCATTGGAAAAGGAAAAGAGGCATTAATTGCTATTTTATTTATGAAAATAATGGAAAATAGGAGAAAAAGGAAGGTGAAAGGTCACATAGTTGCATGTGAGAAAAATTGAAGGAAAAATAGAGGAAAATGAAGAAAATAGAGGCCTCAATGATAAAAAGGCTTTTGAGGATTATTTCACAACTTTTGTTAGATCAATATTTGGCACTCTTATTCTATTCTCTCTCTCTCATTCTCTTTCACACTTAGATAAATCTTGGAGCATTGTTAGAGCATGTTTGGAGCACTCTAGTTTTCATTAGATTTGGAGAAAGAAGGAAAAGGAAAAGAAGGAATTCCCAAGGGGGCAGTGGGATAAAAAAGTACAACTAGATTTATTTGCAAGCACTGAGTTGCATGCATGATTTCCTTGTTATTTTTGTCATGCATGGTATATGCATGCAATTATTTGGTTATGATCTATCATTAGCATGGAGGATTTCTTAGATTGACAATGGTTTTTCCTAGGCTTTCCATTTCCTGGATAGCCATGGTGTTGTAGGTTTTTCCACTTGTTTTCTATTAGTGCTCAAGTTCCTAATGGTTTAGGGTTGAGTTACTAGTTCCTAGAGCCATTGGTAGGAACAAATGTTCTAGAGCTCTAGCATAACTTGGATTGAGTTACTAGTCCTGGAGCCTTGGTTGGAAAAATGCTCTTGAGTATTGGAAGGTTGTGGGTTGAATTATTAGTTCCTTGAGCCATGATTGGGAAAATCATTTTGGAGCCTTGGAAAACTTGGGTAGAGACCGATTTGGTTAGTGTTAGTGATGTCCAGCCATGAAGTGGAATTAGTAGTTGAGGGTCAAGGTGGTCTAGCCTTTGGAAGCCCTGGTTTGGATTTTTTTGGTTTATTCCATGAGATCCCACATTCATGTTTGGAATATAGCATGAGGATGATTAGATGAAAGAGATATTTGGTTCAACCCAATCTATGGTCGGGTGGCATGTGGAAGTCCCTGATTTGGTTGGATTCTACATATGTTAATAAGATCTCTTTTCCTCTTATATTTTCATGAGTAATTTTACTTCTTATTATGTGGCTTGATGGTTATTCTATCATGGTGCATATGTCACTCACTTGTTGGTTATATGTTGGTTATAAGATGTATATTGGTTATGGCTCTTGATGTGTTTTTATTTGTTAGTGAATGATTAATGAATGCATGAGCTGACAGATGTGGTTACAACTATTATGAGAGGGTGTTAAACCTTCTTGACGATTCTTAGATATGTATCATACCCCTATTTTTAAATATGCATTCATGACCTATAGATTACATGGTCACCGTATGTTTGATGAAATGACTCTCATGGTTAGACTTGGTTAGGTTAAGTTATTTATTCAAATTTGGTTGAATGTATTTTTCATCATGTTAGAAATGATTCTGGAAAGTATCACTGAGTTCTGGGCAATGATCTGGAGGTTGACCTAGAAACTAGGCTCAGAATTTGGGACAGTATGCTTGAACTGAACTTTTTGGATTGCAACTGATGGGTTGCAGGCTTATGCATGCGGTTGGAGGCTCCCAACTACATGGATAACTTGATGTGGAAGTGGTTTAGGGCTCAAATGAGGAAAAAAAGGGTTTTCAACTTAGGTTTTGGCCACCTGGGGTGGTCCCTCATCCTCTATTATATATATGATCTGAAAATGTATGATAATAGAAATAACCTAGAAACAACAAGATCTGAATATAGATAAGTTCTTCTATTTATTGATCAAACTCTTAAGGTATGGCAACACCATACATTCACTCCTTAAGGAAGGAGAACACTCCACAAGCCATATGCCTGTTCATACAATATTCCTTGACATTTCTCAATGGGGAGTCTCTAGCCTCTATATAGGCCTCATACATACAATACCATGGGTCATTACCATGGTTCCCTCAAAACCATCTATCTAATACCATGGGCTTATTACATTATTGTTAACTACTTATGGTCCTTTACATGATACGGGTTAACCACTTTATTTATTACTATGGCTCATACCATTATTACATTATTCCCTTGGGACCTCGCTCTGTACCCTATGCTTTCCCCCCTAGGTATACTACATTCCACCCCCCTTAAACATGTTTCGTCCCCGAAACATAAGAAGAACACAAATAATAAGATCTACTCAAAAGAGTAGTCTACTGGTACCATGCATGTGCATCTAGCCATCCAATAGAAAGGTGAACCCTTGATCTAGCCGTGTCTCGCTCACTTGAGATGGAAGTTGACCCCGAAGACTCTTCTGTGTTTTTGTGTTGTGGGTGGATCATCGCCCCTCTCTATCTATCATGCGGGGGTTGTTGTCCTTGTTGCTAATTCGTTGCCATCTTGTGGGGTGATGTGGGTGGAGATATGCTGAAGTTTTAACCAACAATGTATTTTTCTTTAACTCACCACCTAATGAAGCCTGATTGGTATCTGGTACATGTTGTGGTGCCTTCTGTTTTTGCTTATCTTCCAATATTACTTCAACCACGGGTTCCTCATCTGATGTATCAGTACCTGTAACATTTTCTGCTTCAGCCTCCTTGGACTCTGGACTCTACCTGTTTTTCTAATACTTGGTTTGATGTTTGCTTTTGATTGTTGACCATCAAAGTTTCATTATTTGATGTGTCAGTGTCCTTGGAGCTTTATGCTTTTTCCTCCATAGTCTCTGCTTGGGTCTTAATGAAGATATCCTGCAATGTAATTTTTTTCTTTTTATACCAGAGCTTCATGAATTTCTTCTGCACATTAATATTGACAGTACCCAAAGATTCCATCCAAGGATATCCCAAAACAACATCCATGTTATCCATATCTAAAGTATTAAAGTCACAATGCAACACATACTTATCCATATAAAGCTTCAAATATTTATAAACTTGAACATCCTTATTATCAACCTATGTGTTTTTAATGTGTTTTGCTGGAACTTGCAATTTTTTTGCCAGATTAACATTGATAAAATTATGCTTGCAACTAGGATTTATAGAAATGATGATTTTCTCCTTCTGAATACATCCATGAACCTGCAATAAGGAGATACTAGTAGAAAATAACCCCTTACATGTCTCATTCCCTAGTTTTCTAGCATGAGACCATTTGTCCAAAAGGAGTTTTTCAAATTTTTTATTCGAAAGTTTGGACAACTGCTTTTTGTAAAGTGAGTTCAACCATTTGGTAGCCTCATCCTGGAAACCAAGCGATAATAAAACTTTCCAATGTTTCCCATATGTGAACTTTTGACTTTGTATGAATTCTTCAATAGTAGGGCTATCATCTTTTTCTGTAAAAAACATCTTGCTAGATGGCACGAAAAGAAAAAAAAAATCCACAGTTCGGTCAATATTTCTCAGAATATTTATTATGACTTGTTTTTAGAAATGGAACAACCATTCTGCATCTTCCCATGTGATAGAAATCCTGATCTAGACACTGGAATTCCAGATTCGCGCTGCAATTGTCCTGCCGTCACAAAAAATTCTAAAAAAAGAGCTGATTTTTAAATCAGCGATATCTCCCTCATCCAGACTCCGATTTGATTGATTTTTTTTTTTTTTTAAATTGAGTATTTTTTTGCAAAGAACCCAGATCTATAATTAGATTCTGCAAATGTTGCCCCAGAACGTACAGATCTAATCTGCAAACTTACCGCCCCAAAAAATGTCTACAACACAGCTGATTTTTAAATCAACAATATCTCTCTCATCCGGACTTCGATTCAGCTGATTTTTTTTTCAAATTGGCTAATTTTTTGCAAAGAACCCAGATCTGCAATGAGATTCTGCAATTTTTTCACCAAAACATACATATATGATTTGCAAATTTACCGCCCCAAAAAATGTCTACAAAAATAAAAGTAAAAGAAAATTCTGCTTTGGCCAAGAAAGTGGTCTGATACCACTTGTCTTATATATGATCTAAAAATATATGATAATAGAAATAACCCAGAAATAACAAGATCTAAATATAGATAAATTCTTTTCTTTATTGATTAAACCCTTAAGGTAGGGCAACACCATACGTTCACTCCTTAAGGAAGGAGAACACTCCACAAGTCATATCACTGTTCATACAATATTCCTTGACATCTCTTAATGGGGAGCCTCTAACCTCTATATAGGCCTCATACATACAATACCATGGGTCATTACCATGGTTCCCTCAATACCATCTATCTAATACCATGGGTTTATTATATTATTGTTAACTACTTGTGGTCCCTTACATGATACGGGTTAACCACTTTATTTATTACCATGGCCCATCCCATTATTACATTATTCCCTTAGGTATCTCCCTCTGTACCCCATACTATCCCCCCTAGGTGTACTACATCCTCTGAGTGACCTGTAGCACCTTTAGGATGTGTTGAGTTGTCAATTTGTCTTCTGTGGTCGACCCCACTTCTTTAATGGGACCTAGGAGGTTGGGTCATGTCATAGTAGCTCCTCCTCTCATGTTTACCCTGGTAGGATGGTGAAAGTTGGTAAATGTGGGACGACTGGTTACATTATTGGACTGAGGAAATCGTCGCTCCAACATGATAGAGGAAGTCGTGATATTTTAACCCAAACATGATCTACATTGGGAATTTATTTGTTTGGATCAAAATCAAGAGATTATGAATTGAGATACATACCTCTGGATCTAAAACCACTAGAGTAAATTTCAACCTAAAAGTGGCCTCCTAAATAAAAATAATAAAATAAGAGGAAAATAATAAAATAATAATTATGAAATTTGGAGGGAAAAGAAGAAAACTACTTTTTTCATTGTATTTTTGGCTTATCTCCTTAAAGGTTTACTCGAATTTCAAGTGTAAACACTCGTTGAATGCATAATTAAATTATGAATCCAATGAGTACCCATTATGCATACTTTTGAGAAGACCCACACTGATAAAAATTGAAGATATATTAAAAATACGTGCTAAACACGGTTTTTAATGTATCTTCAATGAACACATTTTTTAATGTATCTTCAATTTTTATCAATCTGGGTCTTTTCAAAAGTATAAATAATGGGTACTCGTTGGATGCAGAATTTAATTATGCATCCAATGAGTATCTATACTTGAAATTTGAGTAAACCTATAAGGAAATAACTGAAAAATACAACTAAAACAGGTAGTTTTTTTTAATTTTTTCCCCAAAATATTTACATGTACCTCTTGTTAAATTTAAAAGAATTTGATTGGTTTACATATTTTGTACATGAAAATTTCATGGGAACTTTTAGGTTAAAATTTCCTCTAATGAATATGGGTCATTCTAGAAGATTGTGTCTCTATCATCCTTGAATTCAAAGGGGAAGGCAAAAAAACCATTTCCAACTACAAAGAGGTTACTGATGCCTTTCATCTAAGGTTTCCAATTCTTATCAATCCACTGATCCATCAGCTTTGGCTAAGGCCACATCAATGTAACCTTGCCAATAAAACCCTGATCCACAATGGACAAGGTTGATCTACAAAATTTTGTTGACAACATGACAGATGGGATGTTCTCAACATGCTTCACAATTTTAGATTGCTTCCCTTTTGAGTGAATTTTCTTGAAAAGACCATCCACTAAGGCTTGGAAAGATGCTAGATCATCGTTAGGAGGGGGACGAGCCCCCTATGACCTTGTTGCCATATGAATCCAGCTGAGATCTCCCCGTCGTATGTACACTTAGGGTTAGGCTTTGCATTCCTAAACATTAATATTAACCAATACATATATTTAATTATAATTTGAGTGAAGAAATACATATTTGGAATTAAATATATTTCATATATTCAAACACATGCATATATAAAATAATATTGTTATACATTCGTAACATATATTCAATTAAAATATGGGGAAAATATATTCAATTATAGTCGAATTAAACTATCACTTATATTCAATTAACTTTTAATGGTATACTAAGTGGTGGTGTGCAAGCCCATATTGCATTTCACTTTTTTAAATGTAAAATTCTTGTGCATTAAATGTTGAATATAAAATTGAATCATCTCACACACAATACTATGAAACAAATTTCATATTAAACACTAAACACTGAGTTAAAATGTCATATATATATATATATATGATAATGCAATGGTGTGGAATAAGTGATGTGCACTATTGCATTATCATCTCTCACAAGTAATTCTCTCACCAACTCATTTTCAAGCCAATGAAACCAAAGTAAAGAGGAAGCATGACATGACCATTGAAAGAAATAAGAAATGCATCCATGTTGTTGTTAGTCAATAGTTAGATAGGATTTAATTGTTTCATTGTAGAGGGTTGCAATCAATTCGAAATTTATTTATTTCAATATATAATTATTTTTTAACATGGATAAATTAATACATTACATGGAAAATGACATTTACAGGTTATTTTTGTTTCTATTTTTTAGGATATTTGATAAATCATGGTTTAACTCCTTATTGTTGCTGATCATTATTGAAGGGAGATAAATATCAAGAAGTGGGAGGTGGACTATCAAGTCTTCTTCCTCTTGGTGATTGAAATTAACATGAATTCATACACACTGAAAATATCACATAATGAAATTCTACGATGGATTCTCCAAAATTGGGCTTAGGTAGTGGTATTGAAATGAGATAATTGAATTGATAATGATGCAGAGGAAATTTAGCCTTCATCTGTGTACGACATTTAAAAATTTGTACCATCCTTCCAACCAAGTGTTGGGACCTAGAAATTTTTTGGAATTTTCTTTGGTATAGGTAGGACCATGTAGCAGGAGCAAGGAGCACAAGAAAAAAAGATATAGCATGCAGGAGAGGGATGGAACAGAACGCAAGCACGTGGAAGACGGTTGGCATAGGAAGGGAAAGTGTAGCATAGGTTTGGCTCAAGGACGAGATGCAATGAAGATGGACACCATGCACCAAGAAGATAGTAGCAGTGGGAATAAAGGGATGTAGATAGAGGATAATGACTATTAGGATTTTGTAAGAGGAGGTAGTCAACCAAGGAGGTCATGGCTACAAAAAAATTGTAGATATTTTGAGGCAAGAGACATTGGGTGGAGTGGAGCTAAAACTAGGAACACAATATTTTGAGGAATTTATACTACACATGGGACAACTCAGCAAGCACAAGGGAAATGTCTCAATGGCCGGAAGGTTGGATAGGAAGAATGAGTGGGAAGAAGCGAGCCTTTGAGAGGAAATTCTGGGAATTATAAAATGGTTTTTCTAAGAAAAAGGAGGTTATTTGATGACTATCATACATTGGACAGTGTATTGTGGCGACCAATGATCTATTAGTTTGTTTTATGTCCTGTGAGTTGAAATCAGTCTATGTACTAAGTATCTAGTCACTATGGTTGGGTCATTCATTGTTGAACAATGCTAATGTAAAAAATATTAGTGATGAAATATATATATTAATGTTGTTGTAGTAGTTCTCTATCTTGTTTTTTAATAATCTTACTGATGGGTGAAGGGCCTAATAATATGTTATTTGTCACTTTGGCATATAGAAATGATTTGTTCTTGTATGGTACAATAGTGGTGTGGTTATTAAAAACTATCAGGTATGCTTAGTTTTCAGTGTGTTGTATTGCTAGTAGTGTTGGTCGATGCGACCTATCAATGTTGGTTGTGTGATTATCACATGTTGGTTGGTATGTTAAAATTTCATGGGGCCTTGTTGCGCTGCGCATAGTTGTGAAAATATTGCACAATAATTAAGAAATTTGATGTTTGGCACAATGCACAACGCAGGATAGAAGTAGAGTGTTTTGGGTTGTGTTAAATAGGAGTCATGTGTCATAGCCTTAAGAAAATCCCATATGACTGCAAAAACCTAGTTCCAATAGTCAGCCATTAGTGTCTTAGGTGAGAATCCTCCCACTATGTGTGGGTTGCCAAAAGGGTCGATGCTACTCAGGTCATTTTTGGCCACTGTGTCGCAAATCCTAGCTTTGTCAACATCCTGCACGCTAACAAATGGTTTTGTTGTCGGGACAAGGATGGATACATGATGAGGTTATCCCTTAAGGATGTGTAAACCATGGAATCTTGATAGAAAGGAGATTACTCATTGGCTCAAGCACAAAGTGCACAAGTTTTCTCTGAAAGAAATTGGAGATAAGGTTTAGAGCATAGAAAGATGGTTGCAGAAGTTCATGTATACTGACTTCCATGAATATTTCTTTCGAGAATTTCGTAATATTTTAAAAGAGTTGGTCCAAAGTTTGAAAGACAACAATACCACACATTGGCATGATGGGCCAAGGAGGTGGACACTAGAAGAAGTACATAAGCTAGAAATGGTAAGTAACAAGATTTCGCTTGCTATTGAATTTTGGTTTAAAAGTGTGTTAGAAGGTTATATTGTAGAGTTTGTGATAGAATCAATGGTATCCTATACTACAATGGAGCAGATGTTTCTTAAATGACCAAGGGGTGGATTTATAATATCATTTTCATTGTTGATAAAGATGTTGTTCTACAACCACGGCGCTCTTCCATTAGAATCTGACACCATGAGCAGCTAAGTAGCTTGTGCAAATGGGGGAGTGGAGGAGGCTAGGGAGGTGGTCCGAGGGATGAAGGACGGAAAAGAAAAAATGGTAGTAGTAGAAGGTGTCGGTGGATCCCGAATTGCACATAACAAAGGAAGGGAGAATAGTGGAACAAGAGAATTATGAGGATGACACATTGAGGAGTGGCAGAAGATATCGACAAGGTGATGCAGGAGGAGGTCGGTCAACATCAGTACCTACTGAAAGAAGTGGCCTAGAGGAAGGGGCTAGAAGATGTCATCACTAGAGACGAAGTAGGCTTAGAAACCATAGTTACAAAGGGATGGAGTTTTCTATGCCATATACAGAAGTTGGCGAAAGAGAATAGTTGATCCCACACACAATGCAATATTCAAAAGTAGAGAAACTAGATCAAAACATCACTTGGGTTGAACCTGTTGTGACCACCAACAACCCCCCTCCTTCTTTAGTATTAGCAATAACACTAAAGAAGTGGGGACCCTTAGTAAAAAATCCAAAAAATTTTATAAAATTTTTTGTATTATACTCCTCAAAAAATACATCGCACGGGGGAGAGTGAAACATTTCTTTATGAGCACAATAAAAAAATGCGAAGAAGCGACGCGAAATTCATCGCATCGCATACATTAAGAAGCGCCCATAAATGAAAATCCTAAGAAATCTCCGATGGCTGATATGCGACATCGCATATCGCAACGTCGCATAAACAGCACACAAATAAATTAACAAATTGCAACGATCTTGCGATGCTGCGATCTGCGATAAATGCAATCTGCGATCTTGCGATGCTGTGATTTGCACGAGTCTGTGCTAAACTGATCAGGAAACTCTGCGATGACACATCTTGATAATGTGATAAACGCGATGCGAGTCACAGAAATCACCCATCGCAAATTTTCCTCGGCTCAGCATTCAAGAAAAGTTGTCCCTAAACCAAAAAATTGGGCGCGCGCCTTAAAGAAAATTAATGAATGTACGCCAAGATATTCATGAAGGACAAGTTTTGTGTTTTTCAAAAATTCAGTTCACTATGAGGTGTCATGATTTTATACATTCGTAGAGCTTAGAGCTTTCCTGTCAAAATTTACTATCATTACTCTTTTCCTTTGCGTGAACTGCAGGAATAAAAAATAGCAAACAACATGAAGCAATGTGCAGGAAACATCTAAGGAAAAAGGGAAAGCGTCAATGCTCGGAGAACAGAGAAGAGATGCCCTCATAAGCGGATACCGCATGCAACAGAAATGCAGATTTCAGAGTATTACTAAACAGATGCTAATATCAATAGGCGATTCGACACTAAAGGTCAAAAGCTCACAAAAGCAGCATGTTTACAAAATTTTGAAGCTTATGCCCGGTAAAGGAAAAAGCGCTAAAAGCGGAAAACGCACCAGAAAGGTCCGGATCAAAGAACGGAGGCAGTTTTTGATGCGCGATTAGTGCCTAGCGCTAATCGTGCATCACTAAGAAAATTGTTTAGAAAGCAAAGTCCCTAACTTGCTTAGTCATCCATGAGTCCGGAAACCGAGATAGCAAAAGCAGAGGAAATTTAAGAGGAATTTGGGTTGTTACCAAGTATATACGCAGTAAATTCACACAGCCAGAAGATGATTCCCAAAAATATCTTCTAGTTTACTAAAAAGTGGTGCCAACGCTTGCCGTTTCTATTTTCATAGCCCAAGCAAAAGCAGAAGACGACCAGCCGACTCTTCCCAGGCAAATGTTGCATGCTCGCAAACACTAAGGAGCAAATACAGAAATAGTTAGGAATTAGATTCAATTTTTAGAAATAAGTTTGCTTAGATAAAGGGCAGTCATTTAAACCGTATCTGAAATTTGTGTAATTAATTTATTTAGCTAGCAGTATTTAAACCCTTCTCAGGCATTTAGAGAAGGGTCCAGAAATTTGTCAAAGACTTGTCCTCAGAACATGCACTTTTGCACCCTCAGAGGAGGTTTTGATGAATGAATGGATCAAGGTTTATTAATGTTTGCATTTGATATCTGCTACTGATGTTGCACTTCTATACTGTTGGTAGATATTAGAACAAGTGGAGATAAATCATTTTTGCTTGAAGCTTATGAGTAGGACCAGTCATAAATGGTACTTTTATCTCTTGGCCATTTCTGCTTATATTCTTAAAAGTGATATACAGTTTTTAGTTGATTATATGTTATTGCATGAATGTTTGAGTTACCATTTGGCACTTTTGTACGGTGGAGCCATTTATTTATGTTTGATATATGAATAACTTATTATGCGATATGATGTTCACAACTGTTTTGCCTAACTTTTTATGCAAATTGGTTCATCTTAATTGATTTCCATTCTTATGATAGCTAAATGATCTTTATTACCAGTTATTATTTGAAATCTCTTTAGATCGCATAATAGAAGAAATACACCCCGGGTTACCATAGATTAGATGTGTTGTTTTCATTAGATTACAATAGCATAGAATTATATTAAAGTAGCTTAGATTAGAACTCTTAGATCAGCATCATCCAACTCTGCACACACACACACCCTTAGATTGGGAAACTGGTCCCATTATCCCCAGTCGGACCTGCTACACCAAATGGATAAGGAGCTGCCAACCAAGGTCCGGACCGGGTGGGTATCCCCCTTGTTGTCGACCCGATTTTCGGGGCTTCAACATATTTGGCGCTAGAAGGAGGGCCTGAACTATGAATGGAACTTAAATCAAAATCTAAATACCATTCTGAGAGTAAATCGCCCTCATCATCTCCCCCGACTTCTCCAGTATATTTAAATCCAGAGTCGGAAGTCGCTCGAGTATCAATCGCTGCTACACACCCTGATATTTCAGACCAGTCTACCATTAGACCTCCTGGAGTTGAATCTCTGATTCACAAACTTCAGGGATTTTCCATTTCTCCTCAGAGGTCTGATAAATCTCAAAGCAGTGTGACTTCACAGTACAATCCTACTCATCCCCTAACCAGGTTAAAGAGTGAAAATTTTGGCATCCAGCCAACTGAGTTGCCTCTTCCCACCAGGAAAAGAGCGAGGAAATCACCACAAGAGTCTGATAGCGAGACTCTTTCGTTTACATCGCCCATTTCAACTACCTCACTGCGAAGTCAACCACCCATACCTCCATTCCAAACCATCATCCATCCGTCTACTGGGACTCCCACAACCCCTCTTCAATCATCTACGATCATAGTATCCTCATCGTCCCAGCCACAGAGATCATCTTCTGCACTTTTCTCTACTAGCAGCTTAACGATGGCCCAGTCTCCATGGAACAACCCTGGGGTAGTTTTAATGCCTGCGCCCTTGAGTCAAATACCGGCCCATCTTGAGAAATGGCTGCCCAAATTCAATCCAGAAGCAGGCATGCTAGCAGAAGAACACATAAACAATTTCATGCTTTCTATCAATCTCAACGGAGTTACTAACGAAGATGCTGTTGTTCGGCTTTTTCCCTATACACTGCAAGGGACAGCCGGGTCATGGTATTTTTCATTACCTTCCGGGTCTATCACAAGTTGGGATATCTTCCAAAATCAATTCCTTATCAAGTTTGGTGATGACAGATCAACGACAACGTTAATCAATGACCTATCCAATCTTAAGGCCCAAGCTAAAGAACCTATCAAAGATTTCGATTTACGGTTCAATAAAATTCTTAACAAAATTCCCACTGCTTCCCAACCCAGCGAAGAAGTACGATGTGAATGGTATATTACTGGTTTACCGTCAAACATAGCAATCTTCGTGGATAGAGCAAATAAAACAACCTTAGTTGAAAACATGACAGAGGCAATAGCAGTAGAGAAACACATAATAGCCCTGGAAAAGAGATCCGCGATAGAGGAACGAAAGTCTAAAAAAGTCACCTTCAAGGAAGACTCCAAGAAAAAACAAACAAAAGACCCTTTCGATTTGGAAGGATTGCAGAAAGTATTAAAGACCATGTCTAATGAGATGGTTGAAATAAAAAGACAAGTAGCAGAAACTTCTTTAAAAAAGCCCTAGAGAGCTTTTAAAAGAGGTCTTTCAACGGATGCAAAACCACCCAATGCCATCTCCAATGCTGAAACTGAGGAAGAGGAAGAAGAAGAAAGTGCCACTGAACGGCAGACCGATGACAAAGAAGTTGTGGAATTACAAGGAATGTGGGATTTCATCCTCCCAAAAGAAGAAGATCAAGAAGTATTTCCGGTTACCACACGAAGCAAAAATCAGCTTGATCCTCCCCAAACTACCCCTAAGCAGAAGGGCGCAAGCCCTACAACAAAAGATAAAGTCGCAACAAAGAAAACAACTACTAAAGCGACTCAATCTAGCCCAGTCCGAGCAGATCAAACAACCCCATCAAAAACACTGATAGTGTCGGATGAAATGGAGTACAATATTATTGATGACATGAAAAAGACTAGGGCTAATATTACCCTTTATGAATTGAGAAAATTGAAGCATCAACAAAATATAATGATGAAAGAATTACATGCCGTGCCTATTGTACCTTTGCCTGCCGCTGTACTCTCTCAAGCTTCCCGCAACATGGGAAGACCTCCAACTAACGCGATCAATAAGATTGATCCAAATGATATCGCCTTGATTGGAGGAAGATCAAGGTCTCACACTCCCCCGTTTCTTCTCACTTACGATATTTTCAACAAAAATGTGCACAATTTTTTGGTAGATTTCGGTGCTTCATCGAATATTTTACCCAGATCAATATGTGCTAAGTTAAATGTTCAACCACAAAAATCCGCAGTACGCATAGTTCAGCTTGATCGATCTCAAGTCGAAGTGGTTGGTGAAATTAATCAAGTAACCATAAGATTGTCATCCAACCCGAAGGTATGTCAAATTATTGACATTCTTGTGGCTGATATCCCAGAATTCTATGGCTTAATTCTTAGCAGGGATTGGTCCGAGAAACTCCATGGATACTTTGGAACCGACTGGTCGCACATGTGGTTACCCTACAATGGTAAACCGAATCAAATAAAGGTTGAATGAGAGCTACACCAGAAGTACATAGTAACGGAATTAGAGGGAGAAAATGAAGCAGTATCGTATAACAACAATATCATAGGCAATTACTCAGTAGATTCTTTTCTCGGTAATTTCAATGCTCACACATCACCTTACTTAGAAAATTCAGTTTTGTCCCAAGTCGAAATTTTTTCCCAAACTGATAGTTCAAAGTGTGTTAATTTTGTAGATGAACCTGTAAATACATCTTTGTTTTGGAAATTATATTTCGATGGCTCTAAATCTAACGAAGGAGCAGGAGCAGGATGCGTTCTGATTAGTCCAGAAGGAAACAAGACCATGCTTACGTGCAGGCTCGAATTCAATTGCACAAACAATACAACAAAATATGAGGCCTTGGTGCAAGGCCTATACAAAGCAATCGGGTTAAATGTCAAGTATCTTCAAGTCTTCGGAGACTCTGAGATTATCGTCAAACAGGTACGTAACACTATACATTGCCTATCAAGTCATTTAAAACACTATCAATATTTAGTACAAGATCTGACTGAGCATTTCATAGCATTTAATATTTCTTCAATCCCGAGACTCCAAAACGCGAGCGCAGACCTTTTGGCTAACGTAGCCTCTAGGCTTATTCCCTCCGAAGACTTTAGTCCAGATAGATTCTCAATAGAATTAATATTTAGACCGTCCATCCCTTACAACATTACAAATTGGAGAGTATTCAATGACGATCCTGATATTGTAAATTTCCTCACTTCTGAAGGATCCTACTCCAATCAGATAATTGACGAAGACCATCACGATCGATGTTAGAAAATTATATATTACGGAGCAATGGAACACATAAAATATTGCAGAAATATAAACACAGAAAATGCACAAAACAAGAGAGACACAGATATACGTGGTTCACCCAGTTTGGGCTACGTCCACCCCAAACAGCCAGTCCTTCCTTTCTATTATCCAACAAAATGAAGAGACACAACCTACAACAAATCCACTGTAATATCCTCTATTTTCTCTCACAGTCTCACCTCTCTGTTTCTCGCTCACATAATACACATCTATTTCACAGCCTAAAATACAATACCCTCATACAAAGAGAGGGGTTTCCTTCTAGGGCAAAAGACCCTAAACTAAACATAAGTTCTACCGTTAGATTGTCCGCCTAATGAATGGCCCAGATTGACTAGAAATTACTATACTTTTACAAGGCAATTTTACATTTGTTTTTAGCTTCGGGGGCGCTGCCCCCGAGCCCCCGCCGAGGGACTGCTAGCCCCGGACCCCCCAGCCGGGGGGGATCGGCCCCCCCGAATCCCCGCGGGGGGGACAAGTCCCCCCCGCACCCCCCCGCGTGGAGGGATGTACAAACTTCCTGGGGTATACATCCGGCTGAAGCAAAGACCTCTGAACAATCATGCTCCACACACAACAATCTCCCACTTGGAGAATGATTGTAGAAACTCCACCGCTGCTTCATTTGTTGGACAATGACTCCTCTTTGGACCTGGTTGTTTCTCATCTTCATCGTCATCCTTGAAGACCAATTGAAACTGAGCATATTCTCAGTTTCTCCCTGGTTACAACTTTTGTTAGCATATATGCAGGATTCTGGCTAGTGTGTATCTTTTCCAGCTTCAACTCTCCATCTTCCAACACTGATAGTATGAAATGGTACTTGAGCTATATGTGTTTAGTCCTAGAATGAAATGCTGAGTTCTTTGCAAGATGAATGGCACTTTGGCTATCACTGTATAATGTGCCCATATCATGCTCCTTACCCAATTCACCCATAAACCTTTGTAACCAAATCATTTCTTTACTAGCCTCTGTAGTAACAACATACTCTGCTTCTGTTGTTGAAAGTGCAACAACACTTTGGATTTTTGAAATCCAACTGACAGCTGTTCCACCAACAGTAAATACATATCTTGTAGTGCTCCTCCTGTTATCCTTGTCACCTGCCATATCTGCATCAACATATCCCTATCGAGAAATGTTTGCACCACCAAAGCATAATGCTTGATTTGTGGTACCTTTCAAATATCTGAGAATCCATTTCACTGCCATCCAATGTTCCTTTCCTGGATTGTTCATGTACCTGCTTACAACTCCCACTGCATGTGCAATATCAGGTCTTGTGCAGACCATTGCATACATTAAGCTTCCAACTGCTGATGCATATGGAACTTTAGACATATAATCCATGTCTTCTTGGGTCTTTGGGCACATTTCCTTACTAAGTTTTAAATGGCTAGCAAAAGGTGTACTAACTGGTTTTGCATTGTGCATATTAAATCTTTTCAACACCTTTTGTATGTACTCATTCTGAGACAATGTTAATTTGCGATTTTTCCTGTCTCTAGTGATTCTCATACCAAGGATTTGTTTTGTAGCTCCCAAATCCTTCATTGCAAATGAATTTGCCAATTTTCTTTTGAGTACATTTATTTCCTGCATGTTAGATCCTGCAACAAGCATGTCATCCACATACAATAACAATATAATATCGCTGCCATCATTTTGTTTTTTCAGATAAACACAATGATCAGAGTGACATCTAGTATAACCTTGTCCAGACATAAACTTGTCAAATTTTAGATACCACTGCCTTGGAGCCTGTTTTAAGCCATACAAGCTCTTCTTCAACCTGCACACTAGTTTCTCCTTCCCTTTCACCTCATATCCTTGTGGCTGCTGCATATATATCTCTTCCTCCAAATCCCCATGGAGAAAGGTTGTCTTTACATCTAACTGCTCAAGATGCAAATCTTCAGATACTACAAGACTTAAAATGGTTCTAATTGAAGTAATTTTAACAACAGGAGAAAATATTTCATCAAAATCAGTACCTTTCTTCTGTGCAAACCCCTTCACCACAAGTCTAGCTTTATACCTCTGTTTTCCTCCATCTTCTTCCTTCAGCCTGTAAACCCATTTATTCTTCAATGTAGTTTTTCCTACAGGAAACCTGACTAAATCCCAAGTCTGGTTATGCATTAAGGAGTCCATCTCTTCTTCCATGGCTACCTCCCACTTCTTCCTGCTTTCAACCTGCATTACTTCTTCATAACATTCGGGTTCACCGGAATCAGTCAACAATAAATAATATAATGAAGGAGAGTATCGTTCAGGGGGTCTACTTATCCTGGTAGATCTTCTAACACCACTTTCAGGTGTTTTGGGTGCCTGTTGTTGTTGTGGTGGTTGCTGTTGTTGTGGTTGTTGATTATTATTATTTTCAGGCACCTTTCCTTTTTCAGTGATTTCATCAAGAGCTGCGTATTCCTTGTTTTCCTTTTCCTGTTTCTTTTCCTGCAACTGATTCTTATACAAGACCTTTTCATTGAATATTACATCTCTGCTCCTAATGATTTTGTGATTTTTGTAATCATATAAGCAATAACCAAAATCATTAACACCATATCCAATAAAGGTACATTTCTTTGACTTTGCCTCAAGCTTTGTTATATTTTCTTTATCAATATGGACAAAGGCCTCACAACCAAAAGGCTTTAAAAAGGAGTAGTTTACCTTTTTACCTGTCCATGCTTCCTCTGGAACACCACCATCCAAGGAACTTGAAGGCCCTCTGTTTATTAAATAAACAACATTATCTACAACATCTGCCCAAAACTGTAAAGGCAATCCTGCATGCAATCTCATGCACCTTGCACGCTCCATGATTGTTCTGTTCATCCTTTCTGACACACCATTTTCTTGTGGTGTTCTTGGAACTGTCTTCTCTCTGCGAATTCCATGCTCTGAACAGTACCTATCAAACTCTTTGCTACAATATTCACCTCCATTGTCTGATCTAAGACACTTCAATTTCTTTCCTGTCTCAATCTCAACCAAAGCTTTCCATTTCTTGAAAGTATCAAATACATCAGATTTATTCTTAATACAATAAATCCAAGTTTTTCTAGTTGCATCATCAATAAAAGTAACATAATAACGAGAGCCACCGAGAGATGATACCTGAGCAGGTCCCCATACATCTGTATGCACAAGCTCTAATTTTTCATTCTTCTTTTCTTTCCCAACTCTGAGAAATCTGACTCTCTTTTGTTTTCCATAAATGCAATTCTCACAGAAGTCCAAATCAACATTCTTCAAACCCGGCAACAAATTCCTTGAGTGAAGAATCTTCATCCCCTTTTCACTCATGTGTCCGAGCCTATGATGCCATAATGCTGCATCTGCTCCTTTGGAAGTTAAAGCATTAACAGAGTTAGAAATACCATTGCATAAATACAATGTACCAACCTTTTCGCCTTTTGCTATTACGAGGGCTCCTTTGGTGACCTTCCAAGCTTTATCTGTGAAAGTTGTCACACAACCTTCACCGCTTAACTGCCCTGTTGAAATCAGATTTTTCTTTAGATCTGGAACATGCCTTACCTCCTTTAATAGCCATTGGTTTCCATTCTGCTGTTTTACAAGAACCTTACCCATTCCAACGATTTTACAGGGTTTATCATCACCCAAACGAACTTGTCCAAAATCTCCTTGAACATAGTCATGAAAGTATTTCTTATCAGGTGTGGCATGGAATGAAACCCCTGAATCTACCACCCAGGAATCAGTAATATTTTCGAAAGAAAGAATCAAAGCATCTTGTAACACCTCACCTGTCACATTTGCTTCATGATTGTTTTCTTTCTGTGCATCTCCTTCTTTTCCCTTCCGAGATCTACAGTATTTCTTTAGGTGTTCTTTCTTTCCACATTTCCAGCACACTATCCCCGATCTGGACTTGGATATGCGTTTCCTTGATTTACTACGATATCCTGAGCTCTTTCCTCTTTCCATTTTTCTTCCTCTAGACTCTGCACTCAAAGAATTTCCTGATGTCTCACCGAAGCTTTTCCGTCGCATTTCCTCGCTAAGGATAGCACCGACAACATCATCAAACTTTAAAGTACTAGATCCAGAAACGGAGTTACTAATGGCCATTACCAAACCATTCCAACTTTATGGTAATGAGCACAAGAATAATAAAGCTCTAACTTCATCATCAAAGTTTACCCCTACAGAACTTAACTGACTTGTAACTGTATTAAAATCATTTAAATGGTTTGCAACAGATCCACCTTCCGACATATTCATATTAAATAACCGTTTCATAAGAAATACCTTGTTTGAGGCCGAGGGTTTTTCATATAGTTTCGACAACGTCTGCATCAAACCCTCTGTCGTGGTTTCCTTCGAAATGTTGAAGGCGACTGACGTAGCAAGGCACAACCGTATTGTTCCGAGTGCCTTTCTATCGAGAAGGTTCCATTCTTCGTCTTTCATACCCGTCGGCATCTTTGTTTTTCCGCCCAATGGTAGGTATAGATCTTTCTGATACAGATAATCTTCCATTTGCATCTTCCACAGCGAGAAGTTTTGGCCGTTAAATTTCTCGACCCTAAACTTACCATCTTCCGCCATTGCTCCCACTCGAACTAGGAACCCTTCTTTCCTGCGAGTTTATTAGCCAAATAGACCTTCGGCTCTGATACCAGTTGTTAGAAAATTATATATTACGGAGCAATGGAACACATAAAATATTGCAGAAATATAAACACAGAAAACGCACAAAACAAGAGAGACACAGATATACTTGGTTCACCCAGTTTGGGCTACGTCCACCCCGAACAGCCAGTCCTTCCTTTCTATTATCCAGCAAAATGAAGAGACACAACCTACAACAAATCCACTGTAATATCCTCTATTTTCTCTCACAGTCTCACCTCTCTGTTTCTCGCTTACAGAATACAAATCTATTTCACAACCTCAAATACAATACCCTCATACGAAGAGAGGGGTTGCCTTCTAGGGCAAAAAACCCTAAACTAAACATAAGTTCTACCGCCAGATCATCTACCTAATGAATGGCCCAGATTGACTAGAAATTACTATACTTTTACAAGGAAATTTTACATTTGTTTTTAGCTTCAGGGGCACTGCCCCCGAGCCCCCGCCGGGGGACCGTTGGCCCCCGAACCCCCTAGCCGGGGGGGATCGGCCCCCCCGGACCCCCGCGGGGGGGACAAGTCCCCCTGTACCCCCCCCCGCGTGGAGGGGTGTACAAACTTCCTGGGGTATACATCCGGCTGAAACAAAGACCTCTGAACAATCATGCTCCACACACAACAATCGACAGATACAACGAAATAGCATTGATAATGCTATACCTAAATCGGTGGTTAAGTTAGAAGACTTATACGATTTGAAAAACCGGTTTAAAAGGTCTACCAATTCAAAGCTCTACAGTCCAACTTTAAACTACGAATTAGTAAACCTAGGAACCCATGATAAACCACAAAATGTTAATCTAGGCATCGGCCTAGTCCCTGAAGAAAAACTAGCATATATTCATCTTTTGAGACAATATAAAAATGTTTTTTCCTGGAATTACGATGAGCTGAAGACGTACGACACTTCTATCATTCAAAATACTATTCCTATGATTGACAACAAAAAACCTGTCCAACAGAAACTGAGAAAGATCCACCCCAATTTAGAAAATCAGATAAAAACTGAGCTAAATAAGTTATTAAAAGCCAGAATAATTTTCCCCGTTAGACGTTCCAAATGGGTCTCCAATATGGTACCCGTTAGAAAGAAAAATGGAGATATTAGAATCTGTATTGATTTTCAGAATCTTAACAAAGCCTGTCAAAAAGACAATTTTCCTCTTCCACCTATGGAACAGATATTACAGGCAGTAGCAGGCTCAGAACTGATGTCTTTCTTGGATGGATTTTCAGGATATAATCAAGTGCTGGTGCATCCCAATGATCAGTTGAAAACCACATTCAGAACTAAATGGGGCACATATGCATATCGGAAGATGCCATTTGGTTTGATTAATGCCGGCGCTACATTTCAAAGAGCCATGGACATCGCATTTAAGGGTTTAGTCAATAAATCTGTAGTGATTTATTTGGATGATATAACAGTGTACTCCAAGAAGCGAAGCGACCATCTCAAAGATTTAAAACAAATTTTTCAACGATGTTTAAGGTATGGGATTTCACTTAACCCAAAGAAATCTTTTTTCGCATTAAGTGAAGGAAAACTTCTAGGATTCATAGTGTCAAAATCCGGTATTCACATTGATCCTAACAGAATCAAAGAAATCTCTGAAATATCTCTACCTCATAATAAAGAAGCCATGCAATCTTTCCTTGGTCAAATCAATTTTGTAAAGAGATTTGTCCCAGATTTTTCACGAATTGTGTCTCCTTTGCAAACCATGATTAAAAAGAATTCAAATTTCAAATGGGGTCAAGATGAACATGAAGCATTCAACCTGATCAAACAAGCTATTATTAATGCTCCATCTTTAGCAACCCCGAATTTTTCAGAATCTTTTGTTTTATACAAATTTGCCTCAGAGAAATCATATGCTGCAATCTTAACTCAAGCAAATCAAGAAAAAGCGGAAGCTCCAATTGCGTTTTTTAGCTCAAATTTACAAGGTGCTGAACTCAATTATTCAGACGTAGAAAAATAGGCCTATGCTGTTTTCAAAGCGGTCAAATATTTCAGACCTTTCTTACTCAAAACCCATACTAAGATCATAGTACCATTTCCAGCGGTAAGAAATCTTCTAGTACAAAAGGATATGGGCGAGAAAATAGCAAATTGGATCACTGCTTTACAGGAATACGACCTTGAGATTAAACCAGCAAACATTGTAAGAGGTCAAGGCTTCTGCAAAATGTTGGCTGGAGCATCGCAAATCTCTGAAATTCCATCCGAAGAGATACAAATGTATGAGGTAAGCCTAAACGATGTAGAATCATTGTATGTTGATATCAATTATTATCTTAAGAATGGGTATGCTCCATCACACTTGGATCACACTAAGAAAAGAGCTCTGAGATTTGAAAGCTAAACAATATCAACTCATAAATGATATTCTTTTTAGAAAGAATTATGATTCTATTCTTCTTAGATGTCTTGAAAAGATTGAAGCTGAAATTTTTTTGCAGGAACTCCACGATGGACCAGCAGGCGGACACTATGCTGGAGATGCTACTGCACAAAATTTTACGTGCAGGATATTACTGGCCTACGTTGTTCAAAGATTCACACAGTTACGTGAGGAAATGTCAAGTCTGCCAAACTACTGCTGGAAGACAAAAGAAGCCGTCCCTGCCACTACAACCGGTAAACATCGAGCAACCATTCAGCCAGTGGGGCTTGGAAATAATAGTGAGATCATTCCTCACTCTTCTAAGCAGCATAGATACATCCTCATGGCAACAGATTATTTTACTAAATGGGTAGAGGCAGTTCCTCTCAAGACAACTACTTCTGAAAATATTATCGAATTCATAGATCAATTTATAATCAGTAGGTTTGGATTGCCAACGGCTTTAATGTTTGATAATGCATCATACTTTTCTGGAAATGCAATGACTGAGTTCACACTTAAAAGAGGGTTCAAACTAAAATATTCGGCCAATTACTATCCGCAAGGTAATGGGTTAGCTGAGTCAACAAATAAAAACCTAATCAGGATTATTAAAAGAATAGTTGACTAGAACCAAAAGAATTGGCATAAAGCTTTGGTAAATGCTTTATGGGCAGATAGAATAACAAGAAAAGCTTCAATCGGCACTTCCCCCTTTAATTTAGTTTATGGGAAAGAAGTGGTTCTTCCAACTCACTTAGTCATTCCCTCTTTGTCTTTAATACAATACATTGATGAAGTACCTACTTCCTCCATACAACTAAGACAAATGGAAATAATAAAATTAGAAGAGCAACGAGAACAATCTAAGAAAACCCATGCTCATCATCAAGCGCTAATAAAATCCTCTTTTGATTCAAACATAATGACCAGAAAATTTTTTCATATGGGAGATTTAGTTTTAAAATGGGATAAGGCTCATGAAGAAAAGGGCAAACATACAAAATTTCAAAAAATGTGGCTTGGTCCTTTTCAGATTGTTGAAGTCATAGGTCCATCAACGTTTGTCTTACAGGATCTAGCAGGTAGAAGGGATTCTTTGCCTATTAATGGTCAAATCCTTAAAATATATTTTCCATAGAAGATTATTCTTCTATTTTGTAGAATAGTTTTGTTTTTTTCTTTTATTTTTCATAATAAAACCAGTTGTTAATGGTTACTATCGGTATTCACGAAAAGACACCAATTCTCTTTTAGATTTTGAGATTTTCGCTTGTATAAGTAGAAAATTTTGAAAATCTGATCTTTATTATTGACAGATATAGTTAAAAGCTTTAGCCTAGATATGATATTTTGTTTTAACTTCAAAAAATTTGATGAAAGCAACCTTTAGCGAAGGAATTGTTTTATATCAGCACAATGAAAGGTATCAATAACAAAATAAAGATTCTCTGTAAAGCTGCTGTTTTCAAACTCTATTATTTTCGTCCAGAGCTTTCTTAAGGAAAACAATGATATCCTCCCTGTTAAAGAAAATCGCAACATTCAGAGGGACAATCCAAGAAACACTATATCTCAAAGAAGAAGAGGTCTCATCACGAGCCGGCTTATCATGATCACAGATATTATAGCTTTTCTGACTTTGCCAAACACTGTCCATCAAAACAGGGCAATGACTCAAGATTGTTGAAATCAAAAGACAAGGGGTCTCATCACGAGCCAGCTTGTTCAGCAAAAGTGTAAATCAAGTGAATGACTGTGTCATAATTTGGCTACCAAACCAAGACATTGTTCTTTAAGAATAAAAAAGGAAAAAGTGTCAATATGGATTTTTCTTTGAAGGTTGTAGATAACCTTAAACAGGATAAAGGATCATTGCTGGGTAATAGGTAACCCTGTCTAGGCTATGGACGCCTGCTGGCAGCAGTGGCTCTACCTACGACAAACGAACATATTTTAAAGCTAGCACATAGAGAAAACTTTATTTTATCTTTACAAGACCAAGTAATGGCTGATGTAGATACAAGGACAAGCCTGAGGAAGCAAACAATTAGAATAGAAAGAGGTTGAAAATAAATATCATTGATAGAATAAGGCATAATGTACTCTATCTGTCCATAACAAAGTTTAGATTTATGAAAATTTTTCTTTTTTAGAAGTTTAAAGAATTCAATAGAAAAGTAGAGATAACTGGTTCTTCCAAGTGAATCGCCATTGTTGTGACCACCAACAACCCCCCTCCTTCTTTAGTATTAGCAATAACACTAAAGAAGTGGGGACCCTTAGTAAAAAATAAAAAAAAATTTATAAATTTTTTTGTATTATACTCCTCAAAAAATACATCACACGGAGAAGAGTGAAACATTTCTTTATGAGCATAATAAAAAACTGCGAAGAAGCGATGCGAAATTCATCGCATCGCATACATTAAGAAGTGCCCATAAATGAAAATCTTAAGAAATCTCCGATGGCCGATATGCGACATCGCATATCGCAACGTCGCATAAACAACACACAAATAACTTAACAAATTGCAACGATCTTGCGATGTTGCGATCTGCGATAAATGCGATCTGCGATCTTGCGATGCTGCGATCTGCGATCTTGCGATGCTGCGATCCTGCGATTTGCGCGATTCTGCGCTAAACTGATCAGGAAACTCTGCGATGACACATCTTGATAATGCGATAAACGCGATGCTGCGATGCGAGTCGCAGAAATCACCCATCGCAAATTTTCCTCGGCTCAGCATTCAAGAAAAGTTGTCCCTAAACCAAAAATTGGGCGCGCGCCTTAAAGAAAATTAATGAATGTACGCCAAGATATTCATGAAGGACAAGTTTTGTGTTTTTCAAAAAGTCAGTTCACTATGAGGTGTCATGATTTTATACATTCATAGAGCTTAGAGCTTTCGTGTCAAAATTTACTATCATTACTCTTTTCCTTTGCGTGAACTGCAGGAATAAAAAACAGGAAACAACATGAAGCAATGTGCAGGAAACATCTAAGGAAAAAGGGAAAGCGTCAATGCTCGGAGAACAGAGAAGAGATGCCCTCATAAGCGGATACCGCATGCAACAGAAACGCAGATTTCAGAGTATTACTGAACAGATGCTGATATCAATAGGCGATTCGACACTCAAGGTCAAAAGCTCACAAAAGCAGCATGTTTACAAAATTCTAAAGCTTATGCCCGGTAAAGGAAAAAGCGCTAAAAGCGGAAAACGCACCAGAAAGGTCCGGATCAAAGAAAGGAGGCAATTTTTGATGCGAGATTAGCGCCCTAGCGCTAATTGCGCATCGCTAAGAAAATTGTTCAGAAAGCAAAGTCCCTAACTTGCTTAGTCATCCATGAGTCTGGAAACCGAGATAGCAAAAGCAGAGGAAATTTAAGAGGAATTTGGGTTGTTACCAAGTATATATGCAGTAAATTCGCACAGCCAGAAGATGATTCCCAAAAATATCTTCTAGTTTACTAAAAAGTGGTGCTAGCGCTTTCCGTTTCTATTTTCATAGCCCAAGCAAAAGAAGAAGACAACTAGCCAACTCTTCCCAGGAAAATGTTGCATGCTCGCAACCACTAAGGAGCAAATACAGAAATAGTTAGGAATTAGATTCAATTTTTAGAAATAAGTTTGCTTAGATAAAGGGCAGTCATTTAAACCGTATCCGAAATTTGTGTAATTAAGTTATTTAGTTAGCAGTATTTAAACCCTTCTCAGGCATTTAGAGAAGGGTCCAAAAATTTGTCAAAGACTTTTCCTCAGAACATGTACTTTTGCACCCTCAGAGGAGGTTTTGATGAATGAATGGATCAAGGTTTATTAATGTTTGCATTTGATATCTGCTACTGATGTTGCACTTCTGTACTCTTGGTAGATATTAGAACAAGTGGAGATAAATCATTGTTGCTTGAAGCTTATGAGTAGGACTAGTCATAAATGGTACTTTTATCTCTTGGCCATTTCTGCTTATATTCTTAAAAGTGATATACAGTTTTTAGTTGTTTATATGTTATTGCATGAATGTTTGAGTTACCATTAGGCACTTTTGTACGTTGGAGCCATTTATTTATGTTTGATATATGAATAACTTATTATGCGATATGTTGTTCACAACTGTTTTGCCTAACTTTCTATGCAAAGTGGTTCATCTTAATTGATTTCCATTCTTATGATAGCTGAATGATCTTTATTACCAGTTATTATTTGAAATCTCTTTAGATCGCATAATAGAAGAAATACACCCCGGGTTAGCATAGATTAGATGTTTTGTTTTCATTAGATTACAATAGCATAGAATTAGATTAAAGTAGCTCGGAATAGAACTCTTAGATCAACATCATCCAACTCTGCACACACACACACCTTAGATTGGGAAACTGGTCACATTATCCCCAGTCGGACCTGCTACACCAAACGGATAAGGAGCTGCCAACCAAGGTTCGGATCGGGTGGGTATCCCCCTTGTTGTCGACCCAATTTTCGGGGCTTCAACAGAACCCACTACCCAACATGCATCTATAGATCAAGAGGTAAGCATTCAACATGTTATCACAAAATCACTACTGAAGGCTGCAACCAAGCAAGATTTCATGTAACTCTTTCAACCAGACTTTAGACCAAAGATTAGCCTCTTTGGTCAGAGAGGGCTCTCTCACAAACTCTTGATAAAAATCCTTCACTACAACAGATGGCTAACTCTTTACTCATTCATGAAAACAAAAGCTGGTTGGATACATATCAAACTGGTCCTCATTGGGCTATGGAGTCTCATACACTAAGTAAACAAGAAAAACATAGTCATTTCATGGAAGTCAAGGCTCTTTGCATTAAATGTTCAAACATACTCCATAAAAACCACAGCTTGCCAAACACACAGGAAGTCAGAGCATAAGATATGAATTCTGAGTGATTGTGCTATAACAAGGCTGTAAAAGAACATATAATATAAAACACCACCATTATATTTGAACACAATAATCCATCGAGAATCTTGAGAAGAAATCAACACTGTTTTACTATTACTGTAACAAGTCTTACAATGGCCCAAAGAACTCTGTTTTTGTATAAAATGTCCAACCTCTTTTACATCAGAGTCATTTCTATATATAGCAAACCAAAATACTACTACCTGAGACTCCTCAACAAGCATGAAGGGAGCTCGGAGTTCTATCATTAATTATCTTATCTATATCTTAAACAAACTAATTAATTACAAAGGTATTGTGCTGCGAAAACAGAGGGTTCCATTCCCATTGAAACTTCAAGTCTATCTCCTCGTGTGCATTGATGCGTTCTTGAAATTTGACACCTGTAGCACTTCAATAATAGCCAAGCCAAGCTGGAAGAACATTCACTGAATGAGCAGCTTCGGATGCCTGATATGTGGATGATTCATCAACTGATAAGAATCTTTGCCCTATGTCCACGGTCTCTGCCTCCCATTAGTGTTCATGCATTTAAGATTATGTTTCAAGCCATTTAATCCTCTAATAGTCACGTATGATGGAAGAAACCTTATGATCTGGCCATCTCATAAACTGAACAGGTGTACCACTCAACATCTCGGCAACCCTACCAGAACCCTAAAAATTCGGATATAAAGTGAAAACTTTAACAAAAGACAAAATTTCACCTTTTCCTTAAATACTCACACCTGTCACCTTTTTAAACATCTGAATGGCTTATATAATCTCCATGCTAGCCTCGAGTCATCCCTTTAAGATTCGCTGACCTCAGCATCAATCTCAAATTTTTCACATAAACAGTCATCTACAGCAGTTTCGTAGCGCGCTACGAAACTGCTGTAGGTAATCAAAACTAAGCATATGAACCTTAAAGCAACAATGACTTAACTCTGTGATTTCTTCAGCTATTTTACACAGGTGTAAGGACTTCAAAAAGTTTCAAAAAGTTTCAAAACGATGACAGCCAAAATTTACCAAAATTTGGAAGGCCAATATCCCCTTGGATCAATTAGCTAGTTTGCCTAGCTTCCTCTTCAAATTACTAACTTCTTCCTTTAAAACTTTGTTTTCTGCTCTTAAGCTTGTATTCATTTGTTTCATGACTTTTTCCTGCTTCAGAGCTGGCACCGTCCACACATATGCATCAGACACTGAGTCAGTTTGGCTGATCAAACTTGTTCTGCCTTTCATTACAGCCTTTTTATAATTTGCATATCTTACTGCCCTTTCCTTAGAAACATTTTTAATCTGAGGTATTTCTTCCTTTGTTGCTCCAGCTTGTTTCTTGATAGCAATAACATTTCCACTCTGACTGATGATTACCCTATTATTCTTGTTCTTGCTTTTGGCTGCTTGAACTATTCCGGTGAAAACCTCAAGTACCTCTGTCCTAGGCACTTCTAAAGGTGCCTTCCCTTTCTGCGCTTTCTCCACTTCTTTGATTTGCCTTCTTGTGACTGGTCTGCGTGGCTTAAAAGCATATTCTTTACTAGGCTCTTCAAATTTCAACCTTTTAGAAGCCCTTGATTTTTTAGAACTTTCAGGTGAGGACTGAGTGAGGTCAATATGCATTGGCTGCACCGAATGATCTTGCTCAAATTCCAGTGGTTCAATTTGTATTGGCTGATCTTGCTCTAGTTCAATGGCCTCAAGTAAGTCATTTAAACTACCTTTTGAAACAGGACTTTCTTCCACAGTAACTGACTTACCTTTCTCCTTGTTTAGTTGACCTCTGGTTCTCACCCTTGAAATCTTTTCAACTTCACTTGATTTAACTTCATCCTTCTTTTTCTGAATCTTCTGCTTTGATGACTGAGGTGTTTCCTTAGATGATAACTTAGGAGTTTCCTTTTCTGATACTTTAGATGTCTCCTTAGATAATGGCTTAGGAGTTTTCTTCACTGATGATTCAGGTGTCTCTTTAGCTGCCACAGACTTCTCTGATTTCCTTGATTTAGTTTTAGGCTTCTTATGGTCTGTCACTTCTCTTCTAAGTTCAGCCAAAGTGGGTTCTTCACTCCTTTCTTCCCTTTCTCTCACAGGCAATGGAGTGAGGCCTGTTTTGCTTGGGAAACCGGCCATAAACACAAATGAATCCCAATCTCTGCCAATTTTTTGTAAACTATCCAACACCAACAACTTTACTAGACCATGATGAAACAGGGATGTTTCACAACCATCTTTCTTTAACTGAATTTTATCACACATTTTGCTAATGCTCCTGAACAAATAGAAAGGTATGTCTATTGAAACCTTACCTGTGAAATGTAACAAAAGTTTGAAGTGGTAGGAGTAAACTTTATTGTACCTACCCTCGCATGTCAGGTATTTCTGGATGCATGTGAGGAGCGTAGCATAATGTTCCTTTATGTAACTCCTTGGCACCGCTTTGGTGAGGTCTTCATCTACATAAGACTCCTTCAAAAACTCTTTACAGGGACTCATGTCGAACTTGAAGTTTTTGAACCATTCTTGGCCACCTCTCGGAATTTCAGTGACAGTGGAAATAACTTCAGGAGACACAGGAAACTCCAACATTGACACCTTCGAATTCAGTCCAGTGAAATTTAATGCGAAAGCCTTCGTCACCTCTGCATGTCCTCCCTTCAATTTTTTGCAAAACCTCCAGCAACTAGCATTTCGAAAGGCTCTTGCTACACCTTCATCCCTGAGAGTAACATCTAACCCCTCCGGCTCTGTCCTCACACACTTACCGGATCGGTGTTCCCTCTTTTCCATCTTGCTCTGAATATTTTCACACAGGGAACTAATGGTAGCTGTAGCGCGAAAAAAAACTCGACTTTGGAGTGCAGGCTCGCTTGCAATGATCCCTTTAAATAAGAACTTGGGCTTCTCATACAGCAATCATGTTTACACATTATGAAAAACCCATTATGATATAACCATCCCTTGTAAAATCCCTTAAACTGACACTCAAATGCATGACTCTGGACCTTATGGCGGAATGATGGTTTATCAAGACCTGGAGAGGACGTAAACTGACAAACATGACCGGACCTATGACTCACCCGTCCCGGATTTGACATTGCAAGAGAAAACGCTACAAACACCCCGAAACCCCGATTTCGTAGCGCGGACAGTTCAAATTTAACAAAACGCGCTACAAAATGGCTGCTGACAGTACGCTGCGAAAAGACAGAATCATCATTGCGCAGCTAAATGGACCAAACAAACATGCGCTGCGAAACTGCGCAAAGTACTAATGACATGACAGGCTTTAACTAACAATGATGGAGGCTATCTAATGATCTTTTCTTTACACGAATTCACATCAATACCTTTTGAAATTCAAATTTCAAATTGACATACACCAATAAACCTATTCACAAGACTTAAAACCTTTATATGAAACTTATGGACAACCTTATATACATGAACTATAGTTCTGAGTGATAACACAACACACTCATTCAACTAGTATAATAGTTCATTGTAGTCAAGGGGGAGGAAATAGTAGTAGTAGCGGAGTTGGCCCAATTGCAGGAGGGACTACACAAAACATTTAGAATAAGAGAGGTGTGTAATGAAGCATGCAAATCTCAAGTGGCATTGTAAGTGCAAGAGGGAGTACTTCATATGGGAGTACCGTTCATACCACAATGGTGGGTGTAGATTTGAGGATGCCTATGTTTCACGATGTTGGGACCGAAGACCTAGAACAACATTTGTTCATGTGTGAAGTTGTTTGCACAGCTAAGCAGGTCTAGGATGAGGCTACCAAGATTGCATAGATAGAATCCATGCTCAGGGATTGCACACACACATGGTACATGAAGTATAAGGGTGCGAAATCAACTTGACAGAACAAGACTCTGGTGGAAATTAAACATGTCCTAATCATGGAATTCCAAAAGCCCAAATTAGAGTCCCATTGCATCATGAAAGTCAAAGATATTAAGAAAAGTGTGGGTGAGTCAGTATGAGACTTCGACCAATGCTTAAGGTGTTGAAGGATAGGCTAACGTTTGAAATTCTAGATTTGTAACACAAAGAGTGGTTTACTGTCGTTTTTCTACCACATATCAAAATACCATTGACACAACCAATGATTGGTGCGTAGTTCGAAGATTTGGAGCTAACACTGAAGTTGGAAGCCTCAACAGCACCAGGAAGTGAGAGCACGACATGGCATAGGTACAATTTCATCTAGCTGCACTATAATCGTAACTCAAAGAATTCTCCAAAGGAAAGGAGAAGCAGGAGGAAGTATGGTGTACCATTTGCAGAACGGAAGGTCACAGCAGGAACAAATGTAAATTATTATCTAACTATATGGAAATTGACATAGTGAATCCCTTATGCAAGGCAGGGGTATGTTGTGTGAAATTTGTAGGGTATGGGGTCATATACCCTGCAGTTGCTTGATGATGCAAAAATATGAGGCCACGGTGTCGACTTTGTTCTATGAATTTTGTAAGTCAGTTGGGCATAACATTCACCATTGTTGCGCACTGGAGTTAATGCGCGAATGAACTTTTGACTCCTTCAAATTACAGGGGCTAGAAGGAGTAGAAGTTGTGACTAATGGGATTAACCAACTAGGGTATGCTTAGGGTGGACAGTATAATCAACAAGCTCAAGGATGTGGCATGGAAGCTAGAGGACCTAAAGGGCCTAGTAGACGAAGAGGAGGCTTTGCTCGAGGGAATAACACCATAATTTGTTATAATTTCTTAAAACATGGACATTTCACTCATGATTGCACCAATCCATGTCACACGTGTATTTATTGTAAGTCCCTCGACCACCACATAGTGAATTTCCCTTAGTTGATTTCCAAATGGCAAGAAAAGAATGGACCTAATGTTCAAATGATCACCATCGATCCATGTAGGACTCAATAACAAGTTGGCACGATAACACTGGGAGGTAAGAAAATGGGAGCCGACAATGTGAAGTCTTGGGAACAACAACATAAATGGGTTAGAAGCGCTCTAAATCACCCCCAAAATTTGACCCACTAAGGAAAAAGCCATGTATAAAGAGGCTTAGCAAGAATATCTATAGGAGAATGAAAAAGCCAAAAGATAGGTGCGAATCTACCATTCCAAAGATATTTGATACTATGGTGGGAAAGGGGCAAAGAACCATGGTAGACCCAGTCCAGATTTTGCTATATAGATGTTTAGAGTTAGTGAAAGATACATGAGCACTAGATAAATTCCAAAAGTTGGTGGAGCAGTGCACCGAGACTATAGATGAGATTCTTGTGAAAGATTAGGGATTGTGAACCAAATTTCTCGTCTCAAAAGGACCAGTAATGATTCATCGATCCAATTTCACAAGTGTTCGAAGTGTCATCATCAGCGTTCATGGGTGTTTCTTAGTGATTGTTTAGTTTCGTCATCGCTTTAGTTCAGCTTCGACAGATCAAAAGTTTTGATAATGATTAGGTTCAGGTAATGTTATGGTTTCATGGCATTTAGTTGATGTGATGTTGTACCTGGCTATCGACTTATGTCATCGGTAGTTACACTAGGGTTTGGTCGACGAAATGCGTTTTTTTGTTTGACTTTGCAGGATTTATGGTTGATATAGTTGATTGTGTAAAAGGGTTTGAGTTAAAGTACCTGGTTGATGACATAGTCTTATCGTCGTCATCACCAGTGTCAGTTTCAAAGATGCGATGGTCGTCGTCGTGCAGTGTTAACGAATGTCGCATGGAGACCACAAGGTTGTACAAGGGTCGATCACCCACTAGAGGCTTCAGTTTCGCCGATGTCACTATGTAGAGCCAACATGGGTCTTGAATAGTTAAATGAAACTCCTAAACCTACACCTAGACCTAAACCCTAACTCCTAAGTTATCCTATTTATTTTGTTACCCTAAGAATTCTATGCAATTTTCCTAAGTACTAAAGCCATTCATCATCCTACATTGAAGACCTATTGTATTACATGCCTAACTCCTAAACCATGTATTAAAATCCTAATACATTACATTATGTATTCAAATACATTCAAAATCCTACACTACACATTGATAACCCTATTTCCTAGCATTGAAATAAATTAACCCTTCGATATAAAACCTCTCAGCCAAATCAAATGTTAAAAAACATTACAAACGCAAATACAGAACAATAGAAATTACAAAAAAGTCTTAACCGCAGACCTAGACCACCACCTAACCATAGCAGAAGCTAAAAGGCATGTGACAGAGTTGATGACGGATGGTAAGCAGTTGACCAGTGGGCTTGGAGACTAGCCGCCATCGTAAACCGTAGCAGAGACCATTTCCATGTGACCAGAAATATATAACCGGTGGAGGTTAACACTAACCACACCCTAACTACGTCGGAACCGAGGCAACTGTCACATGGAGGTTTGGAAAGTTGCTCCGTTAGCCGGAACCGTTGGAGCTAGACCGTTAGCTGGTAGGTTGTGGTTAGACCGTAGCCTATTCACATGGGCGGTCAACCTCCTCCACCCAGTTAGCTAACCGCTAATGGTATTTGAGTTATTCTAAGGTATTTTGGGTTTTGTTATTTGTTTAATTGATTTTATTTAATTAAATGACCATGACCAGGTCAAAGGGTGGAAAACTCAACCAATTCAACCCCAAAAGTTAGCCATTTGCAAACAAATTCATCATACATCCAACAACATAGGTTATTATGCATTTACAAGCCTATAAAGGTAGAATTCTTCATTGAAGAAAAGAGGGAGAGTTTTCAGTTTTCATGTGCAGGTTCTGGAGGTTAGAGGCAGATTTTGTTTTCTGAGTTTTGAGAGCATCAGGATTCGGATTTGGAAACTGTAAGCAGTGTTGGAAAGCTAGTTCAGAGAGCTATCTGATGACAGAGGTTATAATTTCCTATGTGCAAGTTAAATCTAACTAAATCATTGTATAATCCACTTCTCCTTTCTCATTCCTAATAAAACGGTCGCCCATCTTGAAAGCAGACCCGAAGACGTAGTCCATCAGGGATGAACTCTATAATCAATATCATTGTCTGGTATATCTTTGTTTTCACTGTTTACACTTCTATTTTACATCTTTCTTATGGTTTATTAGTTTTCGTAAAGTGTTCTGCTCCAATAGTTTTCCTCATTTTCCGAGCTTTTGGTTTTCATTCAATTTACTAATGGCTAACCAACTCTACATCAGTATTTAATATATGATCATATAAAGTCATATAATTTGGTATCAGAGTAGGTTTTTGATTGTAGATTTTCCATTGAATTTTAACCAAGTCTAAGTCGCAATGAGGAGAAGGAATCCTTGAGCAGATCAATCCAGAGATTGGAAAGTGACGAGTTGTTCAGAAAGTTACCATGTCAGGATTTGATGCAGGTGGAAACATTGAGACTAAGATGAGTGAGGAACAGTTTAAACAGGCATTCTTAACCATGCAACAAATGTTGGGAGAATTGTACGAAGACAAGAAGGCGAGAGATGCAACTTCTTCTTCGAAAGCATCGAAGAAGGACAAAGGTAAAGGAAAGAGTGATAAACCTCCTTCACCTCCATCATCTCCACCATCCTCTTCTTCTTCTTCTTCTTCTTCCAGTGCAACATCTAAAACGGATAAGAAACATAAGAAATCATGTCTTTTAAATCTTGATGTTAAATTTGATTTGCATGTTTATGATGGTGAAATGAATCCTGCAAAGTTAGATAACTGGATAAAGCAGTTAGAAGTGTATTGTCGTATACAGAACATTTCTAAAGATAAAACTAAAATTTAGTTAGCTACACTTAGAATGAAGGGAACAACTTTAATCTAGTCGGAAAACAAAACTCAGTTAGATGTAAAGCAAATAGGAAAATTTATCTCTTCATGGTCTAAGTTTTTGAAAGCTCTTAGGAAACAGTTCTATCCTTTAGGATACATGCAGCAAGCTGTTATTGATTTGCAGTGTCTGAGCAAGGTAAAAGGAAGAGTGTTCAGGATTTTACTGAGGAATTCAGGAAGAAAGCATTGGCGCTTGGTATTTCATTAGATACACGTGAAACTGTGTTAAAATACATTGGTAGTTTACATTCATATTTGTAGCATACTTTATTAATGTTTAATCCTGATGATTTTGATGAGGTGTGTGTTCAGGCCATACATATTGAATCAGGTGGTAGACCATTCAAGTTGTCATCCAAAGAGATGGAAAACAGAGAATCTAGAGATAGTAAGGGGAACATTTCGAAGAGAAAGAAATCAGTGGCCATTTAGAATGAAAGACCTACCTGTTCTCATTGCCAGAGAATCAGTCATGATGAATCGAAATGCTGGAAACTTCATCTAGAACTTAAGCCCAAAAAGTTCCTTAAGGCAAAGGATGAAAAGAGGGCCATTGCAGCAATCCAGCAAGACCTCGGTTTATATTAAGGTGATGAACGGAAAGTAACTGCCATGGTTACAGCAGGTAAAACTTCTGATACTAGTTCAAGTTCGAAATCTAATGTATCTTCTTCAGACATAAATCCTCCACATGAGGATAAACGAGTTGAACTCTTCCACAAAAGGATAAATTCTATGCATATAAAGATTGACACAATGTTTGACAGTGGATCACAAGCAAATTTAATATCTGAACATATAGTTAATCAATTGGGATTGGAAACCCAGAATCATCCAAGACCATACCCCTTAGGTTGGGTTAATAAATCAACTCAGATACATGTCACAAAGCAGTGTCATTTAAAATTTGCAATTACATCTAAGTTCATTGATGAAGTGGAATTAGATGTGGTCCCAGTAGACATTTGTGGAGTGGTCTTAGGGAGTCCTTATCTTTATGATAGAGATGCAGTCTTCTACAGAAGAGAACATAAATATCACCTAAAGAAAGAAGGGGTCAGATTTATTGTTGGGGTACATAAAGTCACTGTTTCAAATCAAGTTAAGCATTTTATAAGTTCAAGTAAGTATGTACTTATGATTATTAAGGAACAACATCAGGTTGATTGTTCGAGATGTGAGATTTAGTTTATAGATAAATTGGTTAAGGTGGTTAATTATTTTCCAAGAAATCTTATTCATGAACAAGATAAGCAACATGAGATACATCTAATGTCCTACGAACATCTTCTTAAAGATAGAATGAATTTCAATTCATTCATTCAATTGAATTATAGAAACTATCATCATCAATAGTGTATTGCAGGGAATGGTACATGTGAGTCTAATCAGAGACTTGTTTCAGATGGTATGTTTACTTTCAGTTCAGGGATGTAGGTCAGTATTGGGAAAAGTCAGTGTCGCATTTCTTTAGTATTGCATCATCATTTCATGCTTTTAAAAGTAATGAAACCTCTCTTCAAGTGGAGAGGAAGTCTATAAGTTTTCATGACAAAGCATTTTCAAAAGCAGATCTAAAGTTTCCTTACCAAGGTTTGAAAACGAATGCATTAACTGAAAGTGTAAGTCAATGGAAATATTAGTTAATAGACACAGTGATTCCAGTAAATCAACAATTACTTAGATACTTTCAGAATCAAACTAAGTTGTAGCAGTCTTTACACCACAGTTGGATGAGTTATGGGCAGAAAAATCACTTAGTAATCAGTCAATAGGAAAGTAAATCAAGACAAGTAATTGATACAAAATCAAAATCAAAGGAGTCTTTGCATATTTCAGTTATTTCAGAAAGTAGATTGTTAATGCCCACTAGATGTATTGAACAAAGTTATACAAACACTATTTTCAAAGATGTTTTTGAATCACTAACTCACGATTCTTCGTGGAAAGAATCCAATTGCCATGTTGATAACAGGTTGTTTCCCATCTTCGCAAATTGTACATACTGCGAATGGAAGAAACAGGTCACCGAATCAAAAAGTATCATGGTCAGCATCATCAGGATCATCACATGCATATGATTGATCGAATGCATTGGTAAATCATCAGGTCAAGATGGAAAGAGAGGTAGTTCTACCCTCATTGACTATTTAATTAGTAAAACGTTTGTGGTCCAAAAGCTTTCAAGTGGAGAGGAATGATCCAGGAGGATCCATCAATCCAATTGCACAAGTGTTCGAAGTGTTGTCATCAGTGTTCATGGGTGTTGTTCAGTGATCGTTAAGTGTCGTCATCGCTTCAGTTAAGCTTCGACAGATCAACAATGTTGTTAATGATTAGGTTCAGGTAATGTTATGGTTTCATGGAATTCAGTTGATGTGATGTTGTACCTAGCTGTCGACTTATGTCATCGACAGTTCCACTAGGGTTTGGTCAATGACATGTGTTTTTTGGTTCGACTTTGTAGGATTTATGGTTGATATAGCTGATTGTGTAAAACAGTTCAAGTTAAATTACCTAGTCGATGACATAGTCTTATCGTCATCGTCACCAGTGTCAGATTCAAAGATGTGATGGTCATTGTCGTGCAATGTTGACGAATGCCACACGGACACCACAATGTTGTACAAGGGTCGAGCATCCAATGGAGGCTTCAGTTTCGCCGATGTCGCTGTGAAGAGCCGACATGGGTCTTGAACAGTTAAATGAAACTCCTAAACCTACGCCTAGACCTAAACCCTACCTCCTAATCTATCCTATTTATCTTTGTTACCCTAAGAATTCTATGCAATTTTCCTAAGTACTAAAGCCATTCATCATTCGACATTGAAGACCTATTTTATTACATGCCTAACTCCTAAACCATCTATTAAAATCCTAATACATTACGTTATGTATTCAAATACATTCAAAATCCTACACTACACATTGATAACCCTATTTCCTAGCATTGAAATACATTAACCCTTTGATATAAAACCTCTCGGCCAAACCAAATGTTAAAAAACATTACAAATCCAAATACAAAACAATATAAATTACAAAACAATCTTAACCGCAGACCTAGACCGCCACCTAACCGCAGCGGAAGCTAAAAGGAATGTGACAGAGTTGATGACTGAGAGTTAGCAGTTGACCAGCGGGCTTGGAGACTAGCCGCCATCGTAAATTGTAGCAGAGACCATTTCCATGTGACCAGACATACATAACTAGTAGAGGTTAACACTAACCGCAGCCTAACCGCATTGGAACCGAGGCAATTGTCACATGAAGGTTTGGAAAGCCACGGCGTTATCCAGAACCGCCGGAGCTAGACCGTCAGTTGGCAGGTTGTGGTTAGACCACAGCCTATTCACATGGGCGGTCAACCTCCTTTGCCCGGTTAGCCAACCGCTAACAGTATTCGGGTTATTCTAAAGTATTTTGGGTTTTGTTGTTTGTTTAATTGATTTTAATTAATTAAATGACCATGACTAGGCCTAAAGGTGGAAAACTCAACCAATTCAACCCCAGAAGTCAGCCATTTGCAACCAAATTCATCATACATCTAGCAACAGAGGTTATTATGCATTTATAGGCCTATAAAGGCAGAATTCTTCATTGAAGAAAAGAGGGAGAGTTTTCAGTTTTCATGTGCAGGTTCTGGAGGTTAGAGGTAGATTTTGTTTTCTGAGTTTCAGGAGCATCAGGAGTCGGATTTGGAAACCATAAGCGGCATTGGAAAGCTGGTTCAGAGAGCTATCTTATGACAAAGGTTAGAATTTCCTTTGTGCAAGTTCAATCTGACTAAATCACTATGTAATACACTTCTTCTTTCTCATTCCTAATAAAACGGTATCCCATCTTGAAAGCAGACCTAGAGACGTAGTCCATCAGGGACGAACTCCGTAATCAATATCGTTGTCTGGTATATCTGTGTTTTCACTGTTTACACTTCTGTTTTGCATCTTTCTTATGGTTTATCAACTGTCGTAAAGTGTTATGCTCCAGCAGTTTTCCTCGTTTTCCGTGCTTTTGGTTTCCATTCAAATCACTAATGGCCAATCAACTCTACATCAGTATTTAATATATGATCATATCAGATCAAGTAAAGAATTTCGATTTAGTGTGCAGATAGGTAAGTACGAGGTGGATAATATTATATTTTATTTGGGATCATATGTAAATATCCTACCAAAGAGAACTTGGGAAATGATGGGGATGCCAAAGTTGATGTGTTCTCCAATTTGGCTCTAAATAGCTATTCAACATTGGATTTTTCCGATCGAACAACTATCACGAGTACTAGTGGATGTTGATGGGGTATTAAGCACAACTAATTTTGAGGTCATCAAAATCATAGACAACACTAACCCCTATCCATCTCTTCTTGGGATCGACTAGGCCTTTGACAATTAGGTGATTATCAATTTAAAATGAAGACAAATGATTTTTGAGGGGGGAGATATTCAAGTTATTGCACCATTGGATCCAGAGGAAGGTGATCAGTACATAGAGCCAGTAAAATTAAAGCTCAGTTGAGAGGATCTAGACAACATTTATAATATTATAACTTGACAAGATGATTACGTAAATTCAATAACCGACGGGATGCTGCATTGGTGCAGCATTGGGTCTTATGCAGTTGACTCAGAAGAGGCTCTCTAGAACTGGTAGAATCGATTGCATGAGGTCAATACCAGACGTTGTACACACCTTGAGAGAATGGTGCACTAGATCAGGACTGAGGTGAACAACCCACCCCGTTTTGATGGGTTGCATATGGTAGATGTTCTTCTATATGAATACGAAGAGCATGTACCCAATTGTTAAATAATTCATGTGTTATACATTTCTTTACATGCCACACAAGCTAAGTGGTGGGATATGCATAGGAAATAGATTAAAACATGGAAATAATGCAAGGAATTGTTGAAATTTCGATTTGGACCTAACACTAGGATCCTTGGAGAAAAATATTCAAGAATGGAGTGTCCCAAAACTCACTTGAAGTGGTGCATCATAGCATGGACAAAGGAAAGAGTATCGTAGCAGTAGTGGGTACACCAATTTATTCATACTTTAGGAGTTATACCGACGAATTGGTACCTTAAGTAGGAAGTGCATAGAGAACTTAGGATTAGGTCGAGATGGCACAAAATTTTAGGGAAACCTTTAGTTTGCAAGCAAATGACCATGCAGTAAAAGAGGCTCTAGAAGCATTGCAACAAAATAGTTTTACACAGGATGTCCCAATTCTAATCAAGGATGGACCATTGTGTGATGCACTCTATCACTCATAGTAGATACAATAATTTTTTAAGTGTTATAATATAGCAGATAATGGGGGAGATGACGAGGAGGACCCTCATAATGTTTAGATTTCATAGGTAGAAGGTGAACACATGGTGGAGGGACTGAATTTATAGTTTTAGGAATACACACAATTAATAAAGACAAAGAAGATTAATATTTGGACTAAGGAATGGCCTAAGATGGCTTCCATATGAGACTATTGGGACGTAAATATGGTTGGAAAAGTTATGGACTTATTGCATGAGTACCACAACTTATTTCCTAATAATTTTGAAGAAATTAAGGGGATTGTAGGGGAATTGGGATAAATGAAGATTCCTCTTAAACCTGATGTGAAGTCGGTAAAGCAAAGGCCATATCGGTTAAATCCATGTATAAGGAAAAGTTCAAGCAAGAGTTGGAGAAGATGTTGAAAGCTAGAATCATTGATCTAGTGGATGAATTAGAGTGGGTGATCTTGATAGTATTCTAGAATAAGAAAATGGGGGAAATCATAATTTATGTGGACTTATATAAATTTAAGAATACATGCGCCCATTATCCTTTTCCTACCTTGTTCAGAGGATTGACACAAGACCACCTTTGTGATGGATTAGGGTTGTTTCCAGTATACGAGGATGCCATTCGGCCTGAAAAATGCACCAACTATTTTCTATCAGATGGTGGTGACATCTTTTAAGCAGTACATGAATAAGTTTCTTGAATTTTATTTAGGTTATTGGACGATGTTCAAACTTCTAAATAAGCATATTGAGGTGTTGTGACTAATATTAGAGAGGTGTAGACAACTATAGATATTTTTAAACCTCAAGAAGTGTATCTTTTGTGCCCTTTTTGGAATAATGTTAGGACATGTCGTATGTAAACAGGGACTGTTGGTGGACCCAACCAGGATTATTTTCATTGTGGACTTGCCACCCCCTACTACAATGCTATGGCTGAGATCCACTTTAGGTCACACAGGATACTACTAGAAGTTCATATAGTGATATGCAATGATCACAATGCTAATGGAAAGTAAATTGAAGAAAGGGATAGAGTTTCAATAGACCGAGGAGTGTTAACAAGCCTTAGATACATTAAAGGAAAAGATGGTTTCAACCCCTATATTGGTTTTCCCTAATTGGACCAAGGAGTTCCACATGCAGATTGTTGCTTCCTCAATCACTCTAGAAGCAATTTTGGCCAAACTAGGTGAAAGCGAGGTTGATCATCCAATTTCTTTTGCTAGCCACAACTTGTCAACAAATGAACATAATTACATTGTGACTGAAAAGTAAGGATTGCCAATGGTATATACCCTCCAAAAGTTTTATCGTTACCTCTTGGGTAATAAACTCAAGTGATATATAGATAATTTGGCCTCAAAATAACTCGTCAACAAGCCCATGTTGGGGGTCGGGGAATTTGTTGATGTTTCTTGTATTTATAGGAGTATGATTTCCAAATAATGGTCAAACTAGGGAGGTTGAACTTGGGTTTTAATCATCTATCATGTCTAATCTCAAGTGAGGGAGCCAAAAACTTGGAAGATAATTTTCGAGATGTGTATTTGTTCACTATGACATGGTTTATTATTACTTTGTAGAGATTGGGTAACAACCATGCACTAAAATTTCATGTGATAAAAGTTAATAAAGGTAAAATAAGACCATGGGAAAGGAACACTTATTCCAAGTTGAATGTTGGGAAGAATATCCTAGTGGGCATCACTTATTGTGTTTTATGGCTAAGGGGAAATTGGCAAAGGCAATGGCTAAGCCTTTGGAAAGGAAAAAAGGTATTTTTGTCACATTATTTATGAAAATAAAGGGAGTTAGGAGAAAAGTAAGGTGAAAAGTCACAAGTTGCATGTGAGGAGGAAAATGAATGAAAATAATGGAAAATTGAAGGAATTAGAGGCGTCATCAATCAAAATACCTTAGAGCATCAATTGGTAACCTTTTTTCAGTTTAGAGTTAGAATTTGTCTCAAAGAGGAGAAAGCACTAAGAAGAGAAAGAAGGTAAGAAATCAAGGAAAGGAAAGGCAGAGCAAAGAAGGACAAGGAAAGCAAAGGAAGGCAAGGATCAAGCAGCTTCAGTGGGAATACTTTCAGGTAATAGATTGTGTGTGTGATTTCCTATATGGTTTTGACATGCATGGTATGTGGTTCTTTTGCTGTCATTAGCATGGATTTTGTTGGGATTCGATAGTGAATTTTAGCCTAACCTTCCCATTTCTAGGTAGCCATGATGTGGTGGGATTGTTCTTGGTTTGAGCTTTGGGTTTCCGAATGGTTTCACAATATGTGGTGAGGTGATCTCAGGAAAATTTCCAAAGGCCTAGGAATCCCTTGGCCGGTAATGGTGAGATACGCGGTAAAGCCCAAGAGTGGAGAAAGGAAAATTCCTCAAGGATGGCGAAGAAATTTTGAGGCATTTGATCTTGGCACTAGTTTAGGTGTGATCACGATATGGAGAGGGTGGAGGTGGCTTAACCTATGGATTCCCTTTGTTGTATTTGGATTGCTTTATCCCATGAGATCCCACATTCATGCTTGGAATATGGAACAGGGGTGATTGGATGAAATAAATATCTGGTTAAGCTAATCTGTGGTAGGGTAGAATGTGGAAGTCCTAAACCTAGTTGGATTTTTCCTATGTTTAATAAAATCTAAGTTTCTCTTGTTTTGATGAGTAAATGCACTTGTTATTATGTGGATTTAATGGTTTTTCTCTTATTGTTATTTATCTGGTTATATTATGGTTATAAGCATGGTTATATGGCATATCCCATTCATGGTTGTATTCATGTTCTTACTTGCAACTGAATGAATAATGGATGAAAGACCTAATTGATGTTATGACAGCTAATGTGAGAAGGTAGAGACCCTTCTTGTTAAACCTCAGATAAGTTTTTATTCCCTTATGTTTAGACTTGCAATCATTACCTATAGGTTGGATATCTACCAAGTGGTTGACAGGATCTCAGTCCTGGTTGGGGATGGTCAGGTCAAGTCTTGGTTCAAGTTTTTGGTTTAGAAGCATTGTCTTCATGTCTTTTATGGGTTTTGGAAGTTTCATATATTTTTGGCCAGAGGCTTAGCCCCAACCCTAGAAAATAGCCTTAACTATCGCATTTGTTGCCACTGCACTAACAGAGAAAGGCCACAGTCGCACTAGCATAGGCCTATGGGAGCAAATGGGAATGCATAGTCATATTGATGCCTTGGAAATGGAGTGATTGGGGCTCTAGGTTAGGGAAAAAGTGAGTTGTCTAAGGTGTTGGATACCTGGAGGGGTTGGGTTACTCCTAAAGGTTCTGTAGAACTCGAGGGAAGTTAGTAAGGTCTTGTTGTGTTGAATCCATTTCCTTAAGGTAATATAAGACGTTGACTCATATCATAGTAGTAGCCCCTCATCTCATGTTTACCCTGGGTAAGCCGGTGAAAGTGGGTAGATGTGAGATGGGGCGCGTTATACGGTGGTATCAGAGTGGGTTGCACTCTCTTTGGGTCATATTTAATACCACATGGAGGCATCAGAGCATGGTTTCTCTCTCTTTGGGTAAGTTTGATGTTTTCAAGGTTATCGTTGTCATGCATGGGATCAAGGTATACAATTGGTATGATCATGCATGATGATTTTGTGATGTTATATTATTACATGGATATGTTTATGATTATACATGTACATGATAATGTGGACTGTTCTTGCAAATGAGATAAGCATCCCCTGAATGTCGCTAAGGTATGGATTTGATTTTGGTATCTATTTGGATTATTTGACATGGTATACTTGTAGGAAGAAGAAAATTCACAATGACAAGAAAAATGGTAGACTATAGTTCCCGTGACACTTCCTACAGATCAGTTGGGAAACAAGGAGAATAATATTCTCTTGGTATAGCATATACATTAAGGAGCTTGAGGGTAGAGATCAGAAGTTGCAAAGAAAACAATGATAGGTTGGTTGAGGCTCAGCAAAGACTTGCAATGACTAAGGAGAAGTAGGTAGAGCTTAATGTAGAAATCCTCTAGATCTTGTTAGAGTTGCAGAAACAAGGAAAAATGAGAATAAATCAAGAGAAAGAAGAGAAAACTAATGGATCTTGCGGTAGTAGATCTTAGTTAGGATATAGATGGGATAGAGGAGATACAGTTAGAGGTGGCAGATCACTAGATACACTTGACAGGAGGACTGGTATGTATGGGCATCATTCTAGTTCCTCATCCAGGAGACATCATTACAATCATCATCATCATCATCCTTATAGGAGGAGGGAGTATTTACCTGAGGAGTTCAAGAAGGTGAAGCCTCCTACATTTGATGGAGAGATGAAGAATCTAGAAGATGTAGAGGCATGGTTTCTTGTAATGAAGAAATTTTTCAAATTGCATAGCTACTCAGAGAACATGAAAGCCAAGATAGCCACCTTCAGTCTTAAAGGGAAGGAAAATATCTTGTGGGAAGATGTGAAGAATTTCAAGGGAATTCGAGAAGAATATTTGATTTGGAATGATTTCGAGAGGATCTTTAAGAAGAAGTGTCGATCAAAGAGGTACTACGATGATATAGCTAAGTATTTTTATGAGCTACAGATGGGATCTATGACAGATGATGAGTATACTAGAATATTCTTGGATTTGTTGAGGTATGTGCCATATCACAAGGAGGAGAAGGCTAACATTTAGAGTTTCATTAGTATATTTCCAAGAGCATATAGAGATCGGATTGAGTTTTATGAGCCTATATCACTAGAGTAATCCATCCAAAAATTGAAGCATTGTTATGAGTAGTCAAAGTGAAAAGCTGAGCGTAAACGTGACTTGAAGGGAAATGAGAAAGTAAAAGGAAAATGGCCATCGAAGTGGGGAACACCTCAAGATGAAGGTAAGAAAGAGAATGTTTCTCCCTACAAGAAGTTCAATGTAGTTGAGAAGGGACATGTGTCACAGCCTGAAGAGCAACAGACTAAAGGTGATAGAAGAGAATTGTCGCAGTGTTGGATATGTGGCAAAGATCATCGTAAGAAGGATTATCCATTGTACTAGGGATGTAGGCCTAAGATCTATAGTGTTTAGGAGGTGAAAACCATTGGGGATGTTGGTCATAGTATTTGTCATATTTATACGATTGTGGACAATAGGAAGACAAATCACTAGGCATCTATCATTAAGATGGATGGTAAGATTTGTGATCAAGTTATTTCTATTTTGATTGATCATGGATCTAATTATAGTTATTTTAATCTTGACCTGGTGGATAAGTGTGGCTTGAGAAAAGAATTACATGCAAAGTCTTGGTTGGTGCAGTTAGCTACATGTACGAAGAAGAGCGTTGATCACTGGGTAAGAGCTTGTGCATTTGAGTTGAATGGTATGTTTATAATAGCATATTTGAATGTACTTCCATTGGGATCGTATAGTATGCATTTGGGTATGGATTGGTTGTATCTTCACATCACCAAAATAGGTTTGTATGAAAATGCTATTGAGTGCCTGGATGATAATGGAGAGAAGAGAATCTTGCAGGGGAAGAAGAAGCCTACATCAGTGAGGATGGTCACAACTATGCTGGCTAAGCATAGTTGTAGAAAAGGGTGTGTGATGTTTGTAGTTCATATTTCCAATTACAAGGGTAAGGATTTTGAGGATGCATAAATCTTCAAGAGGTACCCTGTATTATAGTAGTTTAAGGATGTGTTTCCAACAAATATTCTAAAGTTGCCTCCGCACAGTGAAGTAGACTTTTCTACCGAGTTGGTACCAGAGGAAGCACCAACATCAAAGGAACCTTATAGGATGAGCACTCTAGAATTAGTAGAGTTAAAGTTTCAACTAAAGGAAATGCTTGACAAGGAATACATTAGGCCAAGTGTGTTGCCTTAGGGTGCACCAATATTGTTCGTGAAGAAGAAGCACAGAACTCTTAGATTGTGCATTGATTACCTGCATCTAAACAAGGTGATGATCAAGAAAAAGTACCCATTGTTGAGGATTGACGAATTGTTTGATCAGTTGAAGGGATCAATAGTGTTCTCAAAGATAGATCTATGATCCGGATACCATCAGGTTCGCATCAAAGAAGAGGACAATATTTCTTTCAGGTTTAGGTCTTGGCATTATGAGTTTTTTGTAGTTCCATTAGGTTTGACTAGTGCTCCAACTACTCTTATGTGTTTGATGAATAGTGTGGTGTGTCCTTATTTGGAAAAGTTTGTTATTGTATTCATTGATGGCATTGACATATTCTAAGAATGAGGAAGATGATGCTGAACATTTAGCAACAGTGTTTAGATTCCAAGAGAGCATCATTTGTATGCTAAGCTTAGCAAGTGCAGTTTCTTTCAGATATAAGTACACTAGTTGGGACATTTTGTTTCCAAGAATGGCATAATAGTATATCCGGAGAAGATAAAAGATATCATGGAGTGGGAAGTTCCTAGTAATGTGAGGAAGTCTGATCATTCATGGGCTTAGTTGGATACTACGGGAGGTTCATCAAGAACTTATAATGCATTACATATCCTATTACATCATTCCAGAGGAAAGGTAAGAAGTTTGAATGGATAGAGGAGTGTGCAGCTAGTTTTGATAAGTTGAAGCAGTTGTTGACAAATGCTCCAGTGTTAAATATTGTAGATCCGGATAAAGAGTTTGTAGTATGTACAAATGCTTGCAAGAGAGGGCTTGGTGGAGTCCTTATGCAGGAGGGATAAGTGATATGCTATGAGTCCAGGAAGCTAAATGAGAATGAGAAAACTACATGATGCATGATCTTGAGTTGGTAGCTATTATTCATACCTTCAAGATGTGGAGACATTGTCTTCTTGGTAGGAGGTTTGTGTTGTGAGCGATCATAGTGGACTAAGATATTTGTTTGACCATCCAAATCTAAACACCATGCAAGCTAGATGGTTGGATACCATTAGTGAGTTTGACTTTGAGATTAGGTACATTAAGGGAAAGGAGAGAAAGTTTGTGGATGCTCTCAACAGGAAAGTGCAGTTGAAGCATGTTGCAACAGTGGGCTCATATGGGAGATATCTATTGGATCATATATTATAGGTAGGACAACAGGATGATAGGTACAAGGAGCTTATGCTCAGGTTACAATAGGGTATAGGTGATCAGGATGTGGATTATTATCTTACACCAATGGTTTGGTGAGATTTAGGGATATGATCTATGATAGGGAATGTTGGTAGGTCAAAGTACAGTGTAAGCATCTAGGTGGGTTTCTTCAACCTATTCTAATTATAGAGTGGAAATGGGAGGTCATTTCCATGGATTTAATTACAAGTCTTCTGAGGACATTGAGGCAGGATGATTCTATCATGGTTGTGGTAGATAGGTTGAGAAAGGTGGCTCACTTCATTCTAGTGAAGACTACCTATTCCACTAGTGAGGTAGCATAGGTCGTCATCAGGGAGATCGTGAGATTGCATGGTGTTCCAAAGAAGATTGTGTCAGATAGGAATGCCAAGTTCACTTCCAAGTTTTGGAAGGAGTTGTTGCAGGATTAGAGATGCATTTGGCCTTCAACACATCTTATCATCCACAGATAGATGGACAGACAAAAAGGATCAATAGGATATTGGAGGATAGAACATATTTCATGCATCAACAGAGGAGATCGAAGGAGTACCTTCCATTGGTTGAGTTTTCATGCAAAAATGGTTATCAGGAGTCACTAAGGATAAGTCTATTTGAGGCACCGTATGGGCAGAGTTGTAACACTCCCATCAGCTGGAGTGATCCATTGAACATGGTACTTATTGGACTGGACATGTTAGCATACATGGAATAAGAAATGGAGGTTATAAAGAATAATCTAAAGCTAGCATAAGAAAGGAAGAAAAGGTATGCAAACTAGCACATGGCATTTAAGGAGTTTCAAGTTGGAGAGCATGTGTATTTGAGCATCAAGCCCAAGAAGGTCTCCTTGAGGATTGGATCATGTTTCAAGTTGGCACCATGGTATTGCGAGCCTTTTAAGATCCTTGAGAGGATTGGACCAATGGCCTATAGACTTGCACTGCCTCTGAGAGTGAAAGTCCATGATGTTTTTCATGTTCCATTTCTTAAAAGATATGTAAAATATGTTGATAATGTTACTGATTGGTTTGTATTGTAGGTAGAGAAAGAAGGTGAATTCCAGCCGGAACCCCATTTTATATTGTATCGGAAACATCTCGTGCTCTGGAACAAAGCACTAGAGCAGGCTCAAGTGTAGTGGAAGCACTTTGGGCCCAATGAAGCTACATGGGAAATGGTAGATCAAATGTAGGCTATGTATCATTCATTGTTTACCGATGAGGGAAAATGAGTCTTGGTATTTTCACATATTTATGTATGGTTTCTATTGTAAATATTGAAATGAGCTAAGTTATAAAGATCCAATAAGTGGCATGGTCATCATGTTGTCATGTTTTACATGACGGGTTTGCTTTTGAGTAGCATGTTATTGTAAATACTGCAATGAGCTAGGTTATATAGATCCATAGGCAATATGTCTTTGCTCTTCAGCAGTTTTACTTGGTTTGGGTGTGGTTTACAATGAGGACAATGTTCCCCCAAGGGGGAGGGGTCTGTAACAACCCCGTGTTAAAATTTCATGTAATAAAAGTTAATAAAGGTAAAATAAGACCACAAGAAAGGGACACGTATTCCAAGATGAATGTTGGGAAAAATATCCTATTGGGCATCACTTGTTGTGTTTTATGGCTAAGGGAAAATTGGAAAAGGCAATGGCTAAGGATTTGGAAAGGAAAAACGATATTTTTGGCACATTATATATGAAAATAAAGGGAATTAGGAGGAAAGGAAGGTGAAAGGTCATAGGTTGCATGTGAGGAGGAAAATGAAGGAAATATTGGAAAATTGAAGAAATTAGAGGCATCATAAAAAATACCTCAGAGCTTCAGTTGCTAGTGTTTTTTTAGTTTAGTCTTAGAATTTGACTCAAAGAGGAGAAAACACTAAGAGGAGAAATAAGGTAAGAAAGGAAGGAAAGGAAAGGAAAATCAAGGAAAGGAAAGGCAAAGAAAAGAAGGACAAGGAAAGAAAAGTAAGGTAAGGATCAAACTTCTTTAGTGGGAATACTTGCAGGTAACAGATTGCATATGTGATTTCCTAGCTGGTTTTGACATGCATGGTATGTGCATGCTGGTATGTGGTTCTTTTTCTCTCATTCGAATGGAATTTTTTGGGATTTGATAGTGGATTTTAGCTTAGCCTTGCCATTTTTGAATAGCCTTGGCGTGATGGGATTGTTCTTGGCTTGAGCTTTGGGTTGCTAGATGGTTTCAGAATCTAGGGTGAGGTGGTGTCAAGAAAATTTCCAAAGGCATAGGAATCCCTTAACCGGTAATGGAGGGATACACGGTAAAGCCTAAGGGTGGAGACAGGAAAATTCCTCAAGGATGGTGAAGAAATTTTGAGGCATCCAAGCTCAGTTTAGTTTTGTGATCTTGATAGCGGTTTAGGTGTGATGATGGTATGGAGAGGGTGGAGGTGGTTTAACCTTTGGATTCCCTTGGTTGTCTTTGGACTGGTTTATCCCATGAGATCCCACATTCATGCTTGGAATATGGCATGGGGGTAATTGGCTAAAAGGAATATTTGATTAAGTCAATCTATGCTTGGGTGAAACGTGGAAGTCCTGAACCTGGTTGGATTTTGACTATGTTTACTAAAAGTTAAGTTTCTCTTGCTTTGATGAGTAAAAGTACTTGTTATTATGTGGCTTTAATGGTTGTTCTCTTATTGTTATTTATCTGGTTATATGTTGGTTACAAGCATGGTTATATAACACATATTAGTCATGGCTCTATTCATGTTTTTACTTGTAATTGAATGAATAATGGATGCAAGACATAATTGATTTTATGACAAATAATGTGAGAAGGTAGAGACCCTTCTTGTTAAACATTAGACAAGTTTTTTGTCCCTTATGTTCAAACTTGCATTCATTACCTATATGTTTCATATCTACAAAGTGTTTGACAAAATGTCAGTCCCGATTTGGGATTGCCAGGTCAAGTCCTGGTTCCAGTTTTTTGTTTACAAGCATTATCTTCATGTCTTTTATGAATTCTGGAAGTTTCATAGATTTTTGGGAAGAGGCTAAGCCCCAAATCTGGAAAATATCCTTAATTATTGCAGTTGTTGGCACAACACTTGTAGAAAAAGGCCACTGTAGCACTAATGTAGGCCTATGGGATAAATTGGTAACCCATAGTCACAAGGAGGCCTTAGCAAGGGAGAAAATGGGGCTTTAGGTCAGGGAAAAAGCTTGTTGTCTCAAGGGTTGGACACCTGGAGGGGTTGGGTTACTCCTAGAGGTCCTGTGGTACCTGAGGGAAGTTAGTAAGGTCTTGTTGTGTTGACTCAATTTCCTTAAGGTCATCTAGGAGGTTGAGTCATATCATAGTAGTGTTGGGTGTGGAGCCTGAGTATCTTCTATATTCAAAGGTTTCAGTCGGATGTCTATCCTAGGAAGATTGTACACCCCTCCACGCGGGGGGGTGCGGGGGGGACTTGTTCCCCCTGCGAGGGTCTGAGGGCCAGAGGTCCCCAGGCGGGGGTTCAGGGGCAGTGCCTCCGAAGCTAAAAATAGATGTAAAATTGCCTTGTAAAAGTCTAGTAGTTTCTAGTCAATCTGGGCCATTCATTAGGCGGATGATCTGATGGTAGAAGTTATGTTTAGTTTATGGTTTTTTTCCTTAGAAGGCAACCCCTCACGAGTCACTATATATGAGGGAATTGTATTGCATCTATGCAAATCTATATTCTGAGTGAGGAAGAGAGAGGAGATTGAAAGCGAAGAGGGTGTTACAGCGGATCAGCTGTAGGTTGTATCTCTTCAGTTTGTTGGATAATATAATAAAAGAAGGACTGGTTGTTTCTCTGTGGATGTAGCCCAAACTGGGTGAACCATGTATATTTGTGTCTCTCTTGTTTTATGTGTTTTCTGTGTTTACATTTCTGCGATATTTTATGTGTTCCATTGTTTTGTAATATATAATTTTCTAGCAACTGGTATCAGAGCCGAAGGTCTATTTGGCTGATAAACTCATAGGAGAGAAGGGTTCCTGGTTCGAGTGGGAGCAATGGGGGAAGATGGTAGGTTTAGGGTCAAAAAATTCAATGGCTAAAACTACCAGCTGTGGAAGATGTAGATGGAAGATTATCTATATTAGAGAGATCTGTACCTCCCATTGAGCAGAAAGACAAAGAAGCCAACGAGTATGACAGACACAGAATGGGATATTCTGGACAGAAAGGCACTTGGAACAATACGGCTGTGCCTAGCGGCGTCGACAGTGTTTAATATTTGAAAGGAAATGACAACACAGGGTTTAATGTCGGCATTGGCCAAACTATATGAAAAACCCTCGGCCTCAAATAAGGTATTTCTTATGAAGTGTTTATTTAATATGAAGATGTCAGAAGGTGGATCTGTTGCAGACCATTTGAATGATTTTAATACAGTTACAAGTTAGTTAAGTTCTTTAGGGGTAAATTTTGATGATGAAGTTAGGGCTCTGTTATTTCTATGCTCATTGCCAGAAAGTTGGAATGGTTTATTTATGGCCATTAGTAACGCTGTCTCTGGATCTAGTACTTTAAAGTTTGATGATGTTGTCGGTGCAATCCTTAGTGAGGAAATACGATGGAAAAGCTATGGTGAGACATTAGGTAATGCTTTGACTGCAGAGACTAGGGGAAGAAAAATGGAAAGAGGAAAGAGCTCTGGATATCGCAGTAAGTCAAGAAAAGGCAGATCCAAGTCTAGATCGAGGGTAGTGTGCTGGAAATGTGGGAAGAAAGGACACCTAAAGAAAGACTGCATGTCTCGGAAGGGAAAAGAAGGAGATGTGCAGCAAGAAACTAATCATGAATCGAATGTAATAAGTGGTGTGTTGCAAGATGCTTTGATTCTTTCATTAGAAAATATTATTGATGCCTGGGTGGTAGATTCAAGGGCCTCATTCCATGCCACACCTGATAAGAAATATTTTCATGACTATGTTCAAGGAGATTTTGGACAAGTCCGTTTGGGTGATGATAAACCTTGTAAAATTGTTGGAATGGGTACAGTTTTCATAAAACAACAAAATGGAAATCAATGGCTATTGAAGAAGGTAAGGCATGCTCCAGATCTAAAGAAAAATCTTATTTCAATAGGGCAGTTGGTAGGTGAAGGTTGTGTAACTACTTTCACAGATAAAACCTGGAAGGTCACTAAAGGATCTCTGATAATAGCGAAAGGAGAAAAAGTTGGTACATTGTATTTATGCAATGGTATTTCTAATTCTGTTAATGCTTTAACCTCTACAGGAGAAGATAAGGCATTGTGGCATCATAGGCTCAGGCACATGAGTGAGAAGGGGATGTAGATTCTTCACTCAAGAAATTTGTTTTCAGGTTTGAAGCATGTTGATTTAAAATTATGTGAGAATTGTGTTTATGGAAAACAAAAGAGAGTTATATTCCTTAGAGTTGGGAAAGAAAAGAAGAGCGAAAAATTAGAGCTTTTGCATATAGATGTATGGGGACCTGCTCAGGTATCATCTCTTGGTGGCTCTCTTTATTATGTTACTTTTATTGATGATGCAACCAGAAAAACCTGGATTTATTTTATTCGAAATAAATCTGATGTATTTGATACTTTCAAGAAATGGAAAGCTTTGGTTGAAAATGAGACAGGGAAAAGGTTGAAGTGTCTCAGATCAGATAATGGAGGTGAATATTGCAGCAAAGAGTTTGATAGGTATTGTTTAGATAATGGAATTCGCAGAGAGAAGACAGTTCCAGGAACACCACAGGAAAATGGTGTGTCAGAAAGGATGAACAGGAAAATCATGGAGCATGCAAGGTGCATGAGATTGCATGCAGGATTGCCTTTACAATTTTGGGCAGATGTTGTAGATACTATTGTTTATCTAATAAACAGAGGGCCTTCAAGTTCCTTGGATGGTGGTATTCTAGAGGAGGCATGGATAGGTAAAAAGGTAAACTACTCATTTTTAAAGACTTTTGGTTGTGAAGCCTTTGTCCACATTAATAAAGAAAATACAGCAAAGCTTGAGGAAAAATCAAAGAAATGTACCTTTATTGGATATGGTGTTAATGATTTTGGTTATCGCTTATATGATTATGAAAATCACAAAATCATTAGGAGTAGAGATGTAATATTCAATGAAAAGGTCTTGTATAAGAATCAGTTGCAAGAAAAGAAATAGGAAAAAGAAAACAGAGAATACACAGTGCTTGATGATATCATAGGAAAAGTGATGGTGCCTGAAAATCATAATGATCAACAGTCAGAACAATAACCACAAAAGCAACAAGTACTTCAAACACCTAAAAGTGGTGTTAGAATATCTACCGGGATAAGTAAACCCCCTGAACGATACTCTCCATTATATTATGTATTGTTGACTGATTCATTATATTATGTATTGTTGACTGATTCCGGTGAACTAGAATGTTATGAAGAAGCAATGCAGGTAGAAACCAGGAAGAAGTGGGTGTAAGCCATGAAAGAAGAGATGGACTCCTTAGCACATAACCAGACTTGGGACTTAGTCAGGTTGCCTGTAGGTAAAACAACATTGCAGAATAAATGGGTTTACAAGTTAAAGGAAGAAGATGGAGGAAAACAGAGGTACAAAGCTAGACTTGTAGTGAAGGGGTTTGCACAGAAGAAAGGTATTGATTTTGATAAAATATTTTCTCCTCTTGTTAAAATGACTTCAATCAGAACTATTTTAAGTCTAGTAGCAGTTGAAGATGTGCATCTTGAGCAGTTAGATGTAAAGACAAATTTTCTCCATGGGGATTTGGAGGAAGAGATATATATGTAGCAGCCACAAGGATAGAGGTAAAAGGGAAGGAGAAACTAGTGTGCAGGTTGAAGAAGAGCTTGTATGGCTTAAAACAGGCTCTAAGGCAGTGGTATCTAAAATTTGACAGGTTTATGTCTGAACAAGGTTATACTAGATGTCACTCTGATCATTGTGTTTATCTCAAAAGGAAAAATGATGGCGACTATATTATATTGTTATTGTATGTAGATGACATGCTTGTTGTAAGTTCGAACATGCAGGAAATAAATGTGCTCAAAAGGAAATTGGCAAACTCATTTGCAATGAAGGATTTGGGTGTTGCAAAACAAATCCTTGGTATGAGAATAACTAGAGACAGGAAGAATCACAAATTAAAATTGTCTCAAAGTGAGTACATAGAAAAGGTGTTTAAAAGGTTTAATATGCAGAATGAAAAACCAGTTAGTATGCCTTTGGCTAGCCATTTCAAATTAAGTAAGGAGGCGTGTCCCAAGACTCAGGAAGAAATGGCTCATATGTCTAAAGTTCCATATGCATCAGCAGATGGAAGCTTAATTTATGCAATGGTCTGCACAAATCCTGATATTTCACATGCAGTGGTAAGTAGGTACATGAAAAATCCAGGAAAAGGACATTGGATGGCGGTGAAGTGGATTCTTAGGCATTTGAGAGGTACCACAAATCAAGCATTATGCTTTGGTGGTTCAAACATTGCTCTACAGGGATATGTTGATGCAGATATGGCAAGTGATAGAGATAACAGGAGGAACACTACAAGATATGTATTTACTGTAGGTGGAACAGCTGTCAGTTGGGTTTCAAAAATCCAAAGTGTTGTTGCACTTTCAACAACAAAAGCAGAGTATGTTGCTGCTACAGAGGCTAGTAAAGAAATGATTTGGTTACAAAGGTTTCTGGATGAATTGGGTAAGAAGCAGGAGTTGGGCAAGTTATAAAGTGATAGCCAGAGTTCCATACATCTTGCAAAGAACTCTGCATTTCATTCCAAGACTAAACATATACAACTCAAGTACTATTTCATACTGTCAGCATTGGAAGATGGACAGTTGAAGTTGGAAAAGACACACACTAGCTAGAATCCTGCAGATATGCTAACAAAAGTTGTAACCAGGGAGAAATTGAGAATCTACAAAGTTTCAATTGGTCTTCAAGTATGATGAAGAAGATGAGAAACAGCCAGGTCCAAAGTGGATTCATTGTCTAGCAAATGAAGCAGCAGTGGAGTTGCTATAATCAGTCTCCAAGTGGGAGATTGTTGGGTGTGGAGCCTGATTATCTTCTGTATTCAAAGGTTTCAGCCAGATGTATACCCCAGGAATACTGCACACACCTCCATGCGGGGGGGACTTGTCCCCCCCATGGGGGTCTAGGGGCAACGCCCCCAATGCTAAAAATAGATGTAAAATTTCCTTGCAAAAGTCTAGTAGTTTCTAGTCAATCTGGGCCGTTCATTAGGCAGATGATCTGATGGTAGAAGTTATGTTTAATTTAGGGTTTTTTGCCCTAGAAGGCAACCCCTCACCATATATGAGGGAATGTTATTGTGTCTATGAAAATCTATATTCTGAGTGAGGAAGAGAGAGGAGATTGAGAGCGAAGAGGGTGTTACAGCAGATCTGCTATAGGTTGTATCTCTTCAGTTTGCTGGATAATATAATAAAAGAAGGACTGGTTGTTTCTCTAAGGACGTAGCCCAAACTGGGTGAACCACGTATATATGTGTCTCTCTTGTTTTATGCATTTTCTATGTTTACATTTCTGCAATATTTTATGTGTTCCATTGCTCCATAATATATAATTTTCTAACAAGTAGCCCCTCATCTCATGTTTACCCCAGGTAAGCTGGTGAAAGTGGGTAGATGTGAGTGAAGTCATGTTATATATTGTGTATTTTCTTAGTGCCATAATGGTGTTGGAAGGGATACAGTGGCACAAAAGAAGCAACTCATAGTCAGGAAACATACTATCAACTAATCGCAGGGGCACTGTACAAACTAGGAGCTGATGATATCTTAGGAAGATGTGTTATGGAGCATGATTGGCCTATGATCTTGGTCGAAGCTCATGCTGGAGAATTAGGAGGTCATTAGATGGGTCATGCTACCTCCTAGAAGATTTTACATGTTAGGTTATAGTGGCCCACCATACATGCTGATGCCAAGGAGTATTGTTGGGTTTGCGATGTATGCCAAGGAGTGTGAATACCATCATGACAAGATGAAATTCCCTTGAACCCCTAGCTCACGTTGTATCCAGTTGATAAGTGGGATATTTATTTTACTGTACCTATTGATCCTAGTGCTAGGAGGACCAGAACACTATATATTATCACTGCCATAGATTATCTAATAAGATGGGTTGAGGTCACACTAGTGAGAGATTTTAGCATAGAGACCACTACATAGTTTTTGTTTTACCAAGTGGTAACCAGGTTTGGGTGCCCTAGAATTTCGATGAGCGACCAAGGAACACATTTTATGAACCATACCATAGCAACACTAATATAATAATTTCATATTTTCACCAAAAGATTACCTCGAATCATCCCCAAGTGAATGATATGGTGGAGCCATTTAATAAAATTCTAGAGACAATGCTTACCAAAGCATGTAATGTATAACATGATTACTAGTATTTGAGAATTCATGCTGTCTTATGGGATTATTGCATCACATGCAAAAGGTTGACAGGCCAAATCCCCTTTTGGCTGGTTTACATAATGGAAGTAGTCATGCCAATGGAGTTTCTCGTGCCAAGTTTGCAGATTGGTCTAGCTACACAAATGATAGAATTGAAAGTTGTGGATAAATGGTTACAAGATTTTTTGCAATTGGATGAATATTGAGCCTTAGAAAGCTTTCACCAAGAAGTAAAAAAGGTGAGAAATAAGGGTTAGTATGACTGAATGATTAAACATAGGGTTGTCAAGGAAGGAGAATTGGTATTTCTATATGACAACAAGTGTTTGAAGCATCCAGGTAAATTTTAGATGCATTGGTTAGGGTTGTATGTGCTTTAGCATGTCACTAATGGTGGTGTAGTGTAACTCAAGAATATGGATGGCACAATGCATGAGGGTTGTTTGAATGGGAGCACGTTGAAGCTTTATAGAGTTGGCCAAGCTCTTGCGCACAATGGATAAAGGAACATAAAAGCCCCAGTCTACCAGTTGTACATAAATAAGGTAGAATAGAATAGGAAGTAGGGAGGTTAGAAAGGGAAGCAAACCTTGGGCTGAAAGAGAGTCAGTTATTTTACAAGCAAGTAATTTTGGACGCAAAAAGGGAAATCAAGTAGTACGTCGGGTTGGGGGCACTATACCCAAAGTCATCCATTGAAGGAGTTGACATGATTAGGTGACGACATTGACAACAGGGTACAATCGTGTCAAATTAATAGCGTAAAATGGGAGATAATGGAAAAATATAATATAGATATGGTGAAGTGACAACTGGTTATCGAGCATACGACAGGAAAATTACTAGAAATCATGGAATCAATTAGGATGTATTGGGAAGTTTCCATCAAAAAAATCACCATGATGACTAGTTAAGGTAGTCATTCCATTAACCAACCATGAGCCAATGACCGTTATGATGATGGGCATGAAAGTTAGTGGTTATAGAGGGACATGACACTTTGAGTCAGGGAATGTATAATTGGGAGGAATGCATTTGATTTCATGTTAGTGGCAGCTAATGTGGAAGCTACAAAGTTAAAGACAAAAACATAAATTCCACACCACCAAGTCATTTGAAGAGGAAGAGAGCCACGAAGAAGGAGAAGACTCGAAAATGAACATAGACAAGCCAAGATGAAGGAGGAGAGCCTCTTAGAAAAGGAACTAGAAATGTGCACTAAATGTTGCCAATCCCCACGAGAAAAGTCGTGAAAGAAGGTCGCCAAGGTCAAGGTAACTCTAATGAAGGAAACATCATAACTAATCTCAAATGACACAATTCCAGATTCAAGTGAAGAGGAAGTGAATTTCTTGGCATAAATTGGTTGTTGATACAAGGCCAAATACACACCACCCCTACTAGGACCTGTAGTAGAAATGGAGACTCCCAATGGACTTAAGCCCCCACTATGGTGTTGGGTTGTGTTATATTCTTGTCCATGGTTTTGTGCGTGGTTTTTACACATGGTTTTGGGTGCAATGGATTTTGGTCCATGGTATTGGATGCTTCGGCATGTATATATATGTATTGTAACATTAAAAGGAACATAATGAAAAATCAATATGGTAGTCCCTGTTTTGGATCTAGGGGAAATCTCTTTGTATATTTGTTTTATGTGTTATGCTCTCATTATTGTTTATTTTATATTTTTATAATTCATATGCAGGTAATTTCTGTACGGGGTTAAAACCTACATTTGGTATCAGAGAGGTTTTGGCTTCAAGGGGACACTTTTGTTGCTGAGGGGTTTCATTTGGGCCTGTGATATACCCTGTTCAGTGGGAGATCTACGGGATCGATTATAGTGGTGAAAGAAGATGGCGATTAGTGGAAAGATAGAGATCGAGAAATTCAATGGTCAGAGTTTTGAGTTGTGGAAACTCAATATGGAGGATCTATCAGTGGATAAATATGAGTGGTTCACGGTAGATCCGGGTACTAAACTAACGGGAGTGTCCGATGAAGAATGGAAGAAGTTGGATTGGAAGGCAAAGAGAACAATATGATTGTGTGTTTTAGATTCAATATTGTTGAATGTATCAGGGGAAGCTACGACGAAGGCTTTGTGGGACAAGTTAGGGACTTTGTACCAATCTAAGTCTCTGGTGAATAAGCTCTTCCTACAGGAAAAGCTGTATAACCTCAGGATGAAATATGGAGACTCGGTGACAGAGCATCTGAACGCATTTAATACTGTGGTAAGTCAGTTATTATCTGTTGATATTAAAATTTTAGATGAAGATAAGTGAATCAGTTTGTTGTGTTCTCTACCAGATTCGTGGGATAGTCTGGTTATTGCAATAGGTAGCAATGCAACTACCTTGCAGTTGATGAAATAGTCTTATCCTTACTAACGGAGGATATGAGACAGAAAAATATGGACAATGGGAATGGTGATGCCTTGTATATATGAGCATAGTCCCAGAACAGAAACAAAAATAAGTCATCGAGTGGGAGATCTAAATCTAGAGGGAGATCTAAATCTCCAGGAAAACTTGTAAAGGTGTGCTAGAAATGTGGAAAGGAAGGGCACTACAAAAGGGACTGTAAATCTAAACCTCCTAACAAAGGAAAGGGATTTGCTGATGCTTCTTCTATAGAAGCAAAAACCACCTCAAATGAAGGCGGGGATGTGTACTTGGCTTCTTCTTCAAGTACACATGTAGATCATGAGGCATGGTTGGTTGAATCAGGTTCATCCTTTCACTTCACTCCCCATAGAGAGTGGTTCTGTGAGTATGAGGAATACGATGGTGGTGATGTCTTCTTAGGGGATGATAGGAAGGCTAGAATCATTGGTCGTGGAAAAGTAAAGTTGAAGTTGCAAGGTGGAAGGATTAGAACACTTCCAGGTGTTCTACATATTCCTGCATTGGCCAAAAATTTTATTTCTATAAGCAAGCTGGATGATGCAGGTGTAAAAATAGTGTTTGAGAAAGATACCTGCAAGATGGTTCCGGGAGCATTGGTATTGATGTGGGGAGTTCAGATTGGAACTTTGTACAAGCTAAAAGATAACACTATTGTTGATGGGTGCAACAGTTTTGTGGTTCCTGAAAGTGGAGTAGAGAATCTAGTGGTCTTTGGAGAAAAAACCATGCTATGGAATCAAAGGCTTGGACATATTGGAGAGAAGGTCCTTCAAATACTTCATGGTAAAGGTATGGTAGAAGGTATGACTAATAGCTCTCTGGATTTTGATTTCTGTGAAAATTGTGTATATGTGAAGCAGAATCGAGTGAGTTTCCCCTTTCATGGTAAGTGGGCGAAACAGATATTAGAGCTTGTACACATTGATGTGTTTGGACCTGTGAAGGTTCCATCATTGGGTAATTCTATGTACTATGTATCATTTATAGATGACTTCTCAAGGAATCCATGGACATATTTCCTCAAGAATAAATATGAAGTCTTTGAAATGTTTAAATAATTTAAGGCTCTGGTGGAAAACTAAATAGAGAAGAAGATAAAGGTGCTAAGGATAGATAACGGTGGAGAGTTTTGCAAGAATGAATTTGAAGAATTCTATAAGAAGTATGGTATAGCACGGAAGAAGACTACTCCATACACACCTGAGAAAAATTGAGTTGCATAAAGAATGAATAAGATGTTGATGGAAAGGGCAAGAAGCATGCTCAGTGGTGTCGGGTTAGGACAAGAATTCTGGGCAGAGGTAGTGGAGACTGCATGTTACCTGGTCAACAGATCACCCTCATCAACGTTGGATGATAAGACTCCACAAGAGGTATGGACTGGTAAGAAACCCTCTCTTTCACATATGAGGTTATTTGGATGTGATGCATATGTACATGTTCCAAAGGAGAAAAGAACAAAGTTGGATAGTAAATCTAAAAATTGCATATTTATTGGGTATAAGGATGGTTTAAAGAGTTATAAGCTTTGGAATCCAGTAACAAGGAAGGTTGTGTATAGCTGAGATGTGGTGTTCAGAGAGGTGAAATATGTTATTAAACATGAATTCCAACCAAAGGAACTTGAGAATATAGAATTTGATCTTAAGGAGGTAGAATCAGACTCTACATCAGAAGAGGAATTAGAAGATGAAGAGCCACATACTCTGGTTGTGAGAAGATCAATTCAAGAAAGAAGACAACCATAAAGGTATAGTCCATCTAATTTCTGTTCCAATTTTTCTTTATCTATTACTGATGATGATCCCAAAACTGTGAAGGAAGTAGTAGATTCAGAGGATGGAAAACTCTGGAAAGAGGCCATGGTTGATGAAATGGCATCTTTGCACAAAAATGAGGCATGGGATCTGGTGGAGTTGTCGGCTGGAAGGAAACCATTGGCAACAAATGGGTGTTCAAGAAGAAGACAAATGCAGAAGGAAAGGTGGAGAAATACAAAGCTTAGTTGGTAGAAAAAGGTTATTCCCAAGTGCTGGGAATTGATTTTGGTGATATTTTTTCTCCTGTTGCCAAGGTAGCTTCTATTAGATTACTTTTATATGTTGTCGTTGCTTTTGATTTTGAGGTAGAACAGATGGATGTGAAGACAACATTTCTTCACAGGGATCTGTAAGAAGAGATCTACATGAAGCAACCTGAAGCCTTTGTGGTGAAGGGTAAGAAAGAACTGGTATGCAAGTTAAAAAAGTCTCTGTATGGGTTAAAACAGTCACCAAGGATGTGCTATCAGAAATTTGATACATTTATAAGGGGACTTGGCTTCAACAGAATTAAAGAAGATCATTATGTGTATTTTAAATTAATTGGTGATCGTGTTATTTATCTGGTCTTGTATGTGGATGATATGTTGCTGGTTGGAAATGACAAAGAAATTATCTAGGATTTGAAGACCCAATTGTCCTCCAAACTCAACATGAAAGATCTTGGTGTTGCAAACTATATTTTGGGCATGGAAATTAAAAGAGATTGGGCAAAGAGGAAACTTTGGTTAAACCATAGGAAGTATGTCAAGACAATATTGCAGAGGTTTAATATGCAGGAGAGTAAATTGGTGAAGGTTCCTATTCCTGTAGGTGTAAAGTTATCTGATGTACAGTGTCCTTAGACACAAGAAGAGGAAGAGGACATGTCCCATGTTCCATATGCAAGTATAGTCACTAGCCTGATGTATGTAATGGTCTGTACTAGACGAGACATTGCACATGTAGTGGGAGTATTGAGCAGGTTTATGTCAAAACTAGGGAAGCAGCATTAGGTAGCAGTGAAGCAGGTTTTCAGGTATTTGTGTGGCACTAGTGATTATGGTTTATGCTACCAAGGAAGACTAGGATTGGATAGAGTTTTGGATATTCATGGCTTTGTTGATGTAGATTGGGCTGGAGATTTGGATCAGAGAAGATCTACAAGTGGGCATGTGTTTAACCTATTTGAAGGTGCAGCTAGTTGGATGAGTAAGAAGCACTATGTAGTGGCACTATCAACTACAGAGGTAGAATACATGGAAACACTCATGCAAGCAAGGAAGCAGTTTGGTTGTGGAGATTGTGTTCATGTATGGGGTTAGTACAGGGAGCTATAAGGATAGACTGTGACAACCAAAGTGCAATTTTCTTGGCAAAGAACCCTGTTTATCATTCAAAGACAAAGCACATTGATATTCAGTATCACTTTGTGAGGGATATGATAGAAGAAAAAAAGATGTTTCTGGTAAAGGTGGACACTTTGAAGGATACTGCAGATGCATTGAAAAAAATTGTGAGCTCTGAGAAATTCTCTTGGTGTAGAGAAACAATGGGCATTGAACGCCAGTTGGATAAATGACTAAGCTCTCCTGTGGCCTCCCATGGAAAGAAAACAACAAGTGGGAGAATGTTAGGTTGTGTTATATTCTTTCCATGACTAGCCCTCCTAGCTAAACTGGGGGTTAGAGGGGGGGTTTAAGGGGGGCGGTTAGCCCTCCTCTATGGGGTCCGAGATTTTTTTGGACCCATAGTTTTGTCCATGGTTTTGTGCATGGTTTTCACACATGGTTTTGGGCACGATGGTTTTTGGCCCATGGTATTGGATGCTTCGACATGTATGTATATGTATTGTAACATTGAAAGGAACATAATGAAAAATCAATCTAGTAGTCTTGGTTTTGGGATCCAGGGGAAATATCTGTGTATATTTGTTTTATGTGTTATTCTCTCATTATTGTTTATTTTCTATTTTTAGAATTTGTATGCAGGTAATTTCTATACGGGGTTAAAACCTACATATTGATGTCACCCCTGCCCCTGAGAGTGCTTCACTATGGGAGGGTAAGAAAAATTAGGTAGATAATTAGATACTTTGATCATGATTTGTGTGATTCATCTAGGCACCCTAAATTGTAAGAATAGATGTAGTTGTCAACGAATGAGAACAATGTTCTTGAGTTTAAACCATAAGATTGAGTGGACAAGATGGAGATTTTTAGCATACTGAATCGGTTTCTTATTCAACATTTTGTTGGTGAGGAGGAGGTAACCTTTATTACCAAATTTTTGTTGGCTTACATGCACAATGGATATTTTTGGTTGGATCACCATGTACCCATCACAGTTGAGAACATTCATATGATTACTAGTCTTTCCATGGATGGGGCAGAGTTGGGGCCCCTTATTAATGAAAAATCCTTTGCGACAATTATGCATAAGAAGTATAAGAATAAGAGAGGGAATCAAGGTTTCTCTATCTCTAAAGTACTTAGCAGAGTTGTGCAATTCATGGAATAGGGTATTGCATGCAATATTTTGTGCAAGCGTCAAGTGAATGAGGTACCAGATGGGGTTATCATAGTAGCAAACCACTAGCCAAAGGAGAGCAGTTTCCATGGGATTTGTTTCTATTAAGGGGGTACAAGTAGGATTTCTTGGACACACAAGAGTTAAACGTTGAATTTCATTATGTATGGTTGTCAATCTTGATAGCTTTAGTTGAATGGGAGAGGCTAGAGCACTTTCAACCAATGATAGATAAGTGAAACCCATTGTAGCAGCCACATTTCAAAATTTGTGGGCCTCCAATGATCCTAAACATAAGAGGATCAAAACTCTAACATTTTTTTGTATGGGGATATCATATGAAAAATCATAGAGGAGACACTGCATATACCTACAGGACGTGTGGAGAAGTACAGAGGCATAATGAAATTCAAAGATGATCCTCATCACCTCTAGATTCTGGTGTGATAAGATCCAGCAATGGCCTGGATGAAATAACCTTACCGAATAACTAAGGATGAAATTCAAGGTATAATGCACACTTGGGTTCTAGAATGGTAGATTTCGAAAGAAGAACTTTCCAAGACATAGCTAATTTCAAGTAGGGAAGAAGCCAGTGGCACCCCTTCAGCTACAAACCAACAATAAGTTCAATCTCTAGTTATCCCAAAGTTCGAGTTACAAGAGGAAATGACCACTCTAGGAGACCAATGGTTGTTACAGGTCATTTTTTCGCATCCCATAAATTTTCCTTGAACCCACATCAATCATCATCCATTCACACTTTGCAATCATCCCCTATAGATCCAAAAACATCTCCTTTCTAGAAGTTCCAAGAATCTTGGATTACATTGGCTAAAAACGCACTTTTGAGGATCAACACACATCCCTTTATGGAAAGCTCTGATGGCACAGTTTTTACAAATGCCAACTTCGATGGGTAGTGCAAGTTGCTTTCACAAATCGTGCGATGACAACAGGAAACGAGTAAAAGATAAAAATTAATTTCAAAGTTTCTCTTTATAGAAGCTTCGGAAGTTGTTTTAACCATTTACTATTGAATAAGATCTTGAATTCCTAATCTCAAGGCCTTATCTCTTATACTCTAGAACTTACCTACCCTAATGTGGATCTAAGCCCTAGAATGGTAAATCCAAAACCACCTCATTTACCTTATAAATTCACTGCCTCCCATAGAGTATGGGTTGGCCTTTGGAGACTCTCAATTATGCCCTTATGCTTCTCATTTGTCTTTAGAGGTCCATAATCCATCCATGTGCTTTATGTGTGATTGAAGTCTGACCATTGTGGAAAAGGAATGACAAGATAATTGGGAGAGATTCACATGATCAAGGCCTACAAGGGTTGTAATATTTTCCTACTTTTATTAATACAAAAGTCCATTTTTTATCCTATACATTATGTCTTATTTATGCATATGTAGAACATGAATCCTTAACTTCTTGTTTAGAGTTTTTTGTATATGCCATTGTGTGTTTTGGTTCTCTTGCCTATTTTAGATTATTTTTGGGTTCGACTTATAGAAATTGGAGTTGGGGCAGGAGCTATCAAGCAAGGAGAAGGAGGAAGCTTGCATTGGATTCCAAGTAAGTATTTATTCCACATTTCAAACTTCTTTAAGGAAATGATTTCAGTTTTGTCTTGGTTGTTTATAAACTAAGACATTATGTCTAGGGAGATTTCTTCTGTCTTCAGATGGAATTTATCCACAAAACAATGGTCGACAGACAATAAGATGTCATCAAAGAGTACCATAGGAGGTACATCCACCTCAAAGGCTAGAAAGAATCAAAAGGCATCCAGCCCATCCCCATATCGGACGACATTAACGGAGGATGATTTTGAATGTATTGTATATCAAATGGATGATGCTACCACGACTAGGTATGACTATCTATATTGTCTTATAGGGAAATTTACCCTTTCATTAGGCTTAGGGGAAGGATCATCAGTAGTGTCTATGTAGGAACCTCAAGCAATGCCTCTAGTTAATGTGACTTCGTTATCCCAGCAGCAGTGAAGGGTATATAGGATTATGGGTACCGTAGTAGAAGTCCCTAAGCATCAACACAGAGATTGAAGTTGCGCTATCAGACTTAGGGGTGAAGGAACTGGTACAACTATAACACAACACAACCTGGGCAATGCAAGATCGATCGTGATAATGAAAAAAGACTTGGGACAAAGTAGAGGGACGAAATAACAGTTGTACCATGAGCAGTAAAAGTTAAAATATAATGTCCTGGAACGGCACAGGAAATTTATAATGGTCGATGAGGGGTTTTTCGAAGGCACAGTAGAGGAGACTACCCTTGCTCAGGACATGGCAGTGAAAATAAAAGAGGTCATCCAGGAATTGAAAGCATTGTTTGTGGAAGCTTTCACTAAATAGAAGCTATAGGTGTCATCAGAGGATCAACAATAAGAGGAAAGGGCCCAATAGAGAAAAGAGGAATTGGTGGCCTACAAAAAGAAGTGTTAATAAGTGGTTGAGAAAGGAAACAAATTATGGAACAAACTATCCGAGGTACCGTTAATACAAATAATTGTTGAGTAGGTCAAAGCAACAAATGATCAACACTGCCAAATTGACCCACGGGGCCTTCACTCAATGAACCTTTGACATATCACATGCATTCATGGCATACTAAACAATACCCCTAATTTGACCACATGTTGGAAAATACCTCTAAAATCACATTACTTAACCCCCTACCAATATGAACTTAATACACCTTCCCACTTTAAAAATCCCCTACTTTCACTAGCTATTGTAGGTATCTATTTTTTCATTAACATTTTTTATGCCCATTTATATATTTTCATTAATTTTGAGCTCCGTTTTTACACTTGCCAATACAAAAACCCTTTAGCCCCTAATATATGATCAATATATTATGTCATTTTTTCCTATTTATCCCCCAATATGAACCCACATGGTATGATATTTATCCCCTAGTGAAGTGCCTGTGAATTGACCTAACCATGACAAAGATGAATCTCACTTAGAAAAGGTAGGCTATGCAGGATAAGGTGCGGCTTAGGGAAGCTGCAAGTAGGCTTCGTGAGGAGTAGCAACCCTAGAAAATAATTAAGGACTGAGTTATGGAAGTTGTGGATGAATTTAGCAAATTTCTTAAGAATGTGCAGACTTTGAATAATGAGGATGTCGGCACAGTCATTGGGGAATTGATTGTTGGAACAGAGCACATGTTAGTCAATATCAAGGAACGAAAGGCGAAATGGGATACTCTACAAAAAGTTGCAGAGGATCAAATAGCTTTGGACAAGGACTAAGTGACTCGAGTATGAGGCATATTTTTATGTTGGGTGCTTGTTAGGACACAAAAAAAAATTGGAACTTTTTTTGGTATAGATAGGGCCGCATGGTAGGAGCAAGGAGCACGGGAAAAGATGAGATAACACGTAGTATGGGGCGGTGCGCGATGCAAGCATGCAATAGAGGGTTTGATTGACAAGGGAAAGTGTAACATAGGGATAGCACAAGGATGAGATTTGGTGAAGGTGGATGTTGTGCAATAGGAAGATAACAATGGAGGGAATAAAGGGACCTGGACATGGGATAATGATCATTAGGATTTTGTAGGAGTAGGAAGCCAACCAAGAAGGTTGTGTCTACAAAATAGTTGAAGATATTTTGAGGCAAGAGACATTGGGTGGAGTGGAGCCAAAACCACACAAAGGATATTTCTAGGTGGTTATACTATGCGTGGGATAGCTCAATAAGCATTAAGGAAATATCTCAAAGGCCCGAGGGCCGACCAGGCAAAATGAGGGGGAAGAAGTGAGCTTTCAAGAGGAAATTTTGGGCATTATAAAATGGTATGTCTAATGCCAAATGCAGGTTGGTTGATGACTATTAGTTGGATGATGTATTGTGCCAACCATTGAGCTATTAGTTTGTTTTATGTCCTATGAGTCAATTTCAGTCTCTGTACTAAGTATTTGATCACTATGGTTGGGTTAGTCACTCTTCAAAAGTGCTAATGTGAACAATATTAGTTATGAAATATATATCTTAATGCTGCTACAATAGTTATCTATCTTGTTTTTGGATAATCTTACTGATGGTTAGAGGGTTGTTTAATCTGTTATTTGTAACTTTGGAATATAACAATGATGTGTTCGTGTATGGTCCAATAGCATTGTGGTTATCAAGTCCTATTGATTATCCATAGTTTCCAGTGTGTGGTAATTCTTTTAGTGTCGGTCGATGTGACTTGCCAATGCTAGTTGTGTTACTATCATATGTTTTTCGACATGTTAAAAGTTCACGGGCCCTGTTGTACTGCACATAGTTGTGACAGGTCTACACAACAGCTAAGGGATTTGATGTCTGGCACAGAGCGCTTCATAGGATAGTTTTAGAGTATTCTGAGTTTTGTTAAATAGGATTCATGTGTCATAGCCTTAAGACAATCCCATCTGACTATGGAAACCTAGTTCTGATATTCACCCATTCACGTCTTAGGTGAGACGTCACCCATTCGGTGGGTGTTGCCGACAGGGTTGATGCTAAGTAGGTATTTATTGCCCACCATGTCACAAATCTTGGGTATGTTATAAAACCTCATGCTAACACCAACGCACTGAGTCTTAGCATTTATCTTGGTGTTGGCTTATATGGGCCTGACCCAGGTTTGGAAGAACTATTTAGCTAAGCAAATCCTGCAGCTACCAGCCCTTTCGGCAACAGCCCGCGGAGCGCTGACTGAGGTCTCACCCGAGGTAGTAGGGGGGGTGCTAGAACCAAGTTTCCACATCCTTGGGATGTCTAGATGTGGTCTGGAGGTTTTGCGCACCATTCCACAGCTTCGCGTTGCTCTGTTTCACGCAGATCCGAACCCAGAATAATCCTTACCAATTATTATTGTATTGTTTATGTATTCAATCTACTTATTGTGGTCTTTAAGCAAACATTTATCAGAGTTAACTGGTTCGCGCACTTATAATAGACATAGATTTAGGCATTTATAATCAGATGTGCATATATCAAATAGTTATAGTGAACATTCAAAAACCAGATCCGCGATAATTCAGATTTAACACAGAATTTCAGAAACAACTTATCTTTATTCAACTCCTTCACCAATACATTCCAGATCCACCCTGCGCATTTAGCTACAGGGGTTTGCGCACACAGCTGCGGAGCCTCTATCCACTACCCAAACCCTTGACTTAGACTTACAGACGTTTCCAAACTTTCCTTCTCAAAAACCCATTACATATCAGATCCAATATTACATACTGAAACTAAGCTACCTCTACCATAGAGCCTCGCTCTATTTATACATTTCCATGGACTGCAATCCATCGGTGGGCTGACTCATTTACATTTCTTTACATTATTTTTGGGTAGACTACCCCTTTGACTCCACTTATTACAAATCGTGCTCTGCGCATCTCGCAGAGTCTTTACCTTATCTTTACCCAAAATTTCAGGCTTTGTGCCCCTTGACCATTGTGCGGGGCTTCTGCTATGCAACAGTCCCCCAACACAATCATCGTGACTCATCCTGAGTTACTCAGCTAGTGCGAAAATATTTGTGCAGAGGTCGGTTAGCAGTCTTTGTGCTTCACTTATACTGGCAGCAAACTCTTCCGTCATTCGCTGTATCCATTCTACACGTGTCACCGACACATCAGTCTCTGTCTCTGCTGGCTCCATGGTGGCATATTCTGTCTGCATATGTGCTACCTTGTGCTCTATGGTGGTCGAGACTGCAAATGCCTCATCCAACCATGGCTGGAGATAGGCTTTAATCACCACTTCCTTCTGTTTGGCGGCGTTGGATTGAATTTTCAAGTCCTGGGCCTCCTTATCTTAGCCAAGTGCTGTGTAATAGCCACGGTTTGCATAGTTCCTTTGATCGCATTGTAGGCTTGTTGGAGCTCCCTGGCCTTGGTTTCCAATCACTGAAGTGTTGGATCCTCCTGGAGGGAGGTGAGTGTAACAATTGACTTGGTCAACAGGTTAGTACATTCCTTCATTGAACGTGTGAGCATCTCGCGCCCAAAGGTAATGATGTTTCTGCACTACTCGGTGATCTCTGGGGGCGTCGATGGTGAAACCTACAGTTTTAAGTCCTCGATCTGCAAACTGAGCTCCAGCTGAATCCGCGCGGCCTCCTCTTTTTCTTGATGGAACCCGGTAGCAAATTTGCGTATTTGTGTCTCAATAGGCAGCTCAACCCCAATCTCCAACTCAGGGGCACTCAAGCAGGCTTCTGCTACTAACTGTTCCACCTGTTGCTTCTATGTGACTGCTTCATCCTGTTGGAGGCACAGTTGTTCTATATTAATTTTCTGTTCCCAGAGTACCTATTTGGTGCGGCCTTCTCTGGCGTGAAGCTCCATTATGGTGTTGTCCTGGAGCTGTTGCAAACTTTCTCACGGTAGGGCAGCCACGTGTAGTCCCAGCCTTGTAAGTCATCCTAGCACAACACGGTCCTCCGCATTTTTGGTGATCAATTCTCCTACTGGAATCGCAATGGAATGATCCATTTGAGCCTTCAGCAGTGGTTCAGTGGTTGTCATACTGGGAACCCCCTGAGTAGCGTTGGTGCCCATTGGTGCGATCCTTATCCCAAGTTCTTGTAGCTGCGTACAGAGTTCCCCCAACACAATTTGTTGCTCTGACATGGCTTCATCAACTGCATGCTGAGTGGCATCCTGAACGGTGTTTTCTATGTCATTTAGGTCACCCTCGATTAAGGTGGTCACTTCGTTGTCTACTTTAGACGCCTTCACCTTCTTTCGTGGCTTCGGCCGTTTTGGTTGCACTAGCCACTTTAAAGGGGCACTCGTAGAAGTTTATGATGGTTCTTCTGCGGCCGTCTTAGTGGGTGCCTTCTGACTGCTTTTTTCCATTGTCGACGTAGCCCCTCCTGGTGGTGTCTTTCCTGCTACCATCTGTGTTGCCTCCCGGGTTGCCTGAACCTGCACAGCGAGCTGTTCATTTCGCTTTTGTTGTGTGGCATGCTTAGCTTCCTCCTTTTGTTTTCGGATAGTGGCCTCATTGTGCTCTACTTCCTCTGGTCCATTCCATGCCAGTGGCTAGGTACCCACCACCACATTGACAACGTCATCAATGGCAACAAAGGGGAGTGAGGTCCATGCACGGGCTAGGTCCTTGCACGCCCTGATGTAGATACAATGCATGTCTGCTTTAAACTCGGCAATATGCTTCATGCTTTCATAGATCTCGTTGGACAGGTGGGGTTGCTCATTAATCCATTGGCGCACATTCGCATCCATCAGTATCCAAAAGATTTTGATGTTCCAGATTCGTCCAGCATCCCTTGTCGCCCAAAGGGAAGCGTATCTGGCGGCTTCTGGCCAATCCTGGTCCAAGACAGGAAACTGGTTGTCTTCGGGTAAGTCAGTGGCAACCAACATAATGGACAGGAGCAACCATGCATAATGGAAGGTCTTGCCCTCCTCCTGGACCTCTCGGCAGTTGGTCAGAAATTCTTCACAAAGGAATTGTGACCAATTGAACCATTCTCCAGCTGTGCATTCCTCAGCAAGTGCAATGACTACTGCCGGAACCTCAGTGCCACGACATTTCTGCATCACTTTCCCTGCCAGCAACTAGGTGGTAACGCGAACTGCGTTATCTGAAATGTTATCAATGATGTATCCTCGCTGCCCCTTCTTGAGCTTATACTTCTTTTTCAGGTTGTCTATCATTGTGACATCGCCACTTCTATCAACAATTTCCCGGGGGTCTCTTCCCTCACAAGGAAGCTGCGAAACCCGATGAACAAGTTCAGCTGTGATGCGGACGGGTTTGCCGACCCATAATATTTCCTCATGGACCAAACAGAGCAACTGCCTTATGACCAACATTGTGATAGGGGGTCGAAGAAAGTGAGGAATAGACAAGAGATAGAGCAACCCGGCTTTTTCCACCTTTCGCAGCCACTCCTTTGGTTATAGTGTGGTCATCGTCCCTTTTGCACTCTAATTCATCAGTGCATCAGTTGCCAAGTGGGGAAATTTTATTGTATCTTCTAGGTCCCAATCTTCGAATTTCATTGTCACAATATGGCCAACCACCGAGCTTTCCACTGGGACTACTTTTGGAAGAGATGAGGTAATGAGTATAGTGTCGACTTCATCCAGATTTGTAGGTACCTTAGCCTTACCCTTTCTTGGAGACACATACTTGGGTCATCGTACTGGCTAGATGGGATCCTCTTCAGGGTTTACTTCTTCGACATATGTGGGAGAACCTTCTTCTTCCTCGTCGCTTTCAATTGTGACAGTTTTACCCTTTTCCTCCATCGTGAACCTGCTAAAGTGTAGGTGTTGTGGCGACCTCCTTACTGGTTCTAGAATCTGATGGTCCTTCTTGGTCCGCAGCATTCAGGGTGATTTAGGTAGCTTGGTTGCTTGCGGCGTGGCTTTCTGTGGACTATCTGCAATAGGGTTTGTCACCTTGAGGATTGCTTCCCGGTAATGTTTTAGCAATGCCTGAAACCACGAACTTTCTTTTAGTGGTTTGTCACTCATCTTGCACTTGTCTTGGACCTAGGGCATATTTCTTGTGGAATGGTAAAGCATGGTGGTGTGACCCTTACTATGATTATATATGATTTCAAATTTAAAATCGGTTGTTCGCCCTTGCTGCAGCTCATAAATGTGATTTTGGCGGTTACTCTTCTACCTTAATTGCCTGCCGCCTACTCCAATGTGCCTTAAATGGGCCATCATGTCATGAATATTACCTGCAATGGTTGATTTCAATCCTTCCCTCGCGGCAGCGGGTCCCTAGGTACGCAGGTGCGTTTTTTGTATGTATGTTGTGGCCATTTCGCGTAGCTTCTCAGCAGCCTGTTTTATAGTCTCGTGCCCTCTTCCAATTGCATGGGGTACTAGGATTGGGCCTCCTACAGATAGTCAGGTGGGCGAACCCCTCATGCGGGTCTTTCGTTTCCTGACTAGCCCAGCTATGGGCACCCTTTGCGTTCCCTCGATTCTACTAACGGATTGCGGTTTGTGCGTCCTTGTACTCCCGAGTGCAATCGCAACCATGCTAGCGGGGTTGCTGCTTGTAGCAGTGTAGGAGAGCCAGCCATGTTTGTTCCCTTTGTTAGTTCCTTCATGTAGTCCATGTAGGTGACTTCTAATTGCAGCTTATCAATTGCTTCATCTAGCTTCGCACTTTGTGCTTGGAGTCTGGCCCCTGTTTCTTCTAACTTACCAAGTTGCATTTTGCCACGCAAAATGGTTGCCCAGAGCTGCTGAATCCTTTCACGGATGTTGTCACTAATAGGGTGAGCTGTATCTGTGCTAGTTCATCCGGTCGTAGAGAGACTTCCCTGCCCAGCCGCGCGAGCCTTCATTCCGCGCAGATCTAGTTGGATTGATGGTCACCCGATGTGCATCCGTACCCTTTGTTGTTGATGAATGACCACTCTATACCAACATGGTTGTCGCGCATGTCCTCCAATCCGTACCTAGAATTTCCTCCTACATCTCAGCTTCTGTGCCCCCCCTCTGGTGTACACGACGCGTCTTCCGATGCACCAGGCTGTTCCTATGCTATGCATAAAGTGCTAAGCTTGACGAGCTACCCCTCCTTCATTGCGTTGTTCTCTACTGGCCATTGTCTTTCCTCTATGTTTATGCATCATGTTATCACCTAGAACTACAGTCCATGTACATCATGTTTTCCCAAACAAAAAGAAATTTTTCATTGTCAAAAAATGTGTGTCTAGTGGTTATGTTCCTATGTGTGTCACTTAGGGATTATGTTTTAAAAAGGTATTGATGTGAATCATTGCAAAAAACCGTTAATCACCCTTCATCATAATTGTTTAAGGCATGTCTTGTCTTGTTTGCGTCATTGGTCCTTTGCGCAGTTTCGTAGCGCAGTCTGATTGGCCAATTTGGCAGCGCAATGATGTTTCCGCCTTTTCGTAGCGTGTCATCTACCAGCCATTTCGTAGCGCATGTTGTTAATTTATAACTGTTCGCGCTACGAAATCGGGAATTCGGGGTTTTTGCAGCGCGTTTTTTTTGAAATGTCAAGTCTGGGGGGATGAGTCATTAGGTCCGTCCATATATTGTCAGTTGGTGTCCTCTCCAGGTCATTATGGGTCATCATTCCGCCATGAGGTTCAGAACCACGCACATAAACATCATTCAAAGTGATTTTATGATGTATGGTAGTGTCATGTTATTTGTTATTAGTGCGTAAACTGACTTGCTTGTATGACAAGACAATTGAAGCGCGAAGGAGCCCGAGTTTTCATTTTAAAAGGACTAGATTTCAAGCGAGCCTGCATTCCAAAGTTCGAAGTTGCCTTTTGAGTTGAAGCTGCTGATAGTCCTCTGTCCGAAGATTTTCAAAGCAAAATGGAGAAAAGGGAGCATAGATCAGGAAGGTGCCATAGAACAGAACCGGAGGGGCTGGATATTGCGTTAAAGGATGAAGGAGTAGCCAAAGCTTTTAGAGATGCTGGCTGCTGGAGGTTTTGTGAGAAATTGCAGGGAGGGCACGCAGAGGTAACAAAAGCTTTTGCATTGAATTTTACCGGTTTAAACTCCAAGGTGTCAATGCTAGAATTCTCTGTATCTCCAGAAGCCATTTCTAGTGTGACTGAGATTCCTAGAGGAGGTCATGAATGGTTCAAAAATTTCAGATTCGATATGAGCCCCTGTAGGGAATTCTTGAAGGAGCCTTATGTAAATAAGGATCTCACAAAGGCTGTGCCAAGGAGTTATGTGAAGGAACATTTTGCACTACTCCTTACATGCATTCAAAAATATTTAACATGCGAAGGGAGGTATAACAAAGTTTATTCCTATCATTTTAAACTTTTGTTACATTTCACAGGCAAAGCATCAATAGATATCCCCTTCTACTTGTTCAGAAGCCTCAGTAAAATGTGTGATAAAATTCAACTGAAAAAAGGTGACTGTGAAACATCAATGTTTCACCATGGCTTGGTAAAGCTGTTAGTGTTAGATGGTTTGCAGAAGATTGGTAAGGATTGGGACTCCTTTATTTTATGGCTGGCTTTCAGAGCAGGACAGGCCTCACTCCATTGCCTGTTAGGGAAAGAAAAGAAACAATTGAAGAACCTACTCTTGCTGAGCTTAGAAAGAAGGTGAAAGATCAGAAGAAGTCCAAAACCAAGTTGAAGAAACCAGTGAAGCCTTTGGTAATCAAGGAGACACCTCAATCATCATCAAAGGAGAAGGTCAAATAGAAGAAGGATGCATCTGTACCAAGTGAAGTTGAAAGGGTATCAAGAGTGAAAACCAGAGGTCAGTTAAGCAAGGAGAAAGGCAAGTCAATTGCTGTTGAAGAAAGTCCTATGTCAAAAGCTAGTTTAACTGATTTACTTGAAGCAATTGAGCTTGAACAAGATCAGCCAGTGCAGATTGAGCCAATGGAGCTTGAGCAGGACCAGCCAGTGCAACCAATGCACATTGACTTAACCCAATCCTCACCAGAGAGCATGAAGAAATCAAAGGCTTCGAAAAGGTTACGGTTTGAGGAGCCAAGTGAAGAATATGTATTCAAGCCACGGAGGCCAATTACAGGAAGACAAATGAAAGAGGCCGAGAAAGTGCAAAAAGAGGAGGCAACTGTTAAAATGCCTAGTACAGAGTTTCTTGAGGTTTTGACTAAAACAGTGCATGCAGTCAGGAGTAAAGACAAAAGTAAAAAGGTTATTATTAGCCAAGGAGGGAATGTCATTGCTATCAAGAACCAGGCAGGAAAAATCCAGGAAGAGGTGGCTCAGATAAGGAGTTTTTCTAGAGAACGTGCAATGAGATATGCTAGTTATAGAAGGGCTGTATTAAAAGGCAGCACAAGTCTACTGAAGCAAGCTGGCCCAGGGTCTGATGTATTTTCGTGGATGATACCAGCACTTAAGCAAGCAAAACACGTAAGAAAGCTGAACTTGTGTCTGAGATCAGAAAATAAGGCTTTGAAGGAAGAGGTTAGCAGTTTGAAGAAGAAGCTAGGTAAACTAGCTCACTGACTTAAGAGGAAAGGTACTTTTCAAAGTTTTGATAAATTTTGGTTCAACTTCTATCATTTTGAAGTTATTTAGGTCCCTAACACCTGTATAAAATATCTGAAGAAATCATGAGTTTTAAGCAGAAAGCGCTGCAAGATAAATATGTTTTGTTTTGACAAAAACAGTAGTTTCGTAGCGCGCTACGAAACTACTGTAGAACGTTGTTTTATAAGAAAACAATGAAATTTGATGATGAGGTCAACGAATTTTGAATGGAATGCCTCGAGGACAGGAGGGAGATCATACAAGGCTGTCATAGCATTTCAAACAGTGACAGGTGTAAGTTTTGAAGAAAAAGTGAAATATTTTGGTTTTTTCCTAAAGTTTTCCTAAAGGCACTTTATGACCGAATTACTAGGGTTCTGGTAGGGTTACCGGAATTTTTGGTTGGTACACCTGTTCAGTCCACAAGGCATCCAGATCATGAGGCATATGGTGTTATGCGTTGGTATTGAAGGATTAAAGAGCTTGGAGCGTGGTCTTTAAATGGTGAAGAAGAATGGAAGACAGGGATCGTGAAAATAGGGTGCTCATCTTTGCTAATTAATGAGCTATCTATACAGCTAGCATCCGAGGCCAGCCTGTTCAGTGAATGTTTCTCAACATATCTCAGCCACAACAGAAATTGTACAGCTGTCAAGGATCCAAGAAGAATCATGCATACGAGGAGATAGAGTTGGATTTTCAATGTAATTAGGACTCTATGTATTTACAGCACAATACCTTATGTATTTAATAAGTTTGTTTAGAAATAGATAAGGTTAATTAATGGTGGATCATCGAGCTCTCCCCTCATGCTTGTTGAGGAGACTCAAGATAGTTTTAGTTTTGTTTTTCCTATATATAGTGAAAACTCTGATGTAAGTAAGGTTGGAGATTTATGAAAAAACAGAGTTTTTATCAGCTTATGTAAAAAGACTTTTTGACAGTAATAAAAGGATTACTTTTTCTTCCCAAGATTCATCATGTGTTCAATGCTCAGAATATGTGTGGTTTTGTCATTATCCTTTATATATTTTACAGCTCACTAAATATGCAATCACTCTGAATTCACCTAGTGCTCAGACTTCCTGTGTATATTTATGAGTTGAGGTTCTTTTTGAGAGATGTTTTGAGTGTTAAACATTATATGCCTTGGCTTCTATGATTGAGTGGTTTATAGTTTACTGCAGAAGTATTTGACTCCATGAGCCCAATGGAAGAGATGTTATTTTGTTATTCCAACCAGCTTGTTTTCATAAAATGTTTGAAGAGTTAGCCATCTTTTCTTGTTAATAATTCCTATCACAAATCTGTGAGAGAGCCCTCTCTGAATAAGGAGGCTAACCTTAGTCTAAAGCCTGGTCTGAAGTAGTTACATAAAATCTAACTGGTAGCAGCCATCCGTACACGATTTTGTGATAACACATCACAATGATTGAATCATCATAATATAGTTAAGTGTCATAACTTCTTGCAATCGGTTCTACGATTGCTTAGTCTCCTCATCGGAATCCACTGTGCAGGTGCTATCATGATCCCATGAAATTATTCCAGCGTCTGTGGAATGCACCTGATATTGGTCTTGCACTGTTATTTGATAGATGCAATCTAGTTTGTTGTCACTTTCCTCGTCGGGCACGAGTTCATTGTAGCGCTCTCCTTCCACTGGGTCCAACGAAACTACTACCCGCAGTGACTTCTTTTCAAATGTCATTTTCCCTCTCTTTAAATTAATGATCCCTTTCATGTCCGTGGCCCAATCAATTCCAAGCAGTGCAAGGTAAGGATTACTGTCATCAATAATCTCTATGACTTCGAAGTCGGTCTATGTACTTACGCCTTTGATGTCCATGGTCGCTCCTTGTAGTAGGCCCATTGGTAAGATCTTTTGTTGGTTGGCCATTCTTAGTTGAATCGGGGACCATTGCAGTGCGGGCTTGCCCATGCGCTCCCATGTTTGCTTAGGCAACATGTTCGCATCCGAGCCTAAGTCCAGGATGACTTGATCCATCTCGTAGTTGTCGATTTGTGCTGTCAGTCTCATTTCTCGTCTAGTGCACAGAGCATGTCTTCCTATTTTCTGGACTACGTGTGGCTCACCCAATCTAGCACACCTAGTGATCAGCTCCTGTAGTCCTTTAACGGCTTTACTATCATGCAGCAACTTCATGCAGGTTTCAAGAAAGGTAGTAATCATGGAGGGGTCCAATCCTGGCTCCGTTTGGTCCCTCCTATCTGGAGTAGAGGCTTCCACGAAGCTCGTCTGAGCTTCCTTAGGTGTCTTCATCCCTTGTTCCGGCTCAGAGTCAGGTCCCTTTGTAGGTATGTCGTGCCTCTTCCCGCCTTCTGCAAGCTCTTTTCACGTATCACCTCCTGTGGTTGCACCGCTCCTCAACACCATATTTATACTGGGGTCCTCTTTGCGAGGTTCTGATCACATCATCTGGACATTTTGGGTTGGTGTGGGTTGTAACACTCCCTTCTCACGCATTTGGGTAATTAACATTGGACAATCTACCATTTCATGATCAAACTGCTCACAATAGGGGCACGAGATCCTGGTTGGGTTAGTGCAGTCGCGAGCATAGTGTCCTGGCCCTCCACAGTTATAACAGATCAGCTATCCGCGGCCCCGCCCGGGCCCCATTCCTCTTCCTCGGCCGCATCCTTGAAATCCTCCTCGCACTTCAGTCTGCATTCGGTAAGCTGGGGTTCTTTCCATCATTAAGTCATAACTTCGACACGTTTTCTCATCGTGTCCTACTGATCGACAAAAGTTGCAATACAGTTGTTGTGAGGTCTGGGTATACTTTTGTAATAGGTGGCAGTTATTTGTTGCATGTTTTCCACCCACTTGACAAATCACGCACCAGAGCACAGGTGCGGCACTTGGTCCTGCTTGTACCTCTAGTTTTAACGGCATCGGGCCTCCCCCTGCCAGATAGTTCGCGAAGATAGGGTAGTGGTCCTTATCGTGCCCTTGGCTCTTGCATTTAATACAGCCTACCTCTGCACGTGCCTCTGGTCGGGGCACCCTTTCTTGCTTCAAGCTTTGCATTTCTAAACTCAGGTTTTGAAGTTGCGCGTGGATTTGCTGAACTCCCAACCTTGGATCCAGTATTGGGGTTTCGTGCAACCTCATTGCTGTCTCTAGTGCCTCAGCTTGGGTTGAGATCTTTTGTTGTGACAGAGCCATCCTCAGATGTGGTGTCAATGACGCCACAAACCACGTGCAGTGTTGCACATCTGTCAAGGTCATGTTAGCTTCGCGAATAGTGCTTTTTAACCTCTGGTCCAGATCCCATGGAGTTTCACTAGGCAACATTGCAATCTCCTTGAACCCAATAACTGATTGTGTTTCTAATTTTGGTCGGCCAAACTCTTTGTTTAGCACATCCTGGATTGCTGCTATTCCCTCATTCGGATGATCGGTCGAGTATTTTATGTACCACGTCAGCACGTGGTCCTGCAATGCACTAACTAGGGTGGCCTTCTTGATGTTTTCATCTGTTATGCCTTGGGCATCCCATACAGACCTTATCACAAACCAGAATCATCCTCATTCCCTACACCCTTAAATATTGGTAGCTTGATTGCACTTGCCATCCCGACCTTTGGTGGTGGTGGGGTTGGAGGTGGGGTCAGGGTTGGTGTGGACAGATTTGATGTAGGTGATGCGGGGGGTGGTGTGGATGAAGGTGGTATCAGAGGGAAGCGCTCCTTGATCAGCCAGACTACACTTCTCGGTGAGAACCTTGTGAGCTCCTCCTCGCTCTCCTGTGAAATAGAAATCAGAGGACTGTTCCCTGCTCCTCCCGTTCCGCGGTAACCTCTTTCGCTCCGCGTTACCCCAGACATCAATACACACGCATGATCTGTTTTTCACACAACAACATCTTAACCCAAGTATTCAATGATTTGATATACTTACCCTGTAGTCCTTGAAGAAATTGCCTTTCTGCTTCACTATAGCTCACAGTTGTATCTATCGCAAACTCAGTGATAAATCCTCCTATCACCCGATCCAGCCAATGATCTACAGCACGTGCAATTTTATCTTCGGTGGCTTCTAGCCTGTGCACCAGTTCCGGAGTCCACACAATAGGCTGATCTAATCTGCACCTTCCCACACTGTCAGCTAACCTCACGATCCATTTGTACATCTCTACCAAAAATGTCCTGAAGAAGACTTTGTGAATATCTGTGTATATATAGTGGTCCAACCAATATTCCTCCGATATCCGCGAATTTTTGTTTCACTGAACTGCGAACTCGTGGAGTTTCAGATCCCACCACTCTTCAATATCTTTCTTTGTAGGGTTCCATTGTTCTAACATCAGATACCCCTTAGGCAGATCCTGGTCCCGGCAATGGAACCATTTGTTGGCTTATATGGGCCTGACCCAGGTTCGGAAGAATTATTTAGCCAAGCAAATCCTGTAGCTACTGGCCCTTTCGACAACAACCTATGGAGAGCGAACTGAGGTCTCACCCGAGGTAGCAGGGGAGGGTGCTGGAACCAGGTTTCCACACCCTTGGGATGTCTAGATGTGGTTTGGAGGTTTCGTGCACCGTTTCGTAGCTTCGCGCTACTATGTTTCGTGCAGATCTGAACCCAGAATAATCCTTACTAATTATTGTACTGTTTATGTATTCAATCTACTTATTGTGGTATTTAAGCAAAAATTTATCAGAGTTAACTGGTTCTTGAACTTATAATAGACACAGATTCAGGCATTTATAAGTAGATGCGCATAGATAAACAGTTATAGTAAACATTCAAAAACCAGATCCACGATAATTCAGGTTTAACACAGAATTTTAGAAACAACTTATCTTTATTCAACTCCTTCACCAATACATTCCAGATCCGACCTGTACACTCAGCTGCAAGGGTCCACACACACAGCTGCAGACTCTTCCAGGCCTCTGCACACACAACTGCAGAGCCTCTATCCACTACCCAAACCCTTGACTCAGACTTACAGACATTTCCAAACTTTCCTTCTCAAAAACCCATTACATATCAGATCCAACATTACATACCTAAACTAAGCTACCTCTTCCCATAGAGCCTCTCTCTATTATACATTTCCATGGACCACAATCCATGGGCAGGATGACTCATTTACATTTTTTTACATTATTTTTGGGCGGACTACCCCTTTGACTCCACTTATTACAAATTGCGCTCCACGCATCTAGCAGAACCTTATCTTTACCCAAAATTTCGGGCTTTGTGCCCCATGACTGTTGCATGGGGCTTCTGCTACCCAACACTTGGATCATTTCATATGAAGGGTTTAAATTCATGGATCTTAGTAGATATTCTTAAACTCCTTTTTCAAAAAAAAAATTAGTTCCTACAAAATAATTTATTCAATGTTCTCTTCAATTATTTACATTAATTTGTTCCATCTTTCAAACCATGTCATAGAGAATTTGGTTTCATTTTGGATCATTTTGTGAGATATTTTCTGAATTCTCTCTCTAAAAATTTGGAGTGGTTGAAAATAATTTATTCATTATTATCCTTCTTAGACTAACCCTCCAAAACATTATTTAACTAGAGGGGAATGCATCAATGATATTCGTTCATCTCTCAAGTGTGCTACGTGATTTTTCCTTTTGTGTTTTAAAATATAGGAGACCAATTTGATTGAACAGGAAACAAAGTTATTAGCAGCTAGACTCCTCATGTTGCTGCTACTAGTAATAAATGTATGTCATCGGTTTGCACTATTAACACAAGTTCTTTGATTTACCTATTTAAATATAGGGTATCTTTTGCAACTGTATGAATTGTATATTAGGAATAGCCTACTTGTGTATAAAGTGTTTGATTTTTATTACGAATTGCAATTATATGTACTCTGCATTGCATAAACAAAATACCTGGATAGTTGCAGAGAAGTGTGATTAGCAATACAAAAGGCATCATTGTTAGATGAAATAGTTAATGTAGGTATCAATACTAGTACTATGTGTAATGGTGATTCAAGATTAGATCTAAATTTGTAGTTATTTATTTATTTAGTAGCTTGGGATATGAAGATTCTAGTGGAAACCATGAATATCCCCATTGTGATCTATGTTAACGTGTAGATATATATACTTTTATGTGGCAAGGAGACTATGTGTTTGGTTTGAAAAGTGGAAAAGGATCTTGTTAACATTTGTATAATTATGTCTACAAGTATTTATGACTTGTCCTAACAAGAAATTATTTAGCATTTTGAGCAATGAGATTATATTTTTTTACTACGAATTGGATTTCCAAGGAAAATAAAGACACATTCGTTGGGAGACATGACATGCCTTCTTGAATAACAAAATATTAACTTGTGGCATTTTTTTTTATGTAATGTAGAGTGTGGAGCTGTGGAGGAGATATTTACTACTTTGATGTATATTTTCAATTTTCTTGTTCAACTCCTTAATTCTCTTGGAATTTTTAAGATGGAAGATAGGGTTCCAAAACTCATGACCTACCCCACATTCCTCCACTACTTCCAGAACATTGAGCAGAAAAAATTCAAGTCTACCAAGCCAAATGGACACCAAAGTTGAGTCTCTCCTGTCTCCATAGTCTCTCAAGAGAGCTTTAATGGAAATAAGCTCTTAACAATGGGACTCAAAATATTCTCTGAAATGGGAAATTAGCGATACCCATTGGAAAAAATTTCCAATGAGAATAGAAATCAAATTTTCTATAACATTGATACCAAGAGTTGATTCATCCATCCTGTTTCTTTTCAGTATGGAAGTCTTGTTGGAGCTTAGATGTAACCATTAGGATATTTGATGAAAAATTTAATGTGAATGTAAAATGATAATGAAATGTACACCAAAAATGTAATTAAATGCAAATGAATTGAAGTGGAAATGCCATGTAAGGGACATGTGCAATGGGGGGAAGTTGGTTACAAATATTTTTATGTAAAAGATTAAAATAATCCCTTACATGCTTCTATCACGAGAGGATTTTTTTAGGAGTTGAATAAGGGTTTATAGGTTTTCTTTGCCTTTGGGAGAGCATAGGGTTCAAGGTTTGCATGTGTCACTTGGTGTCGCATAATAGCCTCCCTACCACCATGATAGGGAGGGTTTCTTATCTTGAAGTATATTCCTATTGGCGTTAATGAAATTTCTAGATTTGTGTGTCATATGTGTTTATTTTGCAACAATTTCTTGTGTGGTTCGTTGTCTTTTTATTTACAAAAGTTAAGTTTTTTTTTTTTTTTTGCTCCTAAGTTCAATTTTGCGGCTCCATATATGTAGAAATTATGGTTTAAGTTTGTTTTATTTTTATTTCATTAGCCCTCCCGGCCAAAGTTGCCAACAAGGCTCCTTGTAATTCATTGTGTGGATTGCGAAGGTGACTTCGCACTCTACACAATGAAAGCTAACAAATTATTGCACTCATGACATGACCCTGGAATAAGATCCAATAGCTTGTTAATGTCTAGGTAGTTCCCTGTGAGCTACAGGAATTCAAACCATGAAGGCAAAAACAGACCCTCGAAATTGTTATTGCTTAGTGAAATGTCCTACATATTGACCAAACATTCTATAGAATATGGAAGAACTTTGCCTAATTCTTTTTCATGTAGATGAATAAATGACAATGATGTGGGATTTACTAAGGAGTCCTAGATGCTAAAGCCCATAGCTAATAAATTCACTGCATGACTACAACTATTATAAAACCCTAATGTGCAAGTTTTTCACCACCCATTAATGCCTTCTATAAAAGGTACCATTTATCGTGATTATGTGTTTTCTTAGTTAGTTGTGCTATCATGTTTCTTCAGAGGTATGGAGGAAGATTTCATTGTGAAGAGTGTGGAGGTGGCTTTCATTGTGTAGAGTGCAAAGTGTGGAGGTGCAAAGGAAGTTTTGCAGAGTGTGAAGGTGTGGATGAAGCATTTGTGGAGGAAAAAATAATGACATATTGCATAAACAAAGCATTCTTGAATAACTACGTGAACCCCACACCACCTTAATCAATTAATTAGCAATAAAGGCAAGGACTATGCTGCTTTTCAGGCAGTATTATTATTTATTAATAATATTTTCTCTAAAATTATTAAAGCATAGTTTGACTATTATATATTTTGGTTTTTCTCAAGTATATTTTTTAGTCAATTTTGTTTAAACTGAAAAGAATTTGTAGGTTTCATAAGTTTGAGTTGTGTAATCTATAAAGTTTAAATACTTCATAATTTTTTTTATGAGGTTGAATCCATTTATATACTCAAGAATGCATTTTAAATCATGAAAAATTACAACCTCCTATATAAATCAATTTGAGTGAGTAAAACTAAAACATTTAATAGTTAGACTTCACCAATATTAGTATATAAAATTTTCACCTAATTATATATATGTTGTTGTAAAATAACATAGCAATATATATATATATATATATATATATATATATATATATATATATATATATCTATATATATATATATATATATATATATATCTATATATCTATATATAACGGATCTAGCGAACACCAAGAGGGATAAATTTTGTTGAGGTCCAAACATTTTTAGAGTGAAAAAACTTGAAAAAAAATTGCAACTTGAAATATTTGGTCCCCCTTGCCCCCTAATAAATCTATGGTTATATATATATATATATATATATATATATAGAGAGAGAGAGAGAGAGAGAGAGAGAGAGAGAGAGAGAGCAACGGATCTAGCCAAGACCAAGAGAGATAAATTTTGTTGAGGTCCAAAGTTTTTTAGAGTGAAAAAACTTGTAAAAAAAAGTTCTAACTTAAAATACTTGGTCCCCCTTTCCCCCTAATAAATCTATGGTATATATATATATATATATATATATATATATATATATATATATATATATATATATATATATATATATATATATATATATATATATATATATATATATATATATATATAGATATATATATATATATATATATATCGAGAGAGAGAGAGAGAGAGAGAGAGAGAGAGAGAAACCAACCTCCATCTTGGCCCAAGGACTAGAGTAAGGTTGTTGGTACTAGGCGAGCCCATCAATATGATCACTTAAGATTTCACAAGGCTCAAATTCAATATAACAATATTCACATGCATAAAAGTCATTACAACATTATTTATCCAAGGCATTATAGCTCATTATGTCAATAGTAAGGGTTTGGACATGGATGGGAAAGATAACATCCATTCCACCCAACCACCCAAGACAACCCTAATTGACATTAAATTTTGGGCATTGGTTATCACCCGAGAAGAAATTCAGCCTCCCTCTCACCCCGAAGGAAAGAGAGAACTTGGGTGGGAGAAATAACATCCATTCTACCCAACCACCTAATATAACCCCAATTTGACTTTAAATTTCGGGCATTTTGTATTTTCTAGGGAAGAAAGTTGACCTCCCTCTGAGCTAAAACACAAGAAAGAGGTTATCGGTACTAGGCTAGACCTCACTATAGACTCACTTAAGAGTGAAACATAGTTACTATATTCTAGAGTGTAAACATGTTGACTTATGAGACTTGAAATTGGGTGTAGAGGATAACAACTATTCCACCCAACCACCTAGGATAAACTCAATTGATATATATATATATATATATATATATATATATATATATATGGCATTGAAATATTTCATCTATAATCCACATTAAAATTTTTATCATTAATAATTGATGTAGGAGCATATGAACTTCCAAGTCATTTTCGAAAAATCAAGGCTTTTTGGTGATAAAGCTCCAAAAGCGGCTTCGACATTTCAAAATAATTATAATTCTTTGTTTTTAAAGAATTTTTTTTGAATTATTATAGGATAGCTTGAGAAAAGGAGTTGATAAGAAATATTTTATCCATGAGGAAAAAGAAAATCTTCCTTATACAACATGAGGGGTTATATGGATAGATTGAGTGATTTTAGAATCTGATTTATGGAGTGATTTATGGGTGATTAATGGAGTGATTTTAGGGTTTATGAAAATATGATTTATGGAGTGGTTTATGGGTGAATTATGGAGTTATTTTAGGATCTAGAAAAATTTGTGATGTCTTTAAATTCTATCTAGGCCTATGGGCAATAAAAAAGAGAGTAAGTGTGAGGAAAATAGGAGAATGCTCAAAGGAATGTCGAATTAGGTCAAGAGAAAAAGAAAGCTTCTTAGCGTATGTGTGTGTACATATTTGATTTAAAGAAATATAATTTCATGTAATTTTGATGAATAATAGGAGAATGCTCAAAGGAACGTTGAATTAGGCCAAGAGAAAAAGAGAGTTTCTTAGTGTATGTGTGTTTACAGATTTGATTTAATGAAATAGAATTTCATGTAATTATGTTCATGAATAATTTTAGGTTGTGTTAAATCTAGAATTATAGGAACTTCATATTATATGTACAATCTAAGGTTAAATTAGAAGAGTTTTAGTATATGTGTGAAATCTGAAACTAATTATATATTTGTTGATTAGTTTTTCATGTCGAAAATAAATATTCTACAAGGATTAAGATAGTTTGAATGAAGTGAACCAGGTGAAGAATTCAGTATGTGCATATATGTTTTGTGTGAGTTTTAAAGGAAAGCACCAATATTTCAAAGATAAAAGGTGTATGGGAACCTTGATGTCAGTAGTGCATTGACATCCTAGAAGTAAAGAAGTTAAAACTTGTAGGAAAACTAGAATTTTCCTGTATCAAGTGGTATCAGAGATAGAAATCCCTTGGTGGTAATATTAGGGAATGGCGGAGCTTGCAAAACTTTTAGAGGATTATATTTGGTGAAATCTAATAGGTGAAGCTTTATTGTTTTAATAAAGCTAATTAGGAGATGATATTTGCGATTTTTCTCTTTGGAGGATAAATTTAGAGATTGTCACCATCAAAGGTTTAAAAAATCTAATTGAGATAAATTGTTTTGTTTACAATTTATATTGATCACTATATGAATCAAATTTTTGTGCAGAAAGAACACTGAAGTTATTGGAATGAAATCTACTTGGAAAAAAGTAGAATGGATTTTTATTTGAGATAAATATGGAGAAGAATGTTCTTTGGATGAGGAATATCATTGAAGGACTACAACAATAGAGTCAGTAGAAGGATTGAAGACTGCAACAACAATATGCATGCTTGAATGATTTCAAACAAAGAGTTAAAGTGGTTTCATGTTTTAAACTATATAATTTGTGAAGTAAATACCCAATTACAGGTAGTAGTGATGATGTTTTCTATATAAAAAGGACTATAACCAGGAACAAAGGAATTTCTTGAAGAATTGTGGAAAAAATCCTTTGCAAGTTCTAGTTGAGGTTGGAAGGATGAGGACAAGTGGATATTCTCAGATGAAGTGAATATTTATAAAATCCTAAAATGAAAAAATAATCTTAATAGGTTCTACAGGAGAGAACCAAGGATATCAAAAGGATGGGATTAGAGATAACTTCGTGAGGTATTGTAACAAGTTAAGGAGTAACCTGTTATTGCAAAGGCTTGGATGCATTCTACAAGTGAACAAGGTAAAACTCACAGAGAAAAAGGAAGATGGTTAATGATATTCATGTCATGGGTTCATAGAGAAGCCACAATAGAAGAAAAGAAGATGCCAAATAAAATAGCATAAAGAGAAGAATGAGTCAAGAGGAAGTTGACCAAGAAGTTTCGAACATAAAAGTACAACTGAATAGACTATTGGAATTGCTACGGGAAGGTGAGGAAGGCCAAAGATGAAGATGGATTATGCAGAAGAAAGTAAAGTGGCACAAGTTTCTGGTGCAACTAAAGCAAAGATTGTGTACTTGGTTGAGGAGAGAACTCTAAAAAGCAGAGATGAAAGTTCACTATTGTGAACGTAAACAAGGACCTATCCTTTTTGAATACGAGGATGAAGTACTTGATGAGATCCAATGATCTCATGATTTTAAAACTAATCAAATGCATATGAATGTAGGTCATGTTGTTTTGGATGGTGGAGAGGTTCCTCATTAAGGAAATACTAAATAAATTCCAATTAATGGAATTGTGGATTAAATTCTTACACCAAAGTAAGGAGACATCCTTACAGAGGAGGATGAAGAGAATGAGAGACTTACTGCAAGTCTCATGGACTATTTGGGAATGTCAAATTAGCTTGAAAAGTTGATGTTTGAGGCATCAAATAAGGCCAAAAAACCTTATGGTTTTAAAGCTAATGATTGTGTATGTTTGTAGGTTACATAGATAAGCAAGAAAGATAGTCATCTGAAGTTATCATGAAGATTGATTAAGATGATAGAAATATGCTTTGTAAAAGCATAATTGAGGAAAATGATCAAAATTTTGGTACCAGTCAATATGAAGTTGTTGTAGTGGCTACAACCACCCTCCAAAATTTTGCCTTAGCCTGTTTTGGAGCCTCACTACCAACCTTCACAAAAACTTGCCTTGCTTCATCAATTCTTCAAGCTTCAGTGTCTTTCTTGCTCAAAGGAAGCCTGTCGATCATAGTTTGATCTTTGCCCCTCACAGACTGCTCACCTGGAATTAGTCTAGCTCCATGTTGAGCAGCTTCCTAGTGAAATTTGTGCATTTTTGGAGGGAAACCATCCTTCCCTACAGGAGTTGCGCAATTCCATCTGATAGCCTGCTAGGCTTCAGGATTATGCAATCCTGCTAGCCAACCCTACTAGCAGGATTTGCACAAATTTTTCTATCAATAGGCTATTTAGCCCAGGATTTGTGCAAATCTGGGTAGCAGTTAGCTGCTCTGCCCAGAAATTGCAAAATCCCCTTGGGCAGTTAGCCCAACTGAGAGTCATAAATGCACATTTTTCTCTAGCAGTCAAGCAGTCTCTTGCATGTGTCGCTAAGTTGACCGGTTCCCTTCAAGACTGAGAAAAACACACTTGCATGCAAGGGTTGTCTCTCCCAAGGTAGCATGCAAAGGCATCCCGTTTTTCAAGGATCTATGTTTAACAGTTGGAGGTTACATGCAAGGAACAATTCGGAAACCTCCCTCCAAGTGTCGCTTCCCATAGATTTGTGGCATGCGCGTCACAACCTCGATGTTATAAAAAATCATCAACCAAATGCTGTAGATCTCATTCCTCACATCAAGCTTGTAGCTTTGACATCCCACATCACATCTAGGATCAGTCGGCATATTCAGATCAGCTATTTTGGGGTAAGCTCGCTTCTCATGCCTTGTGCTGCATCTCTATCACTTTTTGGGTTTTCACTTGTATGAGTACTGTTTACTTGATTTCTTTGAACGCATGATGTCGTTTACATGTATTCTAACTTGTCCAAGCTCTGTTTCAATTTTTGTTCCTATCTCACTATTGTCACATGCATGAAACTGTTTTGCATGGACGTTCGCCCAACTGTCGAATGACCTCACCCACATGCATGTTGATCTGTTTGCTAAATCCTCCATTCATGTTTTGCATGCACTCTTTATCACTTCTGCTATCACTTAGTGTCAACATGCATTTCATCGACTTACTTGTTTTCAGTTTCCCAACGGTGAGTCGGGACAACCTTGGCCCGGTCTTTGCCTTCACCAAGGTTGCATTGCACAATCTGGAGAAGGAAGGCTCACCTTCCTCTCCAGATTTGGGAATTTTGGCCCATCACTAGCCTCCTGGACTGAATTGCACATTTCTAGAGGTCAGCGGCTTCTTGGCCCAAAAATTTGCACAAATCTGCCCCTGGGCCAGCAATCTTTCCAACTAGAATCACGCATTTCACAATCCCATCAGCCAACTTCCCAACTAGATTGCGCATTTTGCAGTTCCACCAGTCAGTTAGTCTCCCAGCAACCTAGACTGTGCCTTTTCCAGTCTTGGTAGTCGGTCTCCCAACCGAAATTGCATAACCTTCATGATCATTCACCCAGGTATGTTGCAAGTCAGTTCTCATGTTCATTTTGGTTTTCGACTGATAGATTGCTTGCTATGAGTGTTGCCATGTCTCCAAGTGTCACAGGTGTTCATCTACCTCTCAGCAGTACAAGTATCATGGTTTCCAAGGGAGCAGAGAAGAAGACACCATTCAAAGCACGCTTGAGGATGTAGTCGATCAAGTGTCCATGGGCTTACCTACTCACAAAGACATCAAGTCGTTCGTGGAAAAGGGCATCAAGTAGCAACCTCACAGTGAGAAGCATCATGAACAACAGCTGAAGGTAGCATACCAAATGCATCGAATGCAACAAATGAAGCAAACACACTAAATACAAGACGAAGGTTGTTGACAACATAGAGGCAGAGAAAAGTTGTAATATCAAGTAGATCCATTGATAATGAAAGCGAATTTGGAGGCTCGAGCTATGAAGTCACGACGTGACATGAAGATCACGTGAAGGCAGAAGATGGAACAAAGAAGGAGTTGCATGTGCTGAAGCAGCAACTCGGGAAGAAAACGAAGCTGCACAAATAATCCAATGAGTTGTATTAGGAACAGGAACAGAAGTGGGCGCAAACTGCACTCATGGATGAAACTGCCCGAGTACAAGTTAAGGATCCATCCCAACAGCTGACACAAAGCAAACATGGTGAGAAGTATTGTTGATCACATGCAAAGGATCTAGTAGCATGCATGTTGTTGAGCACACGCATGCAATCCAACTCATTCAACACACTCACCAAGGCGAAGACAAAAAGCAAGTCCAACTGGGGCTGAACATGTACTTCAGCAAGTTGATGTGCACGACCACCATCACACACTTGAATATCAACACGAACACTATGCATCAGTGTGTTTTTTGTTCAACCATACCAAAGAAGACCATGCGCATGTTAGTAGATGAGTTGGATGAAGGGGTCAAACCAATGCACCGGTTGCAATGGAGGCAAGAGTTGGCTTCAGCAAGATGCCACCATGAGGTGCATGCACATCATCATGGACGACCAAGTTTGGCATCAGCTCACCACCTTCACCATCACAAGCATGTCAAATAGTTGGTCTCATCACATGAGTACATGTGCATTATAATGTTGAGTCACATCAAGTGTAAGTCAAGTCTTAAGAGTTGGATGTAACGGTCATAGGGTAGGGGAAGAGTCATGAGTGTAGTTGAACTGTCACAAAGGGGAATGTTAAGGGTCACCCCACCCTTTTGTTATAAATAGTCCCTCATAACTCATTATATAGGCTTTTGGTCAGCCAAGCTTCTACTAAGACTATCTTGAAGAAGACTTCGATAGTATTGTAATGTGCCTTGGCTTCTCCACTGAACTGAGCTAGTTCATCTCTTTGGAGGAGCAGGTAGATGTGGTTGTAACATTCCACAAATGGGGCTAGTAGGTTTACATGGTGTATTGTATGATTGTGACTTACACTTCTTTATATAATAAAAGCGAGCACATTTTCATGCATATGTTTTTATTGTAGCTGGACTGCTCTGGTTGCCTTAATGATATATGTTGATTAACTTATGTACTTGTGTATGAAATGATTTGTATGCAATTATATGAATCTTGTTGTTAATGTGTTGCATATGTTGTTAATGTGGTCACCATCTGTGTCAAATGCTCTGTCGGACACCAGACAGACCTTTCTCATGAACCTTGTTATGTCAACTGGCACATTCATCTCAAACTGATCCATGCATGATGTTCGTGTTATCTTACCTGGTATGTTGTGATTGTCGAATCCATGTCGACTGCTCTTCCGAAAGCTATGCATGTCCTTTGTGTTGTGTGTTCCTAACCGAGTTGCTACTGCTCCCTTTCAACCTAAAACTCACCTTAACCTTCCTCTCCCCTTGAAGCGTTGGAACCTCTCATACTCATTCCTTGACTCACTACATCAGTCACACCCTTGCTACTGACAGCGTTATCTTACTTGCCTCTGTGCGACATTGCGGTCAAGGCATTACCTTACGATCCATTGCTGGGACTCCTAGACCAAACGGTCTGAGGTCTAATTGGGACTTCTTACTAGGGAGATCCCCTTGACATGTTGGTGGGTCCAACACCGTCAACATTTCTGGCGCTAGAAGGAGGGTCTGATGATAAGCAGTGTCCTCTCATATAGTTTTGAACCTTTGCATATCTTTCATGGAGTCTTGCATTCTTCTTCCCCTGAGGTGTTTTTCGAATCATGAATATGTCTCCATCTCAGGGAAGCTTTTCAATCTCTTGTCCACTCACATGTATGATGGTGAAGGCGAAGTGGCCTGGCCTGAGCACTTACATAAATTTCTTTCCATGATTTATGAGGGAGATCATTTTATTGACGAACAGGCCAGTCTGCTACTTGCATTCACACTTCGCGAATCCCCATTTCGTTGGGTGCTCAACCTACCCACTGACACCATGCACTCATGTGAGCACTTCTTTGATCTTATTGAAGACACTTTCTATCATTTTGATCTGGACCATCTTGACTGGACACTGTTACAACTATGGAGGGCTTCACATGAATCCATTATTGATTTTTTGCAACGCTTCCGTGACTTACAGTTTCAAGCTCCGAGGAGCCAGATGAAGCTCACTTACCTCTGGGACCAGTTCGAGTACTACCTTAAGAAATCTACCCATCCCAAGAGGAAGCTTGATATCAATCCTCACTCAACATTCTTCATTGATGGAATTACACAATCTCATGTGGGAGCAGGCACTGTCTCAATGGATTGTCTACTTCCCTCTCATTCAACAGTTCCACCATCACCCTGTGATGTTGAGGATCATGTTCACACACCTATTCAACCTTCACACCCTACTAACATCACTCCACACAATTTTCATGTAGATTTGGTTGTGAGTCCTTTGAGTTCTCATATGCATTATTTTTTTCGACCTCTGTCTTCACACCCAGGTGTTCCTTTGGATGATGTTGTCTTATGTTCATCCATTTTGGACTCTTCATATGTTGTGAATGAGGAACAACTCACTGATGGAGTTGGTGTTACACAACCAACATGTGTTATCATTCATGAAGAGTATGAGTGGGGGCTTGAGCATCAACACTCGGCGAAGGATGACTCCCCTCCATCCAAGCCCCCTCTGTTCTTTCCTAACATCATTGGTGAAATCGCCATCCATGATTTTTCATGTGTATCTTCATCTATGAATGCACCCATTGTTGATCTTTCGCAGGACACACCATATGTTAGCCCATCATCCAAAAACGGAGAGGACCAATCATTCATTGAAAATACACTTGATCCTTCATCTGATCTTTCCAGAAACGCAGAGGGTGAACATCCTTCCTTATCATCCACCCCTATGTGTGATTCATCAAATCATGAGGATGCCGATAAACATCCTGAATTTTCTGATCATGGTTGTCGTGATCTCTTCACCTCATCACCTGATCACGATGTTGAGTCACTCATTGTTAATCCATCTAAGCCACTGGTCTACGAATATCCATCTTTCAACAAAGTTGAAACCCCATAGAGCATCAAGGTACTTCAGCCCAGGCTAATGGTTATGTCTGGCCCTCACTGTCCTAAGGTTGGTTTTGCTTCAGATCAAGAAATTGTTCAAACACTCAAGGCTCCTCATCACTCATTTGTATGCACTCAAGATCAATATAACACTCGGATCACACATCCTCCACTCAAACTGCATGATCCCATTGCTCATGCATTGGAGGAGTCTTATATTGCAAGCACTTGTGTGCGACGCAAGCTATCTTTGTTTCTTTCGTTTGCTTGCATGTCACAGTCAAGAGTGTGCTTGTGCTTCAAAGTTGCACGTAGTCTCACATAGCACCATGATAACTCCACAGATTGTCTGCCATGCACATGCACTCACATATGTCCCATGGGCACTTTGAAAGATGAATTGTGGTTGTCTTCACTGTTATATCTTCCCTGTATGCTAGTCTGCATGACTGGGTTACTCACAGACCAAGCCTTCGCCAATATGGGTCTACCGATGTGCTAGTGGCTGCATTGGAAGTATCACTTCAAGTGATCAGGCCCATGCACCATTAGTGTAGAAGTAGGAGTAGTGTTTTCTTTTAGTTGTTTGCTTGCATGCTTCTTTGCTTACATGCTTTGTTTTCTTGTTTGTTTTCTTGCTTGTTTGTTTACTTTCTTAGCTTTCATTTTTGCTTCTGCTCTTGCTTTGCTTTATTGATTGCTAGTTCGTTCCCTTGTTTCGTTCGTAGGTTAGTTTGCATGAAACCATGTGTGACTCATGAAACGAGATGGGTATAGTACAAGAGGGCTTGTACACCTATGACTACTTGTTTATATGTCATCTTGCTCTGTTTGATGAACTTGTTACTCTTAGTCCACGATACATCGAAGGAAAATACGTACTCTTCAAAGTGAACCTTGGTGTAAGCACAATGCTTGCGCACTATTTAGTGTCACCTTCTCTAGTCGATTATTTTTGGGTTAACCCTTGTCATCTTAGTCAAGTAGAGTGAGGTGAGGGGGAAAACCTTAATAGGCATGTCAAAGATATAATAAACTACTTCTCTGCTTGAACAACCTTCTCTGCTCTCAATAAGTTGGGACCCCTCTTCCGCCTCTAAAATGAATAAGTGATATGCACAATGAAAATGAAAAATGGGAAAAAAAATGAAAAGTCAAAAAATTAAAAATTAAAAATGAATAAGATGAAAGGAGATAAAGGCTTCCTACGTAGGGAGGTGATGCAAGTAACTCCACCGAGGTACTAACCAGGCTTGCTGGTAGTGGATCCATGCTTGTGTTCCTATGTGACTCCACCGGGGTACTGTCTAGGCCTGCTGGCAGTGGAACAATTCTAGAGATGAAACTTCGACTCTAAAGACTATACTTATTGTGCACCTAGATACCCCTCAACCCCAATTGAAACAACTGTGTTTCCTTGGATTGGACTGTGTGTCAATCAACCAAGATTCTGGCAGATGCTACATCTTACATCAAGATAGTTTGAAGCCAAGATGAGCTAAGAATTGAACAATACTTCCAGAGGTGTTAAACTTGTTTTCCCAAACAAGGTCCATTCACAGAACTAGAGTTCTACCAGTGCGTCGCCAAGTGTTGTAGTGGCTACAACCACCCTCCAAAATTTTTCCTTAACCTGTTTTCGAGCCTTCCTACCAACCTTCACAACAGCTTAGCTTGCTTCGTCAATTACTCAAGCTTAAGTGTCTTTCTTGCTCAAATGCAGCCTGTCGATCATAGTTTGATCTTTTCCCTTCACAAGCTGCTCACCCAGACTTGATCGAGCTACAAGTTGAGTAGCTTCCTAGTAAAATTTGCACATTTCTAGAGGGAAACCAGCCTTCCCTCTAGGAATTGTACAATTTCTTTTGACAGCCTACTAGGCTCCAGGATTGCGCAATCCTGCCAACGAACCCTCCTAGTAGGATTTGTGCAATGTTTTCCATCAACAAGCTATTCAGCCTAGGATTTGCATAAATCTAGGTAGCAATCAGCTGCTCTGCCCAGAAATTGTGCAATCCCCTTGGGCAATCATCCCAGCTGACAGTTAGAAATGCACATTTTTCTCTAGCAGTCAAGCAGTCTCTTTCATGTGCAATTGAGTTGACCGACTCCCTCCGGGACTGAGAAAAATATACTTGCATGCATGGGTTGTCTCTCCCAAGGCAGCATGCAAATGAATCCCTTGTTTTAGGGATGTATGTTTAGCAGTTGGAGGTTACATGCAAGGAAAAATTCAGAAACCACCCTCCAAGTGTCGCTTCCCCTAGATTTGTGGCATGCACATCACAACCTTGATGTTATCAAAACTCATCAACTGGATGTTGTAGAGCTCATTCTTCACATCAACCTTGTAGCTCTAACATCCCACATCACATCTAGGAGCAACCATCACATTCAGCTCAATTGTTTTGGGGTAAGCTCGCTTCCCATGCCTTGTGTTTCATTTCTGTCACTTTTTGGGTTTTTGCTTGTATGAGTATTGTTTTCTTGATTTCTTTGAATGTCTGCTATAGTTTACATGTATTCTAGCTTGTCCTAGCTTTGTTTCAATTTTCATTGCTATCTCACTACTATCGCATGCATGAAACTGTTTTGCACGGAAATTCGCCCAATCAGTGAACGACCTCACCCACATGCATGTTGACCTTTTTGCTCAATCCTCCGTTCATGTTTTTCATGTGCTATTTATCACTGCTAATATCACTTAGTGTTGCCATGCATTTCATTGACTTACTTGCTTTTAGTTGCCCGTCGGCAATTCGGGCCAACCTTGGCCTAGTCTTTGCCTTCACCAAGGCTGCATTGCGCAATCTGGAGAAAGAAGGCTCACCTTACTCTCCAGATTTGTGCATTTTTCCCCAGCACTAGCTTCCTGGACTGAATTATGCATTTTACAGTTCCAGCAGTTAGTTAGTCTCCTGGTAGCCTGGACTGTGCCTTATGCAGTGTTGGGAGTCGATCTCCCGTCCTCCTAGTCGAAATTGCACAACTTTCATGATCATTCACCCAGGTATGTTGCAAGTCAATTCCCATGTTCATTTTGGTTTTCGACTGATAGCTTGCTTGCTATGAGTGTTGCCATGTCTCCAAGTGTCACAAGTGTTCATCTACTTCTCAGCAGTACAGGTATAATGGTTTCCAAGAGAGAAAACATGAAGACACCATTCAGAGCACGGTTGGGAATGCAGTCAATCAAGTGTCCATGGGCTTACTTACTCACGAAGACATAAACTTATTGGTGGACAAGGGAATCAAGCAGCAACATCACAATGAGCAACATCATGAACAATAGCTGAAGGCAGCATATCGAATGCAGCAAATGAAGCAAACAAAGTGAATGCAATAGGAAGGTTGTTGACAACATAGAGGTGGAGAAAAGTTGCAAGATCAAGCAAATCCACTGATAATGAAAGCAACTTTGGAGACTCGGGATATGAAGTGATGGTAAGACATGAAGATCGCATGAAGGTAGAAGATGGAACAAAGAAGTAGTTGCATGTATTGAGCCGCAACTCAGGAAGAACATGAAGCTGAACATATAATCCAATGAGTTGTAACAGGAATAGGAATAGAAGTGGGCACAACATGAACTCACGGATGAAACTATGCTAGTACAAGTTAAGGATCCATACCGGCAGCTGAGATAGAGCAAACATGGTGAGAAGTGTTGTTGATCGCATGCAAAGGATCCAGCAGCATGCATATTGTTGAGTGCACGCATGCAATCCAACCCATTCAACACACTCACCAAGGTGAAGACAAGAAGCAAGTCCAACTGGGGCTGAACATGTACTTCGGCAAGTTGATGTGCATGACCACTAGCACACACTTGAAAATCAGCACGAACATTATGCATCAGTGTTGTGTCGGTTCACCCATACCCAAGAAGACCATGCCCATGTTGGTAGATGAGCTAGATGAAGGGGCCGAAACAATGCACTAGTTGCAACGGAGGTAAGAGTTCGCTTCAAAAAGATGTCACCATGATGTGCATGCACATCATCATGGACGACCAAGTTTGGCATCAGCTCACCACCTTCACCATCACAAGCATGTCAAAGAGTTGGTCTCATCATAGCGGACCGAGTGTCAGTGATTTCTTGTAAGGCTTACTCGAGCCATGTTGTCTCACATGCGTACATGTGCATTGTAATGTTGAGTCATGTCAAGTGTAAGTCAAGTTTCAAGAGTTGGATGTAACAGTCATAGAGTAGGTGAAGAGTCATGAGGGTAGTTGAACTATCACAGAAGGGAATGTTAAGGGTCACCCCACCCTTTGCTATAAATAGTCCCTCATAACTCATTGTATAGGCTTTTGGTTAGCCAAGCTTCTACTAAGTCTATCTTGAAGAAGACTTGGACAATATTGTAACACGCCTTGGCTTCTCCATTGCACAGAGCTAGTTCATCTCTTTGCAGGAGCAGGTGGATGTGGTTGTAACATTCCACTGATGGGACTAGTAGGTTTACATGGTGTATTGTATGATTGTGACTTACACTTCTTTATATAATAAAAGCCAACACATTTTCATGCATATGTTGTTATTGTAGTTGGACTGCTCAGGTTGCCTTAATGATATATCTTGATTAACCTACGTACTTGTGTATGAATGGATTTGTATGCAATTATATGAATGTTGTTGTTAATGTGTTGCATATGTTGTTAATGTTGTCACCGTCTATGTTGAATTCCCTATCGGACACAAGATAGACCTTTCTCATGAACCTTGTTATATAAACCTGTACACTCGTCTCGGACTGATCCATGAGTGTTTTTCATGTTATCTTACCTTGTATGTTGTGACTGCCGCATTTGTGACGACTGCTTTGCTGGAAGTTGTGCATGTCCTTTGTGTTGTGTGTTCCTCGCTGAGTTGGGACTGATCCCTTTCAACCTGGAACTCACCTTCACCTTCCTCTCCCTTTGAAGTGTTGGAACCTCTCATACTTATTCCTTGACTCACTGCATCATTCATAACCTTGCTACTGACAGAGTTATCTAACTTGCCTCTATGCAACATCACGGTCAAGACATTACCTTACGACCCACTGCTGGGACTCCTACACCAAACAGTCTGAGGTCTAATTGGGAATTCTTACCGGGGAGATCCCCTTGACATGTTGGCGGGTCCAGCACTGTCAACAAAAGCATAATTTTCTATTATAAACAATTAGAGTGAAGATCGTGTACAATTCATAAATGAAATTTTTGGTAAGTTGTTGCAAGGATTTATTGGTGCAGATAACAAAGAAAAATTGACTATTGGAGACACTCAAAGTAAAGATAAGAAAAAGCATTCAAATGAAATATTTATGAAGTGTGACAAGGAGTGGAAATTTTTTTGAGAGGACTTGAGCCAAGAGAATATATTATTGCTAGAGATGAAACATGCTCACAAGTTCCTAGCAATGAAGGGATGTTTACAGGATCTAAAGAACTAGAGGTCAATTTTAATTTTGAAATTGATTATGAGGTTGAAGGAAGTGTTGATGAACATGAAAATGTGATTAAAGAAATAGAATTTGAACTATTTCTAAAAGGTGAAATCGAGTCTTAAGTACAACATTCAAAGCAAATGTTTAGATATTTTGAGGAAGATATTAGATTTATAGAGAAACGGATTCCAAGAGATACAGGTAATGATGGTTGCAAAGAGTTTGAAAACTCAGCTAATTTTGAGGAACAACTTAGAGTGCCATATAATAGTGGCATGCATGAAAAGAAAATGAAACAGTTGGTGAGGAACAATTATAGCACCATTTACCACTCTTGGTAGATCTGATGCTCTGATTATGGCCTAGGGCAACCCTTCCTTCTAGATTTGGTCCAAAATTAAAAAAAACAATGTTTTGTTCCCTATACGCTACTTTTCCCTGTGATAAAAGCGTGTACACATGGGTCAACGTATACTCAACCCACATACATATGTTAAAACACTTAAAAAAATTAAATTTCCTTAATTTCGAGTGGAGTTCATGGATTTTACCTGTTACTCACCTCCTATTGTCGTGGCCCAACTGTTTCCAATTGAAAAAACTAAGTTGGAGAAGTATAAATAAACCTCCATGGGAAGGCCTTAAGGGAGAAGATATGAGATATTGATACTATAGTGAGATTATCCCTTATCGAGTCTGATGAAATCCTTGTGCCTCCTGCACTCCCCAAATCTTCAGGAAACCCTTGTTTCTTTGTTGGAGATATCCTTGTATTGGTGATGGAGAAAGATTGCTGAGGCCGAGAAAGGATGGATCCGAAGGATGGTTCCGCATGGAGCTGGAGAAGGACCCATGTCTTATTTCTCCACTTTACTTGTAGCTAAGTTCAATAAAGGAATGTTGTTTTGTTTCCGATATTAAATGTGTTTATGCATCTATTTATATTGTAATCCGTTTATGAATCTTATATTGATGCGTAATTGTTAATTCATTTATATGATTCTAAGTTAATACCACGAACATGCTTTATGTTTCCACTGTTGTAAATGTTTCATTTGAATAATTTTCAAGTTTCAAAGACATCAAGAGAAGATGAGGGTTTTCACCCTGCGGAATCTACTCAAATGTAGGACTTCCGAGTAAGGACATTCTTACATAGTTCAATAGAATAAGCATTTAGGTTGATTGCCTGAGCATTTCTTGTTGTGGTTTTTCATCCGCTCTGTTGGGGTTCTCAACCCAAGACCCTAGGGTGTTCTCAACCCAAGACCCTAAGGTGTTCTCACCCACAACAGAATTGGCGACTCCACTAGAAATATCATTCTTGTTATTCCTGATTTGGGTTGTTTGTTCTCAATGAGGGTTTAATTTCTTGATTGCTTGCTTTTACAGTGTTGTTTGATCCATTAGTGTCCCATGCATCAATTCTGATCTTCTTGATCAGACTTTGATTTTTGTTTTTTCCTAATTAAGCTTTGTATACGATGTTTCCTTGGGTTACAATCGTGTATACACGCAGGTTTCTTCAAGCAGACTTGCGTATACGTGAGTTTCTTGTATTAGAAATGTGTGTGCACGCTTCTGTGTCTTTACATAGTTGCGTATGCAATTTTTTGAACTGTTTTTTCAAATCATTCTGCCCAGTTAGGGTTATTGCCTGGTAATTTATGTTTTTGTATGGTCATCTGCTGTCTGGAGAACTCAGTTTTCTTGCAAGATTTCTTTTTCAAAATCTCCTTCTCACTAAAAAGTCTTGATTGTCCTAGGATTGCTTCTTAAACAAGTTTGTAGTTTGTGTCTTGGGTTCAAGGCTTTGTTTTGAAGTTCTTGGATGCTCTCATTTTCCAGAGCAAGAAATTGATTTTGATTTCATTTTCAACCCAGATTTCAAGTTGACTTGTTTTGCTTTTCCTTTTGATTGGCTTTGTTGCTTTTTGTGCTTTTTGAGTGTATTTTTGGCAATTTTGAAAGTTTTTCTTTCTTGACATTTTTGCCGATTTGCTGAAATCTTTTGCAGCTGTTTGGATTAATTTATGCAAGTTTTTAGTATTTCTTGTTTCAAGTTTCATTTATTAATGAGTTTTATAACTTGCAAGATTTAAAGATTCCTTGTGCTTATTTCTTGATCTTTCGAATTTATAGTGCTTTTTGTGACCTCGAAAGTTTCTTTAGTTTCCTTAAAAGAAAAAAGAAAAAAAACATTACTTTTGCTTTTCTTTTTCTAAGATTTTGGCTTTTTGGTTTCTTTTGTTTTGTTTTTGAGCAATTGTGATCTTGTTCAATTTATTTTGCTTGGTTTTTAGGGAAATTTGTTATTGAATTTTTGCCCTCTTTACTTTCAAGTTGGCTTGTTGATCTTGTAAGGCAACACATTTGCTTCTTGTATGAGCATCCATGCACTATCATTATAGTTTGCATTGCAGGCATTTTAGTCTTTTTGTTAGCTTTTGGGTGTGTGGAGTGTGTTTTCTGGAAACAGAAAAAGTTTCTTGTACAAGTTTATTTGTAGAACTCTATAGAAATCAATTTTCATTGAAGAAAATAACTGCATTTGCATGTGGCTAAGTTTCTATTGGTTTCTATTGCATCAAAACATCATTAGTTTCACTCTCATTTTTACCCATGACTTAAAGAACAACCCTATAAAATCAAGCACTTTAATAAAATGAACTAGAACTTTTATTTTTGTCATTAACAAACACCAACAAGTTTAGGTTCATTAGGGCCTTGGAATAGGTGAGTGGAGAGTTAACTCTCCAAGGCTGCTCAGATTATCAAACATAAAAGTTGAATAATGAGTGAAATCCAATATCGTTAGAAAGATCGAGAAAGCTCAGTGACTGAGAGTTAAGCACAAGGGATAGTGAAGACAAGGAAGAGAGATACATACTCTCCTACTTGTTGGATCTCGCCTCACGACTGTTCCGCCCGGCTTTTGATACGAGTTGGTGCCCATAGTTTTCTTTCCTAGCGATCACATAGGTGGATGCTGAGGGGAATCCCATGGAACCTGAGGCAAATATTGCATCACATTCATTAGTACTTCTCGAGGGTACCCTTACGAAGCTTGGGTACTTGCACCGGCAAAGGCTTTTGTTTGGAGGTTAGTGTAACTGTTTCTGTTACCTTCACTGGTAGGCTTGGGTAGTTATTATCCCAATCTATCTTCGGAAGGTCCCATAATTCACTTTGTTGTATTTTGGTGTTCTGTCCTCAACATCCGGAGCGGAAATACTTGGAAGTTTCTTGATTGGTTGCATCTTTAAGGACTTTATATTCGAGTGCTCCTTGCTATTTGGATTTAGTTGCCTTTAGATGGTTTTGTTTTATCACTTTTGAACCTTAGATTCTGAGTGACTAACTTACTACTCCGTCAATCTTGAAAGGATTTTGATATTTCTTTTGAAAGTTGTGGAGTTGCCTCCTTAAGGGAAAAGGTTTTGATTGTGCATTCCTCTTCCTTGGAAAGTCATTTGTACATTCCTGCAAGGGGAGGATCTATGAATAATTTTGGTAAGGCCAAGATTCCTATGGAGACCAACCAAGGTAGCCTCCCAAAAGGGGATCCTTGTGCTTTTCCTTTCTTTGGAAACGTTGGTACCCCCTTGATGACCACTTTGAATATTCTTGGATTAAATGTTGGACTACCAATTTGGTTGTGGTCCACTCCGAATATTCCTGATGTTCTTAAAGCTTCTTAGATGAATGATTTATTTCAAGGGCATCAAATGGGTGTTAATTGTTCATCTTCTTTCAAAGAAAAATATGGGATTCCTCTTCCTCCCTCTTGCAATACGAGATCTAAAAAGAGGAGAAATAGGAAGACGAAAAAGAAGAATGGTTCTATCCAATCATCACCAAACTTTGCTAGTCATGTTGGAGATGAGCCTTCAGTTGCTGCCAGTCAAGTTGGGGGCACAAGTCTGATCACTGCGAGTCATACTAGTAATTCATCATAAACCTATGCTAGTTATGTTGGAGATGAGTCTTCAGCCACTGCAAGTCATGCTGGGGGCATAAGTCTAGTCACTGTAAGTCATACTAGCAATGAATCATCATCAACCTCTGCTAGTCATGTTGGAAATGAGATTTCAGCCGCTACAAGTCACACTGGGGGCATAAGTTTAGTCACTGCGAGTCATACTAGCAATGGGTCACCTACTTCTATGAGTCATATTTTTGTTGACTCACCTACCTCTATGAGTCTATGATTTTGTCAAGTTTTTTATTCAAGTTTGTTTGAATTTCTTTGACATCATATTAGAAATGATTATAGAAAGTCTCACTGTGTTTTGGACAGTTGTCTGGAGGCTAACCTGTAATTTAGGCCCAGAATCCGGGACCACATGCTTTGAACTGGACATTTTGGGTTGCAACCCCATGGATACAGGCTTGTGCATGTGGTTGGAGGCTTCGAATCGCATGGCGAGCTTGCTTTGGGAGCGGTTTGGGGTCTAGGGTAGAGAAGAAGGGTTTGGCAACCTAGGATGGTTTCTTATCCCCTGAGTGTCCTGTAGCACTTGTAGGATGTTGTGAAAGGTCAGTTTATTGTCATTTGTCAGCCCCACTTCCTTAATGGGACATAAGAAGTTGGGTCATGGCATAGTAGCTCTCTGTCTCATGTTTACCCTGGTAGGTCGGTGAAATTTGGTAAATGTGGGAGGGGTGGTTACACCTACCACCCTGGTACATATCCAAGTGGTCCATTCCACAACTTTATAACTCCATATGTCACTGCAGTATGTATGCATGACTGATCAATGTTTTAAGGCATTACAACAACTAACCTCAAGATAGCGTACAATTACAACTGCCACGCTCATACCTATCCAAGTGGTTCATTCCACAACTTGAGTCATTACGTGCTCTTGAGAAACATGTATGCCTAAACATGTCTTACAACTACTTAGGGGAATATACCTGCCTATGGCAAGATTTCACAAAAGGACAAAAAACCCTTAGTTTTTTCACACACCATTGGTGTTATCACACCACTAAGGCTCTCATCACATGTTGGCTCCTTCACTAAACTTCAAACTGTCGACTCCATCTGCATTTTCCCATCCATTGTACAATTCTCTCGCTACATCTCTAGCTCTGATATTAGTTGTTAACCTCAAAAAACTAAGAGAAATCATGGTGTCTAAAGACACTGTTGCTTGGGATCCCAATAGCAATATATGTCAATTTTACCTACAGTCTTTTTTCTGTAAATAGACTATATTCAACATGAATACCATGGGTTCTAATAAACCTTTGAAAAGTGTCAATAACTTGACCAAATCAACTTTACCTAAACTACCTTAACGCAATGGACAAAAACAAAAAGCTCAATTATATGAAATCTAAATTAGTTTCTAAAAAATCCAAATTAAAGGTTAGATTTTTAGTATAATTAAATTTACAATATTTCTTTTCAAAATATACCAACGTTTTCTCATCTTTATAATGAAAAGAAATAAGCAAGCAATGTAAATAAATAAATAATAAATAATTACAAACATGGAAATAACCACGGCTAGCTTAATTAAACTAAACAATAATAAAGACAAAGAATTCATCACAAAAATAAAACAACTAATAAAATGTTGTATTGTTAAATCACCAAAAATTAAGATTAATTAATATTGTTTATATTAAATTATATACACTTTAATATATATGTTTATTATATATATATGTGTGTGTATTTTTTATTTTTTATATGTGTGTGTGTTTTTAATATAACAATAAGTTACCTTAAATTGAAAATATGGAAAAAAAAATAAAATTTATGAAAATGGAAATAATAGAAAAATGAAAAAAAAAACTTAAATAAAAATGAAATAAATCTAAAAACAAAAAACTAGTAACTAACACAAATGGAAGTTATGAAAACAAAGTTAAATAAAAATGAAATAAATCTAAAAACAAAAAAACTAGTAACTAACAGAAATGGAAGTTATAAAGGGCTCATAATAAGACCCCAGCCAATCACTTTAAAAATAAATAAATTTAAATAACAAAAATTGAATTCCAAATGTTAATAAGGGAAAAAAAATTTGGTCAAAGACAAACTAATATGCAAGTCAAAGCAAAACTAAATCTATAAGTACCGCAATTATAATAATACATATTTACCTTTCATTTAAAAAAACCTCCATTCCTCCATGTGAATAGATGCCAAGAAACCTGCTAGGATTGAAAGAACCATTTCAAGTGTGAAGAGGAGGATACAAACCAAGGCCTACCTTGGAAAATAGAGAGCAATAAAATCATTATTGGTATTGGGTTCCACAGCAATAAAGGACATGATTTTAATTGAAATAGATGGAAAAACTTGAAAACAAGAGGCTTGAGCACCCCTCATCAGTCAACATTTCTGCCACATGATAGAAACTCTGAACATTACGGATAATTCAATGCAATTGATACGCCATCGGATTAGAAAAAGCTGCGGAACTGTGAGAACGGTGACTATCTTTATACGAATTGAAGAAAAAGTGTGAAGAGCAAGTACCTCTCGATTAAGATTCTATAGAGCAGTCTTTACAGGTATGTGCTCATCACTTTCAGAACTGTCATCCAATCTAAACCCCCTGTACCTTCAACTTAGAAAGAGATCTTTCAATGGACATCATACCGATCCTGTAGTGGTTTATTTGCAGTTATTTCAACATTTCTAGAAAAGTCCATTGTTTAATAAATATAATGATTTCTAGAAAAGTCCATTGTTTAATAAATACAACGGTTTACAGTTATATTGATAACGTAAAATTCAAATCACTTTAAATTTTATACATTTATTAAAAAAATTATAAAATATTAAAATTATAAAATATTTACATTTCTAAAAAATTTAAATTTAAATGAAAGTGCAAAATATATTAAAAATTTAAAAAAAATGGTTAAGTTAATAGATATGCGTAACAATCATATCTTATAAATTTCAAAATAACATAATACATAAAGAAAAAAGGGTTTAATATAAAAACCTTGGTTATATATATATACCATATTAAACCTTGGTTATATATATATATAAACCTTGGTTATATATATATATATATATATATAATTTTGCATAAAACATTAATATTGATTAATGCCACCGTAACACTGGATAGCTTGCATGTATAACTCGTATGTGCTTAATATTTGCACAGTCCACAACGTTTCTACGGAGGTTAGTGTTAAATATTCACATGGCCTTCGGTGTTTTGGCCATTATTGCCTTGGGTCAGTTGGTCCTCGTATGGTGGGACACGCGACGTGATCTCAACCGAGGGTGCTGAACGCATATGCCATTTGGTTCTACTCTTTTGTGCCATTTGCCTTGCTTCATCCCTGTCGATTCCTGCCCGGTGATCCAACGTTGGTGTGGGTCTAGGGTTTTGCCCCCTAACTACTTTCTCACGCCCAGCACTGGGTGAGTTAATTGTTATCGTCAACCCGAGGTTTCTTGATGTTCTGCAACGACGGTTTGGCTTGTTGAAGGTTTCAGACTGGCAGCTACTCCTCTTGTGGCTTGCCCTGGTTATTGGTCATGTGGTTTCAAGCAAGGTCGATAGTTTCCCTTTTATGTGTGTGTTTGCAAATTTGTTCGATGATGAGACTTACAGGTTGCCACCTCTGTCCACGGTATATAAAAAATATGGGAGAGGTTCTGCTCCAGGGTTTGGTAGGTAAGCTCATAAACCCCGAGATATTCCTGAGTTGTTGATAATCTTATGAACTTATAGCTATTTATTAAGGGGTTTTGATGTATTTGCAGGTAGTCGCTTGGAGAGGAAACCCTCCAGTTTCAGGTATGACCCATTCCTCTTACTAGTATACACATTTTGGTATTTTTCACTATCAGATAGTCTTATATTAATTCCATACTTGTTTGTGGTTATTGGCAGGTACTTTCCCCTCTCTGCTCCGTTCGCGCAAGCTTGGAACATACTCTTAGAAGTTTAATGGCTTACGATTTTATTGGTCGTTTCCAGGTTGGCACTCTTGTTCACAACTATTTAGTTTATGAAGGGTTTATTGCTCCATCGAGCTGAGCTCTGAACATTACTTAGATTTCCTTTACTTTTTAATTAGTTAGTCGTTTACGAGAGCTGGCAGCCTCTGTGCATGGCTTGAGTAATTGGGCAAAAATATTAGTCCCTAAGTCGACCATGAGTTTTTATGGACATATCTATTTTGCGTCTTATTTGTTTTGTGTTAAGTTATCAGTTGAAAAGAACTTTGCGGGTTTTGGTCATATCGACCCAATAGAGTCATTCTGGAATTGTAAGTTATTTTCACAGTAAAACATATATACATATATATTTCAGTTTTGAATGATATCCTTGTTATGTTGTTTCAAATTTAATAATGGGCCAAAGTGCCTCTGTTCTAAATCTAAGAGTATTTAAGATTTATCAACTTGTTATAATTTTCTCGGTCCCTCTGGAATAATTGGTTTAGTAAGGGTTTATACCAGGAATCTTATGGGTTACTACTAGATAGACTTATAATCTTTATGCCTTCTATCTCTGTCGTAGGCTAGTAAATTTTCGCATGGATGATTGATGAGGATACACCTCTACTCGTTCAGTATTTCTTGAATAGTTTCTTGTTATTATTGAAATTTATACAGGGTAACTAGATTATGGTGCGTTAATGAGTATGTGTTTGATTTGAAAAGCATAATACGCAAATGGATTTGGTAGAAATCCTGTAGGGTTTTGCACAGTTGGTTCTGTTGTTTATTGAATAAAAAAATTACAATGAATATTTAAGAGCGTAGGCTTATTTATGTACTGTGTAATACTAAATTTACTTGCTACGTCTTTTGCATATTATCATCAGATATTTTCTATTGTTTTATATACTGAGAAAATAGATAAACCCTGTCTGTTGTTTTTAATGTACTTTTAAAGAGTTTCTTTGTTCAATCATTCTACATACAGGAAATTCTTCTAGCATTAAATTGAAATGAGATTTCCTATTTTGTCATTTAAATCATTATTCCATAGTCCAACATTAATTCTTAATAAAACGTTTCATGGTACTTATCTATTTAGTAATAGCACCCAGTAATAAACAATCCTCTTTGGAAAGTCTCTCCTCCCAACCACGAGTCTGGAAATTATGTCTAGACCCTCCCTCGAGCACTTTCTTTAGTTCACAGTGAATTATTTCCAGCTATAGTCAAGTACCTTGGGCCTCTAGACTCCTATCCTACCTCAAGTCCTGTACTCTTTTCTGACTGTTCTTGAGAATTCTCCCACTAGTTTATTTCACCCAGCTCAAGGATCTCCCCCTGGATTCTTTTGCCCCCATCTAAATCTGCCTTCAGAGCAGACGGGTAACTGTTTTTTGTAACTGTTTCTTTTAATTAATGTAAACAATTTCTATTTTTGTTAAAATAGCATTACCAATAATTTAGGTAACCACAATATATATTTCTTGGCCTTCCAGCCTCAGTCACTTATTGTTTAACAACATAATGTAATAAAACTTAAAGTAACAAATAATAAAAATCAACTTAGTAACCTCAGTAATTTTATGCATTTTGGGGTGTTACATCTCCCCCCCCATATGAGGAACATTGTCCCTGGTGTTCCCTCAACTTTTAGAAAATAACGTTGGTTAAGCTTTCCGCATAAATTCCTCTTCTTCCCAAGTGGCTTCATCTGGGCGAAAGTGCTTCCACTGAACTTTAACCTAGGTGATAACTCGCTTCCGCAAGGTGGTTTCTCTATGATCGAGAATACAAAGAGGTTCTGTCAGAAAATCTCCTTCCAGTTCGACCTGCACAAAACAACTCACAGTCACAACCCCGTTTATTTTTAAAACAGTATATCCAAAATTCATATATCCCACTTAACCGTTTACCTGAATATTTTCCCAGTTAATGATATGTTGAGGGTTATACACATACTTTTTTAGTAAAGACACATGGAACACATTGTGGACCTGAATGTGGCTTGGTAGTGCAAGCTTATAGGCCACTGCCCAATTCGTTCCAAGACTTGAAAAGGTCCACAGTATCGGGGTGCTAACTTAGCACAACCCCGCCACTGTAAGGAACTTTTACGGGGTTTTACTCTTAAATATACGTGATCCCCTAGTTGAAATTCTCTGTATGTCCTCTTTTTATCTGCATACACTTTCTGTCGATCTTGGGCCACCCTTAGATTTTGTCGAACCTTCTTAATAGTCTCCTCCATTTCTGCTAGCATGTTAGGACCCAATGCTAGCTTATTAACTGGGTTATTCTATGGGCACCCTGCACTTTCTTCCATACAACACCTCAAAGGGGCTCATGCCTAGTGATTCATGATGTCCATTATTATACGCAAATTCCACTAGATGGAGATAATCCTCCCACTTATGTGGTTGTTTCATCACAAACATGCGTAGCATGTCCTCCAGCACCTGATTTACCCATTTAGTTTGTCCGTCCATTTGGGGGTGATAGGCAGTACTAAATTGGATCTGAGTACCCAATCCCGAAAAGAGAGTTTTCCAGAAGGTGGATGTAAATTTTACATCCCTATTGGAAATCACCACTTTGGGTATTCTGTGTAAGCGAAAAATTTCCTTCATAAATATGTCTGCGATTTCCACAGTTTTGTAAGTGGATTTCACAAGTATGAAGTGAGCAGTTTTACTCAATTTGTCTACTACCACCATAATTGAGTCATGTTGCTTCTTGGTGTGAGGTAAGCCAGTGATGAAATCTAAAGATATGGTCTCCCATTTCCATTCCGGAATGGGCAATGGTTGCAACAAACCTACTGGATGCTGATGTTTTTCCTTCACCAGCTGACACTCCAAACATTTGGACAAGTATTTTGTGACATCCTTCCTTAACCTGGGCCAAAAATACCCTTTCTTGATGGCTAAAAACAGTTTTTGGTAACCTGGGTGGCCAACACATGGTTTTCTGTGAAACTCATCCAATATCAATTGTTTAACCAAGTTTTGGTTAGGGACATAAATTATGTTCTTAAAAGTAAGAAGGTTGTCAGGATTTATTTCGAATTCTGATGTTTCCTTTTTCAGCAGGGCTTCCTTTGTCTGTTGCCAAAGGAAAGTATACTCCGGATCTTTGATAGATGCTTCCTTTATGATTTCAGGAATATTTGAGCTCACTTGGCTCATTTGGACCTCATAAATACAATGTACTTTTTTGCTCAATGCATCAGCCACATAGTTTTCCTTCCCTTTAAGATGTTTCATGTCGAAATCGAATTCACTTAAGAATGTTGTCCATCTATCCTGTCGAGCATTTAAGCTAGACTGGTTGAAGAAATTTGTAAGGTTGCTATGATCCATTAATAGAAGAAATTTCTTCCCCAATAGGTAGTGTCGCCACATTTTAAGTGCATGCACTACTACTGTCAATTCAAGGTCATAAGAAGAATATCATTGTTCATACTCCTTCAACTTCCATGATTCATAAGCAATAACCTTTCCTTCTTGTGTCAGCACTCCGCCAACACCCTCTTTACTTGCATCCGTGCAAACCATGAAAGACTTTTCCGGATCTGCCACTTTTAACACCGGTGCGGTGGTAAGCAGGTGTTTCAGTTTTTCAAAACTTTGTTGACACTCGGCTGTCCATTGGAAAGTGCACCCCTTTTTCTGTAAGGAGGTCATTGGAAAGGTGATTTTTGAAAATCCCTTAATGAATTGATAATAGTACTCGGATAAACCCAAGAATGATATGACATCAACGTCATTCTTTGGAGTTGTCCATTCCATGATTGTTTTGATCTTCTCTGAGTCTACCGTTATTCCATTTGCTGAAATAATGTGACTCAAGTACTGACTCTGATCTTTGAAAAAAATTACACTTGTTGAATTTAGCATATAATTGATTTTCTCGTAGCATTTGCAATACTATTCTCAGATGTTCTTTAGGCTCCTCCTGATCTTTAGAGTATATTAAGATGTCATCAATGAAAATCAATACAAATTTATCAAGGTAGGGTTGGAAAATAGCATGCATCAGACTCATAAAGGTGGCTGGGGCATTTGTGAGGCCAAATTCCGACACCACAAACTCGTAATGACCATAACGAGTACGGAATGTTGTCTTGTAAATTTCCTCCTCTTTTATTCTTATTTGATGGTAGCCAGATATTAAGTCAATTTTCGAGAATACTTTAGCTCCTTGCACCTAATCAAATAGATCATCCATATGGGGTAAAGGATATTTATTCTTAATGGTTAGCTAGTTTAATTGACAATAACCAATGCATAATCTCAGGGTCTTGTCCTTTTTCCGTATAAATAATACGGGAGCTCCCCAAGGTGACACACTAGGGTGGACTAACTTTTTGTCTGGAAGCTCCTGAAGCTGCATTTTGAGTTTTTTTAACTCAGGTATGCCCATGCGATAAGGGGCCCTGGATATAGGGGCTGCACCCAGAATTAGCTTGATGGTGAAATCAATATCACGCTCTGGTGGTAAACCTGGAATGGATTCCAGAAATACATCAACACATTCTTGAATGACAAGAATGCTTTCCAAGGAGGTCATTTTATTTTTGGTATTTGTAAACCCCACCTGAACAACATATATTTGACAGCCTTATCTGATACATTTGCCTAACTAATTAGTAGTGATAGGATGTAACTTGGTGTTGGTTTTAATTCCTTGGAGTTACTTCCTTTGGCCTGATTCAACAATAAAACATACAGTTTTCTGTTTGCAATCCACTAGGGACCAAAATTTTGCCAACTAGTCCATCCCAATTAAAATATCATAGGAACCTAAAGGAAGTATATTAAGGTCAACATAAATAGGTTGCCCTGAAATTGTTATGGGACAACATTTTGTTTTTGTGATTACCCTTATTTTTGTCCTAGTGGCTAATTGAACTAGCCATGGTTTTGAAAACTTACTGCTCTGCAGTTGACACTTTTCTACCACCTTAGGACTAACATAGCTTAAGCTAGCACCTGGATCAAATAAAACAGAGACAGGTTGCTTAGCAATCATACCTTCACATTCGATCATGGTGGGCTGAAATTCTGCCTGATGATCATCCAGAGCAGCATTAATTCTGGGCATGCTCCTTGCCACTTCCCCAACCGTGGATGCTTCTTGCATATTTGATAGTTGTTATGTTCTTGCCTTATGTGGATAATTTTTATAATAATGGGGTTCTCCGTATCCTCAGCATTGCAACAATGGTTTTGACTGTTGGTCATTAACAGATCTAGTGACTCCTTCTATCGGTCTATTTTTAGAATATGCAGCTTTGGGATGATTCCTAGCTGGAAACTTGCTGAGAGGTTTTTGTTGTACATTCCTGCTACTAGCAAATTTTGGGTGTCTGTTTGGAATTAGGCTTCTACCCTTCCTATTCAACCCCCCTTTAGGTCCTTCATTCTTCTGTTTCATTTGCTGGTAGCAAATGCGGGATTTTCACACAACATCATCCATTGTCTTAGGGTAGTCAAATTCTAGTTTTTCCTTCATAAAGTTGGGTAAGTTGCTAATGAAGCATTGAATTTTTGCCTTTTCCTCTTGCATATAAGGCACATAGCGCAACAAGGAAGTGAATCGTGTCACATATTCATCCATGGTTAAGGCTCCCAATCTTAACTCGTGAAATTCCTTTTCTTTTTCGTCATAATAGCACTCAGTTAGATACTTGTCTTTGAAATGTTTTTGAAACTCATTCCATGTAACCTGCTCTTCGTCAATTTTTCTTACTGTCTTGATTTCTTCCCACCAAAGGGTAGCCTTACCCCTTAGCTGATAAACTGCCAATCATGCCTTCAGTTTATCAGTGTACTCATAAATCTGAAAATACTTGCCCATATCGATTAACCAGGCCTCCGCTGCCTCTTCAGATTCTCCTTCAAAGAGTGAGGGTTTAATTTTTTTAAATTCTCCTTGTAATTCAGATTTCTGTCTTTTGGTTTTGCGCTAGTCGAAGACATTGTCTGAATGTCCTTCTTCATCTTCCCCATGTTTTTCAGCTGACTCAGCATTTTCTTCTCCATGCTGAGTCGTTGGGGTCTTCTCCCAGTCTTTCACACTGGGGTCTAGGTGTCGTTGATTCTATCGATTGGACAAACTTCTTAGAATTATCTCCTGTTCTAAATGTAACTGTTGATTATCCGTTCTTAAATTTGTCATTTTAGCACGCAACTACTGAACAGTTTCTAGTAACATCGCATTATCTTGATGGGATTCCTCGCCCAGCTGTATCCAAATATCCAGATTAGCATTCACATATGTTATTCCGGTTGATTCGGGTGGTTCGGAGCTTCTCTGCATTCTGACCTTTTTTTTATTGTTACAGTCTCTGTGTTCACACATACATTTACTTAGTTAAATATTATATATATTTTTATACAAACAACACATTTGCTTCAGGTATAATTATACATATATCCCAGAGAGTCTCAGTGTACGAACCTGAGCTCTGATACCATTTGTAACAATCATATCTTATAAATTTAAAAATAACATAATACATAAAAAAATAAAAATAAATAAATAAATAAATAGTTTAATATGAAAACCTTGGTTATATCTATCTATCTATCTATCTATATATATATATATATATATATATATATATATATATATATATATATATATATATATTACTCTGCGTAAAACATTAATATTGATTAATGTCGTCGTAACACTGGACAGCTTGCATGTATAACTCGTATGTGCTTAATATTTGCATAGTCCATAATGTTTCTACGGTGGTTAGTGTTAAATGTTCACATGGCCTCTGGTGCTTTGGCCATTACTGCCCAACCTTGGGTTAGCTGGTCCTCGTACGCTGGGACACGTGGCGTGATCTCGACCGAGGGTGCTAAATGCATATGCCATCTGGTTCTACTCTCTTGTGCCATTTGTCTTGCTTCATCTCTGTCGATTCTTTCCCGACGATCCAATGATGGTGTGGGTCTAGGGTTTTACCCCCTAACTGCTTTCTCGCACCCAGCACTCCGTGAGTTCATTGGTACCATTGACCCGAGGTTTCTTGTTGTTCTGTAATGGCGGTTTAGCTTGTTTAAGGTTTCAGACTAGCAGCTACTCTTTTTGTGACTTTCCCTGGTTATGATGTTCAGTCCAGAGAAGGCAAGTAACATTGGTCATGTGGTTTCAAGCAAGGTCGATAGTTTCCCTTTTCTGTGTGTGTTTGGAAATTTTTCCAATGATGAGACTGATAGGATGCCACCTCTATCGAGGGTATATCGAGGGTATATCAAAACTATGGGAGAGGTTCTGCTCCAGGATTTGGAAGGTAAGCTCATAAACCCCGAGATATTCTTGAGTCATTGATAATCTTATGAACTTAGAACTATTTATTAAGGGGTTTTGATGTATTTGCAGGTGGTCTCTTGGAGAGGAAACCCTCCAGTTTCAAGTATGACCCATTCCTCTTACTAGTATACGCATTTTGGTATTTTTCGCTATCAGATAGTCTTATATTAATTCCATACTTGTTTGCGGTTATTGGCAGGTACCTTCCCCTCTCTGCTCCGTCCGTGCAAGCTTGGAACATGCTCTTAGAAGTTTAATGGCTTACAATTTCATTGGTCGTTTCTAAGTTGGCACTCTCGTTCACAACTGTTTAGTTTACGAAGGGTTTATTGCTCCATCAAGTCGAGCTTTGAACATTACTTAGATTTCCTTTACTTATTAATTAGTTAGTTGTTTACGAGATTCAGCAGCCTCTGTGCACGAGTTGAGTAATTGGGGGAAAATATCAGTCCCTGAGTCGACCATGAGTTTTTATGGACATATCTATTTTGCAGCTGGTTCTTTTTTGATAAAGTTGTCAGTTGTAAATAACTCTACGGGTTTTGGTCATATCATCCCAATAGAGTCATTCTGGACTTGTAAGTTATTTTCACACTAAAACATACATATTTATATATATGCGTAGTGAATTTCAGTTTTGAATGATATCCTTGTTATGTTGTTTCAAATTTAATAATGGGCTGAAGTTCCTCTGTTCTAAGTCTTAAGAGTATTTAAGATTTATCAACTTGTTATAATTTGCTCGATCCCTCTGGAATAATTGGTTTAGTGAGGGTTTATACTAGGAGTCACCTGGGTTACTTCTAGATAGACTTATAATCTTTATGCCTTCTATCTCTATCGTAGGTTAGTAAATTTTCGCATGGATGATTGATGAGGATACACATTTGTTCATTCAGTATTTCCAAATAGTTTCTTGTTATTATTGAAATTTATATAGGGTAACTAGAATATGGTGCGTTAATCAGTATGTGTTTGATTTGAAAAGCATAATACGCAAATGGATTTGGTAGAAATCCTATAGAGTTTTGCACAGTTGGTTCTGTTGTTTATTGAATAAAAAAAATACGTTGAATATTTAAGAGCACAGGCTTATTTATGTACTGTGTAATAGTAAATATACTTGCTGCGTCTTTCACATATTATCATCTGATATTTTCTATTTTTTTTTATATTGAGAAAATAGATATCCCTTGTCTATTATTTTTAATGTACTTTGAAAGAGTTTCTTTATTCAATCGTTCTACATACAGGAAATTCTTCTAACATTAAATCGAAATGAGATTTCCTATTTTGTCATTTAAATCATTATTCCATAGTCCAACATTAATTCTTAATAAAATGTTTCATGGTACTTATATGTTTAGTAAAAACAACCAATAATAAACAATCCTCTCTGGAAAGTCTCTCCTCCAAGCCACGAGTCTGACAATTACGTCCAGACCATCCCCCAAGCACTTTCTTTGCTTCACAGTTAATTATTTCCAGCTACAGTCAATTACCTTGGGCCTCTGGACTCCCGTCGTGAGTCAAGTCATGTACTCTTTTCTGACTGTTCTTGAGAATTATCCCACTAGTTTATTTCACCTAGCTCAAGGATCTCACCTTGGATTCTTTTGCCCCCATCTAAATCTCCCTTCAGGGAGATGGGTAAACTGTCTTTTGTAACTGTTTCTTTTAATTAATGTAAACAATTTCTATTTTTGTTAAAGTATCATTACCAATAATTTAGGTAACCACAATATATATTTCTTGGCCTTCCAGCCTCAGTCACTTATTGTTTAACAACATAATGTAATAAAACTTAAAGTAACAAATAGTAAAAATCAACTTAGTAACCTCAATAATTTTATGCATTTTTGGGTGTTACAATATGTCTATTTTGGCATTAGGTTTTAATTTAATTTTAATTATTAATAATTACTATATGTATGGTAGCGATTTAATCTTTATGGTATATTTATAACTTTAGTGGTCTTTATGTTTTCTTTCATTTTTAATTAAATTCTTTAATTAAAAAGGTTGTCATATGAACAACATTATCAGAGATGAGTTATTGTTTTTTAGTGTGTGGTATTGGTAAGCCATGAAATTGCAACAACATCTATTGATTGTGTTGAGAGGCAAATTCTATATGAGTTGATGGGTAACCCTACATAATCCAAGTGACCTAGGGTGTTTCACGGTGCTAAATCCATGTATACAGTAAAAAAAACCAGTTTAAGTAACAAAATCAAGATTTCACCTAAAAAATACACCTAGAAGTCCAAAAAGTCGCACTAAAGACAACTCCCATTCTTTAGCCTAGTATGAAGGCAATGTGTGATTCGTTTTGTGCCCAACCTTGAGATAGCCAAGTGCCCCATTTAGATAGTCTAAATTAAAAAAAAGGCAAAGTCAATTATAATTAAAAAAGACAATGTTAATTATAATAAAACATAAATGAATATGCATATCTGGTTAGTTTTTAATTAAAAGTATTATAAAACATCGATAATCCTACTCTCATTGTGCTTGTTGTAGCTCAATTGGTTGTTAATATTTGTTAATATTAAAACCCAATATAATGGACCTAATAAGAAATACGTAATTAAAGGTAAGAAAATTTAGTTTCTTCTTAATAAGAGGACGATGTGTAATTCATTCAATTCGTAATATAAAATTGATATGTAACACCAGAAAATATTAATTAAAAAAAATCAATACGTGTTATAAATAAAATATTGTACTATGGAAAGTTAAGTAATATCGACATGTATCTAAAAGTATATTAAAACCATTTTAACAAAGACAAAGTGGTTCATAAATAAAATATTTCAATAACCATGTTAAGTAAAATATTTCAATGTTTTTATTTTCCCAAGGAAAAATCACAATTTTATTAATTTTGAACAAAATTACATATTGTAGATGCTAAATAGCATATGCATAAAATAATAGATCATGTTGTCCAAGATCAATAAAAACTCATCAGAGAGTGTACACTAGTCTACTCTTTTCTACCTTTCTTTTTTTATGGTTAAAACATTTCAAGTAGTCTTACTGTTTTTTATTTAGGCCATTTTTTTGTTCAAATTAGATTTAAATATAGAAAAAATTCGTTGGAATTGCAACTTTAAGTTGTGTATTCTAAAATGTTGAAGGGGATGCATTCAAAAATGAAATTTAAAAAACGAAAAGCTATAGGTGGTGTATGTGTGTGTGTGTGTGTGTACCAAGCGCCCAAAAAGATGAGACTAAGACAAAATTGTTGGGTTGTGTTATATTCTTTCCACGACTAGCCTACATAGTTAATGGGGGGGTTAGAGGTGGGGCGGAGCTCCCCCTTCGTTGTGTCGATTGCTCAGCGGGGGGGTCACAAGGGGTATGAGGGGGGCAGACCTACCTATCGTTTTGTGCATGGTTTTAGATGCGATGGTTTCAGTCCATGGTTTTGGATGTGATGGTTTTTTGGTCCATGGTTTTGGATGCGATGGTTTTCGGTCCATGGTATTGGATGCTTCAACATGTATAAATATGTATTGTAACATTGAAAGGAACATAATGAAAAATCAAGCTGGTAGTCCCGGTTTTGGGATCCAGGGGAAAATCTCTGTGTGTATGTGTTTTATGTGTAATGCTCTCGCATTGTTTATTTTTTTTGTTTTAGAATTCATATGAGGGTAATTTCTGTATGGGTTTAAATCCTACATTTGGGATCACAGTTGTTTTGGCTTCAAGGGGATGCCTTTGTTGCTGAGGGGTTTTGCTCGGGCCTGTTGTAGACCCTGTTTAGTGGGAGATTTGCGGGATCAATTCTGGTGGTGAAAGAAGATGGTGAGCAGTGGAAAGATAGAGATTGAGAAATTTAATGGTCAGAGTTTTGAGTTGTGGAAACTCAAGATGGAGGATCTATTGGTGGACAAAGATCAGTGGATCACGATAGATCCGGGTACTAAACCAATGGTAGTGTCTGATGAAGAATGGAAGAAGTTGGATCAGAAGAAAAAGAGCACATTACGATTGTGTCTCAAATTCAATATTTCTGAATGTATCAAGGGAAGCTACGGCTAAGGCTTTGTGTGACAAGTTAGGGACTTTGTACCAATCTAAGTCTCTGGTGAATAAACTATTCCTACAGAAAAAGATGTATAACCTAAGGATGAAAGATGGAGACTCGGTGACAGAACATCTGAACGCATTTAATACTCTGGTAAGTGTTGTGACCACCAACAACCCCCCTCCTCCTTTAGTATTAGCAATAACGCTAAAGAAGTGGGGACCCTTAGTAATAAAAAATCCAAAAAGATTTTATAAAATTTTTTTGTATTATACTCCTCAAAGATACATCGCACAGAGAAGAGTCAAGCATTCCTTTATGAGCACATTAAAACAAATGCGAAGAAGCGGCGTGAAATTCATCACATCGCATACATTGAGAAGCGCCCATAAATGACTAATCTCAAGAAAATCTCCGATGGCCGATATGCGATATCGCATATCGCAACGTCGCATAAGCAGCACACGAATAACTTGACAAATTGCAGCAATCTGCGATCTGCGATCAATGCGATCCGCAATCTGCGATATATACTATCTGCGATGCCGCGATACTGCGATAACTGCGAACTGCGGTCAATGCGATCAAAGCGATCTGCGATCAATGCGATCAAAGCGATCTGCGATCAATGCGATCTGCGATCTGCGAGTCACAGAAATCACCCATTGCAAATTTTCCTCGGCTCAGCACCCAAGAAAAGCTGTCCCTAAACCAAAAAATTGAGCGCACGGCTTAAAGAAAATTAATGAATGTACGTCAAGGTATTCATGAAGGAGAATTTTATGTCTTTCGAAGAGTCAGTTCACTGTGGGTGTCATGATTTTACACATTTGTAGAACTTGAAGCTTTCATGTCAAAATTTCATGAAAGCTTATATCTGTGTGTGTGTGTGTGTGTGTACACACACGCACACACACACAGATATATATATATATATATATATATATATATATATATATATATATATATATATATATATATATATATATATATATATAGATATGGCATTGAAATATTTCATCTATAATCCACATTAAACTTTTTATCATTACTAATTGATGTAGGAGCATTTGAGCTTCCAAGTCATTTTCAAAAAATCAAGGCTTTTTGGTGATAAAGCTCCAAAAGGGGCTTCGACATTTCAAAATAATTATAATTCTTTGTTTTTAAAGAATTTCTTTTTTAAATTATTATAGGATAGCTTGAGAAAAGGAGTTGATAAGAAATATTTTATCCATGAGGAAAAATAAAATCTTCCTTATACAACATGAGGGGTTATATGGATAGATTGAGTGATTTTAGAATCTGATTTATGGAGTGATTTATGGGTGATTAATGGAGTGATTTTAGGATTTAGGAAAATATGATTTATGGAGTGGTTTATGGGTGAATTATGGAGTTATTTTAGGATCTAGAAAAATTTGTGATGTTTTTAAATTCTATCTAGGCCTATGGGAAATAAAAAAGAGAGTAAGTGTGAGGAAAATAGGAGAATGCTCAAAGGAATGTCGAATTAGGTCAAGAGAAAAAGAAAGCTTCTTAGTGTATGTGTGTGTACATATTTGATTTAAAGAAATAGAATTTCATGTAATTTTGATGAATAATAGGAGAATGCTCAAAGGAATGTTGAATTAGGCCAAGAGAAAAAGAGAGTTTCTTAGTGTATGTGTGTGTACAGATTTGATTTAATGAAATAGAATTTCATGTAATTATGTTCATGAATAATTCTAGGTTGTGTTAAATCTAGAATTAGAAGAACTTCATATTCTATGTACAATCTAAGGTTAAATTAGAAGAGTTTTAGTATATGTGTGAAATCTGAAACTAATGATATATTTGTTGATTAGTTTTTCATGTCGAAAATAAATATTCTACAAGGATTAAGATAGTTTGAATGAAGTGAACCAGGTGAAGAGTTCAATATGTGCATACATGTTTTGTGTGAGTTTTAAAGGAAAGCACCAATATTTCAAAGATAAAAGGTGTATGGGAACCTTGATGTCAGTAGTGCATTGACATCCTAGAAGTAAAGAAGTTAAAACCTGTAGTAAAACTAGAATTTTCCAGTATCAAGTGGTATCAGAGATAGAAATCCCTTGGTGGTAAGATTAGGGAATGGCAGAGCTTGCAAAACTTGTAGAGGATTAGATTTGGTGAAATCTAATAGGTGAAGCTTTAGTTTTAATAAAGCTAATTAGGAGATGATATTTGCGATTTTTCTCTTTGGAGGATAAATTTAGAGATTTTCACCATCAAAGGTTTAAAAAATCTAATTGAGATAAATTGTTTTGTTTACAATTTATATTGATCACTATATGAATCAAATTTTTGTGCAGAAAGAACACTGAAGTTCTTGGAATGAAATCTACTTGGACAAAAGTAGAATGGATTTTTATTTGAGATAAATATGGAGAAGAATGTTCTTTGGATGAGGAATATCATTGAAGGACTACAACAATAGAGTCAGTAGAAGGATTGAAGACTGCAACAACAATATGCATGCTTGAATGATTTCAAACAAAGAGTTAAAGTGGTTTCATGTTTTAAACTATATAATTTGTGAAGTAAATATCCAATTACAGGTAGCAGTGATGATGTTTTCTATAGAAAAAGGACTATAACCAGGAACAAAGGAAATTCTTGAAGAATTGTGGAAAAAATCCTTTGCAAGTTCTAGTTGAGGTTGGAAGGATGAGGACAAGTGGATATTCTCAGATGAAGTGAATATTTATAGAATCCTAAAATGAACAAAAAAGCTTAATAGGTTCTACATGAGAGAACCAAGGATATCAAAAGGATGGGATTAGAGATAACTTGGTGAGGTATTGTAACAAGTTAAGGAGTAACCTGTTATTGCAAAGGCTTAGATGCATTCTACAAGTGAACAAGGTAAAACTCACAGAGAAAAAGGAAGATGATTAATGATATTCATGTCATGGGTTCATAGAGAAGCCACAATAGAAGAAAAGAAGATGCCAAATAAAATAGCATAAAGAGAAGAATGAGTCAAGAGGACGTTGACCAAGAAGTTTCCAACATAAAAGTACAACTGAATAGACTATTGGAATTGCTACGGGAAGGTGAGGAAGGCCAAAGATGAAGATGGATTATGCAGAAGAAAGTAAAGTGGCACAAGTTGCTGGTGCAACTAAAGCAAAGATTGTGTACTTGGTTGAGGAGAGAACTCCGAAAAGCAGAGATGAAATTTCACTATTGTGAACGTAAACAAGGACCTATCCTTTTTGAATATGAGGATGAAGTACTTGATGAGATCCAATGATCTCATGATTTTAAAACTAATCAAATGCATATGAATGTAGGTCATGTTGTTTTGGATGGTGGAGAGGTTCCTCGTTAAGGAAATACTAAATAAATTCCAATTAATGGAATTGTGGATTAAATTCTTACACCAAAGTAAGGAGACATCCTTAGAGAGGAAGATGAAGAGAATGAGAGACTTACTGCAAGTCTCATGGACTATTTGGGAATATCAAATTAGCATGACAAGTTGATGTTTGAGGCATCAAATAAGGCCAAAAAACCTTATGGTTTTAAAGCTAATGATTGTGTATGTTTGTAGGTTACATAGATAAGCAAGAAAGACAGTCATATGAAGTTATCATGAAGATTGATTAAGATGATAGAAATATGCTTTGTAAAAGCATAATTGAGGAACATGATCAAAATTTTGCTACCATTGAATATGAAGTTGTTGTAGTGGCTACAACCACCCTCCAAAATTTTGCCTAAGCCTGTTTTGGAGCCTCGCTACCAACCTTCACAACAACTTGCCTTGCTTCATCAATTCTTCAAGCTTCAGTGTCTTTCTTGCTCAAAGGAAGCCTGTCGATCATAGTTTGATCTTTTCCCCTCACAGACTGCTCACCTGGAATCAGTCTAGCTCCAAGTTCAACAGCTTCCCAGTGAAATTTTTGTATTTTTGGAGGGAAAACATCCTTCCCTACAGGAGTTGCGCAATTCCATCTGATAGCCTGCTAGGCTTCAGGATTATGCAATCCTTCCAGCCAACCCTCCTAGCAAGATTTGCACAAATTTTTCTATCAACATACTATTCAGCCCAGGATTTGTGCAAATCTGGGTAGCAGTTAGCTGCTTTGCCCAGAAATTGTGAAATCCCCTTGGGCAGTTAGCCCAACTGAGAGTCATAAATGCACATTTTTCTCTAGCAGTCAAGCAGTCTCTTGCATGTGTCGCTGAGTTGACCAGTTTGCTTCGAGACTGAGAAAAACACACTTGCATGCAAGGGTTGTCTCTCCCAAGGTAGCATGCAAAGGCATCCATTGTTTCAAGGATCTATGTTTAGTAGTTGGAGGTTACATGCAAGGAACAATTCAGAAACCTCCCTCCAAGTGTCGCTTCCCATAGATTTGTGGCATGCGTGTCACAACCTCGATGTTATAAAAAATCATCAACAAAATGTTGTAGAGCTCATTCCTCACATCAAGCTTGTAGCTTTGACATCCCACATCACATCTAGGATTAGTCAGCATATTCAGCTCAGCTATTTTGGGGTAAGCTTGCTTCTCATGCCTTGTGCTGCATCTTTATCACTTTTTGGGATTTGGCTTGTATGAGTACTGTTCGCTTGATTTATTTGAACGCATGATGTCGTTTCATGTATTCTAACTTGTCCAAGCTCTGTTTCAATTTTTGTTCCTATCTCACTATTGTCACATGCATGAAACTGTTTTGCATGGATGTTTGCCCAACTGACAAGTGCTCCCTCTCTGACATCTGCGCTACTGCAACATCTCCATGCATCTCGCACCATTGCACACCTCTCTGTGCCACCTAACACTGTGCAAAACACTTGTGCCTCTCGCATTGTTGCAGCCTGCTAGCTATGCGCTATCTTGGGGTTCCTTGCACTGTCGCTCTCTCTGCCGCTGCATCCACATCCGTCTCTACCCAATCAGTCAGTTCCTGCTACTACACATTTGGGGCTCCTGTAGCAAGGTCTCATCCAAGAGGTTGGGTACCTCAAGGATCCTGCCCCTCCTCCTTGGGACAATCAATCCACATCACCCCACCTCCTACCTGGAGGTATGGCTGCATGCGATCCCTCAGCGCACATGGCTCGAAGTTTCCCCCTACTAAAGGTCTCTGGATGAGTAGATGTCTCTACTCGATCTCCTCTCAGCTTCCTCTGTTGTGGCTCCTCCACAACCTCCTGAAGCTGCTACACCAATCGTGGCTCCTCCACAATCGTCTGAGACTTCTTCTGGCTCTGCATGTTGAGAGGTAATATACTCTCCCTCTCAACCACCAAGTCTCCATCAGTTGCCTCACTGCTCAAGGCTTCGCATGCATCTTGAACCTCAAGAGCATACAGGTTCCTGACCTGTAAACCAATCTCATGACAACGAAAGCATCTCACCTTCGACTTGTCAACCTTCTTCCCATCATTGGAAGAACTGGATTTGGAAAGAGAAACCTTCTCCTTCCCCTCCTTTGCCTTACTCGCTAAGGCACAGTTCTCCTCATCCTGCATGGATGAAGAACCGTCTCTGGTGCTCCATCTAATCTCCTCCTGCACAAGATCTGACCAAAGTCTCTCCCATCCTGGTAGTTTCTCCCTTCCATTCACCGAGTCCTGGTAGCTATGCCAACTCTTAGGAAGGTCAAGGAGTGCTAGACTCACCATCCTCATCCGACAGTCACCCCCACACTTCCCAGCTCATCCCGGCATTGGGTGAACTTCGTGAGATACTGGGGCATACTATCTCCATTCTCACACTGAATGTTTCTGAGTTTATCTCTTGCTTTGGAATTAAATTCCAATTCCACCAGCACAAAACTCAACTGCTTCCGATCTAGAATTCGTGAGAACAAAGTATTTCTTGTACAGAGATCGACTGTATGGGCATTCACCGGATATCTCACCTTCCAAAAGAAGGATGAATCCGGAGGCTACCTGGCCTGACTATAGACTCTGCCTGAAGAAATAAATTGTAAACACTTTCTGAATAGTAGATCTGATGATCAATCCTCGCTTTGATATCCTGTAGAACTTTTCCTACAAATCAAAGGGCTCCGATACCATGTAGAAATTTTGAATAATAAACACATATTCAATGGAGATTATCCTGATCATGTACTATTGCGGAATACATACACAATACATAAGCTCCTCTACGTTGATCATCAATTTACAGAAGCAGAAACATTCACAGGCGCACATAGAAGCATCAATCAAACTCATTAAGACAGTATGTATCCCGGGAAAGCATCTCGCTAAAAACCCCAACTATCTATATATTATATTGATTGAATCATGTAACATTACAAAGTACAATGCTTATCACAAGCAATCCAGTACCAGCTCCACCTGTTACACACAATACAGCTCAGATCTGATCTCGAAATCTCCCCCGCTGCTTGCCTGCCTCCACAGCTCAATACCTGCTCAAGAACTGATGAGAATGGTTTACCAAACTCGTATTTGACCTGCAAATAATCACTCACACTGTGTTGGACGTGAGAACAGGCTAAAATTCTTGGTATTGGCCAATTCATTGGCATACTCAATCCCTCTGATTGTGCAAATCATCATGCACATCTATAGTCACAACTGATAGCAATCTGATCCTCTAACACCTGTCCCTGTTGAACTGAACATGCACTGACATGCAACTAAGTTAACTGATGTATTCTATAGTTGCATTATGAGTTAATAACTTGTGAATTAATTAATAACTAATTCACCCGACTCATCTCTAGTCTATTGATCAGTTAGACTAAATACAACTAGTTTAACAAAGTTAAACTGAACACAACTCCATCAACTGCACCTCCAGTCCACTAAACTCAACTCACTTGAGTTCTAACTGAAGTCCTGCATACAAATATTAGTCATCCCATAGGTAACCACGTATTTCCTTCTGGGATCTGCATGTACCACATCCGTAGCTCATCCTGAAGTGCTCCAAGAGAATAAGATCAAGTTTATAGTCCAAATATTATTATGAGACAATAATATTTGACTTTTCTATTTTTGACAGCCAGTCTAAAAATAGACTTTGATCACTCATACTGTGATCACTCATACTGTGATCACCCATACTGTGATCACCCATACTGTGATCACCCATACTGTGATCACTCCTGCTGTGGTCACTCCTGCTGTGATCATCCCTGCTGTGGTCACTCCTGCTGTGATCATCCCTGCTGGGATCCAAAAATAGAACTTGCGCCATAATTTGCCTGCGGGCCCACTTAGTGAAGGCGACTCCTTTCCACTAAGCTCCATCATCTTGTTGCATTCTCAACAAGCATTTCTTGTTGCACACTTTTCAACAAGCATCATGCATGTTGTTGAGCACATGCATGCAATCCAACTCATTCAACACACTCACCAAGGCGAAGACAAAAAGCAAGTCCAACTGGGGCTAAACATGTACTTTGGCAAGTTGATGTGCATGACCACCATCACACACTTGAATATCAGCACGAACACTATGCATCAGTGTGTTGTTGGTTCAACCATACCAAAGAAGACCATGTGCATGTTAGTAGATGAGTTGGATGAAGGGGTTGAACCAATGCACCGGTTGCAATGGAGGCAAGAGTTCGCTTCAGCAAGATGTCACCATGAGGTGCATGCACATCATCATGGATGACCAAGTTTGGCATCAGCTCACCACCTTCACCATGACAAGCATGTCAAATATTTGGTCTCATCACATGAGTACATGTGCATTGAAATGTTGAGTCACATCAAGTGTAAGTCAAGTCTTAAGAGTTGGATGTAACGGTCATAGAGTAGGGGAAGAGTCATGAGTATAGTTGAACTGTCACAATGGGGAATGTCAAGGGTCACCCCACCCTTTGTTATAAATAGTCCCTTATAACTCATTATATAGGATTTTGGTCAGCCAAGCTTCTACTAAGACTATCTTGAAGAAGACTTCGATAGTATTGTAATGTGCCTTGGCTTCTCCACTGCACGGAGCTAGTTCATCTCTTTGGAGGAGCAGGTAGATGTGGTTGTAACATTTCACTAATGGGGCTAGTAGGTTTACATGGTGTATTGTATGATTGTGACTTACACTTCTTTATATAATAAAAGTGAGCACATTTTCATGCATATGTTGTTATTGTTGTTGGACTGCTCCGGTTGCCTTAATGATATATGTTGATTAACTTATGTACTTGTGTATGAACTAATTTGTATGCAATTATATGAATCTTGTTGTTAATGTGTTGCATATGTTGTTAATGTTGTCACCATCTGTGTCAAATGCTCTGCCGGACACCAGACAGACCTTTCTCATGAACCTTGTTATGTCAACTGGCACACTCATCTCAGACTGATCCATGCATGATGTTCGAGTTATCTTACCTGGTATGTTGTGGTTGTCGCATCCGTGTCGACTGCTCTTCCGAAAGCTATGCATGTCCTTTATGTTGTGTGTTCCTAGACGAGTTGCGACTACTCCCTATCAACCTAAAACTCACCTTCACCTTCCTCTCCCCTTGAAGTGTTGGAACCTCTCATACTCATTCCTTGACTCACTACATCAGTCACACCCTACTGACAGAGTTATCTTACTTACCTCTGTGCGACATTGCGGTCAAGGCATTACCTTACGATCCATTTGCTGGGACTCCTAGACCAAACGGCCTAAGGTCTAATTGGGACTTCTTACTGGGGAGATCCCCTTGACATGTTGGTGGGTCCAACACCGTCAACATTTCTGGTGCTAGAAGGAGGGTCTGATGATAAGCAGTGTCCTCTCATCTATTTTTGAACCTTTGCATATCTTTCATGGAGTCTTGCATTCTTCTTCCCCTGAGGTGTTTTTCGAATCGTGAATATGTCTCCATCTCAGGGAAGCTTTTCAATCTCTTGTCCACTCACATGTATGATGGTGAAGGCGAAGTGGCCTGGCCTGAGCACTTACATAAATTTCTTTCCATGATTTATGAGGAAGATGATTTTATTGACGAACAGGCCAGTCTGCTGCTTGCATTCACACTTCGCGAATCCCCATTTCGTTGGGTGCTCAACCTACCCACTGACACCATGCACTCATGAGAGCACTTCTTTGATCTTATTGAAGACACTTTCTATCATTTTAATCTGGACCATCCTGACTGGAAATTGTTACAGCTATGGAGGGCTCCGCATGAATCCATTATTGATTTTTTGCAGTGCTTCCGTGACTTACAGTTTCAAGCTCTGAGGAGCCAGATAAAGTTCACTTACCTCTGGGACCAATTCGAGTACTATCTTAAGAAATCTACCCGTCCCAAGAGGAAGCTTGATATCAATCCTCACTCAACATTCTTCATTGATGGAACTACAAAATCTCATGTGGGAGCAGGCACTGTCTCAATGGATTGCCTGCTTCCCTCTCATTCAACAGTTCCATCATCACCCTGTGATGTTGAGGATCATGTTCACACACCTATTCAACCTTCACACCCTACTAACATCACTCCACACAATTTTCATGCAGATTTGGTTGTGAGTCCTTTGAGTTCTCATATGCATTCTTTTTTTCGACCTCTGTCTTTGCACCGAGGTGTTCCTTTGGATGATGTTGTCTTGTGTTCATCCATTTTGGACTCTTCATATGTTGTGAATGAGGAACAACCCACTGACGGAGTTGGTGTTGCACAACCAACATGCGTTATCATTCATGAAGAGTATGAGTGGGGGCTTGAGCATCAACACTCGGTGAAGGATGACTCCCTTCCGTCCAAGCCCCCTCTGTTCTTTCCTAACATCATTGGTGAACTCGCCATCCATGAGTTTTCATGTGTATCTTCATCTACGAATGCACCCATTGTTGATCTTTCGAAGGACACACCATATGTTAGCCCATCATCCAACAACGAAGAGGACCAATCATTCATTGAAAATCCACTTGATCCTTCATCTGATCTTTCCAGAAACGCAGAGGGTGAACATCCTTCCTTATCATCCACCCCTATGTGTGATTCATCAAATCATGAGGATGCCGACCAACATCCTGAATTTTCTGATCTTGGTTGTCGTGATCTCTTCACCTCATCACCTGATCACGATGTTGAGTCACTCATTGTTAATCCGTTTAAGCCACTGGTCTACGAATATCCATCTTTCAACGAAGTTGAAACCCCACAGAGCATCAAGGTACTTCATCCCAGGCTAATGGTTATGTCAGGCCCTCACTGTCCTAAGGTTGGTTTTGCTTCAGATCAGGAAATTGTTCAAACACTCAAGGCTCCTCATCACTCATTTGTATGCACTAAAGATCAATATAACACTCGGCTCACACTTCCTCCACTCGAACTGCACGATCCCATTGCTCATGCATTGGAGGAGTCTTATATTGCAAGCACTTGCGTGGTGCAAGCTATCTTTGTTTCTTTCGTTTGCTTGCATGTCATAGTCAAGAGTGTGCTTGTGCTTCAAAGTTGCACGTAGTGTCACATAGCACCATGATAACTCCACGGATTGTCTGCCATGCACATGCACTCACATATGTCCCATGGGCACTTCGAAACATGAAGTGTGGTTGTCTTCACTGCTATATCTTCCTTGTATGCTAGTCCGCATGACTGGGTTACTCACGGACCAAGCCTTCGCCAATATGGGTCTACCGATGCGCTAGTGGCTGCACTGGAAGTATCACTTCAAGTGATCAGGCTCATGCACCATTAGTGTAGAAGTAGGAGTAGTGTTTTCTTTCAGTTGTTTGCTTGCATGCTTGTTTGCTTACACACTTTGTTTTCTTGTTTGTTTGTTTACTTTCTTAGCTTTCATTTTTGCTTCTGCTCTTTCTTTGCTTGGTTGATTGCTAGTTCATTCCCTTGTTTCGTTCGTAGGTTAGTTTGCATGAAACCATATGTGACTCATGAAACAAGATGGGTAAAGTACAAGAGGGCTTGTACAACTATGACAACTTGGTTATATGTCATCTTGCCTTTGTTTGATGAACTTGTTACTCTTAGTCCATGATACATCGAAGGAAAATACATACTCTTCAAAGTGAACCTTGGTGTAAGCACAATGCTTGCGCACTAACTAGTGTCACCTTCTCTAGTCGATTATTTTTGGGTTAACCCTTGTCAGCTTAGTCAAGTAGAGTAAGGTGAGGGGGAAAACATTAACAGGCATGTCAGAGATATAATAAACTACTTCTCTGCTCGAACAACCTTCTCTGCTCTCAATAAGTTGGGATCCCTCTTCCGCCTCTAAAATGAATAAGTGCTATGCACAATGAAAATGAAAAATGGGAAAAAAAAATGAAAAGTCAAAAAATTAAAAATTAAAAATGAATAAGATGAAAGGAGATAAAGGCTTCCTACGTAGGGAGGTGATGCAAGTAACTCCACCAAGATACTGTCCAGGCTCGCTGGTAGCGGATCCATTCTTATGTTCCTATGTGACTCCACCGGGGTACTATCCAGGCCTGCTGGTAGTGGAACAATTCTAGAGATGAAAATTTGACTCTAACAACTATACTTCTTGTGCACCTAGATACCCCTCAACCCCAGTGGAAACAACTGTGTTTCCTTGGATTGGATTGCGTGTCAATCAACCAAGATTATGGCAGATGCTACATCTTACATCAAGATAGTTTGAAGCCAAGATGAGCTAAGAATTGAACAATACTTCCAGAGGTGTTAGACTTGTTTTCACGAACAAGGTCCATTCACAGAATTAGAGTTCTACCAGTGTGTTGCCAAGTGTTGTATTGGCTACAACCACCCTCCAAAATTTTTCCTTAACCTCTTTTGGAGCCTTCCTACCAACCTTCACAGTAGCTTGCCTTGCTTCATCAATTACTCAATCTTAAGTGTCTTTCTTGCTCAAAGGCAGCCTGTCGATCACAGTTTGATCTTTTCCCTTCACAGGCTGCTCACCCAGACTTGGTCTAGCTCCAAGTTGAGTAGCTTCCTAGTAAAATTTGCACATTTCTAGAGGGAAACCAGCCTTTCCTCCAGGAATTGTACAATTCCTTTTGACAGCCTACTGGGCTCCAGGATTACGCAATCCTGCCAGCGAACCCTCCTAGTAGGATTTGTGCAATTTTTTCCATCAACAAGCTATTCAGCCTAGGATTTGCATAAATCTAGGTAGCAATTAGATGCTCTACCCAGAAATTGTGCAATCCCGTTGGGTAGTCATCCCAGCTGACAGTTATAAATGCACATTTTTCTCTAGTAGTCAAGCAGTCTCTTTCATGTGCAGCTGAGTTGACCGACTCCCTTCGGGACTGAGAAAAATATACTTGCATGCATGGGTTGTCTCTCCCAAGGTAGCATGCAAATGAATCCCTTGTTTTAGGGATGTATGTTTAGCAGTTGGAGGTTACATGCAAGGAACAATTCAGAAACCTCCCTCCAAGTGTCGCTTCCCCTAGATTTGTGGCATGCACATCACAACCTCGATGTTATCAAAACTCATCAACTGGATGTTGCAGAGCTCATTCCTCACATCAACCTTGTAGCTCTGACATCCCACATCACATCTAGGAGCAATCAACACATTCAGCTCAACTGTTTTTGGGTAAGCTCGCTTCCCATGCCTTGTGTTGCATTTCTGTCGCTTTTTGGGTTTTTGCTTATATGAGTATTGTTTTCTTGATTTCTTTGAATGCCTGATGTAGTTTACATGTATTCTATCTTGTCCTAGCTTTGTTTCAATTTTCATTGCTATCTCACTACTATCGCATGCATGAAATTGTTTTGCACGAACATTCGCCCAATCGGTGAATGACCTCACCCACATGCATGTTGACCTTTTTGCTCAATCCTCCATTCATGTTTTTCATGCACTGTTTATCACTTCTGCTATCACTTAGTGTTTCCATGCATTTCATTGACTTACTTGCTTTTAGTTTCCCATCGGCGATTCGGGCCAACCTTGGCCTAGTCTTTGCCTTCGCCAAGGCTGCATTCCGCAATCTGGAGAAAGAAGGCTCACCTTCCTCTCCAGATTTGTGCATTTTGGCCCAGCACTAGCCTCCTAGACTGAATTGTGCATTTTACAGTTCCAGCAGTCAGTTAGTCTCCTAGTAGCCTGGAATATGCCTTATGTAGTGTTGGGAGTTGATCTCCCGTCCTCCCGGACGAAATTGCACAATTTTCATGATCATTCACCCAGGTATGTTGCAATTCAATTCTCATGTTCATTTTGGTTTTTGACTGACAGCTTGCTTGCTATGAGTGTTGCCATGTCTCCAAGTGTCACAAGTGTTCATCTACCTCTCAGCAGTACAGGTACAATGGTTCCCAAGAGAGAAAACATGAAGACACCATTCAGAGCATGCTTGGGGATGCAGTCGATCAAGTGTCCATGGGCTTACTTACTCACGAAGACATAAAGTTATTGGTGGACAAGGGAATCAAGCAGCAACATCATGAATAACAGCTAAAGGCAGCATATCAAATGCAGCAAATGAAGCAAACGCAGTGAATGCAATAGGAAGGTTGTTGACAACATAGAGGTGGAGAAAAGTTGCAAGATCAAGAAAATCCACTGATAATGAAAGAAACTTTAGAGACTCGGGATATGAAGTGATGGTAAGACATGAAGATCGCATGAAGGTAGAAGATGGAACAAAGAAGCAGTTGCATGTATTGAAGCCGCAACTCATGAAGAACATGAAGCTGAACATATAATCCAATGAGTTGCAGTAGGAATAGGAATAGAAGTGGGCACAACATGCACTCACGGATGAAACTGTGCTAGTACAAGTTAAGGATCCATACCAGTAGCTGACACAGAGAAAACATGGTGAGAAGTGTTGTTGATCGCATGCAAAGGATCCAACAGCATGCATTTTGTTGAGCGCACACATGCAATCCACCCCATTAAACACACTCACCAAGGTGAAGACAAGAAGCAAGTCCAACTAGGGCTGAACATGTACTTCGGCAAGTTGATGTGCATGACCACTAGCACACACTTGAAAATCAGCACAAACACTATGCATCAGTGTTGTGTCAGTTCAACCATACCCAAGAAGACCATGCCCATGTTAGCAGATGAGTTGGATGAAGGGGCCGAACCAATGCACTGGTTGCAACGGAGGTAAGAGTTCTCTTCAACAAGATGTCACCATGATGTGCATGCACATCATCATGGACGACCAAGTTTGGCATCAGCTCACCACCTTCACCATCACAAGCATGTCAAAGAGTTGGTCTCATCATAGCGGACCGAGTGTCAGTGATTTCTTGCAAGGCTTACTCGAGCCATGTTGTCTCACATGAGTACATGTGCATTGTAATGTTGGGTCATGTCAAGTGTAAGCCAAGTCTCAAGAGTTGGATGTAACAGTCATAGAGTAGGTGAAGAGTCATGAGGGTAGTTGAACTGTCACAGAAGGGAATGTTAAGGGTCACCCCACCCTTTGCTATAAATTGTCCCTCATAACTCATTGTATAGGCTTTTGGTTAGCCAAGCTTCTACTAAGTCTATCTTGAAGAAGACTTGGACAATATTGTAACACGCCTTGGCTTCTCCATTGCACAAAGCTAGTTCATCTCTTTGCAGGAGCAGTTGGATGTGGTTGTAACATTCCACTGATGGGACTAAAGGGTTTACATGGTGTATTGTATGATTGTGACTTACACTTCTTTATATAATAAAAGCCAACACATTTTCATGCATATGTTGTTATTGTAGTTGGACTGCTCAGGTTGCCTTAATGATATATCTTGATTAACCTACGTACTTGTGTATGAACGGATTTGTATGCAATTATATGAATCTTGTTGTTAATGTGTTGCATATGTTGTTAATGTTGTCACCGTCTATGTCGAATTCCCTATCGGACACCAGACAGACCTTTCTCATGAACCTTGTTATATCAACCTGTACACTCGTCTCGGACTGATCCATGAGTGTTGTTCATGTTATCTTACCTTGCATGTTGTGACTGCCGCATTTGTGACGACTGCTTTGCTGGAGGTTGTGCATGTCCTTTGTGTTGTGTGTTCCTCGCTGAGTTGGGACTGATCCCTTTCAACCTGGAACTCACCTTCACCTTCCTCTCCCTTTGAAGTGTTGGAACCTCTCATACTTATTCCTTGACTCACTGCATCAGTCATAACCTTGCTACTGACAGAGTTATCTTACTTGCCTCTATGCAACATCACAGTCAAGACATTACCTTACGACCCACTGTTGGGACTCCTACACCAAACAGTCTGAGGTCTAATTGGGACTTCTTATCGGGGAGATCCCCTTGACATGTTGGCGGGTCCAGCACTGTCAACAAAAGCATAATTTTCTATTATAAACAATTAGAGTGAAGATTGTGTACAATTCATAAATGAAATTTTTGGTAAGCTATTGCAAGGAATTGTTGGTGAAGATAACATAGAAAAGTTGACTATTGGAGACACTCAAAGTAAAGATAAGAAAAAGCATTGAAATGAAATACTTATGAAGTATGACAAGGAGTGGAAATTTTTTTGAGAGGACTTGAGCCAAGAGAATATATTATTGCTAGAGATGGAACATGCTCACAAGTTCCTAGCAGTGAAGGGATGTTTACAGGATCTAAAGAACTAGAGGTCAATTTTAATTTTGAAATTGATTATGAGGTTGAAGGAAGTGTTGATGAACATGAAAATGTGATTAAAGAAATAGAATCTGAACTATTTCTAAAAGATGAAATCGAGTCTTAAGTACAACATTCAAAGCAAATATTTAGATATTTTGAGGAAGATATTAGATTTTTAGAGAAACGGATGCCAAGAGATACAGGTATTGATGGTTGCATGAAAACTCAGCTGATTTTGAGGAACAACTTAGAGTGCCATATAATAGTGGCATGCATGAAAAGAAAATGAAACAGTTGGCGAGGAACTGTTATAGCACCATTTACCACTCTTGGTAGATCTGATGCTCTGATTATGGTCCATAATTTAAAAAAACAATGTTTTGTTCCCTATACGCTACTTTTCCCTATGATAAAAGCGTGTACACGTGGGTCAGCATATACCCAACCCACGTACATATGTTAAAACACTTAAAAAAACTAAATTTCCTTAATTTCGGGTGGCGTTCATGGCTTTTATCTATTACTCACCTCCTATTGCCGTGGCCCACTGTTTCCAACTGAAAAAACTAATTTGGAGAAGTATAAATAAACCTCCATGGGAAGGCCTTAAGGGAGAAGATATGCGATATTGATACTATAGTGAGATTATCCCTTATCGAGTCTGACGAAATCCTTGTGCCTCCTGCACTCCCCAAAGCTTCAGGAAACCCTTTTTTCCTTGTTGGAGATATCCCTGTATTGGTGATGGAGGAAGATTGCTGAGGCCGAGAAAGGATGGATCTGAAGGATGGTTTCGCATGGAGCCAGAGAAGGACCCATGTCTTATTTCTTCAATTTACTTGTAGCTAAGTTCAATAAAGGAATGTTGTTTTCTTTTCGATATTAAATGTGTTTATGCATCTATTTATATTGTAATTCATTTATGAATCTCACATTGATGCGTAATTGTTAATTCATTTATATGATTCTAAGTTAATACCACGAACATGCTTTATGTTTCCACTGTTGTAAATGTTTCATTTGAATAATTTTCAAGTTTCAAAGACATCAAGAGAAGATGAGGGTTTTCACCCTGTGGAATCTACTCATACATAGGACTTCCGAGTAAGGAAATTCTTACATAGTTCAATAGAATAAGCATTTAGGTTGATTTCCTGAGCATTTCTTGTTGTGGTTTTCCATCCGCTCTGTTGGGGTTCTCAACCCAAGACCCTAGGGTGTTCTCAACCCAAGACCCTAAGGTGTTCTCACCCACAACAGAATTGGCGACTCCACTAGAAATAACATTCTTGCTATTCCTGATTTGGGTTGTTTGTTCTCAATCAGGGTTCAATTTCTTGATTGCTTGCTTTTACAGTGTTGTTTGATCCATAGTGTCCCATGCATCAATTCTGTTCTTCTTGATCAGACTTTGATTTTTGTTTTTTCCTAATTAAGCTTTGTATACGATGTTTCCTTGGGTTACAATCGCATACATACACGCAGGTTTCTTCAAGAAGACTTGCGTATATGTGAGTTTCTTGTATTAGAAATGTGTGTGCATGCTTTTGTGTCTTTACATAGTTGCGTATGCAATTTTTTGAATTGTTTTTTCAAATCATTCTGCCCAGTTAGGGTTATTGCCTGGTGATTTATGTTGTTGTATGGTCATCTGCTGTCTCGAGAACTAAGTTTTCTTGCAAGATTTCTTTTTCAAAATCTCCTTCTCACTAAAAAGTCTTGATTGTCCTAGGATTGCTTCTTAAACAAGTTTGTAGTTTGTGTCTTGGGTTCAAGGCTTTGTTTTGAAGTTCTTGGATGTTCTCATTTTCCAGAGAAAGAAATTGATTTTGATTTCGTTTTCAACCCAGATTTCAAGTTGACTTGTTTTGCTTTTCCTTTTGATTGGCTTTGTTGCTTTTCGTGCTTTTTGAGTGTATTTTTGGCAATTTTGAAAGTTTTTCTTTCTTGACATTTTTGTCGGTTTGCTGAAATCTTTTGCTGCTGTTTGGATTAATTTGTGCAAGTTTGTAGTATTTCTTGTTTCAAGTTTCATTTATTAATGAGTTTTATAACTTGCAAGATTTAAAGACTCCTTGTGCTTATTTCTTGATCTTTCGAATTTAGTAGTTCTTTTTGTGACCTCGAAAGTTTCTTTAGTTTCCTTAAAAGAAAAAGAAAAAAAACATTACTTTTTCTTTTCTTTTTCTAAGTTTTTGGCTTTTTGGTTTCTTTTGTTTTGTTGTTGAGCAATTATGATCTTGTTCAATTTATTTTGCTTGGTTTTGAGGGAAATTTGTTATTGAATTTTTGCCCTCTTTACTTTCAAGTTGGCTTGTTGATCTTGTAAGGCAACACATTTGCTTCTTGTATGAGCATCCATGCACTATCATTATAGTTTGCATTGCAGGCATTTTAGTCTTTTTGTTAGCTTTTGGGTGTGTGGAGTGTGTTTTCTGGAAAAAGAAAAATTTTCTTGTACAAGTTTATTTGTAGAACTCTATAGAAATCCATTTTCATTGAAGAAAATAACTGCATTTGCATGTAGCTAAGTTTCTATTGGTTTCTATTGCATCAAAACATCATTAGTTTCACTCTCATTTTTACCCATGACTTAAAGAACAACCCTATAAAATCAAGCGCTTTAATAAAATGAACTAGAACTTTTATTTTTGTCATTAACAAACACTAACAAGTTTAGGTTCATTAGGGCCTTGGAATAGGTGAGTGGAGAGTTAACTCTCCAAGGCTGCTCAGATTATCAAACATAAAAGTTGAATAACGAGTGAAATCCAATATCGTTAGAAAGACCGGGAAAGCTCCGTGACTGAGAGTTAAGCACGAGGGATAGTGAAGACAAGGAAGAGAGATGCCCCCTCTCCTACTTATTGGATCTCGCCTCACGACTTTTCCGCCTGGCTTTTGATACGAGTTAGTGCCCATATTTGTCTTTCCTAGCGATCACATAGGTGGCTACTGAGGGGAATCCCATGGAACCTGAGGCAGATATTGCATCACATTCTTTAGTACTTCTCGAGGGTACCCTTGCGAAGCTTGGGTACTTGCACCGGCAAAGGCTTTTGTTTGGAGGTCAGCGTAATTGTTTCTATTACCTTCACTGGTAGGCTTGGGTAGTTATTATCCCAATCTATCTTCGGAAGGTCCCTTAATTCACTTTGTTGTATTTTGGTGTTCTGTCCTCAACATCCGGAGCGGAAATACTTGGAAGTTTCTTGATTGGTTGCATCTTTAGGGACTTTATAGTCGAATGCTCCTTGCTCTTTGGATTTAGTTAGCTTTAGGTGGATTTGTTTTAACACTTTTGAACCTCAGATTCTGAGTGACTAACTTACTACTCCGTCAATCTTGAAAGGATTTTGATATTTCTTTTGAAAGTTGTGGAGTTGCCTCCTTAAGGGCAAAGGTTTTGATTGTGCATTCCTCTTCCTTGGAAAGTCATTTGTACATTCCTGCAAGGGGAGGATCTATGAATAATTTTGGCAACGATTAGATTCCTATGGAGACCAACCAAGGTAGCCTCCCAAAATGGGATCCTTGTGCTTTTCCTTTCTTTGGAAACGTTGGTACCCCCTTGATGACCACTTTGAATATTCTTGGATTAAATGTTGGACTACCAGTTTGGTTGTGGTCCACTCCGAATCTTCCTGATGTTCTTAAAACTTCTCAAATGAATGATTTATTTCAAGGGCATCAAATGGGTGTTAATTGTTCATCTTCTTTCAAAGAAAAATATGGGATTCCTCTTCCTCCCTCTTGCAATAAGAGATGTAAAAAGAGGAGAAATAGGAAGACGAAGAAGAAGAATGGTTCTATCCAATCATCACCAACCTCTGCTAGTCATGCTGGAGATGAGCCTTCAGTTGCTGCCAGTCAAGCTGGGGGCACAAGTCTAATCACTACGAGTCATACTTGTAATTCATCATCAACCTCTGCTAGTTATGTTGGAGATGAGTCTTTAGCCATTGCAAGTCATGCTGGGGGCATAAGTCTAGTCACTGTAAGTCATACTAGCAATGAATCATCATCAACCTCTGCTAGTCATGTTGGAAATGAGCTTTCAGCCGCTACAAGTCACACTGGGGGCATAAGTCTAGTCACTACGAGTCATACTAGCAACGGGTCACCTACCTCTATGAGTCATATTTTTGTTGACTCACCTACTTCTATGAGTCTATGATTTTGTCAAGTTTTTTATTCAAGTTTGTTTGAATTTTTTTGACATCATATTAGAAATGATTATAGAAATTCTCACTGTGTTTTGGACAGTGGTCTGGAGGCTAACCTGTAATTTAGGCCCAGAATCCGGGACCACATGCCTTGAATTGGACATTTTGGGTTGCAACCCCATGGATGCAGGCTTGTGCATGTGGTTGGAGGCTTCGAATCGCATGGCGAGCTTGCTTTGGGAGCAGTTTGGGATCTAGGGTAGAGAAGAAGTGGTCTAGCTTAGGGTTTGGCAACCTGGGATGGTTTCTTATCCCCTGAGTGTCCTGTAGCACTTGTAGGATGTTGTGAAAGGTCAGTTTATTGTCATTTGTCAGCCCCACTTCCTTAATGGGACATAAGAAGTTGGGTCATGGCATAGTAGCTCTCTGTCTCATGTTTACCCTGGCAGGTTGGTGAAATTTTGTAAATGTGGGAGGGGTGGTTACACCTACCACCCTGGTACATATCCAAGTGGTCCATTCCACAACTTTATAGCTCCATATGTCACTGTAGTATGTATGCATGACTGATCAATGTTTTAAGGCATTACAACAACTAACCTCAAGATAGCGTACAATTACAATTACGTGCTCCTGAGAAACATGTATGCCTAAACATGTCTTACAACTACTTAGGGGAATATACCTGCCTATGGCAAGATTTCAAAAACGGACAAAAAACCCTTAGGTTTTTCACACACCATTGGTGTTATCACACCACTAAGGCTCTCATCACATGTTGGCTCCTTCACTAAACTTCAAACCGTTGACTCCATCTGCATTTTCTCATCCATTGTACAATTCTCTCGCTACATCTCTAGCTCTAATATTAGTTGTTAACCTCACAAAACTAAGAGAAATCATGGTGTCTAGAGACACTGTTGCTTGGGATCCCAATAGCAATATATGTCAATTTTACCTACAGTCTTTTTCTTTAAATAGACTATATTCAACATGAATACCATGGGTTCTAATAAACCTTTGAAAAGTGTCAATAAATTGACCAAATAAACTTTACCTAAACTACCTTAACACAATGGACAAAGACAAAAAACTCAATTATATGAAATCGAAATTAGTTTCTAAAAAATCCAAATTAAAGGTTAGATTTTCTAGTATAATTAAATTTATAATATTTCTTTTCAAAATATACTGACGTTTTCTCATCTTTATAATGAAAAGAAATAAGCAAGCAATGTAAATAAATAAATAATAAATAATTACAAACATGGAAATAACCACAACTAGCTTAATTAAACTAAACAATAATAAAGACAAAAAATTCATCACAAAAATAAAACAACTAATAAAATGTTGTATTGTTAAATGCCATCACCAAAAATTAAGAAATATGATTAATTAATATTGTTTATATTAAATTATATACACTTTAATATATATATGTGTGTGTGTGTGTGTGTATTTTTTATTATATATATGTGTGTGTGTTTTTAATATAACAATAAGTTACCTTAAATTGAAAATATGGAGAAAAAAATAAAATTTATGAAAATGGAAATAATAGAAAAATGAAAAAAAAAGGTTAAATAAAAATGAAATAAATCTAAAAACAAAAAACTAGTAACTAACAGAAATGGAAGTTATAAAGAGCTCATAATAAGACCCCAGCCAATCACTTTAAAAATAAATAAATTTAAATAACAAAAATTGAATTCCAAATGGTAATAAGCCGAATTTTTTTTTGGTCAAAGACAAACTAATATACAAGTCAAAGCAAAAGTAAATCCATAAATAGGGCACTTATAATAATAAGTATTTACCTTTCATTTAAAAAAACCTCCATTCCTCCATGTGAATAGATGCCAAGAAACCTGCTAGGATTGAAAGAACCATTTCAAGTGTGAAGAGGAGGATACAAACCAAGGCCTACCTTGGAAAATAGAGAGCAATAAAATCATTATTGGTATTGGGTTCCACAGCAATAAAGGACATGATTTTAATTGAAAAAGATGGAAAAACTTGAAAAAAAGAGGCTTGAGCACCCCTCATCAGTCAACATTCTGCTACATGATAGAAACTCTGAACATTACGGATAATTCACTGCACTTGATACGCCATCGGATTAGAAAAAGCTGCGGAACTGTGAGAACGGTACCTCTCGATTAAGATTCTATAGAGCAGTCTTTACAGGTATGTGCTCATCACTTTCAGAACTGTCATCCAATCTAAAACCCCTGTACCTTCAACTTAGAAAGAGATCTTTCAATGGACATCATACCGATCCTGTAGTGGTTTATTTGCAGTTATTTCAACATTTCTAGAAAAGTCCATTGTTTAATAAATATAATGATTTCTAGAAAAGTCCATTGTTTAATAAATATAACGGTTTACAGTTATATTGATAACGTAAAATTCAAATCACTTTAAATTTTATACATTTATTAAAAAAATTATAAAATATTAAAATTATAAAATAATAACATTTCTAAAAATTTTAAATTTAAATGAAAGTGCAAAATTTATTAAAAATTTAAAAATAATGGTTAAGTTAATAGATATGCGTAACAATCCTATCTTATAAATTTAAAAATAACATAATACATAAAGAAAAAAGGGTTTAATATAAAAACCTTGGTTATATATATATATATATAATCTTGGTTATATATATATATAACCTTGGTTATATATATATATATAACCTTGGTTATATATATATAATTTTGCATAAAACATTAAATATTGATTAATGCCACCGTAACACTGGATAGCTTGCATGCATAACTCGTATGTGCTTAATATTTGCATAGTCCACAACGTTTCTACGGAGGTTAGCATTAAATGTTCACATGGCCTTCGATGCTTTGGCCATTATTGCCTTGGGTTAGTTGGTCCTCGTATGCAGGGACACGCGACGTGATCTCAACCGAGGGTACTGAATGCATATGCCATTTGGTTCTACTCTTCTGTGCCATTTGCCTTGCTTCATCCCTGTCGATTCCTGCCCGATGATCCAACGTTGGTGTGGGTCTAGGGTTTTACCCCCTAACTGCTTTCTCACACCCAACACTGGGTGAGTTCATTGTTATCGTCAACCCGAGGTTTCTTGATGTTCTGCAACAACGATTTTTTCTTGTTGAAGGTTTCAGACTGGCAGCTACTCCTCCTATGGCTTGCCCTGGTTATTGGTCATGTGCTTTCAAGCAAGGTCGATAGTTTCCCTTTTATGTGTGTGTTTGCAAATTTGTTCGATGATGAGACTTACAGGTTGCTGCCTCTGTCCAGGGTATATCAAAAATATGGGAGAGGTTCTGCTCCAGGATTTGGTAGGTAAGCTCATAAACCCCGAGATATTCCTGAGTCATTGATAATCTTATGAACTTAGAACTATTTATTAAGGGGTTTTGATGTATTTGCAGGTGGTCGCTTGGAGAGGAAACCCTCCAGTTTCAGGTATGACCCATTCCTCTTACTAGTATACACATTTTGCTATTTTTCACTATCAGACAGTCTTATATTAATTCCATACTTGTTTGCGGTTATTGGAAGGTACTTTCCCCTCTCTGCTCCGTTCGCGCAAGCTTGGAACATACTCTTAGAAGTTTAATGGCTTACGATTTCATTGGTCGTTTCCAGGTTGGCACTCTTGTTCACAACTGTTTAGTTTATGAAAGGTTTATTGCTCCATTGAGTCGAGCTCTGAACATTACTTAGATTTCCTTTACTTCTTAATTAGTTAGTCGTTTACGAGAGCTGGCAGCCTCTGTGCATGGCTTGAGTAATTGGGCGAAAATATCAGTCCCTGAGTCGACCATGAGTTTTTATGGACATATCTATTTTGCGTCTTATTCTTTTTGTGTTAAGTTATCAGTTGAAAAGAACTTTGCGGGTTTTGGTCATATCAACCCAATAGAGTCATTCTGGAATTTTAAGCTATTTTCACAGTAAAACACACACACACACACACACACATATATATATATATATATATATATATATATATATATATATATATATATATATATATATGGTGCATTTCAGTTTTGAATGATATCCTTGTTATGTTGTTTCAAATTTAATAATGGGCCAAAGTGCCTCTATTCTAAATCTAAGAGTATTTAAGATTTATCGACTTGTTATAATTTTTTCGGTCCCTCCGGAATAATTGGTTTTGTAAGGGTTTATACCAGGAATCTTATGGGTTACTACTAGATAGACTTATAATCTTTATGCCTTCTATCTCTGTCGTAGGCTAGTAAATTTTCGCATGGATGATTGATGAGGATACACATCTGCTCGTTCAGTATTTCTGAACAGTTTCTTGTTGTTATTGAAATTTATACACGGTAACTAGATTATGGTATGTTAATTAGTATGTGTTTGATTTGAAAAGCACAATACGCAAATGGATTTGGTAGAAATCCTGTAGGGTTTTTCACAGTTGGTTTTGTTGTTTATTGAATAAAAAAAATACATTGAATATTTAAGAACGTATGCTTATTTATGTATTGTGTAATACTAAATTTACTCGCTATGTCTTTTGCATATCATCATCAGATATTTTCTATTGTTTTATATACTGAGAAAATAGATCAACCTTGTCTGTTATTTTTAATGTACTTTTAAAGACTTTCTTTGTTCAATCATTCTACATACAGGAAATTCTTCTAGCATTAAATCGAAATGAGATTTCCTATTTTGTCATTTAAATAATTATTCCATAGTTCAACATTAATTCTTAATAAAATGTTTCATGGTACTTATCTATTTAGTAATAACAACTAGTAATAAACAATCCTCTTTGGAAAGTCTCTCCTCCCAACCACAAGTCTGGAAATTATGTCCAGACCCTCCCTCGAGCACTTTCTTTACTTCATAGTGAATTATTTCCAGCTACAGTCAAGTACCTTGGGCCTTTAGACTCCTGTCCTACCTCAAGTCGTGTACTCTTTTCTGAATTTTCTTGAGGATTCTCCCACTTGTTTATTTCACCCATCTCAAGGATCTCCCCCTGGATTCTTTTGGCCCCATCTAAATCTGCCTTCAGGGCAGATGGGTAAATGTTTTTTGTAACTGTTTCTTTTAATTAATGTAAACAATTTCTATTTTTGTTAAAATAGCATTACCAATAATTTAGGTAACCACAATATATATTTCTTGGCCTTCAAACCTCAGTCACTTATTGTTTAACAGCATAATGTAATAAAACTTAAAGTAACAAATAGTAGAAATCAACTTAGTAACCTCAGTAATTTTATGCATTTTGGGGTGTTACATCTCCCCCCCACATATGAGGAACACTGTCCCTGGTGTTCCCTCAACTTTTAGAAAATAACGTTGGATAAGCTTTCTGCATAAATTCCTCCTCTTCCCAAGTGGCTTCATCTGGGCCAAATTCCAACACCACAAACTCGTAATGACCATAACGAGTACGGAATGTTGTCTTGTAAATTTCCTCCTCTTTTATTCTTATTTGATGGTAGCCAAATATTAAGTCAATTTTCGAGAATACTTTAGCTCCTTGCACCTGATCAAATAGATCATCAATATGGGGTAAAGGATATTTATTCTTAATGGTTAGCTAGTTTAATTGACGATAACCAATGCATAATCTCAGGGTCTTGTCCTTTTTCCGTACAAATAATATGGGAGATCCCCAAGGTGACACACTTGGGTGGACTAACTTTTTGTCTGGAAGCTCCTGAAGCTGCATTTTGAGTTTTTTTAACTCAGGTATGCTCATGCGATAAGGGGCCCTGGATATAGGGGCTGCACCCAGAATTAGCTCGATGGTGAAATCAATATCACGCTCTGGTGGTAAACCTGGAATGGATTCCAGAAATACATCAACACATTCCTGAATGACAAGAATGCTTTACAAGGAGGTCATTTTATTTTTGGTATTTGTAAACCCCACTTGAACAACATATATTTGACAGCCTTATTTGATACATTTTCCTAACTAATTAGTAGTGATAGGACATAACTTGGTGTTGGTTTTAATTCCTTGGAGTTCCTTCCTTTGGCCTGATTCAACAATAAAACATACAGTTTTCTGTTTGCAATCCACTAGGGACCAACATTTTTCCAACCAGTCCATCCCAATTAAAATATAATAGGAACCTAAAGGAAGTATATCAAGGTTAACATAAATAGGTTGCCCTGAAATTGTTATGGGACAACGTTTTGTTTCTGTGATTACCCTTATTTTTGTCCCAGTGGCTAATTGAAGTAGCCATGGTTTTGAAAACTTACTGCTCTGCAGTTGACACTTTTCTACCACCTTAGGACTAACATAGCTTAAGCTAGCACCTGGATCAAATAAAACAGATACAGGTTGCTTAGCAATCATACCTTCACATTCGGTCATGGTGAGCTGAAATTCTGCCTGATGATCATCCAGAGCAGCATTAATTCTGGGCATGCTCCTTGCCACTTCCCCAAACGTGGATGCTTCTTGCATATTTGATAATTGTTATGTTCTTGCCTTATGCAGATAATTTTTGTAATAATGGGGTTCTCCGTATCCTCAGCATTGCAGCAATGGTTTTGACTGTTGGTCATTAACAGATCTAGTGACTCCTTCTATCAGTCTGTTTTCAGAATATGCAGCTTTGGGATGATTCCTAGCTGGAAACTTGCTGAGAGGTTTTTGTTGTACATTCCTGCTACTAGCAAATTTTGGGTGTCTGTTTGGAATTAGGCTTCTACCCTTCCTATTCAACCCCCTTTTCAGTCCTTCATTCTTCTGTTTCATTTGCTAGTAGTAAATGCGGTATTTTTGCACAACATCATCCATTTTCTTAGGGTAGTCAACTTCCAGTTTTTCCTTCATAATGTTGGGTAAGATGCTAATGAAGCGTTGAATTTTGGCCTTTTCCTCTTGCATATAAGGCAATAGCGCAACAAGGAAGTGAACCATGTCACATATTCATCCATGGTTAAGGCTCCCAATCTTAACTCGTGAAATTCCTTTTATTTTTCATCATAATAGCGCTCAGTTAGATACTTGTCTTTGAAATGTTTTTGAAACTCATTCCATGTAACTTGCTCTTTGTCAATTTTTCTTACTGTCTTGATTTCTTCCCACCAAAGGGTAGCCTTACCCCTTAACTGATAAACTTCCAACAATGCCTTCAGTTTATGAGTGTACTCATAAATCTAAAAATACTTGCCCATATCGATTAACAAGGCCTCCGCTCCCTCTTCAGATTCTCCTTCAAAGAGTGAGGGTTTAATTTTTTTAAATTCTCCTTGTAATTCAGATTTCTGTGTTTTGGTTTTATGTTGGTCGAAGACATTGTCCGAATGTCCTTCTTCATCTTGCTTGTGTTTTTTAGTTGACTCAACATTTTCTTCTCCATGCTGAGCCATTGGGGTCTTCTCCCAGTCTTTTGCACTGGGGTCTAGGTGTCGTTGATTCTATCAATTGGACAAACTTCTTAGAATTCTCTCATGTTCTAAATGTAACTGTTGATTATCCATTCTTAAATTTGTCATTTTAGCACGCAGCTACTGAACAGTTTCTAATAACATCACATTAGCTTGACAGGATTCCTCGCCCAACTGTATCCAAATATCCGGATTAGCATTCACATACGTTATTCCGGGTGATTCGTATGGTTCAGAGCTTCTTTGCATTCTAAATTTTTTTTTTTTTTGTTACAGTCTTCTGTTTTCACACATACATTTACTTAGTTAAATATTATATATATTTTTATACAAACAACACATTTGCTTTAGGTATAATTATACATATATCCCAAAGAGTCTCAGTGTACAAACCTGAGCTCTGATACCATTTGTAACAATCACATCTTATAAATTTAAAAATAACACAATACATTAAAAAAAAATAAAAAAAATAAAAAAAATTGTTTAATATGAAAACCTTGGTTATATCTATATATATATATATATATATATATATATATATATATATATATATATATATATATATATATATATATATAACCAAGGTTTTCGTATTAAACAAATATATATATATATATATATGTATATATATATATACATATATATATATATATATACATACATATATATATATATATATATATATATATATATATATATATATATATATTACTCTATGTAAAACATTAGTGTTGATTAATGCCGTCGTAACACTGGACGTCTCGCATGTATAACTGTTATGCGTTTAATATTTGCACAATCCATAATGTTTCTATGGATGTTAGTGTTAAATGTTCACATGGCCTCTGATGCTTTGGCCATTATTGCCTAGCCTTGTGTTAGCTGGTCCTCATACGCTGGGACACGCGACGTGATCTCAACCAAGGGTGCTAAATGCATATGCCATCTGGTTCTACTCTCTTGTTCCATTTGTCTTGCTTCATCTTTGTCGATTCTTGCCCGACGATCCAACGATGGTGTGGGTCTAGGGTTTTACCCCCTAACCGCTTTCTCGCACCCAGCACTCGGTGAGTTCATTGGTACCATTGACCCAAGGTTTCTTGTTGTTCTGTAATGGCGGTTTGGCTTGTTTAAGGTTTCAGACTGGCAGCTACTCTTTCTGTGACTTTCCCTGGTTATGATGTTTAGTCCGAAGAAGGCAAGTAACATTGGTCATGTGGTTTCAAGCAAGATTGATAGTTTCCCTTTTCTGTGTGTGTTTGGAAATTTTGTCCAATGATGAGACTGACAGGATGACACCTATATCAAAGGTATATCAAAACTATGGGAGAGGTTTTGCTCCAGGATTTGGAAGGCAAGCTCATAAACCCCGAGATATTCTTGAGTTGTTGATAATCTTATGAACTTAGAACTATTTATTAAGGGGTTTTGATCTATTTTCAGGTGGTCTCTTGGAGAGGAAACCCTCTAGTTTCAGATATGACCCATTCCTCTTACTAGTATACGCATTTTGGTATTTTTCGCTATCAGACAGTCTTATATTAATTCCATACTTGATTTCGGTTATTGGCAGGTACTTTCCCCTCTCTGCTCCGTTCGTGCAAGCTTGGAACATGCTCTTAGAAGTTTAATGGCTTACAATTTCATTGGCTGTTTCCAAGTTGGCACTCTCATTCACAACTGTTTAGTTTACGAAGGGTTTATTGCTCCATCAAGTCGAGCTTTGAACATTACTTAGATTTCCTTTACTTATTAATTAGTTTGTCGTTTACGAGATTTGGCAGCCTCTGTGCACGAGTTGAATAATTGGGGGAAAATATCAGTCCCTGAGTCGACCATGATTTTTATGGACATATCCATTTTGCAGTTGGTTCTTTTTTGGTTAAGTTGTCAGTTGTAAAGAACTCTACGGGTTTTGGTCATATCAACCCAATAGAGTCATTCTGGACTTGTAAGTTATTTTCACAGTAAAACATACATATTTATATATATGTGTAGTGCATTTCAGTTTTGAATGATATCTTTGTTATGTTGTTTCATATTTAATAATGGGCCGAAGTTCCTCTATTCTAAATCTTAAGAGTATTTAAGATTTATCAACTTGTTATAATTTCTTCAGTCCCTTCGGAATAATTGGTTTAGTGAGGGTTTATACCAGGAGTCACTTGGGTATCTTATAGATAGACTTATAATCTTTATGCCTTATATCTCTATCATAGGCTAGTAAATTTTCGCATGGATGATTGATGGGGATACACATCTGCTCATTCAGTATTTCCGAATAGTTTCTTGTTATTATTGAAATTTATACAGGGTAACTAGATTACGGTACATTAGGCAGTATGTGTTTGATTTGAAAAGCATAATACGCAAATGGATTTGGTAGAAATCCAGTAGAGTTTTGCACAGTTGGTTCTGATGTTTATTGAATAAAAAAAATACGTTGAATATTTAAGAGCGCAGGCTTATTTATGTATTGTGTAATAGTAAATATACTTGCTACGTCTTTCACATATTATCATTAGATATTTTCTATTTTTTGTATACTGAGAAAATAGATAAACCTTGTCTATTATTTTTAATGTACTTTGAAAGAGTTTCTTTATTCAATCGTTCTACATATAGGAAATTCTTCTAACACTAAATCGAAATGAGATTTCCTATTTTGTCATTTAAATCATTATTCCATAGTCCAACATTAATTCTTAATAAAACGTTTCATGGTACTTATATGTTTAGTAATAATAACCAATAATAAACAATCCTCTCTGGAAAGTCTCTCCTCCAAGCCACGAGTCTGGCAATTACGTCCAAACCCTCCCCCAAGCACTTTCTTTGCTTCACAGTTAATTATTTCCAGCTATAGTCAATTACCTTGCGCCTCTGGACTCCCGTCCTGCGTCAAGTCCTGTACTCTTTTCTGAATGTTCTTGAGAATTATCCCATTGGTTTATTTCACCCAGCTCAAGGATCTCCCCTTGGATTCTTTTGTCCCCATCTAAATCTCCCTTCAGGGAGATGGGTACACTGTTTTTGTAACTGTTTCTTTTAATTAATGTAAACAATAATTTCTATTTTTGTTAAAGTATCATTACCAATAATTTAGGTAACCACAATATATATTTCTTGGCCTTCCAGCCTCAGTCACTTATTGTTTAACAACATAATGTAATAAAACTTAAAGTAACAAATAGTAAAAATCAACTTAGTAACCTCAGTAATTTTATGCATTTTGGGGTGTTACAAGATGTCTATTTTGGCATTAGGTTTTAATTTAATTTTAATTCTTAATAATTACTATATGTATGGTAGTGATTTAATCTTTATGGTATATTTTAGAATATCTTTAGTGGTCTTTATGTTTTTTTTTTCATTTCTAATTAAATTATTTAATTTAAAAAGTTGTCATATGAACAACGTTATCAGAGATGAGTTAGTGTTTTTTTAATGTGTGGTATTGGTAAGCCATGAAATTGCAACAACATCTATTGATTGTGTTGAGAGGCAAATTCTATATGAGTTGATGGGTAACCCTACATAATCCAAGTGCCCTAGGGTGTTTCACGGTGCTGAATCCATATATACAGTAAAAAAAACGAGTTTAAGTAACAAAATCAAGATTTCACCTAAAAAATGCACCTAGACGTCCAAAAAGTCGCACTAAAGACAACTCCCATTCTTTAGCCTAGTATGAAGGCAATGTGTGATTTGTTTTGTGCCCAACCTTGAGATAGCCAAGTGCCCCATTTAGAATAAAACTAAATTCTAGTCTAAATTAAAAAAAAAAAGGCAAAGTCAATTATAATAAAAAAAAAAGACAATGTCAATTATAATAAAACATAAATGAATATGCATATTTGGTTAGTTTTTAATTAAAAGTATTATAAAACATTGACAATCCTACTCTCATTGTGCTGCTTGTAGCTCAATTGGTTGTTAATATTTGTTAATATTAAAACCCAATATAATGGACCTAATAAGAAATACGTAATTAAAGGTAAGAAAATTTAGTTTCTTCTTAATAAGAGGACGATGTGTAATTCATTCAATTCGTAATATAAAATTGATATGTAACACCGGAAAATATTAATTAAAAAAAATCAATACGTGTTATAAATAAAATATTGTACTATGGAAAGTTAAGTAATATCGACATGTATCTAAAAGTATAGTGGTTCATAAATAAAATATTTCAATAACCATGTTAAGTAAAATATTTCAATGTTTTTATTTTCCCAAGGAAAAATCACAATTTTATTAATTTTGAACAAAATTACATATTGTAGATGCTAAATAGCATATGCATAAAATAACAGATCCTGTTGTCCAAGATCAATAAAAACTCATCAGAGAGTGTACACTAGTCTACTATTTTCTACCTTTCTTTTTTTATGGTTAAAACATTTCAAGTAGTCTTACTCTTTTTTATTTAGGCCATTTTTTTGTTCAAATTAGATTTAAATATAGAAAAAATTCGTTGGAATTGCAACTTTAAGCTGTGTACTCTAAAATGTTGAAGGGGATGCATTCAAAAATGAAATTTGAAAAACGAAAAGCTATAGGTGGTGTATGTGTGTGTGTGTACCAAGCGCCCAAAAAGATGAGACTAAGACAAAATTGTTGGGTTGCGTTATATTCTTTCCACGACTAGCCTACATAGTTAATGGGGGGGTTAGAGGTGGGCGGAGCTCCCCCTTCGTTGCGTCGATTTCTTAGCTGGGGGGTCACAGGGGGTATGAGGGGGGCAGACCTACCTATCGTTTTGTGCATGGTTTTCGCACATGGTTTTAGATGCGATGGTTTTCAGTCCATGGTTTTGGTTGTGATGGTTTTTTGGTCCATGGTTTTGGATGCGATGGTTTTTGGTCCATGGTATTGGATGCTTCGACATGTATAAATATGTATTGTAACATTGAAAGGAACATAATGAAAAATCAAGCTGGTAGTCCCGATTTTGGGATCCAGGGGAAAATCTCTGTGTGTATGTGTTTTATGTGTTATGCTCTTGCATTGTGTTATTTTTTTTGTTTTAGAATTCATATGAGGGTAATTTCTATATGGGGTTAAAACCTACATTTGGGATCAGAGTTGTTTTGGCTTCAAGGGGACGCCTTTGTTGCTGAGGGGTTTTGCTCGGGCCTGTTGTAGACCCTGTTTAGTGGGAGATTTGCAGGATCGATTTCGATGGTGATCCAGGTGGATGTTGGTGGCCACCCACCTATCCCATTTGGACCCCCACAACTGTCTCTTTCAGTTTTTTTGTTTCCTTAATTATAGCACAGTTTGCTATTTTTAGCAGTTTTTCGGGTCCTAAACTTCTGGAGCCGTTTTGAGGCCCTAAACGACGTTTTTTGGGAAATCCACCACCGACTATTTTTTTGACTAAAAATCGTCTTTTCCGTCGCAGTCCTCGGAGAGATCTTTCCAACGGGCTATCATGCACCTCAAACGGAGATAGTACGACCAATTCGCGACCCCGGGAAGTTGATGTACCAACTTACCCAAAAACGGGGCCCACAATTTGGCGTTTCATCTTCTAGGCTTAGGTTTTGGAATGTGAAGGGTTTTCCATTGTTTCTAAACAATAAATAGGCCCTCGAGCCTCATTGTAACATAGTTTTTGGAGAACAGTTTAGAGGCATGTAGCCGACACATCTCTTCTCAGAGATAAGCTACCATCGCCCTAGCTGGGTTATTTCCATTCCTATTTGTAATCATATTTCAATATTTTACAGTAATGAAATGAAGTATTATTTCCACTGCATATTTCAATATTTTACATTAATGAAATGAAGTATTATTTATGCTACATATTTGTCTTTATGATTATCTCTGTATTTTATTGCGTTCCTGTTTAAATCCGGATCAGTGGTATCAGAGCGGTCTGCTTTTTCTCTGTTTTTCTTTGCATGTCCCCAACGAGGTCGGGATATAAGGAGTTAGGTCTAGAACTGGTCGAACCTTTGCAAGACCAGCCTCGCAAATCTCGACGACCTCCCATGGCGGATGAGAAGAAAAACGAGGGGGCAGGAGATCCTATCAAAATCTTGCTCGAAGAAGTCCCCGAGCGACAAAGGAACGCGATGATGGACAACTTTTCCCAAATCCTTCAGCGGCTACCTAGAGGCGACGCATCGGCTTCCAACAGCTACTCTAGAAATGCCACACCGTTTAAGGTACAAGTTAATTTTGAAATCCCCATCTTCGAGGGTCAAATAGACGCAGATGCTGTAGATAAATGGTTAAATCTGCTCGATGGGTATTTTTCTGTTCATGAATTTTCAAGTCGGGAAAAGATTGTTTTCGCTCTTCTCAAAGCAGCCCCCCACGTCAAGGACTAGTGGGAAACCTACTGCAAATAGAAGGATGAAAGTACAGGCTCACCGTTTTCAGCTGCACCCACTTGGAATGACTTCCGAGATGCCATCAAGGAGCAGTACTACCCTGTCAAAAGCTATGAGGACAAGTACATCAAATGGACCACACTGCGGCAGGGACGAGACCAAGATGTGCCGGAGTTCACAAACATTTTTCATACCCTTCGCACACAATTGGGTATCAAAGATTCTGAGCTGCATCTGCTACTCAAATACCGCGGCTGCCTACACAGATACATCCAGGAAGAGATGGAGTTCTTGAATATCTCCTCACTCGGCACAGCATACCGTTACGCTGTCAAAATCGAGCAAAAGTTCAAACAGAAGAAGCGAGACTTTGGATCTGCAAATCCAAAGCCCAAAAAACAAAGCCAAGGCGGGGTGACCCAAGACAACCCGTCGAAGCCGCAAGAAAAGAACAACACCACGAAGCCGAAGAAGGATACAGGAAAGTGGTGTGAGTTCCACAAGAGTCCCACTCATAACACAAGTGAGTGTCGGACCAAATAGTCGCTGGTGGCCGAGTTGAAGGCTTCCGAATCAGAAGCATGTTCCGACTCTGAGTCAGAACCCGACAAGGGGAATGACAAAGGGAAGCAGATCGTTGATGCGGATCCCAGCGCCACTGTTGCTACTGCCAAGATCCAGAAAAATGAGCTCGAAGATCCAGAGGAGGGGGAATGTCTTTTCCACTCATAGATGTGGGTGAAGGGTTCGCCGTTGCAATTCATTGTCGACAGTGGCAGCCAAAAGAACCTCATTTCAGCAGAGGTCGTGAAGCAGTTGGGCCTACCAACTACACCACACCCACAGCCGTACAGTATCGATTGGCTTCACGAAGGACGAGATCTCAAAGTTCGCCAGCAGTGTCGCCTTCCCTACAGCATCAAGCCCTTCACAGTCGAGGTATTGTGTGATGTTGCACCTCTGGATGTTTGTGATGTACTATTAGGGCAGCCATACTTGTGGAGGCGACATGCTGTCTATGAGTCAAGGCCTCGCGCTATCATCATTTCTTTGGATAATTCATTATACAAGTGTTGTGGGGAAAAGTATCCAACACGGAATGACCCTATCCCACTCTGAGGGTGATAGTTCCTTAGCAACAGCTGAAGCAAAGCTATCTAAAGTTACTTCTTTATGACATGCAAGAGATGAAAGGAAGAGATCCACTTACCGATGTCTTGCGCAAATGATCGATCCAATCTCCTCTATTTGCCGCTTGCTCCCAGCTCCAAGTCTTCTCACGGGCCCAGCTACACGAGATCCTGCAAACAAGACAAGAAAAGGAAACTACAAGAAGCATGCATTCATAATTGATTCAAGGATTAGCATAAATCAAATACGCAAGTAAGACAATACACCATTGAAACACATGCGAATAGAAGAACCTCAAATGCTTTATTAATATAAGGAAGTAAGGTTCAGGCGGTGATACAACCGTGAGAGGTCCAATCCAGCATCACCTTCCCGACGGAAAGAAATCTCCTCTTCACCTCCCTCAAGCAATCACCCAATACTCACAACTGTAAACCAACAGCAATTCTTTGCACAAAATTCCGGCCTCCAGATCCCATGGGATGAGATCCTTATATAGAGTTTTGGAGTGAAGATAAGTCAGCTTGATGTGTGACTTGTTGTCCTCTTCAACTCCTAGTTTTTCTTCAGTCCTTGAGTCCACTCGGAGTTTCTACCTTCCACTTGTAGTTTTAGAACCTCTTTACTCATCATTAGGCGAATCTTCTGATCCAAGTGTCATTTTGGAAGCTTCCTGGGCATTGGCACATTGAGAAAAGATTCCTCCACATGTCAAAGTACGCCCAGCGCAGGTAGCCTTTGTTGCACTTGCTATGCAGCGCAGGTACACCATGGAGCTTTTGTCATTCAGCGCAGATGCTTAGTGGAGCAGCTGCTTTGATCCAAAATTGACCTGTTTTTGAGTGTTTTTCAGTGGAGAACTGATTTGCAGTGCTGTGGTTTGCTGACCTTGTTCCTCTAAGGGTAAGAACAACATGTTTAGGGACTTTGGATCCCTCAGATTATTGACATTTCATGCTCTATGCTGTAAGGCACAAAAATGTCTATAACAGTTGCCCCCTAAAGTATGAGGTCGTTTATCGGGTGAAATGCTTTATTAGGAGGATCCGAAGTTCATTCAATCGTTGGGAGGTGACCTGTAACAAAATACAATACAATACATTATCTTTTCATACTTTCTTTTCATGATCTAGCTGATGCGGGCATTTCCCATGCTCAACTTTATAAATACATTTGCTGTACATAAACAGACGATCGTCTGATAATAGACTGATAATTCTCTGCTTTTAATTATCATCCTTTTAGTAGGATGATCATCTGCTGCACATGTCTATGTTTTTATCTCCTGAATATATATCGCAGCCCGGATGGATGAAACTAGATCCGGGGTCTTCAAACTTGTCCGATCTTCACTCTAGTACAAGTCGATCCATGTGAGAATTTCTTGAAGTCGAACATGGAAAGACATCGCTTGATTACTAGTCAATAATGTAAACTGTTAACAAGCGCGAGAGGAATCACCGATAATGATGATGACCCTCAAGGTACTGCAGCACAATTCACGTGGCGTGAATATAGGATCTGACGTCGAACACCACGCAAAGTCTCCCGGTCGAAGGTCATTAATGTATACCTATCGCCGGAAGTGAGAAACTTGCCATTGAGGCATGCAAGCTTCAAAGTACTGAGGGGGTGTTCCTAGATCAACTTCTTGGATAGTGAGCTGATGTCGACAAGAAGCGATCCGTCAAAGGAGGGCCTTAATGAATCCCACATCAGTGACACGGAACGGAGCTAGTGATGATGGTGAAAACGATCTGTGAAATATGATTCAGGGTGGCGGTCATGGAAGGATGAAAGATGATGTATGGTAGTGGATGGGACCCGGTTGACACTTTCTGAATGACATCTCTTGAACATATAACGACACTGATGTGATGGATCGGTAGAATTACCCCATGTATGGATGGTATGGCGAGACCATGGTGAAGGGACCGGTGAATGATAATAACCCAACCCGATATTTACGGAGGCAAAAGTGTCATGTTCAAGAGCGACTTGCTACCATTAAGCTTTGAGGTTCTTCCCAATTTTTCCCCAGTCATTTCTGACCAGTACCTCTTTATTTTTGTCAAGCTTGAGGAGGATAACATATGCTTGTTCTATAACCTGCCCTTCGGGCAAGCCCATCGCTATGTTTTAACGAGCTTAACGATAGGGAAACTCGTTCTCGTCGAAAGACAAGTTTGTCGCTATCTAATATTTTTAACGAGCCCAGCGACAAAGACAACTCGGTCCTTTTCATCTTTAGAGAGTCTGAAAAGGGTACATAAAGTGGACTCCGGGGGTCCTTTTTCGTCATCTAATCCCTTAAGTCCGAAAAAGTATAAAACAATACAGAAGGGATGAATGTTCGATATCTTTATCGAGCCGAACTAGACAAGCGCTCGATCTTTTTGTGCAATAATCCCTCAGGTCCAAAAAGATTAAAATCTAGAGGAGGGATAGCTCTTCCGGTCCTTTTAACGAGCTGGAAGGCCAAAACTCGGCAAACTTTTCATATTTTACGAGTCAGTGAAAAGAGCTCAAAGAAGACTCGTATTTTGAGGAACGAGTGATAAACAGGGATAGCAGCAGATTCTAGGTACAGGTTGGAATTTTCCAATCACGGCAGTGTCACAAGGATGGCTAGGTGGGATCACTCTTCGCAGCTGTTCCTCAAAATAGGTAAACAATCAAGTGGATGTGAATGATCGGCCAAATGAAAAGTGGAGGTGACGGTGCACAAACACGACCAAGGCTTTTATGGCTGATGAATTTACGGTCTCAAATGGTTATTTACCGGTTCATTTTTTTGGGTGAGCTTGAACTCTGGGGGAAGCTTGCTCACATGTGCATTTATTTTTTAATGAGCATGAACTCTTGCTAAAACTGCTCGGTTTTGCGTTTATTTTTTAACGAGCATGAACTTTGCCAAAACTGCTCGTGTTTACCAGTCATAAAGTAGGAAGGTCTCCCGGTAGGTTGCTCGCTATTTTTTAAGGAGCTTCATCTCGCTATGCTTTGCTCCATATCCTCTCTTTATGCAAGCTGGGTATCGGCTAATCCTACGAGTTTAACGGGTTAGACCTACAGGTTTAAAGGGAGGACCTAAAAAAACTAAAAAACAAAATAGCCGCCCGTGCTTGCATTCCAAGAGGTTTGCATGCCCCCAGGTGTAAGTCTAATTTCAAGGTCGCCCCTACTTGTCCGTCGAAAACCCTTGTTTTCAATGGGTGAGGCTTACCTCTTTCAGGTTATCCAAAGATCGTTCTGCTAATCCTTTCAAACAGAAACTTTCTTCGGCGATGTCTATCATTAGGTTACACAAAGATGGTTACAATTTGTTGCAGCAATAGAATCTCTTTCTTTGGAGGCTACCCCTACTTATCCTTTAAAACATTTGTTTTAATGGGTGAGGCTTGCCTTTTACCCAAAGATGGTTACTACTTGCTGCCGCAAACGGATCCCCTTCTTTGGCAGAGCCTACTTATTTAGACAAAGGTGAATGACGGCGCTTCCGCCACACACTTAACTTTAACAAAAGAATCTTTTTCCAGAACAACCCCATTCCTAACTGCCCCTTCCTCTGCATGAGAGCTCTTGCCGGCTCTTCTGTTTTACGAAGATGAAGGAGGGGACAGGGTACGGACTAGTCATATTCTCCCGCGGAAATTCTACTTTACATCCAAGGTTTTCTCTGACCCCAGCAGACCAGGATGCATGCCCCCTAGGTTCCGGCCCTACTTTCCCGAATTACTCGCACTCATCAGGAAGAAGAACCGGAGGTAGAGACCTTTCTTGATCAAATAGACCATTCAGGATAGGTATGTGACTATTTGCGATGTGTGATCCCGGAAATGAAAGTTGGTCTACGAGCTTGACCATTCTTCCTTCATATGGAAAACACATTATTCGAAAGAGTGAGGAGACTATTGCTTCCATGCAATATATGTAGTCTCATCCAAGGAGTAGGTTATAATCCAAGGGTCCTTGGACGACCATCAAATTCATCTTGACAGCCTTCCCTTTCAATGTAATAGGCACATTAGGTAGAATCCCTAATGGTCGACTGGTTCCTTTGTCAAAACCCGAGAGATTCCTTATCTCAGGCAAAAGCGCCGGGCAACCCAGTGCTTTCCAAGCAATAGAGGACAGGATACTCACAGATGCCCCTTCATCAATGATAGTCCCAGCCATCACCATTTTGTATATTTGGACTATAATTCTAAATGGTATACTGGCTGGTAACCGGGGTCTGCCTAGTTGGTTCCAATCAAAGGACACAACCAGGTTGCTTGGTGGTGGGACCGAATATACGGCCGGGTATGATCTTGACAATGCTCCTTCCTGCGATAAAGGAGTGGGCACATTGCCCTGATGTTCATCAGAATCGGTGTTGATGAAAAGAATCTGGACGGTGTCATCCTTACTCTCTTCGGTAGGGGTGTCAGCTGAAGATGAATCCTCAGTGACTGTGGTATTTGAAGATGAAACTTCTGAAGGGAGAACCGGGTCAACTGCCGTTTCGACCTTTGGACTTTCGTCCGGTCCGAATTCAGTAGGTTCACTTTCAGTGACTGACACTTCAGCTGGCCCTATGTGCGGGGCAGCTGTATTTTCAACCAACGAAGGACTTGGCGCGAGTTTTTGGTATCCAGGAGGAAGTAGCAACGGTGCAACCGGTTGATCTTCCAAAACTCTCTTGGCTTCGTCTAAAAAGGGACAACGGCAGAGGGTGCGATTGCCTTCACACAGTTCGCAGGGGAATGTCATTCCCCTTCGTCGTCTAGAACCTTCACTTTCGTTGTTCGACGGTAAGCATTCAACCTGGTTGTCAGAGGTTGACGCTTCCGAACTGTGCAAACGAGGGGACTAGTCCCTTAGTATCCGGGGAATACTGGGACAATCATGGTGGAGGTGGTCCCCTCTACATATGACACATGGCGATTTGGGCCCGGTCCGTGCTGTGTGTGGATTTTTGTTAGATGCCTTTTGCTTGCCCCCAGGCGCCTTTGGCTCCTTCTGCTTCTTTCCTTTCTTCTTCTTTTCCTTCTTCTTTTCTATGGGAGCTCCGCTTTCGGTGGCTTGACCTTTCGAAGAAGAAGGATCGGAGGAAGGCTTATAAGAAGTGGAAGGCTGGAGGGTAGCTCTAGACTGGTCTAACTGTTGACTCGACTGTTCAGGAACCGTGGTGGTCTGAACTACAGTGGTTGAGAATAGCCAAACTGGCAGGCCAATTGTCTGTCCTGGAAGCGACAATGTGGCCATGTGGGGCGCACCAACTTCTCCCCAAGAGGAGAAAGGGCTAGGGGTCCCATCACGTGGAATCCCTTGGTTGGTGTGTTCCATGTTCTCAACCTCAATATCAACGCAAGAATAAGGGGTGATTATGTTCCGATTAGAATGAATTTTATATGACGACGCTTTAGACACAACTTGCTTTTTCACTTTTTAAGAGTCGATAAAAAGCTAAAGATGACTCTAGTCTCCTTCGATGTATTAACGAGCCCGAAGTGACAAATGCTCGGATGGACTTTTTCAGTTATAGAGTTTGAAAAAGGCCAAAAGAAACTACTCTGGAGTTCTAGGTAGAGGGTGTGCCAAACCTTTCGCGAAACCACAGAATACGTTTTACGGTACGAGTGGTCGATCTTCGTGAATGCTGTGTTCACTGCATCGCAATTAGTAGGGCGGCCGACACGGCTTCCTATGGATAAAGGCTTTGTTCCTATAGGGGTCCCCCAATATACACGACGGTACGCGGGGGCTCAAGTCCGTATTAGTGCTATCGTCCCTCAGGAGGAATCACCCACCTTCGTAGAGATCGACAGTCACTATGTTTAACGACGCCGGTTCACGTCTCTACCTAGACCTCTACTGTGTTTCGTTATGTTTCAAAGCGTTGTTAGGTAAATTCAGTTCGTTTTAGGTTGATCTTGCTTAGCAGTTTGCCTTTATGGATCACCACGTGATGTATGATACAACTCCTAAATGCAGTCTAAGAATGATAAGCAAGCTTTTTCAATTCTTTCAACTTATGAAAATCTTAACTACTGAGGGAAAAGAAAGACATCATCTTTTCAAACAGATCATAGAGCACACACTGATGCACTTTCCTAAATCGACATGCAAACTGTCAAAATGCACATGCACAATGCAAGTATTTCTTTTCTTCTTCCTTAATGTTGATGTATTACAAAAAGAAAGCTGTTGTATAATTTCGAATTCAATTTCAAGCGAAAGCAAACAAGTTTTTGTCCAATAATCAAAAGAACACCTTAAGATTCACTTGTTTCAACACAAGAAATACTGAAATTCGAACCGTATAACGAAAGCAAATGCTCAAGCAGCTATGAACAGCAATAAACTAGCTCTTAGAATCACAATGACACTTTCTCATAGGTCTAGATCCGAGAGGTCACAGCAAGACTAGTTCACTTTCGCTATGGGAAACTGTGAATGAAAGCAAGAAATACAATAAGAACAATCACGGTTTCTTCATACAACTGAGGCGGAATGAAGGCAAAGAAAGATAGTTTCAGCTGGGTATACAGGTTGACAACAGGCTGCAAAAACAATATTGAAAACTGGGCAACAGACAGTGGGGAACCCCAGTTGCATAGGGCAAAACTGGATCAGCGCAGGTGCTGCACTGTCAATCTGACATGCAGCGCAGGTAGCCCCTTCGGGACCTGCGTTGCAGCGCAGGTAGCCTTTGCTGCAGCTGCACTGAAGAGACAACTCTCGTCTCTCTCAGATTCCGGGTCACAGTTTGCTCAAAAATCAACTGTTTTTGGCCAAATCAGAGGCTATCAATCAAGTATACTCTAGAGGATGATTGAGGAAGATGAACACTATCACAAAGAGCTAAAAAGAGTCCTTGTGGATCAGCTCTTCAAATCATAAACATGCCCAGCACTGGGCTAGAGTAGCTGCCCTCTACTTTGCATTCGAAGGATTCGAATGCAGTTCGATTCGGTACTCCCTTTGTTTAGGAAATGAATAGCAAGAAACACAAGCTACCAACAAGACACGATCCCCAGTTGAGTCGCCAGTCTGTTGTGGGGAAAAGTATCCAACACGGAATGACCCTATCCCACTCTAAGGGTGATAGTTCCTTAGCAACAAATGAAGCAAAGCTATCTAAAGTTACTTCTTTATGACATGCAAGAGATGAAAGGAAGAGATCCACTTACCGATGTCTTGCGCAAATGGTCGATCCAATCTCCTCTATTTGCCGCTTGCTCCCAGCTCCAAGTCTTCTCACGGGCCCAACTACACGAGATCCTGCGAACAAGACAAGAAAAGGAAACTACAAGAAGCATGCATTCATAATTGATTCAAGGATTAGCATAAATCAAATACGCAAGTAAGACAATACACCATTGAAACACATGCGAATAGAAGAACCTCAAATGCTTTATTAATATAAGGAAGTAAGGTTCAGGCGGTGATACAACCGTGAGAGGTCCAATCCAGCATCACCTTCCCGACGGAAAGAAATCTCCTCTTCACCTCCCTCAAGCAATCACCCAATACTCACAACTGTAAACCAACAGCAATTCTTTGCACACAATTCCGGCCTCCAGATCCCATGGGATGAGATCCTTATATAGAGTTTTGGAGTGAAGATAAGTCAGCTTGATGTGTGACTTGTTGTCCTCTTCAACTCCTAGTTGTTCTTCAGTCCTTGAGTCCACTCGGAGTTTCTACCTTCCACTTGGAGTTTTAGAACCTCTTTACTCATCATTAGGCGAATCTTCTGATCCAAGTGTCATTTTGGAAGCTTCCTGGGCACTGGCACATTGAGAAAAGATTCCTCCACATGTCAAAGTACGCCCAGCGCAGGTAGCCTTTGTTGCACTTGCTATGCAGCGCAGGTACACCATGGAGCTTTTTTCATTCAGCGCAGATGCTTAGTGGAGCAGCTGCTTTGATCCAAAATTGACCTGTTTTTGAGTGTTTTTCAGTGGAGAACTGATTTGCAGTGCTGTGGTTTGCTGACCTTGTTCCTCTAAGGGTAAGAACAACATGTTTAGGGACTTTGGATCCCTTAGATTATTGACATTTCATGCTCTATGTTGTAAGGCACAAAAATTTCTATAACAACAAGATACCGGAGGTAGCCCCACCTACCGCCACCTCTTTGATCACTGCTAAGAAAGGCAACAAGCTCATCTCACAGACTAGGGAATTTATTTTCTGTCTGGTTCGCTCCTAAAGTAAGGGGAAGATCGTTGCTACATCCATGACCCCCGCGAAGGGTTCCTCCACACAGCAGCAGCAATAGAGGGATACAGTCGTGACAGAACACAAGAACAACTTCACCTCACCCTGAAGGGTACCACACAAGTTTCAGGTGGGCAACAAAGTTTGGTTACATTTGCAGAGGGAGCGCCTTACCAGAACCCATCAGAAACTCAGACCACTTCGACATGGTCCTTACACCAGTAACAAGGCTACGGGAAATAATGCTTTGAAGCACAACATTCCTCCATTCCTTCGCTTGCACCGAGTGTTCAATGTGGACCGTCGCCGACCATGCTCCCCACCATTTCTGGACACATCAGAGATTGCAGAACAGCTCACCAGAGACCCAGCTCAGCAGAAGCTTCCTCATCTCAGGGAGGAACTCAACGCAATGGGGACCATTGCTTCCTAAGGGGGGAGGAATGATCTAAGTGGATCTTGGTGGCCACCCACCTATCCCATTTGGACCCCCACAACTGTCTCTTTCAGTTTTTCTGTTTCCTTAATTATAGCACAATTTACTATTTTTAGCAGTTTTTCGGGTCCTAAACTTCCGGAGCCATTTTGAGGCCCTAAACGACGTTTTTTGGGAAATCCACCGCCAATGATTTTTCTGACTAAAAATCATCTTTTCCGTCATAGTCCTTGGAGAGATCTTTCCAATGGGGTATCATGTGCGTCAAATGGACATAGTATGACCAATTCGCGACCCCGGGAAGTTGATGTACCAACTTACCCAAAAATGGGGCCCACAATTTGGCGTTTCATCTTCTAGGGTTAGGTTTTGGAATGTGAAGGGTTTTCCATTGTTTCTCAACAATAAATAGGTCCTCGAGCCTCATTGTAACACAGTTTTTGGAGAACAGTTCAGAGGCATGTAGCCGACACATCTCTTCTCAGAGATAAGCTACCATCGCCCTAGCTGGGTTATTTCCATTCCTATTTGTAAGCATATTTCAATATTTTATAGTAATGAAATGAAGTATTATTTCCGCTGCATATTTCAATATTTTATAGTAATGAAATGAAATATTATTTCTGCTACATATTTGTCTTTATGATTATCTCTGTATTTTATTGCGTTCTTGTTTAAATCCGGATCAGGTGGTGAAAGAAGATGGTGAGCAGTGGAAAGATAGAGATTGAGAAATTTAATGGTCAGAGTTTTGAGTTGTGGAAACTCAAGATAGAGGATCTATTGATGGATAAAGATCAGTGGATCACTGTAGATCTGGGTACTAAACCAATGGTAGTGTCTGATGAAGAATGGAAGAAGTTGGATCGGAAGACAAAGAGCACATTATGATATGTCTCAAATTCAGTATTGCTGAATGTATCAAGGGAAGCTACGGCTAAGGCTTTGTGTGACAAGTTAGGGACTTTGTACCAATCTAAGTCTCTGGTGAATAAACTATTCCTACGGAAAAAGATGTATAACCTAAGGATGAAAAATGGAGACTCGGTGACAGAACATCTGAACACATTTAATACTCTGGTAAGTCAGTTATTATCTATTGATATTAAAGTTTCAGATGAAGATAAGTGCATCAATTTTTGTGTTCTCTACCAGATTCATGGGATAGTCTAGATTTTACAATAGGTAGCAATGCAACTTCCTTGCAGTTTGATGAAATAGTCTCATCCTTGCTGACAAAGGAGACGAGACGAAAAAATATGGAGAGCCAGAATGGTGATGCCTTGTCTGTACGAGGACGGTCCCAAAACAGAAACAAAAATAAGTCATCGAGTGGGAGATCTAAATCTAGAGGGAAATCTAAATCTCTAGTAAAACCTATAACGGTGGTGTGCTAGAAATGTGGAAAGGAAGGGAACTACAAAAGGTACTGTACATCTAAAGCTCCTGACAAAGGAAAGGGATCTGATGATGCTCCTTCTACAGAGGCAAAAACCACTTTAGATGAAGGTGGGGATGTGTACTTGGCTTCTTCAAGTACACAAGTAGATCATGAGGCATGGTTGATTGACTCAAGTGCATCCTTTCACTTCACTCTACATAGAGAGTGGTTCTGCGAGTATGAGAAATATGATGGTGGTGATGTCTTCTTGGGGGATGACAGGAAGGCTAGAATCGTTGGTCATGGAAAAGTAAAGGTTAAATTGCAAGGTGGAAGGGTTAGAACATTTCCGAGTGTTCTGCATATTCCTGCATTAGCCAGAAATCTAATTTCCGTAAGCAAGTTGGATGATGTAGGTGTAAAAACAATGTTCGATAAGGATACCTGCAAGATGGTTCGAGGAGCACTGGTATTGATGCAGGGAGTTCGGATTGGAACTCTGTACAAGCTGCAAGGTAGCACTGTTGGTAATGGGTGCAATAGTTTTGTGGTTCCTGAAAGGAGCAGAAAATCTAGTGGTTTCTGGAGAGAAGATCATGTTGTGGCATCAAAGGCTTGGACATATTGGAGAGAAGGGCCTTTGAATACTTCATGGTAAAGGTATGGTAGGAGGTATGAGTAATAGCTCTCAGGATTTTGATTTCTGTGAAAATTGTGTATATGGGAAGCAGAATCAGGTGAGTGTCCCCACTGGTGGTAAGAGGGCGAAATAGATATTAGAGCTTGTGCACAGTGATGTGTTTGGACCTGTGAAGGTTCCATCACTTGGTAAGTATTTGTACTATGTATCATTTATAGATGATTTCTCAAGGAATACATTCATATATTTCCTTAAGAAGAAATATGAAGGCTTTAACAGGTTTGAAGAATTTAAGGCTTTGGTGGAAAACCAGACAGAGAAGAAGATAAAGGTGCTGAGATTAGATAACGGTGGAGAGTTTTGTAGCAAGGAATTTGAAGAATTATGTAAGAAGTGTGGTATAGCACAGTAGAAGACTACTCTACACATACCTGAGCAAAATGGAGTTGCAGAAAGAATGAACAAAACGTTGATGGAAAGGGAAAGAAGCATACTTAGTGGTGCCGGGTTAGGACAAGAATTATGGGCAGAGGCGATGGAGACATCATGTTCCTTGGTCAAAAGATCACCTTCATCAGCGTTGGAGGATAAGACTCCACAAGAGGTATGGACTGGTAAGAAACCCTCTCTTTCACATCTGAGGGTATTTGGATGTGATGCATATGTACATGTTCCAAAGGAGAAAAGAACCAAGTTGGATAGTAAATCTGAAAAGTGCATCTTTATTGGGTATAAGGATGGTTTAAAGGGTTATAAGCTTTGGAACCCAGTAACAAGGAAGGTTGTCTACAGCCGAGATGTCATGTTCAGAGAGGTGAAAGATGTTATTAAACATGAAATCCAACCAAAAGAACCTGAGAAGATAGAGTTTGAACTTAAGGAGGAAGAATCAAACTCTACAACATAGGAGGAATCAGAAGATGAAGAGCCACAAACTCCGGGTGTGAGAAGATCAGTTCGAGAAAGAAGGTCGCCAGAAAGATATAGTCCATCTGATTTCTGTTCAAATTTTTCTTTATCTGTTACTAATGATGATCCCAGGACTGTGAAGGAAGCAGTCGATTCAGAGGATGGAAAACTCTAGAAAGAGGCCATGGTTGATGAAATGGCATCTTTGCACAATAATGAGGATTGGGATCTGGTGGAGTTGCCAGCTGGAAGAAAACCCATTGGCAACTAATGAGTGTTCAAAAATAAGACAAATGTAGAAGGGAATGTGGAGAAATACAAAGCTCAGTTGGTAGCAAAAGGTTATTCCCAGGTGCCGGGAATTGATTTTGGCGATATTTTTTCTCTTGTTCCCAAGGTAGCTTCTATTAGATTACTTTTATTTGTTGTTGCTGCTTTTGATTTTGAGGTAGAACAGATGGATGTGAAGACAACATTTCTTCACGATGATCTGGAAGAGGAGATCTACATGAAGCAACCAGAAGGCTTTGCGGTGAAGGGTAAGAAAGAACTGGTATGCAAGTTAAAGAAGTCTCTATATGGGTTAAAACAGTTACCAAGGATGTGGTATCAGAAATTTGATACATTTATACGGGGACTTGGCTTCACCAAAAGCAAAGCAGATCACTATGTGTATTTTAAATTAATTGGTGATCATGTTATTTATCTGGTCTTGTATGTGGCTGCTATGTTGCTGGTTGGAAATGACAAAGAAATTATCTAGGATTTGAAGACCCAATTGTCCTCCAAATTCGACATGAAAGATATTGGTGCTACAAACTGTATTTTGGGCATGGAAATTAAAAGAGATCAGGCAAAGAGGAAGCTTTGGTTAAACTAGAGGAAGTATGTCGAGACAATACTGCAGAGGTTTAATATGCAGGATAGTAAACTGGTGAAGGTCCCTATTCCTGTTGGTGTAAAGTTATCTATTGAACAGTGTCCCAAGACACAAGAAGAGGAAGGGGACATGTCCTGTGTTCCATATGCAAGTGCAATCGGCAGCCTGATGTATGCGATGGTCCGTACTAGACTAGACATTGCAAATGTAGTGGGAGTATTGAGTAGGTTTATGTCAAAAACCAGGGAAGGAGCATTGGACAACAGTGAAGTGGATTTTCAACTATTTGCGTGGCACTAGTGATTATGGTTTGTGCTATCAAGGAAAAGCAGGATTGGACAGAGTTTTGGATATTCATGGCTTTGTTGATGTGGAATGGGCCGAAGATCTGCATCAAAGAAGATCTACAAGTGGGTTATGTGTTTAACCTATTTGGAGGCACAGTCAGTTGGTTGAGTAAGAAACAATTTGTAGTGGCACTATCAACTACAGAGGTAGAATACATGGTAGCCACTCATGTAAGAAAGGAAGTTGTTCGATTGCAAAAATTTTGTTCATGTATGGGGTTAATATAGGGATCTATAAGTGTGAAGTAGGAAAGTGTTCCCTCTGCGGACAGAGGCAACCCCTCTAGCCCTAGAGTGGGCCCAGTCACAACAAAGACAAAACAACAATTAATTCTCTTAAATAGTCATCATTGGAGGCCTGCCTCAAACCAGTGGTTGATGAAGTTACGTTGCGCTGCTCCAGCTTCCGTTTCTTTCTCCTTAATGAGCAATCAACCTGAAACGCCACAAGAAAACAACAGAGCACGTAACCGAGGACAACAATGATCTATTTACTCATAAAGTCAAGAAGTCATGAGCTATCAAGTAAATTACATACAAGGCATAGGAAATCATCATTGATTGTATTAATAATAAATCAAGAGGAAAGCTTACAATTAAGTCTTGAAATCGCAAGCCTTCTTTGAGAATCCAGCCAACATGTTTCTTCAAGCATTCACTCTCAAAGATGAGTTTCCCAAACAACAATATCTCTCTCTCTCTCTCTCACCCACAAGCTTTAATACAAGGTTAAGGGCACTCCACAACCTCTTGCAAACTATTGAGCAATCCCACACTTGTCACACTCACACCAAAGCTATCTACCAAACTCAAAAGCAATAGTAGCATTGTACAACCAAAAGAACTAGAATATCATAGCAATGGTGAGTGCTTTATAGTAGAAAGAGTCTCCATAAAATGAGGGAGAGGGAGCTTATCCTCGAGGAAGGTAGCACAAAAGACGGAACTACCATCCCAGAGGGGGAAGGGCGACCCAAACTGACCCAACAACCAGGTCTAGAGACATCTAGAAGGCCGACTGCTAGAACAAATTCGCCCAATCTGGATCGTCGTTGGTCGTGAACTAAGCCTTAGCGCTGACATCACTAGGAAGCAATGTATGCAGACCGATCGTCGCTAAAGATAGTTAATAGACTCGCGCCGGGGCTTGAAATCCGATTGTCGCAGGAAACAAGTGTACTCCCGCGATGGAATCGCAATGGGATAGTTTATGACAGAGGTTCGTCACGTATATTAAGTGTATTCTCGTGACGAGGTAGAAAACTTAGGAAATGAGGGTCAATTGGTAGCATTAGAGAGCATTTGCTTAATATGAGCATGTTTTATTTTACACGACACAGTAGAGGGACTGGGATGAAGACAGTGACAAATTACTGTGTAATAGATGCCCCCTAAAGCATGAAGCCCGAGAGAGTGGGAGGGGTGAAATGCTTTACGAAACTGTCTGAATTGGAACACCACCTGGAAGAACCTGCAGGAACAAGCATAGTTGATATCTCTGATAGTGACATACATGTAGTCTAGGCATGGGCGCAGCCATCCAAAAGACACCCAAACTTGGTCTGTGGTATGGATGCAACCACCCAACTAATAAGACCATGATAATGATAAAGGTATGGTCATAGCCATCCATGAAGACTCAGGTATGGTCGCAGCCATCCATCACAGAGTCATGTATGTAATGACGAACCAATCCACACAACCCGAACATATGTAATATTAGTTTGGGATCTTGAAACCCAACCGATCATAGTACAAATTCTAGCATGCGAGCAGATGTATTGAAGTCGAGCATGATAGAAAGTCGCTTGATTAACAGTCAATGATAAAACCATTAACAAGCGCGAGAGAAACCACCAATAATGCCAATGACTCTCAAGGCACTGTCCAGTACAATCCACTAAGTGCGAAAAAATGAGTTGAAGTCAAACACTCGTGGAATCACCCAATCAACGACCAATGATGAAAGTCTATCGTCAGGTGTGAAGAACTTGCCATTGAGGCATGCAAGCTCCAAGGTACCAAAAGGGAATCTCTAGACCAATCTCCTAGATAATGAACTGGCATCGACAGGAGATGATCCATCGCAGGAGGGCCATAATGTTTCCCTCATCAACGACACGAGATAAGGAACAAGTGGTTGATGGGGAAATAGAGTATCAGAGAAGGAGGTAAGGGTGTGAACTGCAAAAGGATTATACTCTTGAACATGCTGGTGACATGACTCTGGGAGGTGGTACCATTCAGGTACCAAGGGATCGGAGGCTCGATGGAGACAGCATGGATCAGATAGAATGAGGCTAAATGGCAACCCAAAACCCCGGAAGGCCAAATGATGATGTATGGATATCCCAACTCGACAAGAAGTGAAAGTGTCGATGTACAAGAGTGACTAGCTGCTGTAGGTAACCAATGATGACTTCCAAATTTTCCCCCACCATTTCTGGCGAGTACCCCAATTATTTTTGAAAACAAGCTTGAAGGGGATAGCATATGCTTGTAATATAAGTTCATCCTTCAGAAGAATCCAACCTAGTGATAGTTTAGCGAGCCCTAGGGAGGAGAAGCTTGAGTCTCGTCATGGTGACGAGTCCAATGTCGTCAGGGTTTAACGAGTCCGACATAGGGAAAACTCAGAGTCTTTTTCATGTTTAGAGAGTTTGAAAAAGACACGAAAATGAAAACTCCAAGGGGGTCCTTTTTCGCAAATTTGTGTCCCTCGAGCCCGAAAAAGTTTAAAATAATACTCGAGAGAACCGCTTGACCATTACAATCAAGGAGTACTTTTAGTAATTAGTGGCCTTGATCCAAAAAAGTAGAAAAGCGATCGAAGACACGTCGTTTCGTAACTAGTATCGAAGCTGAAATGACAAAGGTCCGATGATATTTCCACATTTATACGATCGGAAAAGAGCTCAAAGTGGACCGCCTTTTATTCCGTTTAACGAGTTAAAAGGGAAAACTTGGCAATCTTTTCGTCTTTTATAAGTCGGAAAAGAGCTTAAAGAAGATTTATCCCAGAGGAACGAGTGGTAAAGGGTAGCAACTGGTTCTGACAATGGTGGAACTACTCAAAACATGTAATGGTCAAGACGCTGGCTAAGAAAACCACTCATCGTTGCGGTTCCTCAGGAAGGGAAAAACAACCAAGTGAAAGCATATGATCAGCCAAAGAGATGGTGGCGATGGAATGAAACAGCTAAGGCTCATCTAGCAGAATTCAGTGGATAAAAACGACAATCATGAGGTGTAAATCGGGTATGGGTTCATTTTTACACAAGCTTGAACCATGGAGAACTCTGCTTAGATTCAGTTTCATGTTTACACAAGCTTGAAACGAAAAACTATGCTTGTTATAAGTTCACATGCCCCCAGCATAATGACGCAAATCGAGGTACATGCCCCCTAAACTTCATTGAATCCAACAGAGTGGATGGAATGAAGGTTCACTTTCAAGATCTGGGAAAGACTCAACTTGGATTTTACGAGATCTTGATCAAAGATTCAATTTGGAAAGGGAGTTTTTTCATTTTTTTATGAGGTTGACACAGTAAAATAACTCTCCTCATAACTCCTTGATTCATTTTTTAACGAGCTTGACACAAGATCGGGAACTATGCTCGTGACTCCTGTTCATGGGCCATATGAGAACATGGCTCCCAAGAGGTCTTCGCAAGATGGAAGAAACGCACTCTGGGAGGAATACATGTCATGAGGCACTAATGACAGATTAGGTTCCAATGCCCCCAGTACATGATGTATGAGACCATCTACATGATCAGTAGTAGAGGCAGAAACGGATCAGGTAACCACATAATTGACCTATGGCAAGGAAGGTACTACTTGCGGATGAGAACCAATGGGGGATGATGATGGTATAGAAGGCATCGGGTGACTAAAGATTGACAATTGATCAATAGTCACCATTCTTCCATTGTGTGGAAAACAAACCACACGAAAAAGTGAAGAAACAAGAGCCCCCATGGCATAAATATAGTCACGGCAAAGGAGAAGACTAAAATCTAAAGCACCTTGGACAACCATTACATCTATATAGATGGTTTCGCCTCCCAAAGTAGCAGGGAACTTCGGAAGGATCCCTAAAGGTTGCTAGTTCCTCCGTCAAATGCCAACAGATTCTGTGTGACCGACATAAGCCCTGGGGAACCGAAAGCTTGCCAAGTAGTGAAAGGGATGAGGCTACATGACGCACCCTCATCCAAGACAGTGCCAGGTACTGCCTTATCATAGGCATGTACGGTAATATGGAAAGGCACATAGGATGGAAGGCGGAATGCAATAAAATGACTCCAGTTGAAGGAAACGACTGAACTACTTGGTGGGCGTATCATATGATTGCCCCCATGCCCTATAGGAATCGAAGAAGGACCCTCTGAATTAGCTAGGATAGGAGGGTCGTTCTCGGACTCAAGAGAATTTGACGAGACGAGAAGAACATGAGTAGTGTAATCATGATGTTCTTTGGGAATAGAGTGGACCACTGGTGGTGAATCCAAGTCGACACTTTCTCCGACCAATGGTTGGTCTGGAACAGGCTTAGCACAGCCAAGTTCGGAAGGATTAGGACAGGAAAGAGAAGAATCTAAGTCAATCCCTTTTTCAATGGAGAGAGGGTCTGAAGAGAGCCTCTGATAACCAATGGGAAGATGAGGTGGAGAAGCTATAAGACCTTCCAAAATGGCGAAAGCTTTATCCATGAGCGGACAAAGGTGAAGGGGATGGTTGCCTTCACACAGCCTACAGGGGAATCGAATCTTCCCTTTCTTCTTGCCGCTACTAGTTGATAGGGTAGCATCGTTATGAGCTTCAGAGGACGACGAGGGATGAGCCAGATCATGAGACCATACTTCTAAGATCCTAGGAATGCCAGGACAATCATGAAGAAGATGATCACCCTTGCACAATTTACAAGGAAACTTAACCTTTCGCGGAGGAACAGAAGGTGGTTTGACTTGAGATGTACTCAGAGCAATAGCTGCACAGGTGGCCTCGTGTTTATCAGACTTCTTCTTCTTCTTCATCTTCTTCTTCTTCTGCTTCTTAGTCTCCTGGTTACTAGATGTGAAACATCCACCAGGCGAAGGAGGAGATGAAGGTGAAGAAACAAGGGAGGAAGGCACAGGCTCAACCTTGGAATCAATGTGTCATGATTCAAACGAAGGAGACGGTGGAATAGGAGCCATGATGCTCGGGACCACTGAGGTGGAAAACAACCAAATGGGTAGACCAATGGTTAACCCAGGCAAAGACAATGTTGCCATAAATGGAGCACCAACATTTCCAAAAGGCGGAAACAGACCAGGATTCCCATCTGGGGGAAGACCTTGGCCGGCAAACTTGGGGAATGTTTCCATCAGGAACGAGCCTGAAAACACTCTTATCACAACCAAGAACTCGAATTGTTACCATGAATATTTCGTGGGTAGTAAATTTTATGACACAGGAACAAAACTTGACCTTTTCATGTTTCAAGAGTCGAGAAAAGGACGAAAAGGTGACTCTATCTCTTTTGAGGTTTAATGAGCCTGAAAGGAAAAGTGCTCAGATGGACCTTTTCTTTTAAGGAGTCTGAAAAGGAATGAAAGTGACTACTCTGGAGAAACTAGGAAAAAGGTTTACCAAACAACCCGTAAAACTGCATATACACCTTGGCAATCATATGAAAACCAAGGACTTTCCGTATGGCAGTCAATCTGCCCGAATATATACACAGCTTCCTATGGATGTAGGATGATAACCTAGTGGGGTCTCCCGATATATACTTGATGGTACTGGGAGCACAAGTTCGTACTAGCATCTATTGAGTCACAGAAGGAGGAATCGAAGCAATAGTGACTAGGTTTAACGACGTCGGAGCACGTCGCTAGCCTAGATCTCTAAATAATGTGTGCTATGTTCCAATGCATTGTTAAGTTTATTCAGTTTATTTTAGAGTTGATCTTGAATTATGTTTCAATTTCTAGGCCTTACCATATGTATATCAAAAACCTAGGATGCAGCTAGAATGAGTAAAGCATCTTTTACTTCAATGAACACCTACCTACGGGAGGGTAGAGAGATCATTCCAAACCAAGAAAAACCAAGATCAGCTAAGAGACACAATGCATAAACACATCAATCCTACAGTGCATGAATACTACTGATGATAGATTTTAATATTTGATTTCCAATTTTTCAAACATGAAAACTCGAAATGCAACTATACTTTCACTTTCGTATACTAAATGAATGTAGTGTTTTGATTTTCATTGTTTTGAATTTAAAAAGACAAACAAGCAAGTGCGAAAAGTGGTCGATCCAAACAATTGTGATCTATGTTTGGTAGTGAAAAGAAATTGAATCAATGTCGAAAAATTGGTTCAATAATCGTCACTAAAAATAAACCAACAAGAAACAAGCAATGAATAAGTCTCAAACAAATCAACAAGAAGGTTGCAGATGAACCTTGGGCCAACAAGTAACCAAGTCAAGTAATTCAAACAAATTTGAAAAAACTAGTTCACAAAGCCAAAAATACAATATTCACTCAATGAAACCAAAGAGACAGTACCTTAACCATAAACAACCAAAAACAAACTATTGGGTAAAAGAAAGATAACAGGGGATCAATAGGACTAGTGAATTCAGGATGTAGAATTGAAAAAACAACTCTACAGGAATCATCGCGGACATAACACTAGCAACTAGGGACGATCAACCACTAGCCGTAGCAACAATGCGACGTTGTCGTGAGAGTACAAGTCTCTTCCGCGACGGACTGATTACAGGGATTGTCACGACTGTATGACAGGATTCAGCGATGCACAAAATTTTAAAACAGAGACAGCACGACGTCGGCACAACTGTTAAGCTTTTTTCAGCAACGATCTTAAAAACAATGAAAGATGAACAAAAAACTCCCAAACAAAAGCTAACCTATCCTTACAGATAATCAGGGGACTTCCCAGATTGACCCAGGTAACCCAAAACACTGACAGTTCAACCCCAAAATCCAAGAGACACTAAATCAAAACCAAAAAAAGAGCAAACAAGAAAAAAAACATGCAAAGGGTCCCCAGCGGAGTCGCCAACTTGTGAAGTAGGAAAGTGTTCCCTTTGTGGATAGAGGCAACCCCTCTAGCCCTAGAGTGGGTCTAGTCATAGCAAAGACAAAACAATAATTAATTACCTTAAATAGTCATCGTTGGAGGCCTAACTCAAACTGTTGGTTGATGAAGTTCCGTTGCGCTGCTCCAGCTTCCATTTCTTTCTCCTTAATGAGAAATCAACCTGAAACACCACAAGAAAACAACAGAGCACGTAACTGAGGACAACAATGATCTATTTACTCATAAAGTCAAGAAGTCATGAGCTATCAAGTAAATTACATACAAGACATAGGAAATCATCAATGATTTTATTAATAATAAATCAAGAGCAAAGCTTACAACTAAGTCTTGACGTCGTAAGCCTTCTCAGAGGATCCATCCAGCATGTTTCTTCAAGCATTCACTCTCAAAGATGAGTCTCCCAAACAAAAATATCTCTCTCTCTCACCGAAAAGCTTTAATACAAGGTTAAGGGCACTCTACAACCTCTTGCAAACTATTGAGCAATCCCACACTTGTCACACTCACACCAAAGCTATCAACCAAACTCAAAAGCAATAGTAGCACTGTACAACCAAAATATCTAGCAGATCATAGCAATGGTGAGTGATTTTATAGGAGAAAGAGTCTCCATAAAATGAGGGAGAGAGAGCTTATCCTCAAGGAAGGCAGCACAAAAGACGAAACTACCATCCCAGAGGGGGAAGGGCGACCCAAACTGACCCAACAACTAGGTCTAGAGACATCTAGAAGGCCAATTGTTGGAACAAATTCGCCCAATCTGGATTGTCGCTGGTTGTGAACTAAGCCTTAGCGCCGACATCACTAGGAAGCAATGTATGTAGACCGACCGTTGCTAAAGATAGTTAATAGCCTCGTGTCGACGCTTGAAATCCGACCATCGCGGGAAATAGGTGTACTCCCGTGACAGGGTCGTGATGGGACAGTTTATGACAGAGGTTCGTCGCATATATTAAGTGTATTCTCACAACGAGGTAGAAAACTTAGGAAATGAGGGTCAATTGGCAACATTAGAGAGCATTTGCTTAATATGAGCATGTTTTATTTGACACATGACACAGTAGAGGGACTGGGATGAAGACAGTGAGAAATTATTGTGTAACAATAAGGATAGACTGTGATAGCCAAAGTGCAATTTTCTTAGCAAAGAACCCTGCTTATCATTCAAAGAAAAAGCACATTGATGTTCAGTATAACTTTGTGAGGGATATGATAGAAGACAAAAAGGCATTGTTGGTAAAGGTGGAAACTTTGAAGAATACTATAGATGCATTGACAAAATCTGTGAGCTCTGAGAAGTTCTCTTGATGTAGAGAAACAATGCACGTTGCAAGGCTGGATAAATGAGTAAGCTCTCTTGTGGAAAGAAAACAATAAGTGGGAGAATGTTGGGTTGTGTTATATTCTTTTCACGACTAGCCTACGTAGTTAACTGGGGGGTTAGAGGGGGGGCGACAGCCCCCCTTGTCTAGGGGATTTGAAGGGGGTGGGTAGACTCGCTCTATGGGGTTTAGGGCAGCGCACCGGGAATTTTTTTTTGGACCCTATATTAGGTTGTGCAGACCTACCTATGGTTTTGTGCATGGTTTTCGCACATGGTTTTGGACTCGATGGTTTTTGGTCCATGGTTTTGGACGCAATGGCTTTTTGGTCCATGGTTTTGGACGCGATGGTTTTTGGTCCATGGCATTGGATGCTTCAGCATGTATAAATATGTATTGTAACATTGAAAGGAACATAATGAAAAATCACGCTGGTAGTCCCATTTTTGGGATCCAGGGGAAATATTTGTGTATACGTGTTTTATGTGTTATGCTCTCGCATTGTTTATTTTTTGTGTTTTGGAATTCGTATGCAAGTAATTTCTGTACGGGGTTAAAACCTACAAAAATACCTGAAATAACTAGATGTGTAATGCATTTGATTCTAGATATATTATTAATATATAGCATTTAAAAATATTATTTATACAGGAAAATTATATTTTTTTTGCAAGTTCTAACTTCTTTACTTCTACGATGTCAATGCATTATTGACATAGAGGTGTCCATACACCTTTTCTCTATGAAATACTGGTGCCTACGATTAAAACTCACACAAAACATCTATGCATGTATTGAATTCTTCACCTAGTTCACTTCATTCAAATTGTCTTAATCCTTGTATAAGATTTATGTTCACATGACTGATTAATCAATAAATCTATCATTAGTTTTAGATTTCACACAAACGTTGAAACTCTTATAATTTAACCTCAGATTGTACATAAACTTTGAAGTTCTTCTAATTCTAAATTGGACACAGAGACAAAAATTATTCTATATTCTAATAAAGACAATTATTGAACATAATTACATGAAATTCTATTTCATTAAATCAAATTTGTACATACACATACACTAAAAAACTCTCTTTCTCTCTTGGCCTGATTCTACATTCATTTGGCTATTCTCCTCGTTTCCTCACACTTGCTCTTTTTTCTTTTTCCCATAGTCTTACAGTAGATAGAATTTAGAAACATTAGATATTTTTCTAGATCCTAAAATCACTCCATAAATCAATTTTCCTAAATCCTAAAATCATTCCATTAATCACCCATAAATCAATTTTAAAATCACTCAATCAATCCTTAGAATCCCTCATGCTTTATAAGGAATATTGTTAGGCCCCTATACTACTAGTGTAACCCCTTATTGTTATTAGTACAACCCACTTATTATATTGATGTACCCATGTAGTGTCCATATTGTTACTAATGTGCCCCATAGAAGCCCACTATTGTTATTATTGTGCCCTTACATTATTATTGTTATGTCAGCACTGATTATGTTATGACCCCTTAGACTCCTATATATAGAAAGGAGTTATTTTCATTTGTATCATCCAAGAATTGTTCATTTATATAATGTAAAGGAGGTTGCCCCCTCGAAGAGGCTGAATTCTAAGGCGTTGATCTATCTTTTCTCTCTTTTCTTGAGCTGGTTTCATAACATTTGGTATCAGAGCTTTGGATTCTAGGGTTTCGCTACTCCAAACAGGTCATCGTGGCATTTTCGCTATAACTTTTTTTTTGTGATGTTTCAGAAGTCGCAAAAAAACCCATTTGAGAAGAAATCGCGCTGAACCTTGGGTCCGAATTTCAGAGCATTTCGCACGATATTTTTGGAGATATGATCTGAGGAAGTTGGTCTTTTTGTAGACTTCTGAATTACATTCAAAACAGGTGACCTGGGGAAAATAGTCATAACTTTCTCTCTGAGCATTGGATTGAAATTTCGTAAGAAGGTATAAAAAAAGGATAGATTGTAGTTTCTTGTATATCTTTTTCAGAGCCAAAGGTCGAAAAATTGGCACGTGGCACTTCATACAAGTTCACTCTTCTGGAAAGGTCTATAATCAGGTCATCTTGGGAGATTGTGCATAACTCTTTTTTGGGGAATCCAATTTGGATCAGACTGGTGGCATTGGAAAGAGGACACAGAGGGCTCCTTGATGGCGGGATTGCAGGCGTTAGAGACAACCTCCCCAATCTGGCTGTAATTTCTTCAATGTCCAGATCAGCTTCTCTTTCTCTTTCCCGATGCGTATCAGTCATTAACTGATAGCCTCATTGTCCCTCCGAATTCCTTTTCCTTTCCAAGTTGGAAAAACAGTGGCTTTATTTGTATTGGCAGTAATTCTAAAAGAATTACGCCAACACACTATCAGAGGCCTTACAACACTATCGCGGCTTTGCAAAGGAAGGACTTACGCAACACACTATCGGGGCAGTAATTCAACATAATTACTTTCTAACATAATCCCGCTTTATATTGTCTCTTTTACCATTTCCCCGATGCGATATCACATCGGCGATTGCTATCGGTGGGCTTTGCAATGGAACACAGGCTCCGACGGACCCGATGGTCTATATATATACTCCCCCTATGCTGATTTCGGGTCTGATATATATATCGGCATTCACCCCAACCAATAATCTTTTTCCTCCGAACTGACGGACCCGATGCCTCTTTCCGAATCCTTCTATAAGGATTTCGGGTCCGGATCTTCTCGGCAATCGCTACCTCCGCAGCCGATGTGCTATAAGGGTTCTGCGGACCCAATATGACTTTACACTCGGCTTTAATAGGGTTTCGGCTCCGATATATGTCGGAGCTTCGCACTGCTGAAGGCCATTTCAGATCCGATCTCCTTATATGCTGGCTCTATAATATAACTTTAGCTCCGGTATATGTCGGGGCTTCTACAAAATTGTTCTAAGCCTTTCTCCGATGCGATGTTGGATTCTGGACCCGATATGGGTCTGGACCAACCTTAATATAATTTCGCGTCCGCCCACTTCCGCTTAAGGGAAATCCTTAATCCTCTGTATAAACAGGATTATATACTATCTTCATAAAAGACTCAAAAGGCCGGCGGAAGCAGCAGTTGATGAAAACCACTCCATAAGAATGAATTAAGCACCAAGACTTAATTAATCATTATAGTGAAAGTATAAGGAAAGCTTTCTCTTCCAACACACATTGAATAAACACATAACGCAAGCACAGTCAACAAACTTCCTCTGTTTTGACATAGTTAGAAACACTGCATATATTAATATAAAAACATGAATTTATACTGAGAGACTTCGGTCTCATACATACACACACATACACTGGCACGCAGGCCTAATAGTCAATGCTGCACTCTCACACAGGCCGACTACCTATTCTGGTGCCTCTCCTCTCACAAGCCAAATTCTCTCCTCTGGTGGCTCTCTCCCTCTAGTCTTATATAAGAAGCGTTTCAAAGGAAGAACCGATCAGAACTGCTCCTTTTTCTCCCACAAAAGACGCATGCATGCTTTAAATCTGTTTTAAATCTTCTTTATCTGCTTTAAATCTAATTTTCTGCTTTAAGGCAAACTTTCCTCTGTTCTGATCCTCTGGTCCATGTTTGCTGCTGAGTGCTCCCGCATCAGACTCCCGAGGCACAAAAATTTATGACCTCCTGGTCATATGCTTCTCCTGGTCTTCGTAATATCTTTAACTTGTGAGCTGCAATCTACCTCTACAACAGCAAGCCCTCCTTACTGCCTCTTACCTCACCTAGCTCTCCTCTAGACTTGGTCTTTTGGTAACCGCTCTAGGCTATTGCAATCTTCTCACCTTCCTCTGTAATCTTCTCACCTTCCTCTGCTGCTACCTACACAAAATATAAAGACCAGACATACTTTATCAAGAACTGTACCTCCTTCCGTAGAATCTTTTTCTCGCTCTGATACCACTAATGATGGCGGGATTGCAGGCGTTAGAGACAACCTCCCCAATCTGGCTGTAATTTCTTCAATGTCCGGATTAGCTTCTCTTTCTCTTTCCCGATGCGTATCAGTCACTAACTGATAGCCTCATTGTCCCTCTAAATTCCTTTCCCTTTCCAAGTTGGAAAAACAGTGGCTTTATTTGTATCGGCAGTAATTCTAAAAGAATTACGCCAACACACTATCAGAGGCCTTACAACACTATCGCGGCTTTGAAAAGGAAGGACTTACGCAACACACTATCGGGGCAGTGATTCAACAGAATTACTTTATAACATAATCCCGCTTTATATTGTCTCTTTTACCATTTCCCCGATGCGATTTCGCATCGGCGATTGCTATCGGCGGGCTTTGTAATGGAACACAGGCTCCCTCGGACCCGATGGTCTATATATATACTCCCCCTATGCTGATTTCGGGTCCGATATATATATCGGCATTCACCCCAACCAATAATCTTTTTCCTCCGAACTGACGGACCCGATGCCTCTTTACGAATCCTTCTATAAGGATTTCGGGTCCGGATCTTCTCAGCGATCGCTACCTCCGCAACCGATGTGCTATAAGGGTTCTGCGGACCCGATATGACTTTACACTCGGCTTTAATAGGGTTTCGGCTTTGATATATGGCGGAGCTTCGCACTGCTGAAGGCCATTTCAGATCCGATCTCCTTATATGCTGGCTTTATAATATAACTTCGGCTCCGGTATATGTCGGGGCTTCTACAAAACTGTTCTAAGCCTTTCTCCGATGCGATGTTGGATTCTGGACCCGATATGGGTTTGGACCAACCTTAATATAATTTCGCGTCCGCCCACTTCCGCTTAAGGGAAATCCTTAATCCTCTGCATAAACAAGATTATATACTATCTTCATAAAAGACTCAAAAGGCCGGCGGAAGCAGCAGTTGATGAAAACCACTCCGTAAGAATGAATTAAGCACCAAGACTTAATTAATCATTATACTGAAAGTATAAGGAAAGCTTTCTCTTTCAACACACATTGAATAAACACATAACGCAAGCACAGTCAACAAACTTCCTCTGTTTTGACATAGTTAGAAACACTGCATATATTAATATAAAAACATGAATTTATACAGAGAGACTTCGGTCTCATACATACACACACATACACTGGCATGCAGGCCTAACAGTCAATGCTGCACTCTCACACAGGCCGACTACCTATTCTGGTGCCTCTCCTCTCACAAGCCAAATTCTCTCCTCTGGTGGCTCTCTCCCTCTAGTCTTATATAAGAAGTGTTTGAAAGGAAGAACCGATCAGAACCGCTCCTTTTTCTCCCACAAAAGACACATGCATGCTTTAAATCTGTTTTAAATCTGCTTTATCTGCTTTAAATCTAATTTTCTGCTTTAAGGCAGACTTTCCTCTGTTCTGATCCTCTGGTCCACGTTTGCTGCTGAGTGCTCCCGCATCACTCCTACAGGTAGCAATTTCAGAACTTAAATATCCGCAAGTATAGAGTTACAGTCGTTTCAAGTTCGAGGTCCTAAAATCAAGAAAAAGCAAGATGAGGAAGTTTGATGGCAAGGATCTGGTAAATTGGATACTTCAGATGGAGCAATATTTTGATCTACATGGTGTACCAATGTTACAAAAGGTATGTATTGCATCTTCATATTTAGAACCAGATCAATTTTTATGGTATAAAGGGCTTTGTTCTCGTAAAAGGCTTGTTACGTGGTCAATTCTCGTGGAGGAAATGATAGCACATTATGAGGATACAAAGAGCAACACCTTCTTCAGAGCAACACCACAACAATTGGAAAGAGTAAAAGGGATTTGTGACATATTTGAAAGTAAAATTATGGCAACAAGGAAGTCTACCCCTCACAACTATAAAGATGGACGTGTTGTTCCTCCTAGCCTTCCATAACCTACAAGGGTTACACCACAACAATTGGAAGGAAAAAGAGAAAAAGGGCTTTGTTACAATTGTGATAGCAAATGCACTAAAGGTCATAAGTGTGTTGAGAAGAAAATATTTTACATAGAGTATGAAGAGGAGGAAGAAAAGGATCAAGAAACATCAAAAGAAGAGGATATATGCCAGGACCCGACCCCAGAGAAAGAAGAAATGAGTCAGAACATATCTTGTAAACTATTGGCAAGAATGACCACTCCTCAAACTCTCAAGATAGAAGGAAATATCAAGAAGAAAAAGGTGCAAGAAGTGAAAGATCACATCAAGAAAGAAGAAATGAATCCAACCATATCTTTTAATTCACTAGTCAGAATTACCGCTCCTCAAACTAGCAAGACAGAAGGACATATCAAGAAGAAAAATGTTCAAGAAGTAAAAGATCACATCGAGCGTCAAGAAATGAATCTGACCATATCTTGTAAAGGATTGGAAGAAATTACCACTCCTCAAACTCTAAAGATAGAAGGACATATCAAGAAGAAAAAGGTTCAAGCACTGAAAGATCACATCGAGCATCAACAACAAGTTCTTCAACTTTTAAAGGATAGCGCCACTTCGGTGCAAAATCAAATGAAACAACAGGTAGATCAACATCATAGTTGATCCGGATTTAAACAGGAACGCAACAAATTACAGAGATAACCAAAAATATAGAGATGAGATAACCATAAACATCGAGATACAGCGGAAATAATGCTTCATTTCATTACTGTAAAATACTGAAATGTGCTTACAAACAGAAATAGAAATAAATCAGCTAGGGCGATGGTAGCTTATCTCTGAGAAGAGATGTGGTGGCTACATGCCTCTGAACTGTTCCGAACTGTATTACAATGAGGCTCGAAGGCCTATTTATTGTTGAGAAACAATGGAAAACCCTTCACATCCCGAAACCTAACCCTAGAAGATGAAATGCCAAATTGTGGGCCCCGTTTGGGTAAAATTGGTACATCAATTTCCCGGGGTCGTAACTTTGGCATACGATCTCCGTTTGACGCGTACGATAGCTCGTTAGAAAGATCTATCCGAGTACTACCACTTTGGGAGTCAACATGGGTCCATGGACCCATGTTGCCCCAGAATCCCAAAAAAACGTCGTTTAGGGCCTCAAAACAACTCTGGAAGTTCAGGACCCGAAAAACTGCTAAAAATAGTAAACTGTGCTACAATTTAGGAAACTAAAAAGACTGAAAGAGGCAGTTGTGGGGGTCCAAATGGGATAGGTGGGTGGCCACCAACATCCACCTGGATCATTCCTCGCCCCTTAGGAAGCAATGGTCCCCATTGCATTGAGTTCCTCCATCTGCTGAACTTGTCCTGCAATCTCTGATGTGTCCAGTGATGGTAGGAAGCATGGTTGACGATGGTCCATATTGAACATTTGGTGCAAGCGAAGGAATGGAGGAATGAGATGCTCCAAAGCATTGTTACCCATAGCCTTGGTACTGCTGTAAGGACCATGTCGGAGTGGTATGAGCTTCTGATGGGTTCTGGTAAGGCGTTCTTTCTGCCGATGCAACCATACTTTGTTGCCCACCTGAAACTTGTGTGGTACCCATGTGGGTGAGGAGAAGTTGTTCCTGTGTTTTGTCATGACCGTATCCCTTTGCTGCTACTGCTGCATGGAGGAAACCTTTGCAGGGGTCATGGATGTAGCAACGATCTTCCCCTTACTTTGGGAGTGAACCAGACAGATGAATTTCCTGGTCTGTGATATGAGCTTGCTGCCTTTTTTGGTAGTGATCAAAGATGTGGCGGTAGGTGGGGCTACCTCTGGTATCCTGTATAATGAATTATTCAAAGAAATAATGACAGCACGAGGCCTGGACTCATACACAGCATGTCGCCTCCACAAGTATGATTGGCCTAATAATACATCGCAAACATCTAGAGGTGTAACATCACACAATACCTCGTCTGTGAAGGGCTTTATGCTGTAGGGAAGGCGGCACTGCTGGCGAACTTTGAGATCTCGTCCTTCATGAAGCCACCCGATACTGTACGGCTGTGGGTGTGGTGTAGTCGGTAGGCCCAACCGCTTCACGACCTCTGCTGAAATGAGGTTCTTTTGGCTGCCACTGTCGACAATGAATTGTAGCGGTGAACCCTTCACCCACATCTGTGAGTGGAAAAGACGCTCCCCTTCCTCTGGATTTTCGGGCTCATCTTTCTGGATCTTGGCGGTGGCAACAGTGGCGCTGGGATCTGCATCAATGATCTGCTTCCCTTTTCCATTCCCCTTGTCGGGTTCTGGCTCAGGGTCGGAACATGCATCTGATTTGGAAGCCTTCAACTCGGCCACCAGCGACTGCTTGGTCCGACACTCACTTGTGTTATGAGTGGGACTCTTGTGGAACTCACACCCCTTTCCTGTGTCCTTCCTCGGCTTCATGGTGTTGTTCTTTTCTTGCGGCTTCGACGGGTTGTCTTGGGTCACCCCGCCTTGGCTTTGTCCTTTGGGCTTCGGATTTGCAGCTCCAAAGTCTCGCTTCTTCTGTTTGAACTTTTGTTCGATTTTGACAGCGTATCGGTATGCTGTGCCGAGTGAGGGGATGTTCAAGAACCCCATCTCTTCCTGGATGTATCTGTGTAGGCAGCCGCGGTATTTGAGTACCAAATGCAGCTCATAATCTTTGATACCCAACTGTGTGCGAAGGGTATGAAAAATGTTTGTGAACTCCGGCACATCTTGGTCTCGTCCCTGTAGCAATGTGGTCCATTTGATGTATTTGTCCTCATAGCTTCCGACAGGGTAGTACTGCTCCTTGATGGCATCCCGAAAGTCATTCCAAGTGGGTGCGGCTGAAAATAGTGAGCCTGTACTTTCATCCTTCTGCTCGCAGTAGGTTTCCCACCAGTCCTTGACGTGGGGGGCTGCTTTGAGAAGAGCGAAAACAATCTTTTCCCGACTTGAAAATTCATGAACAGAAAAATACCCATCTAGCAGATTTAACCATTTATCTACAGCATCTGCGTCTATTTGACCCTCAAAGATGGGGATTTCAAAATTAACTTGTACCTTGAAGGGTGTGGCATTTCCAGAGTCGTTGTTGGAAGCTGATGCGTCGCCTCTGGGTAGCCGCTGAAGGATCTGCGCAAAGCTATACATCATCGCGTTCCTTTGCCGCTCGAGCGCTTCTTCGAGCAAGATTTTGATAGGATTTCCTGCCCCCTCGTCTTTCTTCTCATCCGCCATGGGAGGCCGTCGGGATTTGCGAGGTTGGTCTTGCAAAGGTTCGACCAGTTCAAGCCCTAACTCCTTATATCCTGACCTCGTTGGGGACATGCAAAGAAAAACAGAGAAAAAGCAGACCGCTCTGATACCACTGATCCAGATTTAAACAGGAACGTAACAAATTACAGAGATAACCATAAATATAGAGATGAGATAACCATAAACATCGAGATACAGCGGAAATAATGCTTCATTTCATTACTGTAAAATACTGAAATGTGTTTACAAACAGAAATAGAAATAAATCAGCTAGGGCGATGGTAGCTTATCTCTGAGAAGAGATGTGGTGGCTACATGCCTCTGAACTGTTCCGAACTGTATTACAATGAGGCTCGAAGGCCTATTTATTGTTGAGAAACAATGGAAAACCCTTCACATCCCGAAACCTAACCCTAGAAGATGAAACGCCAAATTGTGGGCCCTGTTTGGGTAAAATTGGTACATCAATTTCCCGGTGTCGTAACTTTGGCATACGATCTCCGTTTGACGCGTACGATAGCTCGTTAGAAAGATCTATCCGAGTACTACCACTTTGGGAGACAACACCCATGTTGCCCCAGAATCCCAAAAAAACGTCGTTTAGGGCCTCAAAACGGCTCCGGAAGTTCAGGACCCGAAAAACTGCTAAAAATAGTAAACTGTGCTACAATTTAGGAAACTAAAAAGACTGAAAGAGACAGTTGTGGGGGTCCAAATGGGATAGGTGGGTGGCCACCAACATCCACCTGGATCAATAGTGAAAAATGTTTTCATGTAGGCGATTGGGTATTTTTACTGCTACATCTAAAGCAAGCTATTTATGAGAAGGAAATGTTGGCATTACTACATGCACTTAAAAAATGGCGACCTTACCGAATGGGAAGACTCTTCAAGGATGAGGATGTGGAAGCATTGTTTTGTGCTATTTCTATTATCCAACCAGATTGGATAAACGAAGCAAGGGATGAATGGAAGGACAAAGAAGTATGGCCACTTATTCAAAAGTTGCAAAAGATCCCAATTCAAACAATATTGCCAGATATTGAAAAGGAAGGAATAATCATATTGGAACCTGGAGCAGTTACAGAAACAAGAACCCGACAGCTACAAAATCGATCAATTTCAGAGTATCTCATCAAGTGGAAGAACTTACCCGCTGAAGATACCACATGGGAGGACAAGAATTTTATACAGAAGCATCAAGAACTACTCAAGCGTTGAGGACAATGCTTTTTGAAGGAGAGGGGCATGTTAGGTCCCTATACTACTAGTGTAACCCCTTATTGTTATTAGTACAACCCACTTATTATATTGATGTACCCATGTAGTGCCCATATTGTTACTAATGTGCCCCATAGAAGCCCACTATTGTTATTATTGTGCCCTTACATTGTTATTGTTATGTCTGCTCTGATTATGTTATGACCCCTTAGACTCCTATATATAGAAAGGAGGTCTTTTCATTTGTATCATCCAAGAATTGTTCATTTATATAATGTAAAGGAGGTTTCCCCCTCGAAGAGGCTGAATTCTAAGGCGTTGATCTATCTTTTCTATCTTTTCTTGAGCTGGTTTTATAACAAATATTTTCTTTTTCCTTATGGATAAAATCGTTCCTATCCACTACTTTTCTCAAGCTATTCTATACAAATAAAAAAAAAAAAATATCATTTACAAATAAATAATTAGAATTATTTTTAAATGTTGAAACCCCTTTTGGAGCTTTATCTCCAAAAAGCCTTGATTTTTCGAAAATTACTTCGAAGTTCAGATGCTCCTGCATCATAATCCCAAGGTAGAAAATTTATGACCTCCTGGTCATAAGCCTTCGCTGAACCAATCCCCATATATCCCAATCTTGTGTATTGTAGTTGATCATCTATTTCTTTATTCTCTTATCCAATTTCTTATGTTGTTTTTACCTTCCAATTCCAAGGCTTCCAAACTTTGTTTTTCATCTTTCTATTAACCTTATTGATGCACTCTTGTACATTCATTTTTCTCCTATTGCTAAACTCCTTTCTTACATCAGTATGTAATCTCTCTAACACTTTCATCATAACTTTTTGCAGCCTCTCTATTTCAACATCCAATATAGATTTTAGTTCAAACTCACTGTTTTCCTCTCTCAACTTTTGCATACAAAATTCATAATTCTTATCTTGCTCCTCCTCCATAGCATACATATTTCCACTAATGTTTAAGACAATTTAATGTTTTATTCCTTGTTTTCTTATAATAGAAATATTGTTGTCTTCTTGCTGAAATGTGGTGTTGTTATTACTATTGCAGGGAGAACTCCATAGGGTCTTGGGTTGAGAACTCCAACAGAGCGGAGGGCAAACCACAAGAAGAAATGCTCAGGAAAACAACCTAAATGCTTATTATACTTAAATTTGTAAGAGTGTCCTTACTTGGAAGTCCTACCTTTGAGAAGATCTCGCAGGGTGAAAACGCTCAGCTTCTCTTGATGTCTTCAAAACCTGAAAATTATTCAAATAAAACATATACAGCAGTAGAAACATAAAGCATGTTCATGATATTAACTTAGAATCATATAAATGAATGAAAAATTACGCATCAATGTAATATTCATAAATGACTTACAATATAAATAGATGCATAAACACATTTAATATCAGAAACAGAACAACATTCCTTTATTTAAGTTAGCTACAAGTAAAGTGGAGAAATATGGCCTGACTCCTTCTCTGGCTCCAAGTGGAACTGTGCTCCAGATCCATCCTTTCCCGACCTTAGCAATCTTCCTCCATCACCAATACAAGGATATCTCAAGAAAGATAAAGGATATATCCAACAAGGAAACAAGGGTTTCCTAAAGCTTTGGGGAGTGCAGGAGGCACAAGGATTTCGTCAGAATCAATCAAGGATAATCTCACTATAGTGTCAATATATCATATCTTCTCCCTTAAGCCCTTCCCATGGAGGTTTATTTATACTTCTTTAAATTAGTTTTTTCAGTTGGGAAACTGTTGGGCCACGGGTAATAGGAGGTGAGTAATAGGTAAAACCCGTGAACTCCGCTCGAAATTAAGGAAATTTATTTTTTTTAAGTGTTTTAACATATGTACGCAGGTTGAGTATATGCTAACCCGTGTGTACACGCATTTATCATAGGGAAAAGTAGCGTATAGGGAATAAAACATTGTTTTTAAATTTTGGACCAAATTTGGAAGGAAGGGTTGCCCTAGGCCATAATCAGAGCATCAGATCTACCAAGAGTGGTAAATGTTGCTATAACACTAGTCAAGCCTAACCATGACACTCATTTCGTCAAACATATTGAGAACATGTAATCTATAGGTAATGAATACATATCTAAACATAGGGGCAAAATACTTATTTGAAAATCATCAAGAAGGTCTAATGTCCTCTCACAATAGCTGCAATAACATTTGTTAGCTCATGTATTTATTAACCATTCATTATCTAATCAAAACATGTCAATATCCATAACTAGAACCTGTTATGAAAGCATGCTTATAACTAACATATAACCAGAATAATAACCATGATATAATAGTCATAAAAGCCACATAATAACAAATACAAATACTCATGAAATACAAGAGGAAAAGAGTTCTTATTAACACATGCAAAATCTAGCCAAGTCAAGGACTTCCACATACCACTTGACCATAGATTAAGCTGAACCAAATATTTCTTTCATCCAATAACCCATGTACCATATTCCAAGAATGAATGTAAGACTTAAGACAAAAACGATGAAGGATTCCCATAGATTACACCACCTCCACCCTTAAGCTTTACTGTAATCCCGCCAAAACTAGTCAAGGGATTCCTAGGCCCAAAGCAAGCACATAAACAACCAGGATTTACCGCAATCCCTCTGAAACTAATCAAGGGATCACTAGACCCAAAACAAGAACTTAACCACCAAGCTTTACTACAATCCTACCAAAACTAGTCAAGCGATTAGTAGGCCCAAAAAAAGAACATAAATCACTAGGATTTATCGCAATCCTGGCAAAACCGATCAAAGGATCAGTAGACCCAAAACAAACTTGGATTCTTCTTAATTTCTTCACCAATACCTTGAATAATTTTCTCGTCTCTACCCTCAGGCTTTACTGCTTTCTTTCCAAAATTGGTCAAGGGATTCCTAGTCCCTTGATAATTTTCTTGCAACTGCCTCACCTAATTTCAAAACCATCTGGCAATCCAAAGCTCAACTAAATGAAAGAATCCCATCACACCATGGCTATCCGAAAATGGAAAGGCAAGGTTGAAACCAATGTCACACCTAGCGAAACCCATGCCAATGACAGCAAGAGAACCAAATACACATATGCATGTACCATGAATTCACAAAGTAGCTAGGAAATCACACATGCAACTTGTTACCTGTAAGTGTTCATGTTGAAGCTGCTTGATCCAATTTTTCCTTGTTTATCCATTACTTTCCTTGTCTTTCCTTTTCCTTCCTTTCTCCAATGCTATAGTGCTCCAAGTATGCTCTAAGTGTGAAAGGGTATAAAATAATAGAGAGAGCTCCAAAATTGAACTGACAAAAAGGTTGTGAATTTATCCTCATAAGCCTTTTTATTATTGAGGTTTTTATTTTCTTCAATTTCCACTATTTTTCCTTCAATTTCCTCCTCATGCAAATTATGTGACTTTTCATCTCCCTTTCCTCATATTTCCTTTATTTTCATAAATATAATGCCAATTAATGTCTATCTTCCTTTCCAAAGCCTTTGTCAATTTTCCTTCACCATAATAAACCAAAATGAACATCCACTAGGATTTTTTTTCCCAACATTCAACTTGGAATACATGTCCCATGACCTTGGTCTTATTTTTCCTTTACTTTATTACATGAACTTTTAACCCAAGGATGTTACAGACCCTTCCCCCTTAGGGGAACACCGTCCTCATTGTTCTATGACACTTATGACCAACAAAATCATGGAAAACAAAAACATACTGCCCATGGAGGTTTATAACTTAGATCGGTGCAATATTTACAATGAACATCTCATTGAAAAAAAACCAACATGACAAACATGAAAACATAACAACCATACCGCTTATTGGATCTTTATAACACAACTCATTATGGTATTTACAACAACAACCATACATAAATATATACAATATACCAAAAATCCTTTCCTAAACTGGTAAACAGTGAAGGATACACAACCTGCATCTGATCAACCATCTCCCATGTAGCTTCATCGGGCCCAAAGTGCTTCCACTGCACTTTAACTTTCCCTATTACTCGATTCTAGAGCATGAGTTGTTTCCATTACAAAATAGACTAAAGTTCCAACTATAATTCTCCTTCTGGCTACCTGCAATACAGACCAGTCAATCACATGATTAACATCCTCCACATATATTTTAAACAATGAAACATTGGAAACATCATGGACTTTCACTGTCAAAGGCAGAGCAAGTCTATAGGCCACTCGTCCAATCCTCTCCAGGATCTTGAAAGAACCACAATACCAAGGTGTTAGCTTGGCACATGATCAAATCCTCGAGGAGCTCTTCTTTGGCTTGATGCGCAAGTACACATGTTCCCCGATCTAAAACTCCTTAAATTCCCTGTGTTGATATGCATACCTTTTTTTTCTATCATGTATTTCCTTTAGATTGTTCTTGATAGCATGCATTTCCTGTTCCATTTCTTCCAACAAGTCTGGTCCCATAAGTACCTTGTACACTGGATCACTCCAGCTGATGGGAGTATTATAAATTTGCCTATAATGTGCCTCAAATAGACTCATCCTCAGTGACTCTTGATACACATTATTGTAAGAAAACTCAACCAGTGGAAGATAATCCTCCAACCTCCTCTATTTTCTAATAACATACATTCTCAATAGGTCCTCAAGAATCTTGTTGACCCTCTTTGTTTTTCCATTTTTCTGTATATCATAAGTTGTACTAAAGGCCATCTTTGTACATAAACCTCCAAATAACTCCTTCCAAAATTTGGAAGTGAACTTGACATCTCTGTCTCACACAATCTTCTTAGGAATACCATGTAATCTCATTATCTCCCTAATGAAGACATGTGCAACCTCACTAAATAAATAAGTAGACTTAAATGGAATAAAATGAGCTACCTTAGTCAACCTACCAACCACAACCATGATGGAATCATGTTGTCTACATGTTCTCAGAAAACTTGTAATGAAATCCATGGAAATAGGATCCCATTTCCATTCCGAAATTAGAATTGGCTGTAATGAACCACCTAGATGCTTACTCTCTTCTTTTACCTATTGACAGTTCAAACACCTTCCGATTAAATTAGTGACCTCTTTCTGCAGATTTAGCCAATAGTAGAACTTATTCACAATTGTTAGAGTATTGTGATATCTCGGGTGACCTGAATATGACTTAACATGAAATTCCCACAAGATAAGCTTCTTGAGCTCATTATTGTCTGGAACATAGATCTTTTCCCTAAACCTAACCAAACCATCTGTTACAAGATGATAATCTACATCTTGTTCACCTATCCATATTGTTGTGACCTATGCCTAAGCTCCTTGTAAATGCAATCCTGTTATCTTTCCTGTAAGATCTGATCCTATAAATATGTCCCATACGAACTCATAGTTGTTAGGCGATTTATTGTAATCTTCTGTTAAGAGCATCTGTAACCCTCTTCTCCTTACCCTTAATGTACTTGATAAAGTCAGACTCACTGAGCATGTCCAACGATCTAGCTTTCCTGACATTCATATTAGGTTGGTCAAAAAAATATCTTAGCCCATTGTGATCACTCATCAACACAAACCTCTTGCCAAGAAGATAGTGCCTCCATATCTTCAATGCATGGATGATAATTGCCAACTCAAGATCATGTGTCACATATATTTTTTCATGTTCATTTAGTTTCCTTGACGCACAACATACCACCTGTCGCCCATGCACCAGGACTGCACCAAGTCCTCTCTTGCAAAAATATATACACACCACAAACTCTTTATCTGGCTCTACAATCTTTAGAACTAGAGCATTTGTAAGAAACTTCTTCAACTACTCAAAATTGGCTACACATTACTCTATCCATTCAAATTTCTTTCCTTTCCTCTACAATGGTGTGATAGGATGGGAAATTGATGAGAATTTATTGATAAACCTCCTGCAATAACCTACTAACTCCACGAATGATTTGACCTCCTCCACTCCTAGGAGCTACCCATTCCATGATAGCTCTTATTTTTTCTGGATCCACTACTATGTCTTCCTTGGAAACAACATGTCCCAAGTAATGTACCTCTGTCTAAAATAAATTGCATTTACTAAGCTTCAACCACAGCTGATGCTCTCTTACCAATCTCAATACTGTTGCTAAGTGTCCCGCGTTCTCTTCCTCATTCTTAGAATATATCAATATATCATTAGTGAATACAACCACAAACTTGTCTAGATAAATATGAAACACACTATTCATCAAGAAAATGAAAGTAGTTGGAGAATACCAAAACGAATCACAACAAACTCATAATGCCCATACCTGGTTTGGAAATCAATCTTTCATATGTCTGCTTCTTTGATGCATACCTGATGATATCTTGATCTCAAATCAATCTTTGAGAACATCACTACTCCCTTCAACTGATCAAACAAGTCTTCAATCCTTGGCAACAAATACATTTTCTTGACTTTCACCTTAGCTAGTTTCCTATGTAGTCGAAGGGGACCTCATTCCTATCATGGAAACCCAGAAACAAAACTGTGTGGATTAACAGGGATGTTCCGCTTTTGCCACTAAATTTGAGTTGTGACAAGCCATTTATAACATCCATCGACACATTGAAATCAACAGCGTGAGAAAAACATTTTGGGGTTGTGATTGTGATATAAGTCATGAATGATGTGCAAAAATTGAAAATAGACTTCAAAAGCTCATCTTCTCATCTGGCCCTTCTTCTAGCACCAAAAATGTTGACACTGCTCGACCCCCCAAAATTCAGGGGATCTCCCCTATAAGAAGTCCCAACTATACCTCAGACCATTTGGAGTAGGAGTCCCAATAGTGGGTGGTAGTGTAAGCCTTGAACATGGTAGCGTGTAGAGATAAGTATGATAACTTTGGGTGGAAGCAAGTGTGTGACCTTACAGTGAGTCAAGTGAGATGCATGGGGGTTTTAACACATGGCAGAGAAAAGGAAGTGTTCCCCTTAGAAGCCTCTAATAATATGTAGCTTGAAAGGAACACATGAGGGGAAGACATCAAAAGCGCAAATGTGGAATAGTCCACAAATCAAAGTGACGGGTTAATTGCGTACAAAGTAGTTCATAAGAAAATGTGTAATTTAAACAACATACATCACTAAAGCAACCAAAATAGTCCAACTACAATAACAACATATGCATGAAAACTTGTTGGCTTTGTTATTATTATTTTAAGTGGAAGTTCCATCCATACATACACCATTGATAGCCACTAGCCCCAATAGTGGAACATTACAGTCAAAAACACATGCTCCTCCAAAGAAGTATACTTGCTTTACATTGTGGAGAAGCCAAGCCTCGTCACAATACTCCCAAACCTTCTCTAAGCCTAAGCCTAGCCAAAAGCTTGGCATCCCAAAAAGCATGTTCTATGAGTTATGAGGCTCTATGTATAACAAAGGGTGGGGTGACCCTTGACATTCCCCTTTGTGACTCTTTTCCTACCCTCATGACTCTTCAACTTCCTTACAAGTAAGTCATTACATGACATCATGAGCTTTCACAATCAACTAATCACACTTGGAATTTCACTTACAACATATTTACAAATAATATTACATTTTCCACATGTACCCATGTAAGACAAAATAGGCTAGAGACGACCTAACAAGACAAAACACTATGACTCTGAAGTTTGGGGAAAGACCAACTTGACGACCTCCACTTGGTGCTTCTCGGTCACATGCCAAGCTTGGTATTGCATGATGGTGTCCCCAAACTACCTGATGTTGTCTTCCTAAAGGAGGATTCTTGCCTCCATGGCATCCGAGTCTATGTTCTCAGAACTTGTATCCAACTCATTCTGAAGCATGAGCAGCATGATGTTGACCTTGACAAGACCATCAATGTACTACTACATGTTGTGTGCATTTAGTTCCAAGTCTTCTCTAGTGGCCTCTCGTCTTAGCTTCTCCACATACTCATTGATATCTATCCAGACTTGGTTCTTGTGTTTAGCATTGGTGATCGAACTTGCATATGTTCACTTTCTTCCTCATCTACTGGTTGTTCCATCTCATCAACTTGTATTGGCATTGTTTGTTCTGTCATTGTGCCTTGCCTTTGTTCTTCTTCCAACTTCTTCTTCTCTCTTGTTATTTCTTTCTCATCTCCCATCCTTCCTTCGATTCTTTCTCTACTTTTCGTGATATCAATTTTTCTACCTGCAAGCTCTGCTTTTCTCTCTTCCTTGGCGTTGTTGTCTATTTTCTTTGCTTCCTTTTTCTTTTGTTTCTAAAGTTGCCTGAATGAAGATTGAATCTTCTTCCACTCTGTAGCTTTTTTCTCCCACTATTATGTCAGCAACTTTCTCATTCAATGATCTTGTACTGAATTTCTACCTTCTTCAACTGTTGTTGGTCTTGCTTCCATGTTAGTGTTGACTCCTTTTCTATGTGCAATTGAGTGTCTACATATATTGGCAAGTTAATTGGCACTTGCTCAATTTCTTCCCAGTACTGCTTTCAGTGGTCTCTCTTGAAGAATCTATCTTTGGTGCCATGGTACAATTACTGCTAGAGAGAAGTGCTTCGTGAGTGTGGTACCTCTGGGATAGTAGCAACATTCAAGGCAAGAAAACATTATCTCTTACAAATCTAACTTCACAACATGTTCAAGCAGCAATCAGGGCATATGATTAGAGGGATGGCACAATTTTGACCAATAGGGGTGACTGAATAACTATGGGAACTGTGTAGTCCCAGTAGTTAGTGAGGAAGCTTGATGGCTAGAAATTTGTAATGTAGAGTTCAGTATGGGCCAGGGCCTGGGAGAGACTGTGCATTATGCAGTCTAAGTGCCCAAGCTAGGAGACTGGCTCCTAGAACTATGCAATGCATAGTTGGAGCCAAGCTAGGACATGCTCTGTACAATTCTAAAAACCAAGGCAGAGGCCTTGAGCTCCCAGATTGCGCAGTGCATGCAATGAAGTGTGAGATCTGGGCAAGGGGAGCCCAGATTTTCCCAAGGGGAGAGTGAATATCAAGCAGATCTAAAGGATGAAGTGGTGATGGGTGCAGATCTAACAAAGTGTTGATGCATGAATGTGAAACAAGTGTAGCAATTGATAAAACTGAAGGACAACGAAGCATGTGAAGAGAGTCCCCACAACAACGACCGTTAGTGCAAAACGGGAAACCTCATGTGACACCTGGGAAAGGAAGTCTATAACTTGAAACAACACTTCTAAGAGCTAAAACAAGTTAAAAGGCTAGCAGTTGCTTCAAGAAACATGTGAAACAACACTTTGACAAGCTAAACAATGAAAAGCAACAAAAAAAAGCAGCAAAAGATGATAAAAGAAAAATTCACCTGGAAAAGTGACGACAATGCTTTGAAGGCTCCTTGATCTCCTTAGGAATGCTAGGGCTTGATGATCGAATGTATAAATGAACTCTCTAGGCATCCATTACATGGAATTGAGCAAATTGGAATTTATGACGCATATGCCTGAGATCAAGAACAAAAGCGACACTTTGTGGAAACTTATAAGGATAGTGATGTGTCACCTTCAGGAAACTAATAATAGATCCCTAGTTCCTAGGGATGATTCTTTCCATTTAGTTTTATTTCTTTTCTAGGGGGGAAAATTCCATGCATTTCCTGGAAATATTGCAGAATTCTGGGAAGGACTGAGCAACTCTTGATCCGAACTTAAACATGATCGCAACAACTTATAGATTTAATCATAAACACAGAGATGCAGCAGAAAAACACTTCATTTCATTAATAGATTGATATTGAACTTTGCTTACAAACGAAATGGAAATAAGATAGCTCATGCGATGGTAGTTTATCTCTAAGAATAGATGTGGTAGCTACATGCCTCTAATTTTGGGCTGTGTTATATTCTTTCCACGACTAGCCCACGTAGTTAACCAGGGATTAGAGGGGGGGAGGTCACAGGGGGTTTGAGGGGCACCCGTAACCCCACTTTATGGGGTTTGGGGCAGCGCCTCGGAAAATTTTGGTTTTGGACCTGTTGTGGTAAAAACACAACCCCCCATTATTGATGTGTTCACTTCAAATAATGGGGACCCTTTCTATAAAAATTTTGGCTAAACACCTTTTAGGATTTGTATTTAGTTGATTATCCTACGCGCTTGTTAATTTTTCATTTTCTTTGGATTCTTATTTTGATTTCTTTGTTAAAATCGATTTTTTATAAGCTTCCCATTGACACTTGTTTCGCCTCATTTGGTCAACTAGTTTGGAAATGGTACTCCTTTGAAGTCTCATCATTTATCTAGCTTGGGTTAAAAATGCATAAAATGTAAATGTTCTATTTTTTGTAAATAAATTAGTTCAATAATGCATTTATTTTAAATATTAACCCTTAGTTAGTTTTTACTAACACTTTTCATTTTTTTACTTATACAACCAAATTATGAAGCATCGGGATTTTAGTAATTTACTCCAATTTTCAAATAAATTATTAATCTCTAAAACTCAAAATGTCAAACTCGCTATAGTTTAGAAAATTTCATAGCTTAAATAAACCTCATCAAAATAAAACCAAAAATAAAAAATTGATATTTAATATTAAAATTTAAATTAATTAAATTAATTATTATATAAAATATAATTAATATATATAGTTAATATATATATATATATATATCTATATCGCATATCACAATATCGGATCCATCGCAATTTTTATAACATGCACGTCTAAAAAACCCTGATCCAAGGTTCTTGCAATATGCGATAGCTAAAAGGCAAGGCATGAACGAAGGTTTTTTGTTTTGAGTTTCAAAAACTCACTCATACGTATGAATGAAGGTAGGAAGGTAGGTTAGTTTTTTTTTTTATTACTTAATTTAAATAATTAATCTTATATTAATTAATTTAAATATAAAATTGAATTAATTAAATTAAATTAAAAGTTAAATATTATTTAGATTAATATTAAATAGTTTATAAATAGTTAATTATGTTAATTAGTTAGATTTACATTAATTAATAATAGTTATTAAATAATTAATTTAATTTATGATTAATAATTAAATTAGAATTAATTATTAGTTAATTAGAATTTTTTTTTTTTTTTTTTGTAAGCTGGGGTGGTACTCATACATCATACTCGCCTGCCTCGGCAGGATTTGAACCTGGGTGGGGGTGCTACAGCGCACCGCCCTCACCATTACATCGTGCACCGAAGTGCAGTTAATTAGAATTTTAATTTAGGATTAATTTTTTAATTAAAATTCTGTTCCAGAATTGTCCCAGAACTAACTCATCTACTTTGGAAGCTCATAGATTGGGTTTTACTTGGCCAAATGAGGCCCAAGACGGGTCATTGGAAAGATAAAATCAAGGAGAAAACTTCTGAGGAGGTTTCACTAACAGATTTAGTCATTTATTGGGTAAAAAAATTAGGCAGAAGATCAAGTTCTGAATTTTGAAAACAAAATCAATTTTCTAAGTTTTATTTTCTTCATTTTCATTTACCCAAGCCTCTTCTAATTGCAGATTCACTCATCAATGATTTCTTTGGCCAATTAAACCATTCCAGGCATCAATAGAGAGCCTATATTTTATTTTCAATTATTTATTTAAATTGAATTTGATTAGATTTATTTTAATGCCAAAAATGATATTTTGATTTTATTGTTGCATCTTAATTCATTTTGATTTGTTTTTGCAGGAAAACAGTAGAAGAGATATGGAGAAAAAGATCTCAATCAATGAGAATGCTCCAGCAATTGAAGATTATAATTTTTGAGCAAATAAAATGAGATTGGACAAATTTCTCTTTAACAAACTTTCCTCTCAAGAATTCCTTTGCAAATATTATAAATAGCAGATTGCAGAATGTAATAAGGGCTGCTCTCCTATGCAATTCTGGAATTCTAAAAGTACTTTTGTAATAGGGATTTAGAGTTGTAGATAGGAGGAGCGGAATCTCAGATCTCGGGATTATTGAGGTTTTTTTTCTACATTCTAAGTTATGTATAATGAATAGAGTTTGCACTATTGTAGCTCTGATTTTGAAAGCAAAAGCTTAGGCATTGTAAAGAACTATTAGCGACCGGAGCTGGAGAAATGGATTTAATAAATTGGTATTTTGAATATTAGTGTTTTAAACGCTGGTTTCATATCATGATAACAGAGTTGTGTCAATTTACTTACATATTTGTGCACTTTTGTCGATATGGGTAATTTGCCTCTATTTTATCTTGTTATTTATCTCTTCTCTTATGGGATGAATTCTAATTTCTGAGTAACTATTTAATCATAAATCTGTCTTTTAATATTGGATTAATAAATAGTGATATGTTGTGAACTTCTTCCGCATATTATTGTTTAATAATTCAAGTTACTGATTAAATGATCAAAATCACTTTGTGAACTTCTTCCTGAGTGTTGTTGATTGGTTATTTCAGTTAAAAGGTCACAATAGGATGTGTTTGTCATCCATAATGTTAGTTAAATTGAACTACTTCATTAACTTGATATTCATTATAAACGAGACATTTAAATTTCAATATTTTAAACATCTGCTCTTGGTTGGGTTAGATCTATATCTGTCTAATTCAGATAGGATTAAGATAGTTTCTTTTGCTTGCATCTAGGACAAGTTTGCATTTAGAATAATTTCTATATTCTTTTAAGTCCTCTTCCCAAAGAGGCAAATTTTAGTAGTAGATTGGCTAAGCCCCAAATCAGCTTAATGATCACTTTCTTGCCTGATTAGCAAGAAGGTTGATCTGATGTCTCTTTTCCATTGGTGAATGAAAATCATATTTTAAAGCCATTGGAGATTGAGAGAAGGTAATTGGACCTAGTTGAACCAGTCGGAACCATCATTCCAAACGGAAAAGGAGTTGCTTTAAGGTCTGGACCAGGTGGTCATCCCCCATGTTATTGCAGCGATTTTCGAGGCTTCAACAAGACCATATGTTAGGTTGGGTAGACCCACCTATGGTTTTGTGCATGATTTTCGCACATGTTTTTTTGGACATGATGGTTTTCGGTCCATAGTTTTGGACATGATGGTTTTTAGTCCATGGTATTGGATGCTTCAGCATGTATAAATATGTATTATAACATTGAAAGGAACATAATAAAAATCAAGTAGGTAGTCCCGATTTTGGGATCTAGGGGAAAATCTCTGTGTATATGTGTTTTATGTGTTATGCTCTCGCATTGTTTATTTTATGTGTTTTAGAATTCGTATGCAGGTAATTTATGTACATGGTTAAAACCTACATTTGGTATTAGAGCTATTTTGGCTTCAAGGGGACGCCTTTGTTGCTGAGGGATTTCGTTCGGGCCTGTGGTAGACCATGTTCAGTGGGAGATCTCCGATGAAGAATGGAAGAAGTTGGATCGGAAGGCAAAGAGCACAATACGATTGTGTGTCTCAGATTCAGTATTGCTGAATGTATAAGGGGAAGCTACGATGAAGGCTTTGTGGGACAAGTTAGGGACTTTGTACCAATCTAAGTCTCTGGTGAATAAACTGTTCCTATAGAAAAAGATGTATAGCCTAAGGATGAAAGATGGAGACTCAGTGATAGAGAATTTGAACGCATTTAATACTGTGGTAATCCAGTTAGAATTTGTTGATATTAAAATTTCAGATGAAGATAAGTGAATCAGTTTGTTGTGTTCTCTACCATATTCGTGGGATAGTTTGGTTATTGTAATAGGTAGTAATGAAACTGCCTTGCTGTTTGATGAAATTGTCTCATCCTTGTTGATGGAGGAGATGAGACGGAAAAATATGGAGAGCCAAAATGGTGATGCCTTGTCTGTACGAGGACAGTCCCAGAACAAAAACAAAAATAAGTCATCAAGTGGGAGATCTAAATCTCCAGGAAAACTTGTAAAGGTGGTGTGTTGGAAATGTGGAAAGAAATGACACTTCAAAAGGGACTGTAAATCTAAAGCTCTTGATAAAGGAAAGGGATCTGATGATGCTCCTTCTATAGAGGCGAAAACCACCTCAGATGAAGGTGGGGATGTGTACTTGGCTTCTTCAAGTACACATGTAGATCATGAGGTGTGGTTGATTGACTCAGGTGCATCCTTTCACTTCATTCCCCATAGAGAGTGTGTTATAGACATTTTTGTGCCTTGCAGCACCCAGCATGAAATGTCCATAAACCAAGGGCTCCTAAATCCCTAAAAGTGTTGTTCCAACCCCTAAAGGAACAAGGTCAACAAATTACAGCTTCTCCCAGAAGTTCTCCACCAGAAACTGCTCAGAATCAGTCAAATCAGGATCATTTCAGCTGCTCCACTAGCTAGCTGCGTTTCATAGCACCTAAATACACTAGCTAGGTGCGTTGCAACGCACCTAAATGCACTATTAGGGTGCGTTGAGCAGGAAATGACAAATGGCAGTGCCATTCCGCGAGGTGGAAAGACAATGGAAGCTTCCAGAATCTTCTCTAATGACACTTGCCTCACTGAATTCGACCAAGGATGAGTAAGAGGCTCTCAGTCTCCAAGTGGAAGCAAGAACTGACAGAGAGAAGACACTAGTCAAATCATAAGCTGACTCATCCTCCTTGCATACATCTATATATGGATCCCTCATCCCAGAGATCCAGAGGCTGGAATTTTGTACATTGCAAAGAATTGCTGTTGGTTTTGAGATAGATATCAGAGTATTGGGTGATTTATGCTTTGTTGGAGGTGAAGAAGGGGCTTCTTTGCTGGGAGGTTGATGCTGGATCAGGAATCATCGGTTGTAACTCCTCCTGGATCTTCTTGTTATATCAATAAAACTATTTGAGTTTCTCCTACATGCTTGTGTATCATTGATGCTTGTTACATTTGTATGTTTAGCTTAAATCTGATCCTAAGCTTTTTATGAATATAGATCCATGTCTTTGTGTAGCTTTCTTCTTCTGCAATCTTATAGGAACTTGGTGAAGCTGGGCAAGTAAGGGAGCAGGTAGCTGGAAGCTATCAAAGAAGAGAGGGATTGGATCAAAGGACTAGCGCAAGACACAGGTCGGTTCTTTCTATCCCCTTCTATCTTTAATTCATAAAGGAAATACAAAAGTAGTTTTCTTTGTTTGTTTCTAAGGCAGCTGTCACACCTTAGTGGGATAGAGCAGTTCTAAATAGACACTTTTCCCGGTAACAAAATGGCGACTCCACTGGGGACGATTGTCTAATTAGTTTGTTTGTGTATCTTTTTTTGTTTGTTTCATAAACTTATAAGTAGCATTCGAACTGCATTTGCCATAACAAATGCAAAGTAGACATCTGCTACTTCAATCCGTTCACTGGGTCTGTTTATGATTTGAACAGCTGATTCACAAATGATCTGATTGCCCTTTGTGATAGCTCTTAGACCCTCCTTAGATCTACCCCCTGATTGTGCGTTACTGATTGCTTTTACTCGGCCAAAAACCAAAGAATAAACTGTAAAACGTGACCCAGAACCCGGATAGAATTCTCGTTTCTGCCCCAGCGTAGGTACTATGAAGAGTTCCTGCATTTCAGCGCAGTTCCCGAGAGGGCAACCTGCGTTGCAATCCAGTTTCTCTGTGTTACAGGTGCGCTGATCAGACTAGCCCTGTGCAGCTGAGGTTCTTGTGCTTCATTCTTTCCAGTTTTGTCTCTGATTTTTGCAGCCTGTGATCGGTATATGTGTCTATTTAAAAACCCCTTTTCCTTGCTGTAATTTTGCCTCCTTTGTACAAAAGAACTGTAGATGTTTTTGTGTGTTTGTTGTGTCATTTACAGTTTTCCATTGCAATAGTAGAATAGTCATACTGTCGTCCTTTGATTTAGATCTGTCGCAAGTGTCGATTTCGATCATAGGAGAAAGTTTGATTGCTGTTGATGGTCGACTATACTTTTACTTTTGCCTTTGGTCTGAATTTATGTTTTTCTAGTGTCAAAAACGAGTGTTTATTTCAAAATCGTAAAGCGTCGTAATCGTCTTTATCTTTTGATTTCGAAAAGAAGCTTGTTTGTGTTTGTCGCTTGAAAGCAAATTCAGATTTGTACATCAACTTTCTTTTTAGCATCAATATTAAGAAAGTCGAAAACAAATACATGCACATGTGCATTTGCATATTGTTGTGGGGAAAAATGCCTATGCAGGACGATCCTATCCACCTAAGGTGTGACAGTGCCTTAGCAACAAATGAGTACAGCTATACTGGTTTCTTCCTTTATGAAATGTGAAAGAAGAGAGATCAATAGACTTACCGGTGTCTTCCGTTTGTCCCTCGATCCGATCTCTCTTCTCTTTGGGTGTTCACAGCTACTTGCCTTCTTGCTTATCCATCTTCAACTTCCTGCAAGATCACAAGAGAACAGCTACTTGTGACAAGAGAACAACTACTTGCGACAAGAGAAGAACACTACACAAAGACATATATTCACATTCATAACTAGTTTAGGATTAGAAATAAACCAAATACACTAATACATTCATACATCAAAATACATCAGCATATAGGAGAAACCAAGATAGCTTTATTGATGAATAACAAGGTTCAGGAAGAGATACAACCGAGAGGGCTCCAATCCAGCATCTCCTTCCCAGCAAATGGAATTCCTATCTTCACCCCTTTCAAAGCATTAAGCACCCAATAGTTCCAGTCTCAAACCAACAGCAATTCTTTGCAATAACAAAATTCCAGCCTCCAGATCTCATGGAAGAGAGATCCATATATAGATGTTTGGAGAGAGGATGAGTCAGCTTGAGATGTGACTAGTGTCCTCTCCCTCTATCAGTTCTTGAGTCCACTTGGAGGTTCTTGCTTCCACTTGGAGATTTGGAACCTCTTACTCATCACCAGTCGAATTCCCTGAGGCAAGTGTCATTTTGGAAGCTTCCTGGGTTTTGACACCTTGAGAAATGAGCCTGCCACATGTCCACTCTCGTTCAGTGCAGGTAGATAGTGTTCCAGTTGACATTCAACGCAGGTAGCCAGTGTTGGCTTTGACATTCAGCGCAGACAGCTAGTGTAGCCACTGAAATGATCCTGAATTGACTTGTTTTTGAGCAGTTTTCAGGTGGAGAACTTCTGTGAATTGCTGTGGTTTGTTAGCCTTGTTCCTCTAGGGGTAGGAACAACATGTTTAGGGACTTTGGATCCCTTAGCTTATGGACATTTCATGCTCAATGTTGTAAGGCACAAAAATGTCTATAACACATATTGACAGTCTGTTTGGCTTGATTTAGGAAAGTGCATTTACAGTGTGCTCTTTGCTCTTTGTGAAAAGATTGTGTCTTTCTTTTCCCCTTGTAGCTAGGATTTTCATTGCTGAAAAGAGATAAAAGTTTGCTTATCATCTTTAGATTGCATTTTAGGAATTACATCTACATCTCGTGGTGAACCCAAAAGGCAAACTTCATAAGAAAGATCAACTTAAAATAAATTCAATGAATCTAACAACGCTTTGGAACTTAACGCACAACATTTAGAGGTCTAGGCTAGAGACGTATTCCAGCGTCGTAAAGCCTAGTAACTGTTGTCCTCACTGATGGTTGGGTGATTCCTCCACTTTGAGGCGATAAGTGCTAGTACGGACTTGTGCTCCCACGTACCGTCGAGTATATTTTGGGAGACCCCTATAGGCTTAAATCCTTTATCCATAGGAAGCCGTGTCTGCCGCCCTATCGATCGTAATGCACTGAACACAGCATTCGGGAAGATTGACTGCCGTACCGTAAAAATTATTCTGCAGTTTTGCGATTGGTTTGGTACTCCCTCTACCTAGATCCCCAGAGCAGTCCCTTTCGTTCCTTTTCAGACTCCTTAACAGAAAAGGTCCATCTGAGCACTTGTCACTTCAGGCTCATTAAAAATCGAAGGAGACTAGAGTCATCTTTTGTTTTTTCTCGAATCTTTAAAACTGAAAAAACAAGCTGTGTTAAAGCATCTAAAAATTTATTTTAAACGGAATATTCATTACCCCTTTCCTACGTTGATCTTGGGTTGAGAAAATGGAGTCTACCAACCAAGGAATTCCCCTTGGAGGAAATCCTAGTCCCTTCTCCTCTTGGGGAGATGTTGGTGCACCCCATATGGCCACATTGTCGCTTCCAGGACTGACAATTGGTTTGCCTGTATGGCTCTTCTCAACCTCTGTCCTTCAGAACACCACTATTCCTGAACAATCGAATCAGCAATTAGATGAGTCCAGAGTTGCCCACCAACCTTCTACTTCCTCTAATTCTTCCTCTCCTCCTTCCTCTTCGCTTGATGGGGCTGGTAAAGCCAAAAGTCAAGTTCCTAAGGAGAAGAAGGAAAAGAAGAAGAAAGAGAAGAAGAAGAAAGAGCCAAAGGCGAATGGGGGAAAACGAGTGTCGTCTAACGAAAATCCACACACTGCACCGACCAGGCCTAAATCGCCATGTGTCATTTGCAAAGGAGACCACTTTCACAGAGATTGTCCTTGCATCCCTCGGATACTAAGGGACTGGTCTCCTCGTTTGCACAACCTGGTGTCGTCAACCTCTGATGATCATGTTGAAAGCACACCATCAACTAGCGAAAGTGAAGCCCCAGGACAAAAAGGGAAAGCTAGATTTCCCTGTAAACTGTGCGAAGGCAATCATGCCGTCCACCGTTGTCCCTTCTTAGACGAAGCTAAAAGAGTTTTGGATGATCGTCCGGTTTCACCGTTACGACTTCCTCCTGGATATAAAAAACTCTTGCCGAGTCCGTCACTAGTTGAGAATCCGGCTGGCCCGCTCAGGTGGTTGGCTGAAGCACCTATCATTGAAGATAAACCATCTGGATCCATACCAGACGAAAGTCAAAAGGTCGAGGCAGCAGTTGAACCGGTCTTGCCTTCAGAGGTTTCATCTTCAGATGATACAATCACTGAAGAGAACAAGGATGACACTGTAGAAGTTCTCTTCATAAACACAGACTTCGACGAACATGGGGGCAATTTACCCGTTCCTTTACCGCAGGAAGGAAGTTCGTCAGAGCCGTACCTGGCCGTCTATTCGGTCCCACCTCCAAGCAACCTAGTTGTCTCCTTCGACTGAAATCAACTAGGCAGACCCCGTTTACCAGCAAGCATACCATTCCGAATTATCGTTCAAATATATAGAATGGTCATGGCTGGTACCATCATAGATGAGGGGGCTTCTGTGAGTATCCTTTCCTTGACTACTTGGAAAGCGCTTGGTTCGCCATCGCTTTTGCCTGAGATGAGAAATATGACAGGCTTTGATAAAGGAACCAGTCGACCTTTAGGGATCCTTCCCGATGTGCCCATAACATTGAGAGGGAAAACCGTTCACCTGAACGTAATGGTAGTTCAAGGACCCCTAGATTACAATCTACTCCTTGGACGAGACTATATTTATTGCATGGGAGCAATTGTCTCCTCACTCTTTAGAGTAATGTGTTTTCCGCACGAAGGAAGAGTGGTCAAGCTCGTGGACCAGCTTTCATTACCCGGATCATACAGAGCAAATAGTCATATACCATCCTTGAATGGTCTTTTCACGCAAGAAATGTCTCAATCTCCAGTCCGTCCTCCCGATGAGCACGAGTAATTCGGAGGGATATGACTGAAACCCAGGGGGCATGCATCTTGGTTTGCTTTGGCAGGAAAACTTCGGGTATAGAGTAGGTTTCCGTGGGAGAATATGCCTAGTCTGTACCCCCGTCCATGAGTGGAAGAGGGGGTTATTCTATTACAGGATTCTCTTCTCAAAGTTATGAGAGTTGGCGAGCGCCGCCACTCACCTTTGTTTATCTCGGTAGACATCGCCGAAGAAGTGTTTTGTTTGCGCTGCAAATAGAGAAATCTTTGGGTAACCTGTAAGAGGTAGGCCTCTCTCGGTAAAACAAATGTTTTAACAGACTAAAGAAGGGGTAACCTTGAAACTCTGTTTTATACCTGGGGGCATGCAAACCTTTTGGAGTGCAAGCAAAGAGCGACTATTTTTTTTTTTTTAATTTTTAGGACCTCTAACCCTTTAAACTCATAGGATTGGTCGTCTCCTAACTTGCATAAAGAAAGGATGTGGGGCAAAACTATAAAAATTGCCGTTTTTATGAGGCATTCTTATCATATGACTGGATTAATCGAGCAGTGTTTACCGCGAGGTTCAAGCTCGTTAAAAAATAAACCCGGATCGAGCAGTGTTTACCGCGAGGTTCAAGCTTGTTAAAAAATAAACCTGGACCGAGCAAATGTTTCCACTCGTGTTTAAGCTCGTTAAAAAATGAACTATTCCCCGGTAAATAACCACCGTGAATGTAGTACTTCAGCCATTAAAGCCTTGGTCGTGTTTGCACCGTCACCTCCACTTTTCCATTGGCCGATCATTCACCTCCATTTGATTGTTTACCCATTTTGAGGAACAGCTGCAAAGAGTGATTTCACTAGCCATCCTTGTGATGCTGCGATGATTGGAAAATTCCAAACCTTACCTGAAATCAGCTGCTACCCATTTTATCACTCATTCCTCAAAAGACGAGTCTCCTTTAAGCTCTTTTCAACTGACTCGTAAAATATGAAAAGATTGCCGAGTCCTTGGCCTTCCAGCTCGTTAAAGGGACAGGAACTGCTATCCCTCCTCTAGATTTTAATCTTTTTGGACCTGAGGGATTATTGCACAAAAAGATCGAGCGCTTGTTTTCTTCGGCTCGTTAAAACTATCGAAGATTCATCCCTTCTGTATTGGTTTATAGTTTTTCGGACTTAAGGGATTAGATGACGAAAAAAGAATTTTGGAGTTACCTTTACGTACCTTTTCAGACTCTCTAAAAATGAAAAGGACCGAGTTATCTTTGTCGTTAAACTCGTTAAAAAGATTAATAGCGACAAACTTGTCTTTAGACGAGAACGAGTTTCACTATCGCTAGGCTCGTTAAAACATAGCGATGGGTTTGCCCGAAGGGAAAATTATAGAACAAGCATATGTTATCCTCCTCAAGCTTGAAAAAAATAAAGAGGTACTGGTTAGCAATGACTGGGAAAAAATTCGGAAGAAAACTCAAAGAATGTTTATTGGTAGCAAGTCGCTCTTGAACATGACACTTCCACTCCGTGTCCGAGTTGGGTTGGGTTGTTTCATTAACCGGTCACATCACCATGGCCATGCCATACCATCCACATTTGGGGTAAATGCTACCAATCCATCACATAAGTTTCGCCGACATGTTCAAGAGAAGTCATCCAGAGAAGTCACCTGTGTCCCATCCACTACCATACATTATACTTCATTCTTTCATGACCGCCATCTTGAACCGTATATCATCAGATTGTTTTCACCTCCATCAAAATCATTTGCTCTGTTCCGTGTCATTGATGTGGGACTCATTAAGGCCCTCCTTTGATGGAACGCTTCTTGTCGACATCAGCTCATTATCCAAGAAGTTGATCTAGGAACACCCCATTCAGTACTTTGAAGCTTGCATGCCTTAATGGCAAGTTTCTCACTTCCGACGACAGGTTTACATCAATGGCCTTTGACCGAAAGATTTTGTGTGGTGTTCGACGCCAAGTCCTTTATTCACACCACGTGAATTGTACTGTAGTACCTTGAGGGCCATTATCATTATCGGTGATTCCTCTCGCACTTGTTAACAGTTTACATCATTGATTGGTAATCAAGCGATGTCTTTCCATGTTCGACTGCAGAACATTTCTCACATGGATCGACTTGTACTTCGAGTGAAGTTCGAACGAGATTGAAGACCCCGGATCTAGTTTCATCCATCTGGGCTGCGATATATGTTCAGGAAAATAAAGACATTAAATGTACAGCATTGCAGCACAGATAATCATCCTACCAAAAGGATGATGGCTCTATCAGAATCATCAGTCTACACTCAGATGATTCTCTGTCCTATGTACATGAAAATGAATTTATAAAGCTGAGCATGGGAATGCCCGCCTCAGCTAGATCATGAAAAACAGTATGATTATAATGTATTGTATTGTATCTTATTACAGGTCTCCTCCCAGCATTGAAAGAACTTCAGATCCTCATAATAAAGCATTTCACCCAATTAACGGCCTCATACTTTAGGGGGCAACTGTTATAGACATTTTTGTGCTTTGTAGCACCAAGCATGAAATGTCCATAAACCAAGGGCTCCTAAATCCCTAAAAGTGTTGTTCCAACCCCTAAATGAACAAGGTCAACAAATTACAGCTTCTCCTAGAAGTTCTCCACCAGAAACTGCTCAGAATCAGTCAAATCAGGATCATTTCAGCTGCTCCACTGGTTAGCTGCGTTGCATAGCACCTAAATACACTAGCTAGGTGTGTTGCAACGCACCTAAATGCACTATCAGCGTGCGTTGAGCGGGAAATGACAAATGGCAGTGCCATTCCGCGAGGTGGAAAGACAATGGAAGCTTCCAGAATCTTCTCCAATGACACTTGCCTCACTGAATTCGACCAAGGATGAGTAAGAGGCTCTCAGTCTCCAAGTGGAAGCAAGAACTGACAGAGAGAAGACACTAGTCAAATCATAAGCTGACTCATCCTCCTTGCATACATCTATATATGGATCCCTCATCCTAGAGATCAAGAGGCTGGAATTTTGTACATTGCAAAGAATTGCTGTTGGTTTTGAGATAGATATCAGAGTATTGGGTGATTTATGCTTTGTTGGAGGTGAAGAAGGGGCTTCTTTGCTGGGAGGTTGATGCTAGATCAGGAATCATCGGTTGTAACTCCTCCTGGATCTTCTTGTTATATCAATAAAACTATTTGAGTTTCTCCTACATGCTTGTGTATCATTGATGCTTGTTACATTTGTATGTTTAGCTTAAATCTGATCCTAAGCTTTTTATGAATATAGATCCATGTCTTTGTGTAGCTTTCTTCTTCTGTGATCTTACAGGAACTTGGTGAAGCTGGGCAAGTAAGGGAGCAGGTAGCTGGAAGCTGTCAAAGAAGAGAGGGATTGGATCAAAGGACTAGCGCAAGACACATGTCGGTTCTTTCTATCCCCTTCTATCTTTAATTCATAAAGGAAATACAAAAGTAGTTTTCTCTGTTTGTTTCTAAGGTAGTTGTCACACCTTAGTGGGATAGAGCAGTTCTAAATAGACACTTTTCCTGGTAACAGAGTGGTTCTGTGACTATGAGAAATACGATGGTGGTGATGTATTCTAAGGGGATGATAGGAAGGATAGAATCATTGGTCGCAGAAAAGTAAAGTTGAAGTTGCAAGGTGGAAGGGTTAGAACACTTCTGGGTGTTCTGCATATGCCTGCATTGGCCAAAAATCTGATTTTTGTAAGCAAGTTGGATGATGCAGGTGTAAAAATAGTGTTCGAGAAGGATACCTACAAAATGGTTCAAGAAGCATTGGTATTGATGCTGGGAGTTCGAATTGGAACTCTGTACAAGCTGCAAGGTAGCACTGTTATTGATGGGTGCAACAATTCTGTGGTTCCTAAAAGTGGTGCAAAAAATCTAGTGGTCTCTGGAGAGAAGACCATGTTGTGGGATCAAAGGCTTTGACATATTGGAGAAGAAGGCCTTCGAATACTTCATGGTAAAGGTATGGTAGAAGGTATGAGTAATAGCTCCCTGGTTTTGATTTCTGTGAAAATTGTGTACATGGGAAGCAGAATTGGGTGAGTTTACCCTTTGGTAGTAAGAGGGTGAAACAAATATTAGAGCTTGTGCACAGTGATGTATTTGGACCTGTGAAGGTTCCGTCACTGGGTAAGTCTGTGTACTCCGGGTGTGAGAAGATCAGTTCGAGAAAGAAGGCATCTAGAAAGGTATAGTCCATCTACTTTTTGTCAAAATTTTTCTTTATCTATTTATTGATGATGATCCCAGAACTATGAAGGAAGCAGTAGATTCAAAGGATGGAAAACTCTGGAAAGAGGCCATGGTTGATGAAATGTCATCTTTGCACAAAAATTAGGCTTGGGATCTTGTGGAGTTGCCGGCTGGAAGGAAACCCATTGGTAGCAAATGGGTGTTCAAGAAGAAGACAAATGGAGAAGGAAAGGTGGAGAAATACAAAGCTCGATTGGTAGCAAAATTTTATTCCCAAGTGCCGAGAATTGATTTTGGTGATATTTTTTCTCCTGTTCCCAAGATAACTTCTATTAGATTACTTTTATCTGTTGTTGCTACTTTTGATTTTGAGGTAGAATAGATGGATGTGAAGACAACATTTCTTCACATCTCAAAGAGGAAATATATATGAAGCAACCTAAAGGCTTTGCAGTGAAGGGTAAGAAAGAACTGGTATGCAAGTTAAAAAAGTCTCTGTATGGGTTAAAACAGTCACCAAGGATGTGGTATCAAAAATTTGATACATTTATACGGGGACTTTGCTTCACTAGAAGCAAAGCAAATCACTATGTGTATTTTAAATTAATTGGTGACCATGTTATTTATCTGGTCTTGTATGTGGATGATATGTTGCTGGTTGGAAATGACAAAGAAATTATCTACGATTTGAAGACCAAATTGTCCTCCAAATTCGACATGAAAGATCTTGGTGCTGAAAACTATATTTTGGGCATGGAAATTAAAAGAGATTAGGCAAAGAGGAAGGTTTGGTTAAACCAGAGGAAGTATGTCGAGACAATACTGCAGAGGTTTAATATGCGGGATAGTAAACCGGTGAAGGTTCCTATTCCTGTAGGTGTGAGTTAATCTGCTGAACAGTGTCTCGAGACACAAGAAGAGGAATATGACATGTCCCGTGTTCCATATGCAAGTGCAGTCGGTAGCCTGATGTATGCAATGGTCTGTACTAGACCAGACATTGCACATGCAGTGGGAGTATTGAGCAGGTTTATGTCAAAACCAGGGAAGGAGCACTAGACAACAGTGAAGTGGGTTTTCATGTATTTGCATGGCACTAGTGATTATGGTTTGTGCTACCAAGGAAGATCAGGATTAGACAGAATGTTGGATATTCATGGCTTTGTTGATGCAGACTGTGCTAGAGATCTGGATCAGAGAAGATCTACAAGTGGATATGTGTTTAATCTATCTGTTGGTGCAATTAGTTGGCTGAGTAAGAAACAATATGTAGTGGCACTATCAACTACAGAGGCAGAATACATGGCAGCCACTCATGCAAGAAAGGAAGTAGTTTGGTTGCAGAGATTGTGTTCAAGTATGGGGTTAGTAAAGGGAGTTATAAGGATAGACTGTGATAGCCAAAGTGCAATTTTCTTGGCAAAGAACCCCGCATATCATTCAGAAACAAAGCACATTGATGTTCAGTATCACTTTGTGAGGGATATGATAGAAGACAAAAAGGTGTTGTTGGTAAAGGTGGACACTTTGAAGAATACTGCAGATGCATTGAAAAAATCTATGAGCTCTGAGAAGTTGTCTTGGTGTAGAGAGAAAATGGGCATTTCAGGGCTGGAAAAATTACTAAGCTCTCTTGTGGCCCCTTGTGGAAAGAAAGCAACAAGTGGGAGAATGTTGGGTTGTGTTATATTCTTTCCACGACTAGCCCACGTAGTTAACCAGGGGTTAGAGGGGGGGGAGGTCACAAGGGGGTTTGAGGGGCACCCATAACCCCACTTTATGGGGTCTGGGGCAGCACCCTAGAAAATTTTTGTTTTGGACCATATGTTAGGTTGGGCGGACCCACCTATGGTTTTGTGCATGATTTTCACAAATGTTTTTTAGACGCGATGGTTTTCGGTCCATGGTTTCAGACGTGATAAATTTCGGCCCATGGTATTGGATGCTTCGGCATGTATAAATATGTATTATAACATTGAAAGGAACATAATGAAAAATCAAGCTGGTAGTCCTGGTTTTGGGATCCAGGGGAAAATCTCTGTGTATATGTGTTTTATGTGTCATTCTCTCGCATTGTTTATTTTATGTGTTTTAGAATTCGTATGCAGGTAATTTCTGTACGGGCTTAAAACCTACATCTAAACTGTGTTACAATAAGGCTCAAGGGCCTATTTATTATTTAAAAACATGAGAAAACCCTAAACAACCAAAACCCTAACCCTAGGAGATGTAACACTAAGAGTTTGTGGGCCATGTTGGGGTTAGTTGGGAAGCCAACTTCTCAGGGTTGTAACTTGGTCATATTATCTCCATTTGGCGGATATGATACTATTGTAGCGGCTACAACCACCATCCAAAATTTTGTCCTGCACCAATTTCAAGGCCTCCCTTGAAGAGTTTCACTGGATGACTGCATACACTCGGGTTCACTCTATGAGCTCATGCGAGTCTTTACATCCACCTTGCTTATCCATTGCATTTAAGTCTTTGCATGCTGATGTCTAAGTCATGCTTGCGACCATGTTCTGGTTATGCTCAAAGTCTTTGCTTCGTATGTGCTTATTGTGTTCACTATGAAAACATATGTCACACTCACACGCGGAGTCACATTCACTGTCGTGCAAGCACCGTCTTGATCAATGAATAATCAATCATGAATGTAACGCTTGTCACATGCACCATCCGTCAGTCTTGTTGAACATGTGTGTCTAGATGGTTTGGTCATTTCATCATCAAGTCATGCGAGTGTGTGTTCGTATGATCACCTATGCATCTTTCGATTGTTCACGCACTTAGCCATTTTTGCTGAAGGATATGATGACTTGACTCCCTTCTGATAGCTGAACCATTACTTTACCATCGACTCGATCAGCTGTCAACTAGAACAATGGAGAAGCACCAAGATAATCTTTTCAAGCTACGATGCCCGCAAGCAATTCAATCGACTCTCATGTTGGCCACCTAGACAGTGGGACCCGGTAGTCACCCCAGGACTGACTCCCCTCAAAAATTGCGTAGAGGCCATTTACCTCACCCACTCAACTGACTAAGGAAATTGCGCAGACAAGCCGGACAGACACGAAGTGCCCGTTCCTGTCTCCTTCAAAAAATTGAGTAGTTTTCCTAGTCAGTCATCCAGATGGTCGACCGGCTGCTCATCCAAGAAATTGCGTAGTTTTCATAAGGAGACCTTTTGTTGTCCAGCAATTTGCTTAACTCAGAAATTTTGCAGAGATGATCAGCAGGTCAGCTTCCCGGCCTTAGTGCATTTCCCCGCCAGCAGATCCTAGCAGTAGACTAACAGTTCCCTTTGGGGATTGCGTAGCTTCTGCTGCCAGTGACTAAGCATCCAACTGGAATTTCCCTCTAGGAATTGTACAATTTTGGCTGCTAGTGACCCTAGCAGCCAATTGGAAGTTCCCTCTGGGAATTTTGCAATTCTGGCTATCAGTCTCCCAGGAAGTTCCCCCAGAAAATAGTGCAATCCCTACAAATGACCCTCCATGTAGCCCAGCCCATTCCTCTTGAAAATTGTGAAAATCTAGCAGCTGTACAGCACCTGTTGACTGTTTGTTCGAGAAAATGCACAGAGCATTCCTACCTTTCCCTCCTGCAACCCAGACTTTCCCTCCCAAAATTTGTGCAATTTTTCCTCTCAGCCGAGCCAGACCTCACAAACAGTCATTGTCAACTCATATTGCCCGTCTTCATCACTCAGTGACTCTTGCGTAGTTTTCATCAGTAGTGCCCGGAGCCATCATCTCGCTTTGCAACCATGCTGCCTCTCCTGGTCACCTACATCCGAACTGATCATGTTTCATGGTAGACTAGGAAGTTTTGGATTTGATGTCGTCTCGTCATTAGTGATTCCAGGTACAGGTACACCAACACACATGTCAAGAAGACGAATGGGATGAACAAAGAGAGCACACGTAAAGGGATAGGTTCACCAAGGGATGGGCGAAGGAACGAAGCATGTGAAGTGGAAAAACATGACGAACATGCACCTTCGCTAATAGTTGAGCATGTCAAGCCTTTCAACATGCAAACAAGGAAAAACATGTTAAAGCTTCATTAAGCAAACCAAGGACCATCGAAGACTCCGCGCACTTTTTCATGCGGAGGTGAAGCTATGATACACCATAAAGACATCCATCACTCAACATCACTGTAGCTCGACATGCACTCCAGTAGCAACATGAATGTAGTAGCACTGTCATGTCAAGTCACGTCGAGTCATGTCATGAGTCATGTCGCCCACATCTCAACTATGGGCCAATTGTCAATCAATGTGATGTAACGTGGAAGTCCAAGAGACCCACATGTTGAACATAGAGTCAAGTAAATGAAAAGTCATGGAATTCAAATGGTCATGAGGGTAGTCGAACAACCAAAAGGGTTAGTTTCACCCTTGGCTATAAATACCCCCTCATTTGTACATGAAAGAACTTTTCACCTCAACTCCTCCCACATATCCAAGAAAGTATGTAATATTTTCTTTGAGGAGTAAGTAGTGGCTCCAACGTCCTACTAACGGGGTTAGTGATGTATGGTTTAACGATGTGTCTTGGAACTTTCGCTTAATTCAGAAGCCTGTTAACAAGCCAACATGTTTTCACACATGTATTGTATTTGTTGTAAGACTGATATTTAACACTTGTAATGCATGTTTCTTTAACCTGTGTTCTACATTTGAACTTATTCATTTGTTGTAATACATAATCTATTTATGGAAATTTGTTGTATATGTTGTTAATGTTGTCACGTCCATGTCGACTGCTCTACCGGACATCAGACAAACCTTTCACATGAACCTTGCTATAACAACTGTTGCACTTATTCAGACTTTTCTGTGAGTGTTGTATGTGTTATCTTATGTTGTATGTTGTGACTACCGCATCCGAGTGGACTGCTTCGCCGAAAACTGTGTATGTCCTTTTGTGTTGAGTGTTCCTAGATGGGTTGGGACTAATCCCTTTCAACCTGGAACTAATCTTCACCTTCTTCCCCTCACAGTGAAAGAACCATTGACATATGTACACTTACACTCACTAGGCACACGAACCTCACTTCTTGAAGACAAAGCAAACCACTCTCCTATGCTAACAAACAAGATTTGAGGCAAATCCTTAAGACAATGGCAATCAGGCCATCATACCAGATGGGAATAACACACCAAATGGTGTGAGATCTAGTTGGGACTTCATATCAGGGTGATCCCATGAATGTTGGTGAGTCTAGCACCATCAACATTTCTGGCACTAGAAGGAGAGAAACCAGTTGTACATGTCATAAATTCCCCTCACACTCACTCATCAGCCATCTGGTCAAGGAGGTAACTCACTCCCCCTCTCTCACGACTCTACAGTTGGTTACTCCTCACCTCCCAGAATTGAACACAAGATTTCATATCAACACCTTCACTCTATCCATCCCATCAATCGCCAGTTCGCAAAAGCAGTCGGACTGATCCCACGCATATAACATCTTCCACACACATCTAACAAGCCAAAAACCATTCCACAAGAGTTGTTGTATCATCGATGGAAAAAGCAATCCTTGCCACTCTTGAAGGTTTAGAAGAAGCTATTGAATATGGAGAGGAACCTCCAATCTTCCTTGAGGACGAATAAGGCACTCTTGTGATCTTGGGATCTAACTTCGATATAGGAGGTGGATGGGAAGGCAGCGGAGGAGCTGGAGGTGAAGACCAACCGATAGACTCAGACCTGGAACCATCAGAATCTAAGGGAGAGGAAGAGGACAGAGAAGACGAAGCGATGGCCGACCCAAATCTTGAATGGATGACTGAGGGACCATTGGCACTCCCCGATGTTCTACATAAGATGCTGAAGCGAGAAGAGAGAATGAACATAAATTTTAACCTTGACAATGTGGTGAAGGTAGAAGACCACTTAGACAACTTATACCTACAGCTGCAAACCCTTGAGGTAAGTTATGATGACGTAGCATATATATTGTTTCCATGTACCTTCGACGGCTACGCAACTACTTGGTATCAGAACCTTCCACCCAACTCCATACAGAACTGGGGTTCTTTCAAACATATGTTACATGAAAAGTTTGTTGATGACAAGACCCCAGCCATGCTACTTAAAGAATTGGGAAGCCTCAAGATGGAGGGGAAAGAGAAAGTGAAAGACTTCAATAAGAGGTTCATGCGTATTTTGAACAAGTTTGCAGCAAACACCAAACCTCATGACTCCATCACTGTCGATTATTACACGTCTGCACTGCCAACCACCATTGCATAGTTCATCAAGCGAGCTGCGAAGCTAACGATTTTAGAAAGCCGTAAAGATGCTATTGCTTTTGAAAAGGAATTTCACGCCATTGGAGTCATCAAGGATGAAGAATCAATGAAATACTCTAAGGATGCGAGTAGAAAGCCCCAAGAAATGATGAGAAAGGGTAGAGATAAGGAAACAACTGATATTGAGACCCTCACTCGCCTTGTCAAGAACTTGACCACCGAAATGTCCGAACTCAAGCAACGAAATATGGAAACATTCACAAATAGTCATCTGCCCAGAGAGAGACAGGAAAGCAGTTAATTAACTGGCTCATCAAGCAACAATCAGTTCGGTTCCAAATTTGCGCAGAAGCCAGTGTTCCAAATCGATCAATGCGCTGATCCTAATTTCCGTTCCTTCCATGAAGAGTTTCATCCTGAGAAATATTGTTCATATTGGAAGCGAGTTGTTACCTCTGTCTACAGTCATACACTCGATGCGGATGGCGACATTAGGAGTAGCCGGAAGACACAAATGATAACGAAGAGGTTGCACCTACACCAAGTTTTGGGCATGTGGTGAACGCATATCAGTGCTCGCAAGTAATCTCAAAGACGAACACTGAGGAGCAACACAAAAACAAAATGACCGTTACAATCTTATAAGTAAAGGTGATCCCCCTACACTTGGGGAAATGTAAGAGAAAGTGAGACAGTTGATAAAGAAGGTTGATCCACTGGTTGCCTCCAAGAAGCAAATCCAAAGCATGTATGGGAAGACAACGGTGGATAAGAATACATTCGTGAGCAACAACCTGTAGAACACTCCGTCAGACAACACGAACATTCGTTCCACCTTGGACACCTCGGTGAGTCTAACACCTCTGGATTACAACATAGTCAATGACATGAAGAAAACTCGAGCAAACATCAGTTTGTTTGAGTTAGCCAAAGTCCAGAGTCAGCGATATATCTTGTTGCCCGCATTGGGACAAAAGGCAACAGATAGCGTGGCCCCCACTATCAAGGGAGCAAGCACACCTCCCGAATCACTATCTATTGTGCTCAATACACTCTGGATGGAAGAAGAAAACTCAGGTTGCCCCCCATTCCTACTTTCATTTGAGGTTTTCAACTACAATGTTCACAACTACTTGGTTGATTCTGACACAACAACCAACATCATGTCATTCTCCATTGCTAAGAAGATCAATGCACGATGAAGCGAAACATACGCGAGAATCATCCAACTTGACAGAACATTAGTACCAGCCATTGGTGAACTTCAAGATGTGATCATCTGATTATCTCACGATAGTCGAGTTCACCAATGCATCAACATAGTTGTTGTGGACATACTGGAAGAATATGGCCTACTACTCAACAGAGACTGTCTAGCAAGCTAGATGGATATTTTTCTACAGACCGATCTCACATGTGGCTATCGTACAAGGGTAGATGCAACCAAATCTAAGTGTTATCCAAGAGGTATATGAAACATAATGTCACTCCCCTTAATAGCAAGAATGAACCGTTTGCCTTCAAAGAACTTAGGTTTGGCAACTTCCTCTTGGAAAAGACATTGGAGTGTTATATTGCATGGCTAGCTCCAACCTCATCAGACAAGCAGTTGGGACTCCTTCCTCACCCAACTGATGATAATGAAACTTGTACAATTTGTTTTTGCGATAGTAGTAGTAGTAGCAACAACGGTAGTAGGAGTAGTACCAGTACGCCAAACGGTCCATGTATAGGTGACCTATGGTCTATGAGCCTTGAAAAGTCAGGGACACATGATGGCCCAAAGGCCAAGTGTATCTCAGTCATCAAAAACAATGTACAATGCATGATTTCGAGCTTTCTGAAGTTTGAAAGCACAAAAAATGATGCTAAGTATGAAGCACTCATACTGAACACACAAAGGACAAACAATACGAACAAACAAAGAAACTTGGGAACCCACCAGAATCCGTGTGTACAGCAGTGACAAATCTTCGACTGTTTGATCGAACAATACTAGGATGGGTCCGCATGAGTAGATGACGACCTGAGTACACACGACACACAAGCAATCCAACATGAGATTCCAGGTAAAGGAGGAGACAAGCTATTGCATCAAGGAATAGGTAACGCATACATGTTGTTTGCACTTCTTTCACTGAAAATATTGACTAACAGTTTAAGTGTTTGGATTACTTGCAAAGTTCGTCATCATACTTGGTTTTCTAATGTAAATCCCGCACATAAGAAATATGGGAAAAGTCGCTTATGAATTAACTTCATAAACTTGAATCCTTCTCGGAATAAAAACAACTACCCCATGCCATCATCTGAGCCCATGTTGCACACAGTACTTGAAACAATGGTGTTGTCTTCACTTGAAGGTTTTCTAGAATGCCACCAGGTTCCGGTAGCGGAGCCCGGTGGACTTGCATGGGTCTGTGAGAAGCTTGGCCCACGCAAGTATCATTTTCAATCACTGGGTAGGAGGATTGACAACCCTCCTGCAAATGGCCAAGATCTCAAACATTATTTTCAATAGGTCAGGCCCCGCCCGTGCCGTGTACATAGTCCGCTTGCTACTTGTTGTTCCATTTGGTTTGTTTTTCTTATTATCTTTGCTTTCACTTTGTTTGATTCTGCTTACTATTTTTGTTCACGTTCATTTTGTTTGTTTGATATATTACTATTTTTTTTCTAGAAATAAGTTCTGCCAACTACTACATTCTGGATTTTGAATAGAGTATGTGGCTGAAATTTGAAGAGACTTGTGACACTACAGCACTTGGCTAGTCTTTTGTTTGTTTTGTCTGTTCTTGGTTACACTTTCGGCTGATGAAGTCCTAATGGAAAATATGAACCATCTGTAAGGGAAGCTTCAGTCCAACCATGAACTTGTGTCCACACTGGGAAGCCACATGCTTGTACTCAGCCTTCTGCTCTGTGTGTTTAAGCTAATCCAACTAGTAGAAACGGAGAAGGGGAAAATCTAAATGAGAAAACCTATGTAAAAGGTATTACATGCTTCTCTGAAGGAACAACCTCTTCTGCTCTTAATAAGTCAGGATCCCTCTTCCACCCCAAAAATAAATAAGTGCCTACGCACATTCCTCTTGAAAATACAAAGGCGAAAGAAGAGAAAGGCTTCCTATGCAGAGAGGTGAAGCGTGCAACTCCACAGGGGTACTAACTAGGCTCCCTGGCAGTGGAGCAATGTGTGTGTTCTTGTGTGACTCCATCGGGGTACTTTCCAGGCCTGCTGGTAGCAAATCAACACCAGAGATGAAAACTTATACTCTGAAAATATTCAACTCATGAGCTAAAATACCCTTCCCAGATTCGAAACACTGAGATCTAAGCTGAACTTTTGATTATGTTCAACTGAGTTAGCAAAAGGTTAACCATGTATGTCCTTTGGGTAAGTGGGAAATCTGAAGTAACCCGCACAATGATTCAATACTCCCCGAAAGACCAAGGCCCTATGCTAGCAATGAAACAAAACAGAGAAGCTGGAGTTCTACCAGTGTGTTGCCAAGTGTTGTAGTGGCTACAACCACCCTAAAAAATTTTGGCCTGCCCCAATTTCGGAGCCTCCCTTGAAGAGTTTCACTTGATGACTGCACACACTCGAGTTCACTCCATGATGTCGTGTGAGTCTTTACATCCGTCTTGCTTGTTCATTGCATTCAATTCTCTGCATGTTGATGTCTAAGTCATGCTTGCGACCATGTTCTGGTTAGACCCAAAGTCTTCGCTTTGTATGTGCTTGTTGTGTTTACTATGAAAACATCTGTCGCACTCACACACAGAGTCAAATTCACTGTCACTCAAGCACCGTCTCGATCAATGAACAATCAATCATGAGTGTCGCACTTGTCACATGCAACGTTGGTCAGTGTTGTTGAACATGTGTGGCTAGATGGTTTGGTTGTTTCATCATCAAGTCATGCGAGTGTGTGCTCATATGATCATCTATGCATCTTCCGATTGTTCACACACTTAGCCATTTTTGCTGAAGGATCTGACGACTTGACTCCCTCCTGATAACCGGACTATCACCCTACCATCGACTCGATCAAATGTCAACTAGAACAGCGTAGAAGCACCAAGCTAGTCTTTTCAAGCTACGATGCCCACAAGCAATTCAATTGACTCTCATGCTGGCCACCCAGACAATTGGACCCGATAGTCACCTCGGGACTGACTCCCCTCAAAAATTGCACAGAGGACATTGACCTCACCCGCTCAACTGACTAAGGAAATTACACAAACAGGTCGGACAGACACCAAGTGCCCGCCCCTGTCTCCTTCAGAAAATAGTGTAGTTTTCCCAGTCAGTCATCCAGACGGTTGATCGACTATTCATCCAATAAATTGCACAATTTTCATGAGCAAGCCTTCTATTGTCCAGTAGTCCACTTAGCTCAGAAATTTCGTAGAGATGATCAACGGGCTGAATTTCTGGCCTCAGTGCATTTCCCCCTGAGGGCGTGAGCGCATTGGATAATTTTGAAGTGATAGATATTATGGATGAAATAAATCCCTATGCTGTGCTCCTTAGGATTAATTGGGCTACTAACATGAATGGGATAATCAATTTGAAGAAGCGGAAGATGATATTTGATAAGAAAGCTCTCTGTGTAGTAGTGCCCGTCGACCTTACAGAAGGACCACGCTATACTGAACTAGTCTGTGATTATGAAAGCGAAGATGATTTGCACCAAATTTATAAGATAACAATGCAAGATCAAGATTGGGTGAATCCGACAGCAGATGGATGCATTTCCTAGAATTTGGAAATATTTTCACAAGTAAAAAAATTGTAGAAATCAAAATCCAAGAGCTCAATCAAGCTCTGATCAAGAATGGCTTTGATAAAGACAAAAATGAACAAGCAGGGAAATATCACCAAGAATGGGAGATGTTGTGTAAGTAAGAAGAAATTTTTTGGAAACAAAAATCTAGGATTCTCTGGCTTAAAGAAGGAGAACGAAATACTAGATTTTTCCACAGATCTACCATTGCGAACATAAATCACAATAGAATCTCCTCGATCAAGAATGAGAATGGCCAGATTCTTCAATCCCATGAGGAGATAGATGTAGTGTTAGTAAGGCATTTTCGGGGCATTGCCAAGGAAAATTTTTCAGGAAGAGAACCTTTCATTAAGAACTTAATAGAACATATTCCTAAACGGTGTCCAGAGAGGACAAATGTAATCTCAATAGTCCTGTAACTGAAAAGGAGATCAGTGAGATCCTCAAGGAAATGCAAAATGGCAAGGCACCAGGTTCGGATGGATTTAATGTGGATTTCTTCAAAGCCTTCTGGCATATTGTTAAAAGAGATATTGTTGAGATTGTCGAAGATTCCATGCGGAACAAGACCATTTTGAAAGCTCTCAATACCTACTTCGTTGCACTTGTTCCAAAACAGGATAATGATCAAGAACCTGAGAGCTACAGGCCCATTGCCTTATGAAATGTGGTTTATAAGATAATTTCCAAGGTTGTGGCTAGTAGACTTAAACCCTTGCTGCCCATGCTCATCTCCGGGGAACAAACAGGGTACGTTGAAGGAAGACAAATTCTGGACAACATAATTCAATCTCACGAGGTGGTTCACTCATTAAATAGCAACAAAAGAGCGGGCATGATCATGCAACTAGACATAGCGAAAGCATATGACAAAGTAAACTGGATTTACATCAAAAAAGTGCTCACAATGTTTCGTTTTGATCATAATTGGGTCAGATGGGTCATGGCCCTTGTGACTTCCTCCAACTTTTCAATTTTAGTGAATGGCTCTCCTTGCATATAAAGTATTACGTGCTGGTTACTTTTAGCCTTCCTTGTTTAAGGATGCCAAACAGTATGTCAGGCGATGTGATAGTCATCAATGAGTGGGCTAGCGTAATCAAACCAATGAAATGCCTTTATGCCCCGAAGTTATCATCGAGCCGTTTGAGAAATGGGCTATTGATTTTATAGGGCCAATAAATCCAACATCATTAAGTAAAAATAATAATTTGGTTTGTACAGATTTTGTTACAAAATGGGTAGAAGCTAAAGTTGTTTCCTTTGTTGCAAAAAAAGTTGTTATTGATTTTCTTTTTACTGAAATCTTTACTAGATTTTGTGTGCCTAGAGAAATTGTTTTTGACAATGGTCCGCAGTTTATTTCTAATCTGGTACAGGGTGTGATGGAGCAATACAAGATCTGGCACAGGAAATCCACGCCATATCACCCAAAAGCAAATGGCCAGGTGGAATCCACAAACAAAGTGATCGAGTCCATTCTTATAAAGACAGTAAATATGCATCGGAAAGACTGGGCTGAAAGATTACCAAAATATTTGTGGGCATACAGAACCACTTGGAGGAATAGCACGGGACATACACCATATGAGATGGTATATGGAAAATAGGTTCTGTTACCAATTGAATTCCATATTAAAACTTTTAGAACTGCAGCTCATTTAGGAGTAGATCTCTCTGAGGCACAACAACAACGTCTTCTCCAATTAAATGAGTTGCATGAATTTCATAGGGATGCTATTCAGTAGAACATACTAATTCAATAGCAATGCAAAAGGTGGCATGACAAGTCTTTTAAGAAAAAGCAATTCCAACCAGGTGATTGGGTACTCCTCTGTGATACACATTGGATAGGACCTTATGAAGTGATTCGAGTATTCGAGAATGTAGCAGTAGAAGTTAAAACTATTGATAGACAAAATTCAGTATCTTGGTAAATGGACACAGATTAAAGAAGCATTTTCAGCCACTTGGCAGGAAAGATTTTACACAGCAAGTCCAACAGCAATTTGGGATAGTAGTGATGAATGGTAATACCAACCTTTTGAAAACATGAATTCTTCTTCTTCTTAAAAAAAAATTAATAATACAATTCTTTTTTTAAAAAGTAAAGAAAAAACATTTTCCTGTAATTATGAAAATCAGTTCGCTGACATGATTACAGAAGGATCAACCTGAAAACCAACTTGCTGGTAGGAAGATCAAAAATTTCTAATAAAAAGAGAATGTTATTTGATCTTTAGATATGCTAGCAACCACCAAGTAAAAGCAGGTTCAACAAAACCAACCTTTATACAATTGGGGTAATTAGCATGGATATTTTTATTCAAGTAATGCTCAATTTTCGCTGTAGTTATTTTTCTTGCACCAGTGCAGGCAGACCTTCAAGAATTTTTTTTGTCTTTCTTCATATTCCAATTTTGTAATATTCCCTTGGTTTTCTTCTTCAATCCTAGAATGATTAACCTTCCCATATTCTTTTTAATTTACCTTGTCTGTATCGTAAAAAGCCCACTTTACCCTTGAATTTTTTTCCTAACGCACTTCTATTTATCCCCTCTTGTGGTACTATTCCTCGAATCCCTGTAACAAAATTCCTTCCCATTATGAAATTTCCATTTTCCCACTTCTTTGTTTCCTCATGAATACATTTTAGGATCTCGCACACAAAGAGCAAAATGATATGCTCTAAAGCATCAAGAAAGGGTGAAGCAAATTTCTAGTATAAGTTGAGGAAGCCATGTTGGAAGTCCAGCCTATATTTTACTTAAATTCCCTATTCCTTTTTCAGATATTATGCTTGCACTAGTGCAAGCATGTCATCCTATATAATAATGCAAGAAGAATGGTACTAGCAGAATAACATATTTTAAGCGGTGCAAGCATGCACCATGTCAGAAACATAGTACAATTTGTTCTTTTCATTGCATATGTCATAGGGAAGTGGTCATCATGAAAGTTTATAAGAAGTCCTTTCACTTAGTCGATGAGTGCTTGTGTTATCATATTAACTAGGAGAAAATTATTGAAAGTACAAGGTGTTTTTAAGTTAAGAATCATGATCATTTTGTAATGAATGCTAAGTTCTTTTATCGAATTATGAAGGAGTGTGGAAGTGTTTAACCGTTACTTGGATATAATTGCCCCTTTCCACCATAATCCTAGATGTCCTTCACTCATATGAATGCCTCACCTAGCTGTTAAAACGCTGCCGCAAGTACCAATCCAACATGATCTCAAAGATGCCGCGCATCCACTACTATCTCAGTGGAATGAATGGGTGATAAGATGGAAGGGATGGTGGACGGTTGGATCTCGATCTATAAGAACCAATTTTCTCGGTGTTTCATGTAAATTATTGATTGTTCATAACTGTTAAGCAGTGATGACTCATGTTCGAAGCGAACCTTTGTCTCTCAGTAGGGTTGAACAGACTGCTGAGTATTGCAATAGTCTTGCACTATTGCGAGACTCAGTCTTTCTTCAATTCTTGCAAAAGTTTGATGGGCACAATAGTGAAGTGGCCTTACATTTTACCAGAAGTTTCAAAAATGGCAGAGTAAAAATTGGGCCTCTAAGAGGTTATGGAAGAGTTTATAGCAGTAACAACAGACTTGGAAAATACTGGTGAGCACTGGTTTAAAAATCAGAAACTAGAAAGGAAGCGATGGCAGCGTTTTGTTGTCGACAAGAAGATGAAGGTAGATTGGAAGGAAGGATTTCCACACAGTGCCCTGCTGGGACAGTGGCAGGACCTCCTTTTCATCCTACAGAAATTCGTAACCTATGAGGGAAGGTACTCCTACACTTTTGTGTACCATTTTAGGATGTTGCAGCATTTCGAAGCCACTCAGTACATCTAGTGGAGGATGAATTTCCCCTGTTTTTTTCTTAAGAGCTTGGAAAAATGGCCAAGGGTGTGTGGGATGGATGAGAAGATCGAGTCGACAAGAAGTTATATCACCATGACCTGATAAATATTTTGGCCAAGAAACAATTACAAGTTAAAGGCATGACCTGGGAGGCATTGTTAAAACAGCAACATAAAAACACAACTGTTGGAAAAGAGATAGAGGACCCCGCCAGCTCAAGTAAGGGTCCGAGTAAGAATGAAAAGGGGAGTCCTTCTTGCACCAGTGAAAAAAGGAAACGACCTGAAATATCAATAGAAGAAAGGACCCCATCTCCAAATAAGAAGACAGCCAGTGCACCTGTTGAAGAGACTCCTTCTACGCCACTAATACAGGCATAGACCCCCGAAGAAGACAACCTATCAGTCCTTGTAGACGTAGCAAAATTTGTAGATGTCGAAGATGACACTCTATTAGCCGATTTCATTAAAAGGCCCCAGAAAAAGAAGGAAGAATCTGGTGCAAGCAAAGAACCACAGTCCCCACAGGATGTTGAATCCCCTTCTGCACTAGTGCAAGAAGAAGAACCAGAAGAAGAAGAATTTCTTAATGTAACTATGAGGGATATTGAGGTCCTTGAGGAAGACACAGCCCCTATCAAGACATAAGAAGAAGAATATTTGGTAACTCCTGCTGCTCTGATAGTTGAACTAGAGCTTCAAGTGCAGAACTTAGAATAGCTCATAGCTAATATCAACTGTCACTCTCTACAATCTTCCCATGGGAATGATTTTCTATTGATTTTCCATTATTAATTGAATCAAAGACCATTGTAGCACAGGTCTCCCCATTCCCTCCCATGTCTTTTTAGGCAAAACGTTTGCATTTGACCCTAGATCTAGAATAACTTGATCCATCTCATATTCTCCTATTTGCATAGTGAGCCTTATCTCACGCCTCGTTCTCACCTTATGCTTACCAATCTTCCTGACTACGCGTTGAGAATTTTCTTTTCCAGGACACTTATTTATCAGCTCCTGCAGTCCTTTCACAACCTTGCTATTATGCCAAAAATTCATACGGGTCCCCAAGAAGGTGGTAAGAATTGAAGGGTCCATCTCTTCAGCTGGCTTATCCTGACTTCTTGAGGTAGAGGCCGCAACAAAGCTTTTCTTTGCTTCCATAAATGTTTCCTCTGTGTGCTCTAGTGGTTGTTGCATCAACACTTTTCAAAATTGACATGAAAATCACCAATGTTTAAAGAAATTTCCACACTTGATACATAAAAGAATTTACAACATAAAAAATATACTTCTCCAAAAAAAGGTTTATGTCGCATCAACACTTTTCAAAGTCGACATGAAAATCATGATTTGATGTAACCTCTACAAAAGCACGAACTTGATACAATTCTCATTAAGTTGGTAACTTTATTTTTGATATTTCATGTTCGGTCACTTCTATTTTAAAGCTTTTATTGCAAAAAAAAAATAGATAGATTTTTTCCAATTATACATGAACTCATCATCTCTTATGACATTTTTATATTGGAAAATAAAAATAAATACAACATTACATATAGTGCCTCGTACACAAGAAAGGAACCATTTGGGATGGTGGACATTAATTTTTGTAGCCATCTCCAAACCTAATCTCTTGGAGGGAATATTTTTTACTTAATAATGATTGATTATTTAAGTTGAAGGAATTGAGTATACTTTTTGAAACATAAATATGCAACTTTTGACAACTTCACAAAATTTAAGTCCATGGTTTAAAAATAAAATGTTCACCGTATCAAAATCATAAGGTCTTATCAAGGAGGAGAATATGACTGTGAAGGTTTCCAACATAATGTAAACAATTTGGTTTCAAGAGACACATTATAGCTTGGTACACACCAAAATAGGATGGTGCAGTAGAAAGGAAAGAGATAAAAGTCATGAACATGAATACAATTTTGTTGGAAGAAAAACACTTACCTAATGACTTTTGTAGCGAATAAATTGCTTGTTATGTTTGAACGAGTTCCCTACAAAGACTAAAAAATTTGGTGCTACAAGAAGCTTGGAGGTTTATGAAGTGAAATGTGTCATATTTTAGGGTGTTTGGATGTGTGCCATATACTCACATACTTGAACAACTAAGAAGGATGTTATATCATTGATGTGAGAAGTATATTTTTAAAATTTATCGTAAGCAATTCAAGTTTTACGTATTTTACCTTCCAATTACAAAGTATTTTATAATCTACAGAGATGTAGAGTTCAAAGAAGGTCAAGTTCATGATGGAAGTGTATAAGAAGCCATGATAGTTGGAGCAACAATTCCTTAAAGGCAAGTTGATGTCAAAGAATAAATTTAGAAAGTAGGAAAACAATATGAATAAGCCTAATCACCTATCCAAGGCCCTCAACAAGGTCACCAAGAGTTCAAGTTCAAGTATAGTCAGCAATACAAGGATCCAACAAACTCCCATTTCTCATTCCACTAGTGAATAAAATACAACAATTGCGTCATTGATATGTAGGAAGACATAATGTCTAAACTATATTTATGATTGGCATGATGTTTTGGATCGATAGTGAAGCGTTTCATTCTTTGTGTGTCAACCATTGTGCTTTGAATATGTATTCAAGGAAGAAAATTTTGTCCACGCTAAGAATGAGGACATAGATTTCATAAAAAGGAATGATATATAGAAAATAGTGGATTTACTAGTAGGTAAGGAAAAATATTAGTCTTATTTGGTTGTACAAGATAAGATATAATGAAAAACAAGACATTGTGAAATACAAAGGAAGGTTGTTCACAAAAGGATTTGCAAAAAAATGGGTACAAATTTTTGAGGTTTTCCATCACACCAAGAACCACAAGCATTAGTAAACGTTGAAATCATTACCATTGACCTTTTGAGTGGTCTAAGGGTGGAACCCAGAGTGGCAGTTAATGCAGGTGATGGATTTCCAACAAGGTTAGTGTGAAAATAGAACACCCTCCCTCAAACGTAAATCAGGGAATCGAACGTTGGCCAAGGCTATGATACCATGCTCAGGTTTCCCATTACACAAAAAACTGCAATCATTAATAAACTTTCAAACCATTATCATTACCTTTTTTAGTGGTCCCAAGGTGTATTCGATTTCCAATAAGGTGAGTGTGAAAATCCAACATAAATTATGGAGAAACATTTGCACTATAACTAGGTTGGACACTATAATCATTGTTTTCACACTAGTAGCTCAAAACGACTAGAAATTTTATTAAATGGATGTTAAATCAACCTTACTAAAGGCAATTATTTAAGGATAAGATGATGTTAAAGGTCCACTTTATTATATAATTTAGCAATGAGAATTTAAGGTATACATGATGAATAAGGCATTGTATGGGTTGAAGTAAGTTCTTAGAGCTTGGTGCAACAAAAAATATCCCTTTTTCACTACGAATGGTTTAGTGGAAGAAAGAGAAACAAATGAGTATGAAAATTCAAATTACCAAGAACATATTTTCAATAGTTTGGTTTTACGTTGATGACATAATCTATACAGCTTTAGAAATTTCAAACATGAAATGCAGACTAAATTTGAAATGATTGGTTTGGGTTTCATGAAGTATTTTCTTAGAATAGAAGTTGAGCAACCTAAACAAGATTTTTTATTTTTCCAAGCATGTATGTAAGAGATGTATTACAAAGGTTATGGATGACGAATTATAAGCCACTAGCCACAACTGTAGAAATAGGAAAAAAGAGTTAAGTAAGATGAAGGAGCAAGAATTTTTTAAGAGACATTTTTGAAGTCTCATGTATGTCCCAACATCAATTCTAGATACTATGTTTATAATATGTTATTTTTCAAGATTCATGGAGTCTCTCAAATTCTCAAATTGGAAAGTTGCTAACATAATTCTATAATATAGTTGAGTGATAAAAAAGTATGAAATTACTTTGTTAAGAAGTGTTATACAACCAAGTATGGTAAAAATGTCGTAAAATATTACGTAATGTTTATTTTTTGAAATTATTTAAAATGAAATTAAAATTAAAAAATAATAATTAACACTTAATATAATTTACCATAATTCTAATTTTACATAAGCAATATTATTTATATATATATGTGTTTTAAAGCACTATAAACTAGGTTTAAAAGCATCCAACTAGGCATAATAATATATTTTTTAATATGTTATTTTATAATATATACTTACATTTACTATATTTTAATACACATACCATTTTTTTAATATGATTTATATCAACTATTTAAAATTTAAAAACCATACATTAACTTTAAATCACCATGGGTGGGATGATATATTTTTTAATGTAATATTTTATAAGACTATTTGATAATTAATCTCATTTAATATATGAAATATTTATTATAATATATAACTTATATGTATAGTTAAATGTACTATACATTTAGTTTAATGAACCCGTGGATGCCAAAGGAAATACAAAGAAAGCATAGAGTTTGCAAGTCTTAGGACGGAAATATTCCATTGACAGAATTTCAATAGAAATTTATCATTTTTTATTCACAGTGTTTCTATTTTTCTTTTAATCTTATTAGATATCTTTGTTCATATTTGCAATAGGATTTAGGGATAGGTTTTGGCATATATGTTCACTGATTTTTTGGGTTGATTTTGTGTGAGTTTTGTTTCACTTTATCCAAAAGTAAAATAGTTTTATTTTAGCAATGTATTATAAGTAATGATTGTTTATTTTTTTTACCATGCATCTAAGTTCATAATCAGGTTTTAAATCAATGATTACTATGTTTCCATTCAAGGTGATAATTATTAATTCTATAGTGTTTGGAGTATAAACAAAATGTTATATATATGCCAAGAAAATTTAGAATTAAAATTTTATATTTTATATATTTTTATAATTGGATGCATCATAAATAATGGGTATTTAATGTTTTTCCCACCAAACAAATAAACTGATAATCATGTTTTGAATCAATCTTTACTATAATTACATTCAAATTAATAACAATTAATTCTATCATGTTATTAACATATGATGAATGTAATCAATATGTGAAGAAAATTTAAGATTAAGCAATTTTGTATTTTTATATACTTTTATACAGACACAATTATAATAATACACTTTTTAGTATATTATTTTATAATTTATACTTAATATTAACCAAATTTAATATACATAACATATTTTTGATATTATGTATATCTTTTAATTAGAATTATGACACTATAAATGAGTTGTCTTCAGTGCCATTTTTTTGGAAGCTTTCGGTTGGTATTACTAGTCTAATTTCTCTAAAATCTGGCATAAATTTATTGAAATCACAAATTTGCTGGATAACTCTTGCACAATCAAAGTGCCCTAGGGGTTTTTCAGGGTGTTGAATCCATATATACAGTCAAAAAACCAGTTTAAAGAACACAAATCAAAATTTCAATTCAAAATTTTCCACCAAATTCAAACACAAAAATTTCCAAAAAATCACACTAAAAACAACTCCCTATAAATTAAGTTTAAAGCAACAAATATACCAAAGTAAATTTCTTATATAATATTTTATAAGTTATAATTACCTTACCATTAGTCAATGTAATATATAAATCTTTTATTTCAACCTATAATTTATACCTATAAATTATTGCTAAATCATTATAAATTAAATTTAAATCATCATCACTCAGAAGCTCAAAAAAATACCTTGAATGCACAGAGTTTGTAAGCCATCACGGGGAAAGTCCCTTTCAACAACATATATAAGTGATGTTGGACACATTTCCTATTAAAGCACACATGGGGGATGGTTCAGGGTATTCTTGGATTGACAGTTATCCAGAAAGTAGGAATAAAAGAATCTCGTGTGACTAAAATGTGGAATATTGCGCTAGACCACACCATATGTCATAGCAACCCTTTTACTTATTAATCATCAAACTGTGAAATCTTTACAACGGCAAAAGCCTTGAGAATTACAATGGTAATGAAACAGTCCCCCTTTCCTCCTATCCTATTCTATCTCTAATAATCCCTGACTTAATCTTTCATAATCTATTCCATCATGAATAATCAATCATTCACTCCTCCATCCCCTTCTCTGATCTCTATTTTCATTTAAATAAAGAGAGAGCAGAAAGCACTTACAACAGAGATGATTACAACATGATTTATATTACACAATTGGATTGTTCTCAACAAATTGATATGTAATATCATATCTAAAATATCCTTCTATCAATCATTCAACAGGAACATGTCGAATTTGGCATTTCAGCTGAGATGACTTGGAAAACGGCCACACAGCGAATCTGAGAAAAAGGTCTTCAAAGAACCTTTTGTTTCTCTTAGTACAGGCTGAATTTGGGAAAACGGCTCTCACCAAAACTAATTTGGTCAATTCTAAACAAAACCCATGTTTTATATTTTCCAGATTCTTCTCCATTTGATCGATCTGTTCAATACAAAATTGTCACTTCTTATTCCAACGAATTTCTGAGTTGGCACATTTAATGATCAATTTTTCAATTTGGAAAATATCTTTGAAGGCTAAAATGGTGAGTGATGTTACAACAAATTTATTATTAAACCATCATTGGTAAAAATATGCATAATAATCAATTTATTAAAAATAAAGGAGAAGAAATAATATTTATCCATAAGAACATAAATAATTATAAAATAGAATTATATGATAAATTATGATAAATGACATGATGAAGAATGGTAGAAATGGGTGGAATAAGCGTTCAAAAGTAATAATAATAATGGCATATTAATGGCTCAACAAGCGCAATAGCTCCTTTGCAACTTCTATCAATCGGTAGGTCATGATGAGCATAATTTCCATAGTTATGAGATAATGATGGATAAAATGTCCGCATATAGGGTGGAGGCAGAAACCCAACCTCCAGAACAAGGCGATGGTGGAGCACGAGGCAAATATTAGGGGTGCAGACAAGGTCGAGGTGGAAGAGGATGTGGTAGAGGTCAGGGATAGATTATTTGTTACAACTGTGGAGGATCGGGACACTACGCGTGATACTTCCTAAACCTGACATGTTTTTCATGCTGATATTGTACTTAGTTTGACCATGAGACAGAGGATTGCCCTATATTTTTAGCTAAGATATGCAAGAAAGGGGTGCAACCTTAGCAGCCGACTCAGAACCTGTTGATGATGAGGGTTGAGTCTCGCGAGGAGGATCGTAAGGTAAATATTGTGCTGCGGAGTGGAATGATGACTAGTGAAGATAAGGGAAAGAAGCTCATAGAAGGTGAATGGGTCTAAAAAGCTCCAGAAAGGGAGATCAGGTTTGAGCAGACTGTCAGTTCTCTCTGGGAATTGCGTAGTTTTTGCTGCCAGTGACTGAGAAGTCAACTTGCAGTTCCCTCTGGGAATTGCGTAGTTTTTGTTGCCAGTGACTAAGCAGTAAAATGGCATTTCCCTCTCGAAATTGCACAATTCTAGCTACCAGTGACCCCAGAAGCCAACTAGCAGTTCCCTATAGGAATTGCACAGTTCTGGCTGCCAGTCTCCCAGGCAGTTCCCCTAGAAAACTGTGCAATCCCTGCTAGTGACCCTCCATACAACTCGACCCATTCCTCCTGAAAATTATGCAAATTTGGTTGTCCAGCCCCCAGTGACTATTCATTCCGAAAAATGCACAGAGCATGCCTACCTTGCCCTCCTGCAGCTTGAACTATCCCTCTCAAAATTTGTGCAATTTTTCCTCTCGGCTGAGCCAGACCTCGTAGACATTCACTGTCAACTCATATTTCCTGTCTTCATCACTCAGTGACTCTTTCACAGTTTTCATCAGTAGTTCCCAGAGCCAACATCCCGCTTTGCAACCTTGCTGCCTCTCCCGATCACCTACATCTGAAATGATCATGTGTCATGGTAGACTAGGAGGTTTTGGATTTGATGTCATCTCGTCATGAGTGACTGCAAGTACAGGTACACCAACAAACATGTCAAGATGACAAATGGGATGAACAAAGGGAGCACATACAGAAGGTTAAGTTCACCAATAGATGAACAAATGAAGCATGCAAAGCGAACGAACGCGATGAACATGCACCTTCGCGAATAGTTGAGCTTGTCAAGCCTTCCAACATGCAAGCAAGGAACAACATGCTAAAGCTTCATCAAGTGAACCAAGGACCATCGAATACTTCATGCACTTTTCCATGCGGAGGTGAAGCTATGATACACCAGGAAGACATCCATCACTCAACAACACTGTAGATCGACATGCACTCTAGCAGCAACACGAGTGTACCAGCACTGTCATGTCAAGTCACATCGAGTCATGTCATGAGTCATGTCGCCCACATCTCCACTATGGGCTATGTTGTCAATCAATGTGATGTAACGTGGAAGTCCAAGAGACCCACTTGTTGAACATAGAGTCATGTAAACGAAAAGTCATGGAAGTCGAACGGTGATGAGGGTAGTCAAACAGCCACAAGGGTTAGTTTCACCCTTGGCTATAAATACCCCCTCATTTGTACATGAAAGGACTTTTCACCTCAGTTCCTACCACACAGCCAAGAGAGTTTGTAATCTTTTCTTTGAGGCGTAAGTAGTGGCTCCAACACCTCACTGACAAGGTTAGTGATGTATGGTGTAACAATGTGTCTTGGAACTTTCTCTTAATTCAGAAGCCTATTAACAGGCCAGCACGTTTTCGCACATGTATTGTACTTGTTGTAAGATTGAACTTAACATTTGTAATGCATGTTGCTTTAACCTGTGTTCTACATATGAACTGATTCATTTGTTGTAATGCATAATCTATTTATGGAAATGTGTTGTATATGCTGTTAATGTTGTCCCGTCCACGTCAGTTTCTCTGTTAGACATCAAGCAAACCTTTCACATGAACCTTGTTGTAACAACCGTTGCACTCGTTTAGACTATTTAGTGAGTGTTGTACGTGTTATCTTACCTTGTATGTTGTGATTGCCGCATCTGAGTGGACTTCGCCGTTGGAAGTTGTGTATGTCCTTTTGTGTTGTGTGTTCATAGGCTAGTTGGGACTAATCCCTTTCAACCTGGAACTCACCTTCACCTTCTTCCCCTCACAGTGAAAGAACAATTGACACAAGTACACTTACAATCACCAGGCATGTGAACCTCACTTCTCGAAGACAAAGCGAACCACTCTCCTGTGCTGAAAAATAAGAGTTGAGGCAAATCCTTAAGACAATGGCAACCAGACCATCATACCAGATGGGACTCCCACACCAAACGGTGTGAGGTCTAGCTGGGACTTCATATCGGGGTGATCCCCTGAATGTTGGCGGGTCCAGCGCCATCAACAGATACCTTGTTGGAAAGGTCTCCCTACGTACTACATATTTTTCCGTAGGGCTCTACCTATGGCCATAGGCCTACCATGGACCCCAAAAAAACATTGTTTAGGGGGTTAAAACTGCTCTGGAAGTTTAGGACCTAAAAAACTGCTAAAAATAGTAAATGTTGAAATGAACAAGGAAAAAGGTGAAACTGACTGGGGAGTCTAGGTGGAATAGGTGGGTGGCCATGAATATACACCTGGATCATTCCTCCCCCTTAGGAAGCAATGGTCCCATTGCGTGCTGAGCCTCCATGAGGTTCAGAAATTTCTGTTGAACCTAGTCCTTGTTGAACCACTTGCCCCGGTGAAGGAGTTGGCCTACTTTGAAAACTAGATATATTTGTATCCTCTGTTGGTAAGTGTTCTTAATATGTGTGTCCATGATCTGATCAGTTGTGGCCTATTCCATGCAGTCCAGGTTGAGCTCTAATAGTGTGACTTGTTTTGCAATGTCAGATGTGTCCAACAATGGTAGAAAGTATGGATGAAGGCGATCTACAATTGAACATTGGGTGTAGACCAAGGAACGGTGGGATGCTAAGCTTGAAGGCATTATCACCGATGGCCTTGGTGATGGTCTATGGCCTATATTGAAGCAGGTGAAGCTTGTGGTGGGGTCTAGCAAAGGTGCTCCTTCAGCAAATGTAGCCAAAATTTTTCGCCCACCTAAAACTTGTGCGGAACTTGATGTTGGTCATGGTGCTGTTGTACTTAGTGTTGGCTCTATCCAACATATCATGGACCTACTAGTGGATGTGTTGAATGCGCCCAATGACAATGTTAGCCCTTTCATCTTTGGACAGAACATGAGCCAAATCTACCTGAGAGGCTGCAAATGGTATGGCCACATCAATGGGGCATAATGGCTAAAATCCCATCCCTACCTGAAAGGGGTTGTGGCATGTTGAATTGTGGAGAGCTTTGTTGTAGCTGTGTTGGACATAGGGGAGACTTTCATCCCACGTGCATGAATTCTTTGAGTTGTACATGCGTAGAATGTGTACGATCATCCTATTCACAACCTCTGTTTGGCCATCAGTTTGGGGATGGAAATTCATGGACTTAGTAATTTTTATATCCAGCATCGACCATAAGCTTAACCAAAATGAAATTAGGAATTTTTTGCCCTGATATGAGACAATGGACTATGGCATCCCAAAGTGTAACCATGCTTGCCCAAAGAAGAGCTTAGTAGTGGCCTCTACTATGATACTCTTCTTGCAAACCGCCATCATGGCCATATTAAATAATTTGTCGAAAACCACAAAAATGGAATCATTGTCGTGCTTAGTAGAAGGAAGACCCAACATGTAATCCATGGAGACAGATTCCCAAGGATGGCTAGGAGTAGGTAGAGGAGTATACAGTCCTTGCTTATTGATGGTTAGTTTGGCAATGGCGGAGCCGGTGTAGGATCTAATGTACTTCCCAACATCCTAACGAAGTTTCAGCCATTAAAAATAGTTTTTAAATACCTCCACTATTTTCTCTACGCCCAAATGTCCAGCGACTCGACTGTAGTGCACCTCCCAAATGATCTTGGCATGCTCACTTGAAGGAACACAGATGTGTCCCAGGTGGCATAACAATGCATCATGAAGGTGAAAATTTGGAACTTTATTCCCTTCCAGGAGTGTCTCGTATATGCTACTGAATTCTGGACCGCTCTTGCGAAGATGTAGCCTCCCTAATGTCTCGTGCCCACAAGAGTCGAGCACAGTGATCAATGCCATGACTGATGGTTGGTTGAGGAAATCAGGAAAATTATTGGTGTTTCCCTTCTTATACTTAATGTTCAAATGGAACAATTGCATATAGGTGGACCATTTCTGATGGTGATCGTTTTGTAACTTCCCTTGTGTCTGTATGAACTATAGAGGTTGGCGGTCTGTGTGGATGACCATTTCCTTCCCCAGAATGTAATGCTTCCATTGACGGCAGGCCTACACAATGGAATACATTTCTTTTTTGTAAGTGGGGTACTTTCGAACTGTGTCTGAAAGTGTCTCACTGTGGTAAGCCACTAGATGCCCATGTTGAGTAAGAACCACACCAATAACATAGTTTAAGGCATCTATCTCAATCTCAAATGGTTGTTGCAGGTCTAGTAATGTGAGCACTAGTGTAGAAGGGAGGCGATTATTCAACTCGAAGAATTCTTGCTGTTAGCTTTTCGACCAAAAAAACTTTTATTTCGCTTTGCCCTTGGTGACTTGACTTAAAGGCCAAGTGATATAAGAGAACCCCAACATGAACCTACAGTAGAAATTGGCAAGACCCAAAAAGCTGCGGAGCTCTGTTAGAGTGGTTGGCGCTGGCCAATCCTGAATGACTTGTATATTGGATGGGTCCACACGTACACCCTTCTCATCAATGATGTACCCTAGATATTGAACCTGGGTCAAGCCAAATGTTCATTTCTCCAAGGTAGCACACAACTTATGTTGGTGCAGGGTGTGAAGGGCCTATCGAATATGATGGTGGTGCTCTTCCCAACTCTGGCTAAAGATCAAGATGTCATCTAAATACACCACCATGAATGCATTGGTGAAGGGTCGCAAGATGTTTTCCATCAGTCTCATGAAAGTTGTAAGGGCACTCATCAATCTAAATGGCATGACCAACCATTTGAAAAGGCCCTCCTTGGATTTGAAGGTAGTCTTCCACACATCGGAGGTTTGATAGGAACCTGGTGATAACCCGACTTCAAGTCAATCTTGCTGAAATATTTGGACCCCTTGAGCTAGTCCAAAGGTCATCAATCCGTGGGATTGGGTACCTATTCTTAACAATGATCTTGTTTAGCACCTGATATTCAATACAAAGCCTCCAAGTCCCATCCTTCTTTTGTACCAATACAATAAGACTCCCACAAGGTGATGAGATTGGCCTGATGTTTCCTTTCTGTAATAGTTTCTAAATCTTCCTCTTGATCTCATTGTTCTCCATAATAGAGTGTCGATAGATCGCTCCATTGGGCAGCGGTGCGCCCGGGGTCAGATCGATGGAGTGCTTTACTTGAAAGTGCATAGGTATTCCTGTGGGTGAGATGAAAATATCCCTGTACTCCTCCACAACCTTGTCCATATGTTGCTATTGTGCAAAGGGGCCTTGAGTGGAAGCTGTGGCCACAACCTTCTTCTTGCCCTGGGGGTGAATCATAAGGAAAACAAATTTCCTGGTCTGAGAATTGATCTTACTGTATAGATTTGTAGTGATCAAATAGATGGTGGTAGGCGAGGCTAGCTTCGGTATCATGTACAACTTATTAGCCATAGTGATAATCACAGAGCGAGGTCTAGACTCATATACAACATGTCACTTCCACAAGTCTGATTTTCCTAACAATACATCACAAACTTCAAGAGGAGCAACGTCACACAATACCTCATCCATTAAGGGCTTGATGTTGTAGGTAAGGTGGCACTGCTCGCTGACATGAAGATCTCATCCTTGATTGAAGCCACTGATGGTGTATGAGTGTAGATGTGTTATAGCCTTTAGGCCCAACTACTTCATGACCTCTACTAAAATGAGGTTCTTTTGGCTCTCGTTGTGGACAATGAACTGTAGGGGAGAACGCTTCACCCACATCTATGAGTGGAAGAGGCATCCCCCCTCCTCTAGATCTTCATGCTCAATCTCCTGGATCTTAGTGGTGGCCGTGGTGGCACTGGGCTCCACATCAATGATCTGCTTCCCTTTGTCAATTCCCTTATCGGGTTTTGATCCATAGTCAGAAATTGTGTCTGATTTGGAAGCCTTCAGCTCGGCCACCAGTGACTGGTTGGCTTAGAACTCACTTATATTGTGAGTGGAGCTCTTGTGGAACTCACAATTTTCCCATGTCCTTCTTTGTCTTCGGGGTGTTGTTTTTTGCTTATGGCTTCGATGAGCTATCCTGGATAACGCTGCCTTGTCTTGGTTCATTGTTCTGTGGTTTGGGGGTGCCTTTTCCTTGTTTTGTATAAACATATCCAAAGTCCTGCTTCTTCTATTTAAACTTCTGCTCATTCTTGACAAATGATGTCTCATGTGATCTTCGCCGAAAAATCCTTTATAAACTTGATATGGATCACATAAGCCTAAACTCTATTAATGTACCAATTGTCATGTCGAGCAAGGAAATGTCTAGGAAATACATATCATCCTGAGTGTACTTGTATAGAAAACCACAGTACTTGAGCACCAAATGCCTCTTCGTACCCTTGATACCCAGCCTTGTGCGAAGGGTGTGGAAAATATTTGTGAACTCTGGCACATCTTGGTCCCTTCCGTATTGTAGCATGGTCCACTTTATGTATTTTTCTTCATAGCTCCCGATAGGGTAATATTGTTCGTTGATGGTGTCTCAGAAAGAATTTCAAGTGGGTGTGGCTGAAAACAATGAGGGTTCACTCTCATCCTTTTTTTCACAGCAGGTTTCCCTCCAATCCTTGATGTGTGGGGCAGCTTTAAGAAGTGAAAAAGTAATATTTTCTTGATTGGAAAAGTCATGAACTAAAAAATATCCTTTCAATAGATTTAAGAATTTATCTATGGCATCTGCATCTATCAAGCCTTCTAATATGGGAATATTGAATTTAACTTGTACCTTAAAAGGAGTGGTGCCTCCAGAGTGGCTGCTGGATGAAGATGCATTGCCTGTGGGTAGCCGTCGAAGGATCTGGGAAAAATTATCCATTATTGCATCCCTCTGTCACTCTAGGGCTTCCTTGAGCAACATTTTGAAAGGATCTCCTACCCCCTCATATTTATTTTCTTCCACCATGGGAGGTCATTGGGTTTTGCGAATTTGATCTTGCAATGGTTCAACCAGATCAAGCCCTAACTCCTTATACCCTGACCTCACTGGGGACATGCAAAGAAAAATAGAGAAAGAGAAAACTGCTATGATACCACTGATCTGAACTTAAATAGGAATGCAACAACTTACATATATAATCATAAACAAATAGATGAAAAATAAAAACACTTCATTTCATTAATAAAAAAATATTGAACTATGCTTACAAACAAAATGGAAATAAGATAGCTTCGACAATGGTAGCTTGTCTTTGAGAAGCAATGTGGTGGCTACATGCCTCTGAAATATGTTAAAATGAGGATCAAGGGCCTATTTATTGTAGGAAAACATGAGAAAACCCTAAACAATCAAAACCCTAACCCTAGGAGATGTAACACCAAGAGTTTGTGGGCTCCATTGGGGTTAGTTGGGTAGCCAACTTCCCGGGGTTGTAACTTGGTCATATAATCTTCGTTTGGCACGTGCAATCCCTTATTAGAAAGGTCCCTTTGAGTACTTCATATTTTGCTGAAGGCCATTGCTGATGGTATTGGTCTTGCCATGGACCCAGAAAAAATGTCGTTTAGGGGGTCAAAACTACTTTGAAAGTTTAGGACCCTAAAAAAACTACTAAAATTAGTAAATGCTGAAAAGAACAAGGAAACAGATGAAAATGACTGGGGGGTCTAGGTGGAATAGAAGGGTATCCACCAATATCCACCTAGATCAACTATCTGGCTCATACATTGCACAGTTTCTGAGCACAGTGAGGTCCTGCGCAATTTCTGGGTTGAGTGGCTCTGGGATACCTCTCATGTTCAACATAATTTCCCAGTTGAAGGCTAGTTGTCCACTAGCTCTGTACAATTTTGGAGCTTAAGGCTCATAGTTAGCTTGGATTTCGCAATTCCTGAGAGCAAGGTTGGTTGCCTTCAAATATTGCACAGTTCACTAAGGGAAGCCTAGAATCGGGTTGAAACCAAATCAAGATATCAGCTTGTGGGTTAGACAGTAAACCATGTAAGAAAAACAAGCCATAATGCAAAGGATGAATCTCAATCAAAGCACATGTACCTGGGTTAGTGCGAGATGAGCTATTGTGGTTTAGGAGGGAGGCTCCAAAATTGATCCAAATGGAAAATGGCATCAACCCATGGTACTCATCCACCCATATTATTCATCGACCCATGGAATTTACCCATGGTATTGTAAATGGCATCCACCCATGGTATTGTAAGTGACATTCACCCATGGTATTCATTCACCCATGGTAATTGGCCTGTGATATTGTGACATCCACCCATGGTATTCATTCACCCATGGAATTGACACGTGGTATTGCAACTGAAAAATACTATAAGTAACAAGTCACATTTTGTAAAAGGATAGTTTGTCAACCACAAAATGTGACTTGTTACTTATAGTATTTTTCAGTTACAATACCATAGGTCAATTCCATGGGTGAATGAATACCATGGGCGGATGTCACAACACCACGGGCCAATTACCATGGGTGAATGAATACCATGGGTGGATGTCACTTACAATACATGGGTGGATGCCATTTACAATACCATTGGTAAATTCCATGGGTCGATGAATAATATGGGTGGATGAGTACCATGGGTTGATGCCATTTTCCATTTGGATAAAAAATGAAGCAAAGGAAACATTTTTGAGGGTGGTTGTAGCCTCTACAACATTGGCAACACACTGGTAGGACTCCAGCTCTCTGTATGGACTTTGTCTCTTATAAACCAATTCTAACTCTTCCAGAAGTATTGTTTGATTCTTCGATCGTCACAACTTCTTCACTAGCCTGAGTTAAATATGTAGTTCCTACCTTTCTCTTTATCAACAAAAAACATACCAAGACAAATCAAGTCAGTTGGTTCGATTGGGGATGAGGGGTATATAAATGCACAAGTAATATATATTCTTATAGTTTTAGTTTCATCTTTGGTGTTGCTCTGCTGCCAGCAGGCCTAGACAGTACCCAGACGAAGTCACTTCTGGAACATAGGCATTGCTCTCCTGCTAGCGAGCCTAGAAAGTACCCCAACAGAGTTACTTGCTTCACCTCTCTGTGCAGGAAGCCTTTCTCTTCTTTCATGTTTATTTTATTTCTTTCACTTCGTTTTTCATTTTGCAAAGAATTGTGCATAGGCACTAATTTATTCATGAAGAAGAAGGGGGATCTGACTTATTGAGAGAAAAATATGTTGTCCCTTCAGAGATGGATGTTTATATATACCTCTGACATACTTGTTAAGGTTTCCCCCTTCTCCCTATTCTACTTGACTGAGTTGACAAGGGTTAACCAAATATATAAAATCGATTAGAGTAGGTGATACTAGTCAAGAATGCAAGCGTTGTGATTTCACCATGACTCACTCTTAAAAGAACGTATTTTCCATCAAGGTATCATTGACTAGAAGAAATTCAATATCTTCATAAAGAGAGGGAATAGACAGATAACCAAGTGTTCATAGTTGAACAATTCCTCTTGTATTTCACCCTACTCGTGTCAAGAAGCCAAACACGGTTTCATGCGGAAACTAATCCTATGAGTGCACAAGCAAAGAAACAAAGGAAAAGCAAACACTACTCCTACTCCTAAGCTAAGAAGAGCATGGGCCAACTCACATGAAGTGATATTTCCAATGCAACCATTGGTGCATTGGTTGACCCATGTAGGTGATGGGATGGTTGCTGAGAAATATATTCAAGCATACCAATAGACAAGAAAGATAAAGCAATGCAAACCAAAAATTTTGAAGTTTGAATACATTCGTACAAAAGAAAAAATTGAAAGCACATGAAAGGAACTATGCAGACATATCATGGTGTTGTGTCACATTGTGAATGGAAGCCAAGCATGTACACACCTTTGAACTCAACAAATTAGAAAACATGAAGAAAGAAGAAATTTTCATTTTGCAACAGTGCTTTCCACATATGACTTCTCCAATGCATGAGCAATAGGATTGTGTGATTGTAGTGGAGGATGCAAAAACTGTGAATTGGATTGATTTTCAATGTGAACATGAGAGTGATGAGGATTCTGGGGAGATTCAACAAATTTCTAATTGGAAGTGGGACTAAACTCAAGGCTACAAGAACTTGACATAATCATCAACTCCGGCTGAAGGGCCTCGAAAACTTGAGGAGTTTCCACTTCATCAGAATATGGATCATCAAAGATCGATGGCTTAGAAAGATCAATAGTAGGTAAATCAGAATCGTGATCACATGAATGAGTTAAAATATCACGAAAATCATGATCAAAAAACTCAAGAGGGACAATGACATCCTCATGATTTGACAAATCATAGAGAGGGGTTGATGAGAAACACAAATTTTCACCCTCTAATTTCCTAGAAATGAAATATGAGAGATTAAGTGGATTCAGGAAGAAATATTTGTCCTCTCCACAATTAGATGACAGACTGAGATCTTGCACGTTCTGTGAATGATCAGAAGTGGAAACATCCATATATATATTTTCACAAAAGGACTCAAAAATGGTAGAACCACATAATATGTCAGGATAAAGCAGACAATGTGCGGACCGAAGGAGGTCATCCTTCACTGCAACTTCTTGTTCAGATTCCCACACGTACTTATCAAAAATAATAACACATGTTGGTTTTTAAACACCAAATCCATCCATAACTTGAACCTCATGAACATCACATGTAATGTCCGGAACGAATGAACACATCATACCAAAATCCATAGGATCAAAGGAACCAGTGGACGGAGGCTGAGCGGATGAGATCATGTGACAACCATCAGACTTTCAGTCCAAATCTATGTAGAAATCTAGAGAAATTGGTGTAGGAGGAGATGGTGATAGTTCAATAGGTAGGTTCACAAGTTCTCCCACCTCGTCCTCTGGAGCTAGAGTTGTTTGATGAGAAGGGGATAGAGAGTCACTTGGGATAGAAACCTTGTTCGTCTAAGATTTTGAAGCTCTAACACTAAGGTATGTTGGGAGGAATCAAAAGATACTAACTCATGTGGATTCTAAGAGATGTGAACAAGATAATAAAATCTTCCATTCTGAAATTTCCAGTCAACTTCATCTTTTGGAAATTCAAAATAGTAATGATGAAAACAATCATAAAAGTGTGAAATTGATTCATCAGGTTCTTTTCACAATTTTAAAATTTTGTGATGAAGTGATTTACAGTCGTAAAAGATGAAATCATGGCCTAATTCTTTGATCATGTGCTTGAAAGAGTGTATAGAGGCTAGCAAACAACCCATAGGCAATGTCGTTCGAGAGGACCTCATTCCTATCACAGAAAACCAGAAAGTAAAATGTGTGGACTAAGAGGGATGTTCCGCATTCGCCATCAAATTTGAGTTGTGACAAGTCATCTATAATATCAGCTGACACATTAAAATGAACAACATGAGAAAAACATGTCGGGGTTGTGATTGTGATACAAGTCATGAATGATGTGCAAAAATTCAAAATAGACTTCAAGGTCTTAGCTTGTCATGTGGCCCTCCTTCTAGCACCAGAAATGTTGATGGTGATGGACCCGCCAACATTCAATGGATCTCCCCAGTAAGAAGTCCCAACTACACATCAGGCCATTTGGAGTAGGAGTCCCGACAATGGGTGGTAGTGTAATGCCTTGACTGTGGTAGCATACAAAGATAAGTATGATGACTTTGGGTGGAAGCAAGTGTGTGACCTTGCAGCAAGTCAAGTGAGATGCATGAGGGTTTCTAACACACAGAGGGGAAAAGGAAGTGTCCCCCTTAGAATATTGTAATAGTATGTAGCTTGAAAGGAACACACGAGTCGAAAGACATCATAAGTTGAAATGCAGAATAATCCACAAATCAAAGTGATGGGCTAATCCAACAACATGCATTCACCAAGATTCATACAATTGCACACAATGTAGTTCATAATAAAATGCGTAAGTTAAACAACATACATTGCTAAAGCAACCAAAATAGTTCAACTACAATAACAACATATGCATGAAAGCGTGCTAGTTCTATTATTATTATTATTATAAGTGAAAGTTCCATCAATACATACACCATTGACAACCACTAGCCCTAATAGTGGAACATTATAGTCAAGAAAACTTGCTCCTCCAAAGAATTATACTCACAATATGTTGTGGAGAAGCCAAGGCTCGTAACAATACTCCCAAGCCTTCTCTAAGCCTAAGCCTAGCCAAAAACCTTGGCTCCCAAAAATCTTGTTCTATGAGTTATGAGGTTCTATTTACAACAAAGGGTGGGATGACCCTTGACATTCCATTTTGTGACTATTTGACTACCCTGATGACTCTTCAACTTCCTTACAAGTAATTCATTACATGAAATGATGACCTTTCAAATTCCACTAATGACACTTGGAATTTCACTTACAACATATTTACAAATAATATTACATTTTCCACATGTACCCATGTAAGACAAAATAGGCTAGAGACAACCTAACAAGACAAAACACTATGACTCTGAATTTTGGGGAAATACCAACTCAACAACCTCCACTTGGTGCTTCTTGGTCACATGCCAAGCTTAGTACTACATGATGGTGTCCCCAAACTGCTTGATGTTGTCTTCTTGAAGGCGAACTCTTGCCTCCATGGCATCCGACTGTATGGTCTCAGAACCTATATCCAACTCATTTTGAAGCATGGGCAACATGATGTTGACCTTGACAGGACCACCAATGTACTTCTGCATTTTGTGTGCGCTGAGCTCTAAGTCTTCTCAGGTGGCCTCTCATTTTAGCTACTCCACGTACTCATCTATCTCTAGCTAGACTTGGTTATGGTGTTTATCATTGGTGAGGGAACTTGCATATGTTCACTTTCTTCCTCAACTCCTGCATGTTTCATCTCATCAACCTGTATTGGAATTGTTTGCTCTGTCATTGCACCTTGCCTTTGTTATTCTTCCTACTTCTGCTTCTCTCTTGATCTTTCATCCTCATCTCCCATCCTTCATTCAGTTCTTGCTCTACTTGCTGCAATCTCAGTTCTCCTACTTGCAAGCTCTGCTTTTCTCTCTTCCTCTGCTCTATTGCCTGTGTCCTCTGCTTCCTTTTGTTTTTGTTTCCAAATTTTCCTGCATGAAGATTGAATCTACTTCCACTCTGCAGCTTCGATATCCCACTATTATGTAGCAACTTCCCCCTTCCCTAATATTGTACTAAATTATTGCCTTCTTCTACTACTGCTGGTCTTGCTGCCATGTTAGTGTTGACTCCTTTCTATGCGCAATTGAGTGTTCGCATATATTGGCAATTTAACTGGTGCTTGCTCAACTACTTCCACAATACTTATTTCTGTGGTCCCTCTTGAACCTACTCTCTTTGGTGCCATGGTACAATTATTGTTGGAGAGAAGTGCTTCATGAGTGTGGTACTTGTGGGATAGAAGGGACACTCATGGCAAGAAAACAATAGCTCTTACAAATCTAATTTCACAACATGTTCAAGAAAAAATCAAGGCATATGATGAAAGGGATTGCGTAATTTCGACTGACAAGGGTTACTGACTAACTGTGGGAATTGTGCACTGCACAGTCCTAATAGTGAGCGTGGAAGCTTTATGAATGGAACTGAACAATGCACAGTTTAGTCTAGGTCAGGACTTGGGAGAGATTGCATATTGCGTAGTCTCAATGGCCAAGATAGGAGACTAGCTCCTTGCATAGTGCGTAGTTGGAGCTAGGCTAGGACAAGCTCTACGCGACTCCAGAAGCCAAGGCAAAGGCATTGATCTCCTACACTGCGCAATGCATACAGTGAAGTGTGAGATACAAGCAAGGGGATCCTAGATCTGCCCATGGGGAGTTTGAAAATGAAGAAGATCTGAAGGATGATGTGATGATCGGTGTAGATATGACGAAGTGTTGATGCATGAATGTGAAACAAGTGCATCAATTAATAAAATTGAAGGACAACGAAGCATGTGATGAGAGTTTCCATAACAACAACTGTTAGTGAAAAATGGGAAAACTCATGCAACTTTTGGGAAAGGCAGTTTATAACTTGAAACAACATTTATACGAGCTAAAACAAGTTAAAATGCTAGCAGTCATTCAAAGATCCACGTGAAACAACACTCTAACAATCTAAATAATGAAAAGCGACAGAAAAAGTGAAAAAAGACGATAAAAGAAAAACTCACCCAGAAAAGCGACAACAATGCTTTGAAGGCTCCTTATTCTTCTTGGGAATGCTAGGACTTGATGAAAAATGATCACTAAAGTCATCCACTACACAGAATTGTGCAAACTCAAATTTATGATGCACATGCCTGATATCAAGGACAAAAGAAACACTTGACAGGAACTTCAAAGGATAGAAATGTGTCAGCTTTGGGAAACTAATAATAGATCCCTGCTTCCTAGGGATGCTTATTTCCATTTATTTTATTTCTTTTCTGGTGGGGGAAACATGCCACGCATTGCCCGAAAATATTGCATAGTTCTGGGAAGGACTAGGCAAGTCTCTGGCTCATTTAATGTGCAGTTTCTGAGCACAGTGAGGTCCTACACAATTTTTTTTCTGAGTGGCTCTGGGTTGCCCCTCATGTTATGTGCAATTTCCCAGCTAAAGTTTTCCTGTCCATAGCTCTGCACTATTTTGGAGCTAAAGGCTCACTGTTAGCTTGAACTACACAATTCCTGAGAGAAAGGTTGATTTCCCTCAAGGATTGCGTAATTCACTAAGGCAAGCCTGGAACCAGGTTGGAACCAAGTCAATATATCGGCTTGTGGATTAGACAGTAAAACAAGTGAGAAAACGCAAGCCATAATGCAAAGGATGAAGCTCAATCAAAGAACAATTAACTGGGTCAGTGCGAGATGAGTTGTTGTAGTTTAGAAGGGAGGCTCCAAAACGAAGCAAAGGAAAAATTTTGGAGGGTGGTTGTAGATGCTACAACAAAACCCTCATTAGATTCGGTCTTACACTTCGATTGCTCATAATAGTGTTTCAAATTTCCAATGAATTCTTCCAGCAACTAAGGCTCATCATACTCAATTCGACCCTTAAATGCTAATGGTAATCCAATGATAAATCTCTAAAGTTTTGTCTTCTCATCCTTAAGATACATTATATACCTTTAAAACTCTAGGAACTTAGTCGTTCACTCATCATCTGTCATCGATCCCACATTTAGCTCACAAGACTCGATTTTTCCGTCATAGTACCTCTCTAACAAATACTTCTTCCTAAAGAGTCTATTGAATTCATGCCAACTCAACTCCTCTGTCCTGATGTCTCTGATCTGCTTCACATCTTCCCACCAAATGTTTTCTTTCCCTTTTATATTGAAAATAACTATTCTAGCCTTCATGTTCTCTATGTAATCATGCATCTCAAATAATTTTTTCATCCTAGGTAACCATGCCTCTACATATTCTGGTTTATTTATCTCTCCATTAAATGTCTTGGCTTTCTTGAACTCATCCGACAAATATCCTCTATCACTCGTCCTATAAGGATTGATAACGATGATGACCATGATACCTCTCGGAAAAGTAACTAGAATAGAACCCATGTTCACCGCGTCTCCTATCAAGTGTATCCAAGAACCTACCATCTCTTACTATGTCACTCCTATTCGACCTATGGCCACCATGAGACCTACTACCATATGCCCCATTAGTCATGTCCTCCTTTCCATAATCGATATGTGGCTATCAATGTCTCTGCAATTTTGATAAATTCTAAAGGATAACTTCATTGACCTTTGCTTGTTTCTCCTCTGCCCTAGGATGTCTCTCTTATGACTGAATGATTATTTCATTATCTGCCTTACAAATTCTGATCTCTCATCTCTTGGATGCTCATCTGATCTTTAAGGGGGGTCTCATGAAATATAATCCACCATTTTTTTAGTCATCTTTGATCTTATTCTTCTTACAAGCATACCATGTCAGATAAACCAAATATAAACATAATAAACATACCTCAGTTAAGCTCGGAGGAGGCTATCTTGTCTACAAAATTAGTAAATATTTGCATGATACATGTATATACATAATCATATCAATATATTAACATCATCTCAATCATCATATAGTTACCATGCATGATCTCACAAACTATAACACTAACTAGATACAATGCATGCATAACAACCATATAGACAATTGACATGCATGCATGCCAAACACATTCCACCCATTCATTCCATGTATTGAACTATTCTCTAATTCCAACCTAGTATGAGATAACACCAAATAGAATGAAACCTTCTCTGATACCAATTAGTAACCATCCCTCCCACGTCTACCCAATTTCTCAGGATTTCCAGGGTAAACATGAGACAAAGAGCTAATATGACATGACCCAACCTCCTAGGTCTCATTAAGGAATTGGGCTGACAACTAATCTTTCACAACATCCTACAGGTGCTACAGGACACTCAATGTTGAGAAGCCATCCCAGGTGGCTACACCTTGAGTTGGACCCTTCCTTCTCTACCCCAGACCGCCAACCACTCATACAATAATCCCTCCATATTGTTGGAAGCCTCCAACCGCATGCACAACCCTACATCCATGCGGTTGCAACCTAAAATGTCCAGTTCAAAGCATGTGGTCCCAGATTCTGAGCCTAAATTCTAGGTCAACCTCTAGACCATTGCCCAGAACGTAGTGAAACTTTCCATAATATTTTCTAACATGATGACAAGTCTATTCAATCAAACTTGAATAAAAAACTTGAACTAGCTAGGCATAACCATGACATTCATTTTTTTAAACATATTGAGAACGTGTAATCTACAAATCATAAATGCATGTCTAAACATATGAGTCAGATTCTTATCTGAAAATAATCAAGAAGGTCTAATCCCCTCTCACAATATTTGCATTAACATGTATTAGCTCATGCGTTTATTAACCATTCATCATCTAATCAAAACATGTCAAGAGCCATAACTAGAACCGGTTATGAAACCATACTTATATCCAACATATAAAAAGAATAATAACCATGATAGAATTGTCGTCAAAGCCACATAATAACAAGTACAAATACTCAAGAAACACAAGAGGAAAATAGCTCTTATTAACATATGAAACAACCAACCAGGTCAGATACTTCCACATAACACCTGACCATAAATTGAGCTTAACCAAATCTTTCTTTCATCTAATCACGCTCGTGCCATATTCCAAACATGAATGTGGACTCAAGACAAAAATAGCCAGGGATTCCTAGATATTACACCACCTCAACCCTCAGGCTTTACCACAATCCTACCAAAACTGGGCAAGGGATTTTTAGGCCCAAAGCAAGCACATAAAAAACTAGGCTTTTTCGCAATCCTACCAAAATTGGTTAAGGGATCACTAGGCCCAAAACAAGAAAATAAATCACCAGGATTTATGACAATCTTGCCAAAACTTTTCAAGGGATCACTAGGCCCAAAACAAGAACATAAACAACCAAGATTTACCGCAATCCTGTCAAAACCAGTCAAGGGATCACTAGGCCCAAAACATGCTTAGATGACTCCAAATTTCTTTAACGATACCTTGAGGAATTTTCCTCTCTCCACCCTCAGGCTTTACCACAATCCTGCCAAAATCGGTCAAGGGATTCCTAGGCCCTTGGGAATTTTCCTCAGACCACCTCACACGGTTCCAAAACCATCAAAAAATCCAAAGCTCAACCAAATGAAAGAACCCCATCACACCATGGCTATCTGGAAATGGAAAGGCAAGGCTGAAACTAGTGTCACAACTGGAAAAATCCATTCCAATGATAACAAGAGAACAAAATGTGCACATGCATATACCATGCATTCACAAACAACCTAGGAAATCACACATGTAACCTGTTACCTGCAAGTATTCATGCTAAAGTTTCTTGATCGAACTTTTCCTTTCTTATCTCTTGCTTTCCTTGCCCTTCTTTGCCTTCCTTTCTCCAATTCTAGAATGCTCCAAGAATGCTCTAAGTGTGCTAGACTATGAGAGAATAGAGAGAGCTCCAAAACTAAATTGACAAAAAAGTTGTGAACTGATCCTCGAAGCCTTTTTATTATTGAGGTCTCTATTTTCTTCAATTTCCACTAATTTTCCTTCAATTTCCTCCTTATGCGAATTTTGTGACCTTTCATATCCCTTTTCTCCTATTTTCCTTTATTTTCATAAATAAATGTCAATTAATGTGTCTTTGTCTTTCCAAAGCCTTTTCCAATTTCCCTTAGCCATGATAAACCAAAATGAACACCCAATAGGATGTTTTCCCAACATTCAACTTGGATTACGTGTCTCATGACCTTGGTCTTATTTTTCCTTTATTAACTTTATTACATGAAATTTTAACCCAAGGCTATTACAGGTTGATGAACCATGTATGGTGAGAACTAATATTGCAGCAATAATGTTGCAACTCCTGGGGCTTCCTACTTTACGTTTATCAACCCAGTAGTTCGTAACAAACTTGGAAGCCATGGTGTTGTATGCACAAGTACTAGTTCTTACTGCAGGCTATCACTTGGTCAGCAGGTTCAAGATCACTAGGAGATCAAGCCAACCTCTATGAATTCCAGAAGAAGCTTTAAATGTGATGAAAGAAAGGAAATCTTACTCTACAGAGGCTATTCTATTTGTAGAAAGAGAAAGAAGGCTTAAATGTGAGGTAAACCTAGCAAACCCTAATTTACCGACTAACCCTACTTTTGCAAGAAGAGAGGTGAAAATCTAGGAAAGAAGTGCCATTACCTAAGGAGGAATTAAACTACACCTCTTCAAGTTGTTTCTAAAAGGAAATAAGAAAAAAACATCTTTTTTGGATTTTTTTGTATTTTATGTGAAATTGTTATGCATGTAATTTATTTGTTTATGGATGTGGCAGTGATTAGGTGGCGATGGAGGGCGACTTTGGGATTTTCAGAGGTGTAGGAAGGTGTGGATGGGTCCTAGGAGGCCTCTGGTAACCTTCTGGAGGCTTTATCTATAATCGGACTTCGAAAAGCCATGTACAGAAAATTCTACAGGAGGCTGCAGGGGATCTATAGGAGGATCTACAGGAGGGTGCTGAGCACTGTTTTATAGGTTTTAAAGGTGGAAAAATGGTGGGAAAGGGTAGCTGAAGACTATAGGGAGGTGTTAAGGTGTCTGAAGTTCATCAAGGATGATTAGGAAAGAAAATGATGGTTGGATTTGTTTAAGAGACGAGAGGAAAGCTTATGAGAAAAGTGCAGAAATCAGGGCAAATTTGTGAAGGGCTGTGAATGACCTGCAAAACATGCAGCAAAATAGATGGTGATGGCAGCGCTATTGACTTATTATGAGTAGAGATGTACTGTAAGAGAGCTGCAAATCAAAACACTGAATCTGAGCAAGAAAAGAACTAGTTGCACCAAAAAACAGAACTATATCTCAAGTTAACCTAAACTCTGATCTAGGAAAATAAAATGTTGAACAATGCTATATGGAAGGGAAATCATGGAAAGAGATTTATTGCAGAAAAAAAAAATGAGCATGACAAACTGGATCTAAAGCAAAGCATTAACCTAGAAATCAAATTGTAACACTAGAAATTGCATGGGGAAAGAAAAACTATGTTTTTATGGCAGCAAGCAGATCTTGACCTCAATTCATGGTCCCCAAAGGAGGAAAGGAGGTCAAGATCTGTTGATGGCATTTTTGTATCTTTCTCTTACCCCTATTTAACCTAATTTAGCAATTGAAATGGAAACAACTATGTAAACCACCAAAAACAACCTATTCTACTAAGGAAGAAATCTATCTAACAACAACTAATTCATGAACTGAAGCAAAACATATAAATACAAAAAAAGAGGTGTTGGGCAGCTTGGGTTGGGCCCTAACCCAAGAGCTTCAGCCCCCTGAAATAATTCAGTGTTGGCTCAAAAAATATTTTATCTCCATTATCAAAATAATAGTCACATTACATAAACTGTTCACAAAAGTAAGCTCGAAATGAGTTGAGCAAAAGCTGCAACAAATGTGCAAAAATTTGACTAACATCCAACTAAACTACTGAGCACCTAAGCCTTCCTATTTATACAACTAGAACCTCCAATAGCTCTCCTAAAATCAAGGAGGCTTGACTCCCAAGACTAGAGATAGACATAAGTTCTTATTCACTTGCTCGGCTACCCCTTTGATGCATTGACGTCGTTGCTTGTGCTGCAAGCTTTATAAAGGAGGATTCGAGGTAGGGGGTCATAAATGAGGGGGACACCTTCTTACAAATCCTCTCCCTTGTTTTCCTCGAATATTCGCTGCCAAATGCTCATTAAACCTTTGACTTTGTCTCAAAATTGACCAAAAATCTGCATAAAGAACACATTATACTTCATGGCATAATGAATAACCCAATTCACTCTATTAGCATAAATATAATCAAAACCATGCAATAAAATAATGAGAATGGTGGATTAAGCTGAGTTAGGAGGCCAAATGAGCCCATATAATGAACCATTTATGGGGCTCATCAATGTACGTGAAAAGGTGTCAATGAGAATGGTGGACTAAGCTAAGTTAGGAGGCTAAATGAGCCCATATAATTACCCATTTATGGGGCTCATTATCACCCCCCTACTAAATGTGTTGCTCATCCTCTGAGCAACTAGTCTATCTCCTCATCCATAATGGCCCTGACAGACTCCGTGACATCCCATGCTTCTGATGTGAGATCCTCTTCCTTATCATTGAATCCTACCTTTCTGTCCACCTCTTCCCACTGTTCTTCTTCTTCTTCTTCTTTTGCACCTTCCAGTAGGCCTAGCAGCAGTGGAGGACTCAATTTGAGGCCAATCCAGTTGGCCTTCAAACTCTGCATCGAGCACTTGTACAGAGGCACTCTCCTCAATGCTTATTTCATCCTGTTTAGGGAGTGATACGCCCTGATCTGTAGGCTATGTGGCAGTGTGTTCCACCTTCTCATACAGGGATGAATGCAGTCATCTCTAAGAAATCTTTCCATGTCCTCAAAATGTGCAACATCCTAGGCCTGCTCATTGATATACTTAGGGGCACTTTGAGGATTATCTGCAAGATGCTAGTGGACACTGATGAGAGCCATGGGGTCTGTTGGCTCAGCTCGGATCATTAAGGGTTCATTTTTCTCTTTTGCCATCAACTTCTTGATTTCTGCCACCCTTTTCTCCTCATGATTCATCCATGATGCCATGGCCATCAGCTGCAAGTCCCCCAACCTAACATTGGGGTCCCATAGGTTCATATTAGTGAGGGCCGTGTTATGCAAATAAAACTCTGCCAACTTTGCCTTGTCTTCTGTTGAACTTTGGTCACATAGGCCTGTAAACTCTTTATAATCCTGAAAAGGCATGGTGCCTCTCTGTGCCAAGGTCTTGATTTGAAACTGTAGCCACTGGTCTTTGAGGTATACTCCATATGGTTTGGCTGTATGCCTGCACTATAGTGTCTCCATAGACTAGCTGGCCATGCATGCCAATTGTGTGTCCTTTTCTTGCTGTTGTTTCCTTAACATTTCATTTTCTGCCTCCAAGTGAGATCTTCTGATTGCTTCTTTATGTCTTACAATGCTCAACTCCTTACCCATTTCTCTCAAATTGTTCTCCATGTGGCCAATGTCTTCCACCCATTTTGACTTGGCAATTTGCATCCATCTATGGCTCCTTACCCTTTCTTTTTCTAGTTCAAAGAAAAGTGGGACTGCAAATTTCTGTGGAATAATTTCACCCCTTCAAGAAGGTTGTAATAAGAGTCTAAAATAGGCTAGGGTTAGGTTCTGCAATCTCCGTTGTTTTATCCTTGCCTTTGGTCTACTATACTGCCCTTTTCTCAAGTTTCTCAGTCTCCTGTAGCTTTGTTAGGGTCTCCTGTAGAGCAGTTTGTGCCTCCTGTAGAACTGTTTTTGAGTCCTACAACTTTACTCTTTCCTTCCAAGTGGAAAATCTAGGACTTCCTATCTCATAAGTAATGGGGATTTTGGATGGAGATTCTCCCCTTTTGATAGTGGGGGAATCTTCAATTATGATAGGCTGTCTTGAGGATGGTTGTGGCTTCTCTATTTTTATTCTTGTGCTTTTTCGAGCCCTGAACTACATTGATGGTGGTCTTTTCCTCTTTTTTATGGGTTTAACTGGGGTGCTGAGGGCAGCAAGAACAACTGCTACTTCCCTTTCTAGTGTCTCAGGAAACACTTCTATCTTCTTTTCCTCTTTTTCCTCTTCTTTTGTCTTCTCTGCCTCTGCGAGATTTGTTTCCTCTAGCTCTTTTTTGGTTTCCTTCTCATCTTGTTTAGTTTCTGCCTTCTCTGCTTTAGTCTTTTTCTTCTCTGGTTTAGTCTTTTTCCTTTCTGTTTTAGTCTTTTTCTCTTCTGTCCTAGGTTCCTTCTTCTCTTCTCTGGTCTTTTTCTCCTCTGTTTTAGTCTTTTTCTCTTCAGTCCTAGGTTCCTTCTTATCTGCTCTAGTCTTTTTCTTCTATGTTTCAGGTTCTTCCTTCTCATCTTCTATTTTGGTTTCCTCCTTTGTTTTAGGTTCTTCCTTCTCATCTCCTATTTTGGTTTCCTCCTCATCTTCCCCTTTTTGTTCTTCCCCCTCACTTTCAGAAGGACTGAGGTCATATATGAGGGATTTTATATCATCTTCCCCTATCATATTTCTGAAGATCTCCCAGGCTATGGGTATTGTGAAGGTGTGGATGGCTTCTTCCACCAGCGGTTTAATTAGTCCATGGTGAGTCAATTGATCTGGACCTCCTGCTTTCATTTTAATGTTGGAACCTATAAGGGACTGTAGAAGAAAATAGGGGATGTTGAGCTTTCGGGGTGTGGGAATATCCATGCCATATCTCAGCTCATGCAGAAGTCTGAAATGATAACCATAAACTATGCTATGCCTCCCTTCACAGGAAATGTACTTGATAATTTGGTAACTGACCTCATCCCAAGGGTAAGGTATGCTTGTCCTCCTGATGCCATTTTTGTCTTCTACAGGATGTTGATTTGGCTAGAAGAAGGTTTTCTTGGCAACTTGACCCAGTGGCTTTTCTTCTTTGCTCCAGGGTAGTCCAAGTGGAAGATTGGTAACCCTACTGATGAAATTTTGGGTGATTTCCATGGTGAGACCTCTGAAAGTAATAGTGGCATGGGTCTTTGAGTGATGTACCAAGGAAAGTGCAATCTCCTGAGTCACTTCTTCGTCCTACCCTTGAAGTTTTTTGAAAAATGGCATCCAATTGGCTCTGGTAAAAATGGCTACTACCTCAGGATGTTCATGGAGCCTGACTGAATTTAGGGGTTCCTTGCTCATGAATCCCCCTGTCATTATGTTTATAATCCTTTGGAATACCTTAGGTGGAGAAGGAGACAATAATTTTTTAAAAAACAAGAAACAAAGAAAAAACTGTGTTTTTATCTAAGAAACAGGAAGAATTTTTTAATGCAATTTATCTTCTCTTTAGGCTTAATTCTTCCCTAAAATTGCATAACTTCTTGTATATGTGAGTGCCCAAGGTGGAGAAGGAGACAACACTTCTTTTGCAGAAACGGGAAACAAATAAAAACTATGTTTTTTTCTTAAGAAACAGGCAAAACTTTTGAATGCAATTCCTCTTCTTTTTCAGGCTTAATCCTTCCTTAAAATTCCATCACCCCTTGTATATATGAATATGAAAAGTGGGTTTGTACCGAGCCTACCTCTTCAAGTCTGAATTTGAACGAAAACCCCATGTTCTCTTCCGTAAAACCGCTTACTGGCCCTCCTGTAGAAATGGCTGGAGGTTCTCCTGTAGAACTATCACTGCTCCTGTAGAACCTGATAAGAGGAGGACTGAAAATGAAACAACTGTGGGGACAATGATAAAATGGAAGCAAAGGTGGTGAATGAGTTCGAGGTAGAGTACTTATGTTTACTCGAGTTATTTACGACAATGGTGTCAGGTGGAAAAAAGGGTACGTTGTCATTATTCGGACCGTTGGTCCCCACTGCTATGTCATCATGAGTCTTCATGCCTTCTACCCGCAATCGCTTCCCATCATTTGCGTTGGAGTTTAGACATCCGCCACTGCTTTCCATTTTAGATTTTCCGTGAGTTGACTAGACACACATGTCTTTTGGATCCCTGGATCAGCGTAGTCGAACTGGACAAGGATGGCCAGTTAACTAGCCACCTTTCTAGTTTAATCCCAACCATCTCATTCGTTCATGCATTTTTTGAATTATACAGATGCAATATAGGAGAGGGTTAGATTTTTACCTGTAGGTCGAATGCTCATGCTACGGTGTTGCTAGGTTCTGTTGCTGCTGCATGCTGGGAATGCTACATGCCTGCATCCCTTCTGCTATATCCTTTTTCCTTCTTGATATGTGCTCGGTTGCTTTGGTACAGGTGTCCTTTAACTGTATCTTGCTTTTGACATCCCCTGCATTCTTGTGGATACACCTATTTTGTTGTTGGAGCTTGATTTTAAGGGGATTAGCTGCTACAGGAAATCCTAGAGGAGCTCCTGTAGCTACTTCTCCCTCTAAATTTTTTAGCTAATGCTTATGCTGGGAGCTATGAGGATGCCATTAAGGATTCTGATGGCAATGGAGAGGGATTTGGTAAGCTGCAGGTGAGTTGCGGAGGTGTTGTTCTTTTTTGTTTCCTTATTTATTTATTTTTTTAAAACTGGTTTTTGTGTTTTTTTTTTCTTTTTGCAGGAAGGAAAGAAATCAAATGGAAATTAGGTGATGCAGGTGTTGGATGGAGTATTAGGATGGTGGATAGCTATAGGATGGCCTACATACCTTCCAAGAAAATCCTCAGCTCCTCAAACTATTTGTAAAATCTATTTCGGGCTCTCTTTGATATCTACAGGAGTCTCGTGTAGAACACATAGGGTCTCCTATAGGATGAACAGTCTTCAGACAAAAACACAGAGAGGTGGAAAAAAAAAGTCAGAAATGATCGAGATGAGTATAGAGGATGCGTAATAAGCTTTGTGGCAGGTCCCCTTGCTTCCTGTGATCCATATGTAACATGCAATGCATTCGAACAGTCAATTTTCTCTTTTCTTTTTTCTGTTTCTTTTTTTGAAAAGACAACCAGGGTGCCTCCAGGAGGTTTTCACCCTACTTGCCTACTCTGGACGCCTCCAATGGAGGTTTTCACCCAAGGATCTTATTCTCTCTCTTTTTTTGTTTTTTTCATCACTGGGCCGCCTCCAAAGAGGTTTTCAACCCAATGATGGGACTCAAGCGCCTCATAGAGGTTTTCACTTGAGTCATTATTTTTTCTTTTTTCCTCAGTGAGTGGGTGGAGTGGAGGCTAAGACCTATTCCACTACCAACACTATCTTATTAAGATCTTCAATGAATTATTGCTTGGAGAGGGGCTTGTAAATTTTCAATCTATGCCCATTGAAAATCATGGGGATGGATTCCTCAGCAATGGTTATGATCAGAACTGAATCATTTTCATTGCATTTTTCTACAGTGTAGGGTCGCAGCCGTCTTGTCCTCAGCTTGCCTTTGAAATTTTTATACCTTAAGGCATAGAACAACACCCAATATCCTTCTTGAAATTGCTTCTCCTTGATAATTTTGTCGTGCCATATCTTCCTCTGAAGCTGGATTACCTCTGTGTGAAGAAGGGCCTGCAATCTTCGCTCATCTAATCCATTGAGCTGGAGTAGCCTTTCCCTTTGTGCATGGCTGAGATCTAGGTCCAGCTGAGCTGCCAACCTTAGTGTATTATATTCAAATTCTGTTGGCAGCAAATGCTTCTTCCCATAGACCAGTTCATAGGGTGTGAACCCTGTGGTGGTCTTCCATGTGGTGTTGTAGGCCCAGGTGCCCTCAGCCAATCTATTTTCCCAATCTTTTCTACTGTTGCTCACTACCTTGGTTAGAATTCCTTCCAAAGCTCTGTTAGTGACTTCCACCTGTCCATTGGCTTGTAGATGGTAAGTGGTGGAAGTCTTGTGCTTGATTTGATGAAGTGTGTGTAGGTCTTCAATCAAATTGGAAGTGTAATGGCTGCCTTGATCTGTAACTAGTTCTCTTCGATACCCAAACTTATAGAAGATGTTCTCTCTTAAAAACTCAGTTACATTTTCTTCTGTTTCTACCTTGATTGCCTTTGTCTCCGCCCATTTTTTCAGATAATCGATGCACACAATGATGTATTGTTTCTGTTTTGAAGGAGGGTTGATAGGACGCACAAAGTCCATGCCCCACTTCTCAAATGGCTCAAACGTCACTTGAGGCTGCATGGGCATCTCGTCCTTTGGAGTAGATTTCCCCATCCTTTGGCACCGATCACATTGGCTAATATATCTCTTCATATCTTGATGAAGAGTGGGCCAATAGTAACCTACTTGCAGAATTTTGAAGGCAGTCCTTTTTGCTGCAAAATGGCCTCCACAAGGCCTCTCATGACAGGTTAGGAGAATGTCAAAAACTTCCTCCTCCCTAACACATCTTCTCAAAATCTAATCTGGGCCAAGTTTGAAGAGATTGCCCCCAATCCAGGTGAAAGGGGCACTTTTTCTCACGATATTTCTCTTCTCTTTGAGGACAGGTGTGGTGGGAATAGTGTTGAAACCAAGTAATTTGCTATATCAGCAAACCATGGGGAGAGTACTGAGATAGCAAATAGGTGTTCAACTGGCATTTGATCATCCACCATTCCTTCCTCACCTGCAGGCAAATTTACTCTAGACAAAAAGTTAGCAACAAAATTTTCCTTACCAAGCTTATCAACAATGGTTAAATCAAACTGCTGCAATGAAAGCAACCATATAATAATGCGAGCATTTACATATAGTTTATTCATTAAATACCTAATTGTAGCATGATTAGTGTGTAAAAAGGTTTCATAGCCCATGATGTAATGTTTGAACTTATTTAAGGAATGCACTACAACTAGGAGTTCCTTGTTGGTGACCATGTAGTTTAACTCTGCCCCAGGAAAATTTTTGCTTATAAAGTATATGGCATAAGGTAACCTTTCATCAATTTTCCCCAAGGCTACTCCTATTGCTTTGTTTGAGCCATTTGTGTGAGTGTGGAAAGGTAGGGCCCAGTTTGGGCCTCTCAAAATTAGGGCAGTCACAAGTTTACTTTTCAAGGTATCTAAGGCTTCTTGAAAGTTGTCAGTCCATATGAACTCGACATCTTTTCCTAAAAGACCAAACAATGGAGAGGCTAACTTACTGAAATCTTTAATGAATCTTCTATAATATCCTGCTAAGCCTAGGAAACTTTGGACATCTCTCACCTTTTGAGGAGGTGGGAGCCTTTGGGTGATGGTGATTTTGTTGGGGTCCACCTGCAATACTTGTTGAGATATTGCATGACCTAGCACGATCCCTTCAGTCATCAAGAATTCACATTTTTCTAGACTGGGGAATAGGTTCATTTCAATACACTTGTCCAAAACTTTTCCTAGGTTAGACAAAGCTTCTTGGAAGCTAGAACCATAAGAAGTAAAATCATCCATATAGATTTCCACTGCATCATGAACTAGTTCAAAGAATATACTCAATATTTCTATCTGGAAAGTGGCGGGAGCATTGTACAAACCAAAAGGAAGGACCTGATAGGCAAAGGTACCCCAAGGATAAGTGAAAATGGTCTTATCTTGGTCTTCCGAGCTAATTTGGATCTGATTGGACCCGCTGAACCCATCTAGGAAGGAGAAAACTTTTTCCCCACCAGACCATCTAGCACTTGATTTATGAAAGGCAAAGGAAAATGGTCCTTTTTAGTGGCCTTGTTCAGTTCTCAATAATCGACATAGATCCTCCACTTACCATTTTTCTTTGGCACTAGCACCAAAGGAGAGATCCATTCATTGTCCGAGATGGCGTAGATGAATCCTGAATCCAGTAACTTTTGCAATTCTTCCCTGACAATGTCCTTAAGGGCTGGATTCATCCTCCTTTGAGAATGCTAGACTTGTTTGCAATCTTCCTTAATGTAAATGTGATGGGTACATACTGAAGGGTGCATTCCCTTCATCTCCTTATAGCTCCAAGTGAAGGCATCTAAATGTTTTCTCAATAGACTACATAGTTACTTCTCCTGGGAGGTGGATAGGGATGACTTGATTTTCAAGGTCCTTTCAGGGCTAAACTCTATATTATTAACATGAAGAGAGGTTGGGTCGGCCACACAAAGATCAGTTAAGGGATTGTCTTGGATGTCTTTCACTAGATCTTCTAATGGAAAAATAATGGGGGGTAGATTCTCAATTAGATTTTCAATGATATCATCCTCATTTTGTGGTTCCCCCCTCATAACAGTTTCTACTACACACAGTGGTGCAGAATAGACTTCATCCTGATCCTCCTCCTCCAACGAGAGAGGTAGATCATGATCTAGCAAGGGTTGGGCAGGAGGGTATAGGATTAGCTGCTTGGACATATGCCCGTTCTTGATTGTCATGTTCCCAGTTCAACAACTAGTGTAGGCATCTACAATAGCCAACCAGGGTCTTCGCAGGATGAGAGGATACCCAATGAGATTTGCTTTCGGCTGGAGAACTAGGAAATTAGCAGGGTACTCCCAAGAATCAATGAAGACCATCACATCTTCCACAATCCCCTCAGGGGTCACGGTAGAGCGGTCTGCTAGCTGCAGTATGGTCGTGGTCTTTCTCAAGGACCCTTGGATTTTGAGCTTGAGCATGGTGTCCTTGGTCATCACATTAATGGCTGCCCCTAGATCGATCAGGGTATGGGGGAACATGGTGCCATTGATGTGGACATACTCTACTAGGCTTCCAGGATCTAGATATTTTGGACAGATTACCCACCCCAACATCAGATCGGACAGTTGTCCTATGACATTGATGGTTTGGGCATCTCTCTTGCACCTGCCTGGATGCCTAAAGTACTTCTCTTTGATCATCTTATTGTATATAGGAACATCCTTTATGGCTTGGAGAAGTGGTATCTTTACACATAGCTGTCTCAATTCTCCCAAAAGTTCAGTTTCTTCCGGGGTAGACTGTGTTATTCTGGATAATCTCTCAGGAAAGGGTGGGTTTTCTTTTGGTTCACTTTCCTCTTTATCTTCCTCAACCTCCTGAGGGGGAGGCTAGCTATCTGGGAGGACTTTCCCAGATCATAGGTTAATCTCCCGAATCTCCACAACATAGGTTGGGCATGATGGTTCCCCACTGTATACTTGCTGAGCCTGTCTGTTGTTCGGGTTTGGGTTTGGTTGAGCAGGCATTTGGGGTTGCCTTGGTGGAGAAGGAGGCAATGGTTACAGTTGAGAAGGTGGTGGAGGCAAAAGAGCGGGAGGAGAGTTGTACTGGGGCCTCCACCCATAATGAGATGCATTCCACTAAGGTTGTGGTTGAGTATAGGAGTGTACGAATGAGTAGCTAGTTGGGCATGATATTGAGATGGATAGGACCAAGGAGGAGATGTGGACTAGGAAGGATGAGAAGGAGGACCCTAAGAAGGTATTTAAGTGACTTGGTTGGGGTTGTAGTATGCCTGAGATATCCCTTCCATTCTCTGCTAGTATGGTCTAGGTCCATGCGGTCTCCTTTGGTTCATGAAATAGAGTGGTTCAGTGGCTCCTTCAGCCCCTTGGTATACAACTTTAAGTCCGAGCAAGGAAGGGCACTTATCTGTAGAATGATCTTCTTCATAGACTAAACAAACCTCTATAGAGTTCAATGGACATTCGTTCCTAGGATGCCTTCTGGTTCACCTAGGACAAAAATTAGCCAAAGCCCTCTCTACTTCCTCCTGTTTCCTTTTGATATGCAAGGTATCCATTTGCATGGAAAGAGTCTGCAACATCTCACTCTTGAAATCTTCCAACATGTTTCCAAGTTCACCTTTAAGGGATGAACTGGATGAGGAGGTATTGGCTGTGGGTTGACTCCCCCTACCTCTCTTTCTGGCTGCCATAGAATGGTTTCTAAAAACAGTCTTCATGTCTTCATAAGGTAGTTGGTAGATGTCTCCCCCAGCCAATAAATGAACGGTGTCTAGAGGGTCTTCCAGAATTCCTATGAGTAGGACCAACTTCAAAGATTTTGGGTCAAGTGTGCACCTGACCCTGTTATAACTAAGTTGGAACCTCTCTTCATAATCTTCCAAGGATTCATCACTTCCCATGGTCATTCGGAAGATTTATTCCATGGTAACTTTTGACCTACACTAGTCCCGGCATTTGTTATTAAATGCTTGCTGCATCTGAGCCCAGGTTGTGATGCTATTGCCAGGTAACCCCATGAACCAATTGAACAACAAATTTCAACTACTGAAATGAACTTGCTGAAAGGAAATTGCAGAATTGAAATGAAAGCAAGGAATGACTAATCTGGAATGATAATTGCAGAATTGAAAGGAATAATCTACTTTTGCTGAAATGGAAATCGCAGAATTGAAAGGACTAATCTACTTTTGCTGAAATGGAAATTCCATAATTGAAAGGACTAATCTACTTTGGCTGGAATGGAAATTTCATAATTGAAATGAAAGCAAGGAAATGCAGAAATTGAGAGAAACAACTACTCTACTTTTGCTGAAATGAACTACTTAGCAGAATGTTGCAGTAGAAAATAGAAGAAAAGAACTAATCACAAAATACTTTGACGCTTCCCGACAACGTTGCTAAAAAGTGGTGAGCACCAGTATTGTAGCAATAATTCTACAACTCCTAGGGCTTCTTGCTTTACTTTTATTAGCACGGTAGTTTGTAACAAACTTGGAAGTGACGATGTTGTATGCACAAGTACTAGTTCTTACTACAGGTTGTCACTTGGTTAGGTGGCGCAAGATCACTAGGAGCTCAAGCCAACTTCTATGAATTCCAGAAGAAGCTTTAAATTTGATGAAAGAAAGGAAAGCTTACTCTACAGAAGCTATTCTACTTGCAGAAAGAGAAAGAAGATTGAAATGTGAGGTAATCCTAGAAAACCCTAATTTACCAACTAACCCTACTTTTGCCGGAAGAGAGGTGAAAATCTAGGAAAGGAGTGCCATTACCTATGGGGGAAGTAAACTACACATATTAAAGCTGTTCCTAAAAGGAAATAAGAAAAAAAACATCTTTTTTGGATTTCTGTGTATTTTATGTAAAATTGTTATGCATGTAATTTATTTGTTTATGGATGTGGCAGCAATTAGGTGGTGATGGAGGGTGACTTTGGGATTTTCAGAGGTGTAGGAAGGTGTGGAGGGGTCCTAGGAGGCCTCTGGTAACCTTCTGGAGGCTTTCCCTGCAATCGGACTTCAAAAAGCCACGTACAGGAAATTCTATAGGAGGCTGCAGGGGATCTACAGGAGGATCTACAGGAGGTGTCGAGGGCTGTTTTAGAGGTTTTAAAGGTGGAAAAATGGTGGGAAAGGGTAGCTGAAGACTAGAGGGAGGTGTTAAGGTGTCTAAAGTTCATCAAGGATGATTAGGAAAGAAAATGATGGTTGGATTTGTTCAAGAGACGAGAGGAAATCTTATGAGAAAAGTGCAGGAATTAGGGAAAATTTGTGAAGGGCTGTGAATGACCTGTGAAACATGTAGCAAAAGAGATGGTGATGGTAGCGTTATTGACTTATTATGAGAAGAGATGTACTGTAAGAGAGCTGCAAATCAAAACACTGAATCTGAGCAAGAAAATAACTAGCTGCACCAAAAAATAGAACTATATCTCAAGTTAACCTAAAATCTGATCTAGGAAAATAAAATGCTGAACAATGCTATATGGAAAGCAAAGCAAAGCATTAACCTCTGAAGCAAATTGTAACACTAGAAATTGCATGGGGAAAGAAAAACTGTGTTTTTATGGCAACAAGCAGATCTTGACCTCAATTCGTGGTCCCCAAAGGAGGAAAGGAGGTCAGGCTCTATTGATGGCCTTTTTGTATCTTTCTCTTACCCCTATTTAACCTACTTCAGCAACTAAAATGGAAACAGCTATGTAAACCACCAAAAGCAACCTATTCTACTAAGGAAGAAATCTATCTAACAACAACTAATTCATGAACTGAAGCAAAACATATAAATACAAAAAAAATGTGTTGGGCAGCTTGGGTTGGGCCCTAACCCAAGATCTTTAGCCCCCTGAAAGAACTCGGTGTTGGCTCAGAAAATATTTCATCTCCATTATCAAAATAATAGTCACATTACATAAACTGTTCATAAAAGCAAGCTCGAAATGAGGTGAGAAAAAGCTGCAACAAAAGTGCGAAAATTTGACTAACATCCAACTAAAATACTGAGCATCTAAGCCCTCCTATTTAGACAACTGAAGCTTCCAACAACTCTCCTAAAATCAAGGAGGTTTGACAGTAGTTCTTCTTCACTTGCTCGGCTGCCCCTTTGATGCATTGATGTGGCTACTTGTGCTCTGAGCTTTCTAAAGGAGGATTCGAGGTAGGGGGTCATAAATGAGGGTGACACCCTCCTACAAATCCTCTCCCTTCTTTCCCTCGAATATTCACTGCCAAATGCTCATTAAACCTTTGACTTTGTCTCAAAATTGACCAAAAATCTGCATAAAGCACACATTAGACTTCATGGCATAATGACTAACCCAATTCACTGTATTAGCATAAATATAATGAAAAAAATGCAATAAACTAATGAGAATGGAGGATTAAGCTGAGTTAGGAGGCCAAATGAGCCCATATAATTGCCCATTTATGGGGCTCATCATCACCCGCCTACTGAATGTGTTGCTCATCCTCTAAGCAACTAGTCTATCTCCTCATCCTTGATGGCCCTAACAGACTCCCTGACAGCTCATGCTTCTGATGTGAGATCCTCTTCCTCATCATGGAATCCTACCTTTTTGTCAAGCTCTTCCCACTTTTCTTCTTCTTCTTCTTCTTTTACACCTTCCAGTAGGCCTAGCAGTAGTGGAGGACTCAATTTGAGGCCAATCCAATTGGCCTTCAAACTCTGCATAGAGCGCTTGTATAGAGGCACTCTCCTCAATGCTTCTTTCATCCTATTTGGGGAGTGATACTCCCTGATCTGTAGGCTATGTGGCAGCGTGTTCCACCTTCTCAAACAGGCACGAATGTAATCATCTCCAAGTAATCTTTCCATGTCCTCAAAATGTGCAATAGCCTAGGCCTGATCAACAATATACTTAGGGGCACTTTGAGGATTATCTGCAAGCTGCTGGTGGACACTGATGAGAGCCATGGGGTCTGCTAGCTCAGCTCGGATCATTAAGGGTTCATTTTGCTCTTTTGCCATCAACTTCTTGATTTCTGCCACCCTTTTCTCCTCATGATTCATCCATGATGCCGTGGCCATTAGCTACAATTCCCCCAACCTAGCATTGGGGTCCCATAGGTTCATATCAGTGAGGGCCATGATAAAAATAAAACTCTACCAACTTTGCCTTGTCTTCTATTGAACTTTGTTCACATAGGTCTGTAAACTGTTTATAATCTTGAAAATGCATGGTGCCTCTCTGTGCCAAGGTCTTGATTTGAAACTGTAGCCACTGGTCTTTGAGGTATACTCCATATGATTTGGCTGGTTTCCTACACTATAGTGCCTCCATAGACCAGCTGGCCATGCATGCCAATTGTGTGTCTTTTTCTTGCAGCTGTTTCCTTAACATTTCATTTTCTGCCTCCAAGTGAGATCTTTTGATTGCTTTTGTATGTCTTACAGTGCTCAACTCCTTACCCATTTCTCTCAGCTTGTTCTCCATGTGGCCAATGTCTTCCACCCCTTTTGACTTGGAAATTTGCATCCATCTATGGCTCCTTACCCTTTCTTTTTCTAGTTCAAAGAAAAGTGGGACTACAAATTTCTGTGGAATAATTTTTCCCCATTGAAGAAGGTTGTAATAAGAGACTAAACTAGGTTGGGGGTCAGGTTCTGGAATCTCTATTGTTTCATCCTTCCCTTTGGTCTGCTCTTCTGCCCTTTTCTCAAGTTTCTCAGTCTCCTGTAGCTTTGTTAGGGTCTCCTATAGAGCAGTTTGTGCCTCCTGTAGGACTGTTTTTGAGTCCTACAGTTTTACTCTTTCCTTCCAAGTGGAAGATCTAGGACTTCCTCTCTCATAAGTAATGGGGGTTTTGAATGGAGATTCTCCCCTTTTGATAGTAGGGGAATTTTCAATTATGATAGGCTCTTTTGAGGATGGCTATGGCTTCCCTATTTTTATTCTTGTGCTTTTTCGGACCCTGAAATACATTGATGGTGGCCTTTTCCTCTTTTGTTTGGGTTTAATTGGGGTGCTAAGGGCAGTAAGAACAGCTGCTGCTTCCCTTTCTAGTGTCTCAAGAGACACTTTTGTCTTCTTTTCCCCTTTTTCCTCTTCTTTTTTCTTCTCTGCCTCTGCTAGCTTTGTTTACTCTAGCTCTTTTTTGGTTTCCTTATCATCTTGTTTAGTTTTTACCTTCTCTGCTTTAGTATTTTTCTTCTCTGGTTTAGTCTTTTTCCTTTTCCTTTTAGTCTTTTTCTCTTCTTTCCTAGGTTTTCTTCTCTGCTCTGGTCTTTTTCTCCTCTGTTTTAGTCTTTTTCTCTTCTGTCCTAGGTTCCTTCTTCTCTGCTCTGGTCTTTTTCTTCTCTGTTTCAGGTTCTTCCTTCTCATCTTCTGTTTAGGTTTCATCCTCTATTTTAGGTTCTTCCTTCTCATCTCCTGTTTTGGTTTCCTCCTCATATTCCCCTTTTTTTTCTTCCCCCTCACTTTCAGAAGGACTAAGGTCATATGTGAGGGCTTTTATATCATCTTCTCCTATCATATTTATGAAGATCTCCCAGGCTATGGGGATTGTGAAGGTGTGGAGGGATTCTTCCACCAGTAGTTTAATTAGTCCATGGTGAGCCAATTGATATGGACCTCCTACTTTAAATTTAATGTTGGAACCTATAAGGGACTGTAGAAGAAAATAGGGGATGCTGAGTTTTTGGGGTGTGGGAATATCCATGCCATATCTCAGCTCATGCAGAATTCTGAAATGATAACCATAAACTATGTTATACCTTCCTTCATACGAAATGTACTTGATAATTTGGTAACTGACTTTATCCAAAGGGTAAGGTATGCTTGTTCTCTTGATGCCATTTTTATCCTCTACGGGATGCTGATTTGGCTGGAAGAAGATTTTCTTGGCAACTTGACCTAGTGGCTTTTCTTCCTTGCTCCAGGGTAGTCCAAGTGGAAGATTGGTAACCCTACTGATAAACTCTGGGGTGATTTCCATGGTGAGACCTCTGAAAGTAATAGTGGCATGGGTCTTTGAGTGAGGTACCAAGGAAAGTGCAAACTCCTGAGTCACTTCTTCATCATACCCTCGAAGTTCTTTGAAAAATGGCATCCAATTGGCTCTAGTAAAAATGGTTGTTACCTCAAGATGTTGATGCAGCCTGACTGAATTCAGGGGTTCCTTCCTCATGAATCCCCATGTCATTATGTTTATAATCCATTGGAATACCTTAGGTGGAGAAGGAGACAACAATTTTTTCAAAAACAGGACAGAGAAAAGAAATGTGTTTTTCTTTAAGAAACATGCAAACTTTCTTAATGCGATTTCTCTTCTCTTTAGGCTTAATTCTTCCCTAAAATTGCATCACCCCTTGTATATGTGAGTGCCCAAGGTGGAGAAGGAGACAACACTTCTTTTGCAGAAACAGGAAACATATAAAAACTATGTTTTTTTCTTAAGAAATAGGCAGAACTTTTGAATGCAATTCCTCTTCTTTTTCAGGCTTAATCCTTCCTTAAAATTGCATCACCCCTTGTATATATGAATATGCAAAGTGGGTTTGTACTGAGCCTACCTCTTCAAGTCCGAATTTGAATGAAAACCCCGTGTTCTCTTCTGTAAAACTGTTTACTGGCCCTCCTGTAGAAATGGCTAGAGGTTCTCCTGTAGAACTTGATAATGCTCTTATAGAACCCGATAAGAGGAGGAGGACTGAAAATGACATAGAGAGGTGGTTTTGAGGTTATGGAGGTGGTATGGAGCTTTCTGCATCTATGGGGACAATGATAAAATGGAAACAAAGGTGGTGAATGAGTTCAAGGCAGAGTACTTATGTTTACTGGAGATATTTCCAACGATGATGTGAGGTGGAAAAAAGGGTACATTGTCATTATTCAAACCGTTGGTCCCCACTGCTGTGTCATCATGAGTCTTCATGCCTTTAGCTCGCAATCACTTCCCATCATTTGTGTTGGAGTTTAAACATCTGCCACTACTTGCCTTTTTGGATTTTCCGTGAGTTGACTAGACATACGTGTCTTTTGGATCTCCAGATGAGCACAGTCTAATTGGACGAGGATGGCCAATTAACTAGCCACATTTTTCATTTAATCCCAACAATCTCATTCATTTGTGCATTTTTTGAATTATACAGATGCAATAGAGGAGAGGGTTAGACACTTACCTGCAAGTCAAATGCTCGTGCTACAGTGCTGCTAGGTTTTGTTGTTGCTGCTATTGGGATTTCAGTGCTGCATGCCTATATCTATTTTGCTATATGCTTTTTGCTTCTTGATATGTGCTCAGTTTCTTTGGTATAGTTTCCCTTTAACTGAATCTTGCTTCTGACATCCCCTGCATTCCTGTGGCTACACCTATTTTGCTGCTAGAGCTTGATTTTAAGGGGATCAACTGCTACAGGAAATCCTACAGGAGCTCCTGTAGCTGCTTCTCCCTCTAAAATTTTTAGTTGATGCTTGTGCTGGGAGTTGTGAGGATGCTACTAAGGATTTTGATGGAAATGGAGAGGGATTTGGTAAGCTGCAGGTGAGTTGCGGAGGTGCTGTTCTTTTTTGTTTCCTTATTTTTTTTTTTTAAAAACTGGTTTCTGTGTTTTTTTTTTTTTGCAGGAAGGAAAGAAATCAAATGGAAATGAGGTGATGCAGGTGTGGGATGGAGGGCTAGGATGGTGGATAGCTATAGGATGGCCTACATGCCTTCCAGGAAAATCCTTAGCTCCTCAAACTGTTTGTGAAATCGCTCTCTGTGATTTCTACAGGAGCCTCCCGTAGAACACACAGGGTCTCCTGTAGGATGCACAATCTTCAGAAAAAAACATAGGGAGGTGGAAAACAAAGTTATAAATGATGGAGAAGAGTATAAAGGATGTGTAATAGGCTTTGTGGCATGTCCCCTTACATCCTGTAGTCCATTTGTAACTTGCAATGCATTTGAAAGGTCAATTTTCTCTTTTCTTTTTTCTGTTTTTTTTTTTTTTTTTTGAAAAGACAACCAGAGCACCTCCATGAGGTTTTCACCCTACTTGCCTGCCTTGGATGCCTCCAATGGAGGTTTTCACCTAGGGATCTTATTCTCTCTTTTTGTGTTTTTGTCATCATTGGGCCACCTCTAGAGAGGCTTTCAACCCAATGATGGGACTCAAGCATCCATAGAGGTTTCCACTTGAGTCATTATTTTTTATTTTTTTCCTCAGTGAGTGGATGGAGTGGAGACTGAGACCTATTCCACTACCAACACTATCTTATTCACATATTCAATGAATTCTTCCTTGGAGAGGGGCTTCTTGTAAATTTTCAATCTATGCCCATTGACAAGCATGGGGATGGGTTTCTCATCAAAGGTTTTGATCATAACTGAACCATTGTCATTACATTTTTCTACAGTGTAGGTTCCCAGCCATCTTGTCCTCAGCTTACCTTTGAAATCCTTATACCTTGAGTCATACAGTAGCACCCAATCTCCTTGAAATTACTTCTCCTTGATATTTTTGTCGTGCCATATCTTCCTCTGAAGCTAGATTACCTCTATGTGAAGAAGGGCCTGCAATCTTCGTTCATCCAATCCATTGAGCTGAAGTGGCCTTTCCCTTTGTGCATGGCTGAGATCTAGGTCCAGCTGAGCTGCCAACCTTAGTGTATTGTATTCAAACTCTGTTGAAAACAAAGCCTTCTTCACATAGACCAGTTCATAGGGTGTGAACCCTGTGGTGGTCTTCCATGTGGTGTTGTAGGCCCAGGTGGCCTCGACCAATCTATCTACCCAATCTTTTCTGTTGTTTCTCACTACCTTGGTCAAAATTCCTTCCAAAACTCTGTTAGTGACTTCCACCTGTCCATTGGCTTGTGGATGGTAAGGGGTGTAAGTCATGTGCTTGATTTGATGATGTGTGAGCAGGTCTCCAATCAAATTGGAAGTGAACTGACTACCTTGATCTGTAACCAGTTCTCTTGGATACTCGAACTTATAGAAGATGTTATCTCTTAAAAACTCAGCTAATTTTTCTTCTGTTGCTGCCTTGATTGCCTTTGTCTCTGCCCATTTTGTCAGATAATTGGTGCACACAATGATGTATTGTTTTTGTTTTGAAGGAGGGTTGATTGGACCCAAAAATTCCATGCCCCACTTCTCAAATGGCTCAAAAGTCACTTGAGGCTGCATGGGCGTCTCATCCTTTGGAGTAGGTTTCCCCATCCTTTGCCAGTGATCACATTGGCTAATATATCTCTTCACATCTTGATGAAGAGTGGGCCAATAGTAACCTGCTTGCCGAATTTTGAAGGCTGTCCTTTTTGCTGCAAAATGGCCTCCACAAGGCCCGTCATGACAGGTCAGGAGAATGTCAAAAAATTCATCCTCCCTGACACATCTTCTCAAAATCTGATCTGGGCCAAGTTTGAAGAAATTGCCCCCAATCCAAGTGAAAGGGGCACTTTTTCTCACAATATTTCTCTTCTCTTTTGAGGACAGGTGTGGTGGGAACTGTGCTGAAACCAAGTAATTTGCTATATCAGCAAACCATGGGGAGAGTACTGAGATAGCAAATAGGTCTTCATTTGACATTTGATCATCCATCATTCCTTCGTCACCTGCAGGCAAATTTACTCTAGACAAAAAGTCAGCAACAACATTTTCCTTACCAGGCTTATCAACAATGGTTAAATCAAACTACTACAATAAAAGCAAACATCTAATAATGCGAGCATTTACATCTGGTTTATTCATTAAATACCTAATTGTAGCATGATTGGTGTGTATAAAGGTTTGATAGCCTGTGATGTAATGTTTGAACTTATTTAAGGAATGAGCTACAGCTAGGAGTTCCTTCTCTGTGACTGTGTAGTTTAACTCTACCTTGGACAAATTTTTACTTATAAAGTATATGGCATAAGGTAACTTTTCACCAATTTGCCCCAAGGCTACTCCTATTGCATTGTTTGAGGCATATGTGTGAATGTGGAAAGGTAGGGCCCAGTTTGGACCTCTCAAAATTGGGGCAGTCACAAGTTTACTTTTCAAGGTATCTAGGGCTTCTTGACAGTTGTCAGTCCATATGAACTCGACATCTTTTCCCAAAAGACCAAACAATGGAGAGGCTAATTTACTGAAATCTTTAATGAATCTTATCTATTATCCTGTTAAGCCTAGGAAACTTCAGACATCTCTCACCTTTTGAGGAGGTGGGACCCTTTGGATGATGGTGATTTTGTTGGGGTCCACCTACAATCCTTGTTGAGATATTGCATGACCTAGCACAGTCCCTTCAGTCATCAAGAATTCACATTTTTCTGAACTGAGGGACAGGTTCATTTCAATACACTTGTCCAAAACTTTTCCTAGGTTAGACAAAGCTTCCTGGAAGTTAGAACCATAAGGAGTAAAATCATCCATATAGATTTCCAATGCATCATGAACTAGTTCAGAGAATATACTCAATACTGCTCTCTGGAAAGTGGCGGGAGCATTGCACAAACCAAAAGGAAGGACCCGATAGGCAAAGGTACCCCAAGGACAAGTGAAAGTGGTCTTATCTTGGTCTTCCGGACTGATTTGGATCTGATTGTACCCGCTGAACCCATCTAGGAAGGAGAAAAACTTTTTCCCCGCCAGACCATCTAGCACTTGATCTATGAAAGGCAAAGAAAAATGGTCTTTTTTAGTGGATTTGTTCAGTTCCCGATAATTGACACAGATCCTCCACTTACCATTTTTCTTTGGCACTAGCACCAAAGGAGAGACCCATTCACTGTCCGAGATGGGGTAGATTAATCCTGCATCCAGTAACTTTTGCAATTCTTCCTTGACAAAGTCCTTAAGGGCTAGATTCATCCTCCTTTGAGGCTGCTTGACTAGTTTGCAAGCTTCCTCAATGTAAATGTGATGGGTACAGACTGAAGGGTGCACTCCCTTCATCTCCTTATAGCTCCAAGCGAAGGCATCTAAACGTTTTCTCAATAGGCTACACAGTTCCTTCTCCTGGGAGGTGGATAGGGATGAATTGATTTTCAAGGTTCTTTCAGGGCCGAACTCTATATTATTGACACGAAGAGAGGTTGGGTTGACCACACAGAGATCAGTTAAGGGATTGTCTTGGGTGTCTTTCACCAGATCTTCTAATGGCAAAATAATGGGGGGTGTATTCTGAATTAGATTTTCAATGATATCATCCTCATTTTGCGGTTCCCCCCTCATAACAGTTTCTACTATACACAGTGGTGCAGAATAGACTTCATCATCATCCTCCTCCTCCAACTAGAGAGGTAGATCATGATCTAGCAAGGGTTGGGCAGGAGGGTATAGGATTAGCTGCTTAAACATATGCTTGTTCTTGATTGTCATGTTCCCAGCTCAACAGCTAATGTAGGGATCTACTTTAGCCAACCAGGGTCTTCGCAGGATGAGAGGATAACCAGTGAGCTTTTCTTTCGGTTGGAGAACTAAGAAATCAACATGGTACTCCCAAGAATCAATGGAGACCATCACATCCTCCACAATCCCCTTAAGGGTCACGGTGGAGCGGTCTGCTAGCTGCAGTACGATCATGGTCTTTCTCAAGGAGCCCTGGAGTTTGAGCTTGAGCATGATGTCCTTGATCATCACATTAATGGTAGCCCCTATATCGATTAGGGTATGGGGAATCATGGTGCCATTGATGTGGTCATCAACTACTGGGCTTCCAGGGTCTAGATATTTTGGACAAATTACCTACCCCAACATCAGGTCGGACAGTTGTCTTATGATATTGATGGTTGGGGCAACTCTCTTGCACCTACCTAGATGCCTAAAGCACTTCTCTTTGATCATCTTATTATATATAGGCACATCCTTTATGGCTTGGAGAAGTGGTAGCTTTACACATAGCTGTTTCAACTCTCCCAAAAGTTTAGTTTCTTCCGGGGTAGACTGTGTTATTCTGGATAATCTCTCAGGAAAGGGTGGATTTTCTTTTGGTTCACTTTCCACTTTATCTTCCTCAACCTCCTGAGGGGGAGGCAGGCTATTCGGGAGGAATTTCCCAGATCGTAGATTAATCTCCCGAATCTCCACAACATAGGTTGGGCATGATGGTTCCCCACTATATATTTGCTAAGCCTGTCTGTTGTTCGGGTTTGGGTTCGGTTGAGCAGGCATTTTTGGTTGCCTTGGTGGAGCAGGAGGCAATGGTTGCACTTGAGCAGGTGGTGGAGGCAAAAGAGCAGGAGGAGAGTTGTATTGGGGCCTCCACCTGTGATGAGATGCATTCCATTGAGGTTGTGGCTGAGTATAGGAGTGGAATGAATGAGCGGCTGGTTGGGCATGATATTGAGATGGATAGGACCAAGGAGGAGGTGTGGACCAAGAAGGATGAGTAAGGGGACCCCAAGAAGGTATGGAAGTGGCTTGGTTGGGGTTGTAGTATGCCTGAGATGTCCCTTACATTCCCTACTGGTATGGTCTAGGTCCATGCGGTCTCCTTTGGTTCATGAAATAGAGTGGTTCAGTGGCTCCTTTGGCCCCTTGGTATACAGCTTTAAGTCCGGGCAAGGAAGGGCACTTATCTGTAGAATGATCTTCTTCACAGACAAAACAAACCTCTATAGAGTTTAATGAACATTCATTCCTAGGATGCCTTCTGGTGCACCTAGGACAAAAAATGGCCAAAGCCCTCTCTACTTCCTCTTGTTTCCTTTTGATATGCAAGGTATCCATTTGCATGGCAACAGTCTACATCATCTCACTCTTGAAATCTTCTAGCATGTTTCCAAGTTCACCGTTAAGGGATGAACTAGATGAGGAGGTATTGGCTGTGGGTTGACTCCTCCTACCTCTCTTTCTGGCTGCCTTAGAATGGTTTCTAAAAACAGTCTTTATGTCTTCATAAGGTAGTTGGTAGATGTCTCCCCCAGCCAATAAATGTAGGGTGTCTAGAGGGTTTTCCGGAATTCCTATGAGTAGGACCAACTTCAAAGATTCTGGGTCAAGTGTACACCTGGACCTTTTATAACTAAGTTGGAACCTCTCTTCATAATTTTCCAAGGACTCATCACTTCCCATGGTCATTCAGAAGATTTATTCCTTGGTATCTTTTGACCTATAGTAGTCCCAATATTTATTATTAAAGGCTTACTACATCTGACCCTAGGTTGTGATGTTGTTGCCAGGTAACCCCATGAACCAAAGCAATGCTACATCCTTGAGGGTAGAAGGAAACAGTTTCAACTTCTGCTCATCTTCTACATAGTCATAGGTTCGACATAGCAAACTCAAATAGGAAGGTGTCAGGATCTTCTGTATTCAATCCATGGAAGTGAGGTAGGGCTGAAGGGCTTATGTTCTTCATTTTAGTTTCCCCATTGGTCTCTCGGATGTGAAAGGTACCTTCTACTCTTTCTCCATTCCCCCTAGCATTTCTGTTTTCAGCCATTGTCTCAGGAGGGATGTTTTCTTCCTCTTCTTCTCCTATAGGTTCTTCAAATATCTCAAGTTGTTCTCCTAAAGGTTCTTCTGGATCACTACCACCGAAGAAGAGAGAAGGGTGGCTTTGTGATGTGGTGGGGGTGTTGGGTAAGAATTTCCCTGAATTATCTTTGTTCCTACGAGGCATGAAAGGAAATCTCTTTTTGGGTGATTTTTGTTTTTTTATTTTCCTGCTTGTACCTGCAAAACTGAAATTGATTGAACAACAAATTGCAACTACTGAAATGAACTTGCTGAAAGGAAATTGCAGAATTGAAATGAAAGCAAGGAAATGACTAATCTGGAATGAAAATTGTAGAATTGAAAGGACTAATCTACTTTTGCTGAAATGGAAATTGTAGAATTGAAAGGACTAATCTACTTTTGCTGAAATGGAAATTGCAGAATTGAAATGAAAGCAAGGAAATGCAGAAATTGAGAGAAACAACTACTCTACTTTTGCTGAAATGAACTACTTAGCAGAATGTTGCAGTAGAAAATAGAAGAAAAGCAGTAATCACAAAACAATCTGATGCTTCCCCAGCGACGGCGGCAAAAAGTGGTGAGCACCAGTATTGCAGCAATAATGCTGCAACTCTTGGGGCTTCCTACTTTACTTTTATCAACCCGATAGTTCGTAACAAACTTGAAAGCGACGGTGTTGTATGCACAAGTACTAGTTCTTACTGAAGGCTGTCACTTGGTTAGCTGGCGCAAGATCACTAGGAGCTCAAGCCAACTTCTATGAATTCTAGAAGAAGCTTTAAATGTGATGAAAGAAAGGAAAGCTTACTCTACAGAGGTTATTCTACTTGTAGAAAGAGAAAGAAGATTGAAATGTGAGGTAAACCTAGCAAACCCTAATTTACCGACTAACCCTACTTTTGCAAGAAAAGAGGTGAAAATCTAGGAAAGGAGTGCTATTACATATGGAGGAAGTAAACTACACCTATTCAAGTTGTTTCCAAAAGGAAATAAGAAAAAAACATCTTTTTTGGAATTTGGTGTATTTTATGTGAAATTGTTATGCATGTAATTTATTTGTTTATGGATGTGGCAGCGATTAGGTGGCATTAGAGGGCGACTTTGGGATTTGAAGAGGTGTAGCAAGGTGTGGAGGGGTCCTAGGATGCCTCTGGTGACCTTCTGGAGGCTTTACCTGCAATCGGACTTCAAAAATCCACGCACAAGAAATTCTACAAGAGGCTGCAGGGAATCTACAGGAGGGTGTCGAGGGCTATTTTAGAGGTTTTAAAGGTGGAAAAATGTTGGGAAAGGGTAGCTTAAGACTATAGGGAGGTGTTAAGGTGTCTGAAGTTCATCAAGGATGATTAGGAAAGAAAATGATGGTTGGATTTGTTCAAGAGACAAGAGGAAAGCTTTTGAAAAAAGTGCAGGAATTAGGGAAGATTTATGAAGGGCGATGAATGACATGTGAAACATGTAGCAAAAGAGATGGTCATGATAGAATTATTGACTTATTATGAGTATAGATGTACTGTAAGAGAGCTGCAAATCAAAACACTGAATATGAGCAAGAAAAGAACTAGCTGCACCAAAAAACAGAACTATATCTCAAGTTAACCTAAACTCTAATCTAGGAAAATAAAATGCTGAACAATGCTATATGGAAAGGAAATCATGGAAAGAGATTTATTGCAGAAACATAAATGAGCATGACAAACTGGATCTGAAGCAAAGCATTAACCTCTAAATCAAATTGTAACACTAGAAATTGCATGGGGAAAGCAAAACTGTGTTTTTATGGCAGCAAGCAGATCTTGACCTCAATTCATGGTCCCCAAAGGAGGAAAGGAGGTCAGGCTCTATTGATGGCCTTTTTGTATCTTTATCTTACCCCTATTTAACCTACTTTAGCAACTGAAATGGAAATAGCTATGTAAACCACCAAAAGCGACCTATTCTACTAAGGAAGAAATCTATCTAACAACAACTAATTCAAGAAATGAAGAAAAACATATAAATACAAAACAAGAGGTGTTGGGAAGCTTGGGTTGGGCCCTAACCCAAGAGCTTCAGCCCCCTGAAAGAACTCAGTGCTGGCTCAGAAAATATTTCATCTCCATTATCAAAATAATAGTCACATTACATAAACTGTTCACAAAAGTAAGCTCGAAATGAGTTGAGCAAAAGCTGCAACAAAAGTGCAAAAATTTGACTAACATCCAACTAAACTATAGAGCACCTAAGCCATCCTATTTATACAATTGGAGCCTCCAACATCTCTCCTAAAATCAAGGAGACTTGATTCCCAAGACTAGAGATAGACATCAGTTCTTCTTCACCTTCTCGGTTGCCCCTTTGATGCATTGATGTGGCTGCTTGTACTCCGAGTTTTTTGAAGGAGGATTCAAAGTGGGGGTCATAAATGAGGGGGACACCCTCCTACAAATCCTTTCCCTTGTTTTCTTGGAATATTGGCTGCCAAATGCTCATTAAACCTTTGACTTTGTCTCAAAATTGACCAAAAATCTGCATAAAGCACACATTAGACTTCATGGCATAATGAGTAACCCAATTCACTCTATTAGCATAAATATAATCAAAAACATGCAATAAACTAATGAGAATGGTGGATTAAGCTGAGTTAGGAGGCCAAATGAGCCCATATAATGAACCATTTATGGGGCTCATCAATGTACGTGAAAAGGTGTCATTGATAACTTGTGCATTCAAAGGCTAGTTACCAATATACTCCAATAAATGGTAACCTTTTTTTAAGGGCTTTGAAAATGTGATTGGGACAAAGTTAATCTCCCAAGTCAAGTTTAAGGGGTTGATTGTTAGGGTAGCATAGGTAAACCTGACTTAGTCAAGTTACTTTGCGGTTTTCAATCTCAAAATTTATGATAATCCATGGTATTCATGTGGAATGTAGGCTATTTAAAGGCATAAATACTCCAAGTAAAATTTTCCTCGTGGCCATTTCCATCCCAAGCAATGGTACAGTTAGACACCAGCACTTTTCTCAGTTTTATGATCCTAACAACAACACAGAGAGTTTAGGAGAGATATCATGTAAAAAATAATAATAATAAAACGTAATGTTGGTTCAATTATTCAAGTGAATTCAATTTATTACATTGTAATTTTTTAATTAATAAATTTATAATTAAAAATAAAAAACATTTATAAGTTTTTGACATATAAAATTGTGAATTTTTATGTTTTATAAACATTAATCATCAGGAACTCATATTTTCTTTGAGATTTTTTCTTTACAATAAAAACAAGATTTGTAGAGAATTGTCTTGCCTCAGTACTCTATTTTTTTAATTTTATTTTTATGGACATATATAGCGAGAGAAATGTGGTGTTTATTGATTGCATATACTTGAAAATTTCAGGCAAGTATAATGAGTGACTTAACGAACCACCATGGTTTTTAGAGATGGTGATTCATTTTGGGAAAAATAATTATATCATCACAATCTACACAAGTTACACTAGACCATGGACTATTTTGGAAGAATTTTCAAATTCAATCACTATGCTTTATCATTTAATGAAATAAGGTAAGACAAAAAAATGGTGCTTTTTCAACACATTCAACAATCCATCACTTTTCTTTTTAATGTGATCATCAATAAGTCAATTAAAAATATTGTTTTAAAGATGACAAAGAGAGGAAGCGTGAAGTGATTTTTCAAATGATTTGGTGTTTCAATTTTGAAGTTATTGAATTTTCAATTCAAGTAATTTTCAGAACTCTCAAAATTTGTAGTGACATAGTTTAGTATAAAATTAGTAATAAATATCAATTCTTCATGAAAATGAATAAATCTTATATCATTAGAAACTAGATTCAAAGATGAATCTGATGGTATCAAATGACTCATCTAACTCTTAAATTTTACAAGGATTTGGCTTCTCTAAAGTTTCCATTTCTGAAAAATTGCAGATTTTTTCCTAATTTTCATTGACCGAAAACTCTCGGCCTAGAAAAATTGTCAGACAAGAGATGAAAACAATTATCATCTCAGAAATTTGTAACTCTAGTATGAGAATTTTTGCTACTATGATTTCTATTAACAGCAGTGGGCTTTCCCTCATAAAACTCTCAGCCGAGAGATTTTGCCAAGAATTTTAATTAAAATCTAGATTCTCAGCCGAGAATTTTAAATGGAATATAAACTCTCAATTGAGAGTTTTAAATAGAATCTAAACTCTCATACAAGAGTTTTAAATGGAATCTAAGCTCTCATATGAGAATTTTAAATATAATCTAAGCTATGATACGAGAATCTAAACTCTAGGCCAAGAGTTTGAAATAGAATATAAAATCTCATACAAGAGTTTTAAATGGAATCTGAAATCTCATGTGAGAAATATAAATGGAACCTAAGCTCTCAGTCATTAGTTTTAAATACAATCTAAACTCTCAACCAAGAGTTTGTGTCTGAGATTTTTTTTTTACCAAACTTCTCGGTCAAAAACTTGTCAAACTCTCATCCTAGAGTTTTAAACCTTGGCATTAACCTGACCAAACTCTCGGATGAAACACTGTAAAAATCTAATCCGAGAATTTTTTCAACTCTCAGATGAGAAAATTTATTGACTTTTCCTCTCAGCTGAGAAACTCATAAACATAACACGATTTATCCCTCCATACCAAAAAGAATTTCCCATTTTACTATTTTCAAGTATATAAATTATAATTGTATCAATAAACTAAGATCCATTTAAACAAATAAATTAAAATAATGATTTATATTAATCACCATTATATTTCAAAAGTTCATATTTAAATTTAATTAGTAAGCATATAAAAATTCAATATTTTCAATATATCTTTTTTCTAAATTATATTAGTCATCAATATTGAAGGTTACCAAGTTGAGATCTTTAAAATGGGAAAATCTATCCTCATTCCTCATCTCCACAAGCTTCTCAATTTGGCTATAAAGCATGGCTTCCCTAAGCTTTGGACGCAAAGCCTTATTGTGCCTATCTTAAAAAATGGGGACAAAATCATTCCCTCTAACTACAAGACCATTATGATTAGCCACATCCTAGCCAAGCTTTATGGGCTCATTCTGGAAAAAAAGCTTAGCCTTTGGCTTGAGAACTAGGGTAAAAGAGCTAAACGACAAGTTGGTTTTAGGAGACATCACTTGACTATCGACCACCTTGTCACTCTTAGGATCATCGCAGAGGAATGTCACAATAGTAAAATTGATCTCTTTTGTTGTTTTGTGGACTTTAGAAAAGCTTTTGACATTGTCCCTTGAGATAAGCTCTGGGAGAGGCTTGAAGAGATCATGGTTCCTCCTGAACTGAGGATTGTTGTGATCTGCCTCTACGAGACTGTCATTGCCAAGCTTAAGACAAACAAAGGGTGGTCTAAAGATATTAAATGAAATATTGGGGTTAAGCAAGGGTGTCCCCTTTCCCCTACCCTTTTTGGTGTTTACATTGATAAACTAGAGGAGCATCTAGAAACTACGGGATGCAAACGTGGCGAGCTCCTTGGTATTATCATTACTCTTCTCCTTTATGTTGATATCATTCTTCTTGCAAGGAGCCATGATGACCTAGAAAAGCAACATAAGACTCTTCATGTCTATTGCTCCAAGATGGGTATGACAGTTAATACCGACAAGACTAAAGTCATGATCATTAAATCCAAAAAGATCACCCATGGTAGTTTCGTCTATGATAAGCATTGTCTAGAGAGGGTTTCTTCTTATAAATATTTGGGTATTGGCTTTCCTCATCTGGTCAACTGGAATTATAGCATTGAGAAAAGAATTATTGGAGGTTGGAAAGCTTATTATGAGCTTGAAAACAATTGTAAGTCAATCAATATTTACATGTGGAGTAAAAGAAGGTTCCTCTTTGAGACTCTCATCACCCCTGTTATCTTATACGAATGTGAATTTATGGGTGAAGTATCTCTAGGGAGTCATGGAGAAAGATTGAGATGATCCAAAAGAAATGCATAACCTATAACCTCAAGATCAAGGGAAATACTCCCTATCCTATCCTCTTGATTGAATTTGTCTTGCCTCCCATTGAAAGTGCGGCTATGTTTAGATATCTGATGTATAAGAAGAAGCTTCACAACATGGAATCCAAGAGGCTCCCAAAAATTGCTTCTAACTTTAGTCAAAACCCCCACCTGCACCTCAAGCACGGGTGGCATGAGGATGCTCAGTCTTGGCTCAACCTTTGGGGGATTAAGGAGGAAATCATCATGGGAAGAAAGGATAATATGAAAGATACTATTACCTCCAATTTTAACGACAAGATGTGGGACACTAAGGAGTTGGAGGGTAAAAGGAAGCTAAGGTACTATAAGGAGGTGATCAACACCACCCTTGATAACCAAAATTATTTGTCTGTGTTGACTAGCACTAAGAAGAAAATGAATATTGCTAGGATTAGAACTAACTCTCATGAGCTTCGAAGTGATACCGGGTGGTGGTGTACTCCCAAGACTCCTTAGGACGATAGAATTTGTCAGATTGGTGATACTAAGAAGGTGGAAGATGAAAAGCACTTCCTTTTAGACTGGCCGACTCTTTCCCACATCCATTCTCAATTCCCTGTCTTTAGCCACACCTCCAATCTCTTTGACTTATTAAGCCAACCCAACTATATCTATCTTGGAACGCTTATTTCCTTGCTCCTTGATCACAGAAACAAAATTTTGAAGAATAAAAATTAGACTCTCTTTTCTTGAGGTCTGATAGACGACATTGATCTTAGTGGACGTTAATCATCATCATCATCATCATTATATACATTAGGAATCAAATTAAAAAATACGAAAATTTGTAAAAGAAATTACTTATATATATATATATATATATAGATATATATATATATATATATAGATAATCAAATTTAGAAAAATAATATTTTTATAAAGAGAGATGTGAAAAATAATATTGTGAAGAGCTAGCATAGATCCATTTTAACTATTGATATACTAAGTATAAAGAGACATCAAATCTCTAGACGTGCAAATCTTTCATCAATTGTTGCACTCAAAAATATATTTTCATCTTGGGAGATTTGGTCCCTCTATGTACTTGGTAAAAATATTTGACCCTTCTCTACCTTTGGTAAATTTAGTGCTAAAATAGATGTATACCAGTAGTAAACAAATAGTTTATGTCAAACTCTTTCACTAACTTTGTACCAATTTTATTAGTTTGTTTTTACTTTTTTCAAGTAAAATAAATAAAGATAAAGACCTAAAATCCAATCTTAATTTTTGTTTGTCTTTTTTCCTAAAGGATTTTAAATTTTACATGGTGCTTATTTAAATTAGTTAGCCTCATTTAGCAAATGTGAACATGTTTCTCTTCTCTTCTTTCATTAGGGTTGTTAAATTTTATAGCGTGAGTCCATTTATTTAGATTAGCTAATCTCATTATCATATATATTTTTTTGATAAAGAAGTAACTTGCTATATATATATCACTCATCTTTCACTTCTTTTCTTTTTTAGAAATTAGACAATTATACTGATGTCCCCTCTACCCTCTATCCTCTATTATAACTTGCTATATATGTCACTCATCTTTTACTTCTTTTCTTTTATCAAAATTAGCCAATTATGCTGAATGTCCCCTCTATTAAAAAGTGCAGTAAACAATCAAATTGGTGCTTCTGCTTCTTATATTCATAATTGACATAAGGGTAACCTGACAGGCAATAGAGTAGGAAAACTTGCCATGCCGGAGAGGGCAAGTTACAACGTGGTGCGCTTGAAAAGGTACAGTGAATGGTTGTGCTAAAATACAGTGGGGGGAGTGGGCCCAATTTGCAGTAAAAGATGCACGTTATTGCACGAGGAAACCAATCTAACAAAGGTAGATAAAGAGTCTACAACGGAAGCATATTCACAACAATGGTAATTGTTTCATTACAAGTATGCAAGGGATGATATGAAATACATTTAGGGATGGAATTTGAACATTTTAATGGTGAGATATAATAGATAAATTTGATAAATTTATTTGTTAAAATGTGGAAATAGAAAAGTAGAAATTTGAATATCATTTAGAATTAGAATTAAATATTTTAGTTGTAAAATAAGTAAATTTATTTGTTAAAATGTAGAAATAATAAGGTAGAGATTTGGGTATGATTTGCATAATAATTTATTTTAACTGATTTAATTTTATTAAAATTTTTATTTTTATAAATAATAGTGCGCTAAGTTACTTTTTTTTCAATCAAAATCTTCATATTCTTATATGTATACTTTCAATAACCTCTTCTATAAAAAGTTTAGACATATAATTTATCAATATTTACATGGTTTTGCAATTTGGTTTTCACCTTCTAAACAATCTTCTTTACAGTACAACCATCCATAAAATGAATATAATATTCTTGCATCCCATTGACTAAATTACATAGAGTTTTTAAATACAAATTATACCTAACAATCAAAGAACATTTAAACCATGTATAAGAGTTCCCAACAACAACTATAAAATTGAGGCTCTTTTAAAGTAAAAAGGAAACTTTATATATTAGAGAATTTAACCCATTTTAAATGCTATATTGTTTATTGTATTTTTTATATATTTTATATAAAAATCTGTCTTTTTAAAATACTAAAAAATGCCATAATTTATTTTTAAAAATATAAGACAAAATTGTAAACTCAAGAAGGAAAATAATTAAATTATTCCATTAAGTGGTTCCCTACATTGATTGATTGGAAATTAGACCATTATATACTCCAACTTTAAATCCACCGACAGTTTTGTTCATCAATTTCTCTTTTAATATTGTATTTAAGACCTTCCACGAACCAATTTCTCAACCAATTAGAGTAGAAGAAAATGTGTCGCGCAGTGATTGGAAAGTTCATGATTAAACTTAGTGATTAGCAGATGATATCGCATTCTCTCCGAATTAAAGCACCGAGTTCTAGGTCAACGAAAATACCTGATCGCCCTTCCTAGGTTTTTCGTTATATGCGGAAGATGAGTAATTGCGTCGAGAGGGGTATTGTATAATTTATTATGAGGACGATGTGTGATTTTATTGGCAGATATATTTTTTAAATAAATATGATGTTAATTATAATAAAAAATAACAATAATATAAAGCAAAAATGAATATATATGTTTAAATAGTTTTATTAAAATGATTGTTAATTTTTTTTTATTTCAATTTAAGGTGGATGGATGAGGATATATTGATTTTTGTTGTTTTTTAATTGATGATTTAGATTGATTTTCAGGGGAATATGTGCTCAGCATACGCTTTGTCTAAATGTTTATCAACTACCGTAAGTGTTACAGAGTTTGTTAGGTTGCATTGACTATTCGTGTCACTTGCCTCCTTGCCCACCAATTTCCTAAAGAAATGAGATTATTCTAATTCTAATAAATTCATATTTTAATTAGATGACGAAATTAATATATAAGCAAATTTTATTTAGCAAAATGGATTTTTTTTTTTCTCAAGTTAAATTAGATTTGTGCCACGTAGCTCCCGCCCACCAATTTCCTAGGGATTTGAGATGATTCCAATTGTAATAAGTCCATATTCTAATTAGATGGAGAAATTAATATATAAAAAACAATTATTTAGCAAAATGGTCAATTTTAGAATAAAATGTGTAATTCCCTTTTTTTTACCCATAACATTTTTATACATGGTTAATCAAGAAAATTTGTGCAATAATATTTTTTATTATATTTATGAAGCTTTTGGGTATATCAACCACATTAACATTTTTAATGTGGTTGTACTATTTATAATCCAATATGAAGAAGATGTAAAACATTTTACTTTGGACTTGTTATTGAGCAGAAAGGACAACCCAATATGGGAGAGGTGTGAAGGTGTAATGCAAGAAAGTATGCAAGTCAACATTTTTTATCATCTTTCCAAGTGAGTTAAAATTATAATAATATAATATTTGATAATTTATATTTACAATATTATAATTTAATATAGATAAAAAAAAATTAATATGATTTAGATCTGTTGGTTAGGATTAAAGCACGAGAGAGTGGATAATATATTTATTAATATAATATTTTATAATTTACAATTATTTTAGGGTTAATCCCATTTAATATATAAAATATTTATTATCATATATAATTATACTTAATTGAGCAATACGTCCATTCAAGCTCGAAAGCATACACAAAATGGACAAAGTTTGTAGGTAAAGAATTACACAAACAAAAGTTCGGTAGCAATCAACCATTTTTTGATTCACCATATTTTTACTCTCCTTTTAGACTTCTTCTCTTAGATCTTTGGGCATATTTGGAATAATATTTAAGGTTTAGTTTTGGGCATATTTGTGGACTGGTTTTTTGGGTTTAGTTCTTTTGTGTAGTGTTTAACTTTACGAAATAGATCAAAAGTAATGGTTATTTAATTATTTTGGACCATGCATCTAGGCTCTTAATAAGGTTTTGAATCAACAGTGACTACGTTGGTTTTGAATCAATAATGACTACGTTTCCATTCAAAGCGATAATGATTAATTATGTAGTGTAGTGTTACCTATATATGGAGAATGTTACCAATAAATGAAGAAAATTTAAGGTTAAATATTTTTATCTTTTTATATTTAGTTGACTCACACATATAACATGCAAAATAATAATAAATTTAAATATAAAATTCAAGAGTCTTAAAATTAATTTTTTAATGAGTAATGTAAATAAGATTTTATAATATTATTATGTTTAGGTTAGTAATGTTTTCAAAAAGTTCTATATATATTAATAGAACCATTAATTTTTTTTATTTTCTAAATTAGGTAATGGTGATGCTACATCATGGTCGTGTATGAGAATAACACTGAGATCAGGCAGAGAATTCAATCACTGACTTAACATTGGGAGTGACTTAACAATGCACAAATGATCACCGTCTATCTAAGACCCAGTGGACATAGAGCCATTAAAATTTAAAATATCAACACTTCACCAGATTATTTCACTTTTTCACTATGTTTTTTACTTTCCTTTTAAAAAAAATCTCCTAGACTTTTGGGAATATTTGGAATATGATTTGGGGATCGGGCATATTAGTGATATGGTTTTATTTTTTATTTTTTATGTGTGTTGTTTCACTTTACCCAAAAATAATTGTTATTTAATTTTTGGACCACACATCTAGATTCATAAGCAGGGTTTGAATCAATGGTTACTATGTTTGCATTCAAAGTGATAACAATTAATTATGTAGTGTTACCGATATATGAAGAATGTTACTAATATGTGAAGAAAATTTATGGTTAAACATTTGTATAATTTTATATGTTTTTTTATTTGATTCAATTTTGTTGGGTGCATTGTAACTTGTAAGAAAATTATAAATTTGAATATAAAATTTAAGAGAGATTTTTTTTTTAATTATTAATGTAAATAAGTTTATATAATATTATTTTGTTTAGTTTATTAAATTTTCCAAAGAAATTTATAGATATTAACAAAGCTATTGAAATTTTAAAATATAAATTTTTTATCACATTATTTTACTTTTACTACATTAAAATAAAATATGTGAATGAAAATAAAATATTAACAAATTTTTATTTTTGAATAAAAAATGATAAATTGAAAATAAAAATCAGATTGATTTACTATTAAAGGAATTTTCTTTTAATTTTATAATCATGAGAGAGATAATTAAAAATACAATAATAATATATAATATATAAAGGCCACAATGTATAGATATTATAAACTAGCTTATATCCGTCTTAATTCTAGATCTATCAAGCCCTGAGAGGGATCAAGTTTTGTACTCAAAAAATATGTTTGCACCTCCATAGATTTGGTCCCTCTCCATTCAATTCTTAATGTAAAAGTAAAATCTCACATTTAATAATAATAATAATAATAATAATATTCAATGTCCGTTATAATAAAATATTTCAATATGCAAAGTTAAATAATATTGAATTGTAAGTAAAAATATATTAATAAAAAAATAATTAATGTAAAAATTTCAGTATCAACCACATATATATATATATATATATATATATATATATATATATATATATAATATTTGATGAAAAAAGTTTGGAAACAAAAATTAGGTTAAATTTTTTTAAGTAGTCTCACTCTTATATATTTTGTTCCCTTTTTAAGTATATATTTTAATCAATTTTTCTAAAGAGTAAAAATTTCTTAAAATTGTAATTTAAACTCTGTAATCTACCATTCAAAATGTCATATTTATATTTATATATATATATATATATAGATATATATATATATATATATATATATATATATATATATATATATATATATATATATATATCTACACCAAGCATCAAATCTATAGAAGTACAAACCTTTTTTCAAGTTTTGTACTTAAACACCAACCATCAAATCTATAGAAGTACAAACATTTTTTCAAGTTTTGTACTTAAAAGAGGTTTGTACCTTAAGAAAATTGATTCCTCTTGGCACTTTCTATATGGGTGGATAAGATGGATCTATATTCATGTGTATGAGAAATGTATGAATATGGTTAATTTAAAGAGCTTGCCATCCATCCAAATTAAAGATAATAAATAGGTCTCTGTTCACATGATGAAGATGAGTAGTTAGGATAGACACTTGAGATTTATTTCAAAGATAAAGTCTTTTTTAATTTTTTATTTAATTAAAAAACATCATAGAAATAACTTAAAATAAAATAATTCATGGTTTTTTGAATATATGGTATTGATAAGTTATAGTATTTGCGCATGGTATTATAACAAAGCCTATTTACATGTTAAGAATCTCTATGTGGGGGAGTGGGGGGTTTCCAACGTCCCACCTCGCCGAAGCACCAAGGGACATGACAACATGCCCCCGTGATTGAATTAATGGTTCAGATATGGAATATGTCAGCCATAATGCAACTAAACATGCAACCAATCCACAGTGCAACTCTTATCACCTCATCTGTGATTTTCCTTCTCGCTCGTGTTTTCTAGCATAGGAGGCATCTATCTATGGCATTAAAGTATGCAGTTTGGTTTATCTCTAGTTTTTTCATGTTGGGTGCAGTCTGCAATTGAATTTGGGAAATTTCAGAAGATGGCTTCAACTCTATGAGTAGCTTGGCCCTGCTAAAAACTTAGACACTTGGGCTGAGGAAAAAACAACCCCTGCAACTAGATTACTACATTTTCCTAGAAAGTAGTCAATGTATACTTTGTCTACAACATAAGGAGGACGATATAATTTCCCCCTCTTTCATTTGTTTCGCTTTTCTTGGTCTTTTTACTCTTGCAGGCTAAACAGATTACTAGCTTCCTTAGGATTCATTGCCTCTTCCTTATTCGAGAATGTAACTAGATTCAATTTTCATAATTTCTTTTGTACTTTTGACATTGTATATATTTGCAAAAATAAGAAAAATAATTATTATTTTAAACATGGGTTTCATGCTCAATTTTTTTTTTCAACTAGCTCAAGCATGTTCTTCATGCTCCTAGTGTTTATTGAGTTAAGAGAGTCTTTTTCATATATATAAGATACATTTGGGAAATTTGTAACAAGAAAAAGAAATTATTTTTTAGTGTAGAAAGTCAAAATGACCTTCAAGACCATGTCAGCCCTAGCAGTGAAAAGTTGGCCTAGGAGAGGCTTATTTGACCTCTTGAGAAGGGTATATAAAGGAGGAGGATTGAACTCATTTGGACACACTTCAAGTTCAATCAGAAACAAGAAGAAGGAAGAAAGGAGAGTGAATGACAAGAAGACAAGAGAACGTCAAAGGAAAGAAGCAAACTCAAACTTTTATGCTTGGATTTTCTCACACATGTGAGATTAGGGTTTTTAGGTGACTACAACAAGTCAAAAATTGCAAGTTCAAACTGCAAGTTTGAAATAAAGGGTCTAAATTCTGATTCGACCATAAATTTTGAAGATTGACTTTTGTTGACCTTGATGGCTAGAGTTTCTTTGAGGAAGGAATTATTGGAGGGCTGACTTGGTGCTTGGAGGATGTCTTGGATTTGGTCTTTGGGTCTTGGATTTATGATTTGATTTGATTCTATAAGAAGAGGAGAGATTCTTTTTGGGTTTTCCCCTTTGAAGAGGTTTTTCCCTGGCTTGGAGCCTATATTTTGTGTCCATTGTTTTTTATAATCTTCATGGTTTATGATCTTGATAATCATCTAATGAAAATAATATTATAAGAATAATAAGAAGCTAACATAAGTTCGTAAGTAGTTATTAAGGGTAGGATAATTGTTTTAATAACTTCCCTACTTGATTCTCCAAGATGGTATCAGAGCTAAGGTGAAGAAAAGGCAACTTGAAGATCATCTTGTTGGCATAAGAGGAGGTTGCTTGTTAAAATATATCATTTTCTAAGGACATGAGGAAGGGCTTAAGGAAGAAGACCTATTGATATAAGAAGGAAGGTTACTATAAGCTCTCATTGAGGGTTTTCTAGTGCACTACATCATCTTAAAGAAGAACATCTATCTTTCTCTCTTGAAGGTTCTTTGTTATTGAAGGACACCTTTGAAGTCTCTTGAAGGTTCTTGAAAACATTAATATAGTCAAAGGCATTATCTAGAAGGACACATGTTTGACAAGTAAGTACCATATTGTCTTCCATGTCTTAATATACAAATCAAATCACTTCGTTTTGCAAGGAAAGCAACAAGCTCGTTGGATCAAGAAACTTTCTAGCATGGAAGAAGAGGATTGATTTGGTACTCACAGAAAATGAAGTCATGGAATATGTTCTTGGAGAAATTGCTCAACTAGACAAAGAAAAGACTCAAGAATTAGAAAGATATAGTAAGGGACAAGTGATGGTACGAATGATTCTTAAGGAATCTTTAAAGGATCATCGCATTCCCTTTTTTGCTAATTTTAGGACATCTAAATCTATTGAAGATAAGCTGGTGAAATTGTACTCTATAAGTACATCAAGTCAGAAAATATCCTTGAGGAATCAAGTATATAAAATAAGGGTATAAAAGAATAAATATATGGCCACATATCTTATGAATATCTCACAATTAAGGGACCAATTGCAAGGGCTTGGAGAAGTTATATCTGATTTAGAGATGACCACCTGTGTAATAAATGCTTTTCCACCTGAATGGAGCAATTTTGCAACTAGTGTCTACTCAATAAAAGATACTACTCCATTTGATGAACTATGGGCTCAATGTGTCTTGGAAGAAACAAGATTGAAAGTAAAGAGTCGTAGTGAATCAAATGAAAGGTCTCAAGACTTTGTTGTAAAATCCAAAGGAAAACAAGATATGTCTAAGATATAATGCTATAGATGCAATGAATATGGACATTTTAAGAGGGATATTCAAAACTAGAAAAAGAACATAAGGAAGGAAAGGAGTGGAGCTCACATGGCTGAAGAAAAGGAAGAACCTGAAAAGAATCCAAAAGGAAGGAGCTCCATCACTATTAGTTTTATTTGTACTTTTCCTTTCTTTTATTAGAAAGTAGCAAATGGAGTAGCATGCACCATTTCATTCTCTAGAATAGTTTTGGTTTTAGTGAAGCATGGCATCATATAATAAAGCATATGATAGTAGAGGAATTAAAGTATACATGATCAAATTGCTTTGTAATAAATAATATAGCTTACAAGAATGAGAAGATTTGGATGATATTGCACATCATAGTTCATCCAAGAATTTTCTAACATAATGCTAGAGGTAGTCATCCTGCAGAAAGGATCACTAGGATCCTCCAAGAACCATCATTTAGGGAAGGTTATTTAATATTTGGAAGAAGCATTATGACATGACTAATACATATTCCATTCTAGTATGGAAACAATTATCTTAAATAATGAAGGGATGAAGTTGGTCAAGTTGTGTTTTGAAAGGAAGAATTGAAGCCTTTCTCCTCTTATAAAGGGAAAATTATCTTCGATAAGGATAAAAGAAAATTGATTCAAAGAAAGGATGGCTAGCTGGTTGTATGGAAGAAAAGGTATGTATGTTCTTAGTAACTCTTCTCTAGAAGGTAGAATTCATGTCTACAGGAATCTTGGAGAAAGAGTTGTCATAAGAATATGATCAGTAACATGAGCATGAGAGGTCTTCCTATGATTACTTGATGCTTGAAAGAAGGAGTTTAGTATGCTTTAGAATGGCTAAAGAACAAGACTTGTCTATAAGATAACATGACTTGATACGAAGAGTTGATAACGAAAAATCCAAGGAAGAATATATTGTAGCTTGTTGATTGGTTCATTCTATGGGAACTTTGATTAAAAGTGAAAGCATGGAGAAGGATTCTTGTGCAATATGAAGATAGACCATATAGAAGGTTGTTGATGTCAAAGAGAACAAAACAGAATCTGATATCTTAAAGGCCATCATGTTGAGGTAATTATGATATTTTGGTATTGGTTATCTAGTTTGGATATGGTTTTTCTACCTAGAATAATATTGCATAAATGAATAATGATAGTTGAGGCAAGTAGATCTACAACAGTTTGTTTTGAGCTTCATCCAATGAATACATCGATTGAGTGGATGGATTTGGCCATCCTTGGAGTATTACGTGGTCAAAATGTCTACACATATTGGGATTGAAAGGTATCAGTACAAAAGGATAACCTAATGTTTATGTTTCAATGATAATGAAGATCACGTTCATGATTAATTTGATTGGTTTGATGGCCTGAACCCTATCACAGACTGAAAAATTTTGGCTCCATTACAAAATATCCATATGATGATATGCAAAGGAAAGGATGAACCATACAACTACTTAAATATCTCCATGAAGAACTAGTAGTTTATGTATTAATGAAGACACACTAAAGAGCTTGTGACTTCCCAATTTAAAGGAAGTAAGGGATCTCCTCTATGGTTTACATTACGTAAGAAGTTTCCTTAAATGTTGAAAAAGGGGCAAAGATGTATTCCCTAATCAAGAGGGAATGAGTATCTCCCCTCTGTTTGAGAAGGAGTGATGTTAGACATCATATTCTCCATGTGTCATGCACTAGATTAGGACTAACATTCGTAAGTCTAGTGAAGGCACTAGGAAGGAGAATGGAGGATTGGATAAGCATTTGAGATTGATACTCCTTGAGGATATAGAATTTAATCTAGGAAGTAGATCGAAACTCTTTCAGGATTGGACAAGGTATCCAAGATAAGAGTGGTCGAAGAGGATTGATATTCTTTGAGGATTAGTAATCCAAGATAAGAATAGTCCTAAAAGGACATACCTAGTGAACATTAGGATCAGGTCAATGCCTTAAGAGGTAGTGTGGTGTCTCACGTAAAGCCTCGCAACATTATGCTCTAGGATAAATAGAGCTTGTTAGTTAATGCCTTACTATGTTGAAAATGTCGGCTATGATCTTGATGCATAAAAGATGGCTTATTAATCAAACTCTTCATATGAGAATATTTCAATTTGAGAGAATCCTTGTACCAGTTATGTAATTATGAATACCTCCCTAGTTAAGAGGGAGTGTTTGTTATAGACATTTTTGTGCCCTGCAACCCCAAGCATGAAATGTCCATAAACCAAGGGCTCCTAAGTCCCTAAAAGTGTTGTTCTAACTCCTAGAGGAACAAGGTCAACAGATTACAGCTTCTCCCAGAAGTTCTCCATGAGAAACTACTCAGAATTGGTCAAAACAGGATCATTGCAGCTGCTCCACTGGCTAGGTGCGTTGCATCTCACCTAAATACACTGTGAGGGTGCGTTGCATTTCAAAAGTCCCTTCTGTGGGGTGCGATGGGTGAGAAATGACAAATGGCAATGTCATTCCGCGAGGTGGAGAGGCAATGGAAGCTTCCAGAATCTTCTCCTGTGACACTTGCCTCACTGAATTCGACCAAGGATGAGTAAGAGGCCCTCAGCCTCCAAGTGGAAGCAAGAACTGTCAGAGAGAAGACACTAATCAAATCACAAGCTGACTCATCCCCCTTATAGATATCTATATATGGATCCCTCATCCCAGAGATCCAGAGGCTGGAATTTTGCATATTGTAAGGAATTGTTGTTGGTTTCTAGAGACAAACATCAGATTGTTGGGTGATATAAGCTTTGTTTGAGGTGAAGAGGGGCTTCTTTGCTGGGTCAGAACAACTGGTTGTAACTCCTCGTGGATCTTTTCTTGTTTATCAATAAAAGCTATTTGAGTTTTCCTCCATGCTTTTGTATCATTGATGCTTGTTACATTTGTATGGTCAATTTACATCTGATCCTAGATTGTTTATGATTATAGATCCATGTCTTTGTATAGTGCTATGCTTCTGTGATCTTACAAGTACCTTGTGAAGCCGGGCGTGCAAGGGAGCAGGTGGCTGGGGACTATCAAAGAAGAGAGGGATCAAATCGAAGGATTAGCGCAAGACAGAGGTTGGTCTTTCTGTTCCTCTCTATCTATAATTCATAAAGGAAATACAAAAGTAGTTTTTCTCTGTTTGTTTCTAAGGCAGCTGTCACAGCTTAGTGGGATAGAGCAGTTCTAAGTAGACACTTTTCCCTGTAACAAAATGGCGACTCCACTGGGGAAGTAATTAGTTTGTTTGTTTATCATTCTTTGTTGTTTGTTTCATAAACTTACAAGTAGCATTCGAATTGCATTTGCCATAACAAATGCAAAGGAGACAACTGCTACTTCAATCCATCTACTGGATCTATTTATGATTTAAACAACTGATTCACAAACTATCTGATTGCCCTTGTGATAGCTCTTAGATCCTCCTTAGATCTACCCCTGATTATTGCATTACTGATTGCTTTTTACTCGACCAAAACCCAAGAACTGAACTGCAAACTGTGACCCGGAAACCGAACAGAGTCTCGTTTTTGGCCCAGCGCAGGTACTGTTCAGAGATTCTGAATTTCAGCGCACTTCCTGAGTGGACAAACTGCACTGCATTTCAGATTCTCTGTGTTATAGGTGCGCTGATCAAACTAGCTCTGTGCAGCTGTGGTTTCTGTGGATCATCCTTTCCAGTTCTATTCCTGAATTTTGCTGCCTGTGATCAGTATATGTCTGTTTGAAACCCCTTTTCCTTACTGTTATTCCGCCTCCTTTGTACAAAAGAACTGTAGATGTTTTTGTGTGTTTGTTGAGTCATTTACAGTTCTCCTTTGCAAAAGTAGCATAGTCGTACTGTCGTCCTTTGATTTGAATCTGTTTCAAGTGTCGATTTCGATCATAGGAAAAGGTCTGATTGCTGTTGACGGTCGATTATCCTGTTACTATTGCTTTTGGTCTAAATTTGTAATTTTCTAGTGTCAAGAACAAGCATTCAGTTCAAAATCGTAAGGTGTTGTAATCGTATCCATTTTTTGATTTCGAAAAGAAGCTTGTTGATTTTCGTCGCTTGAAAAGAAATTCAGATTTGTGCATCAACTTTCTTTTTAGCATCCATATACTAAGAAAGTCGAAAAAAAATACATGCATGTGCATTTACATATAGACAGTCTGTTTGGCTTGATTTAGGAAAGTGCATTTAGAGTGTGCTCTTTTCTCTTTGTGAAAAGATTCTGTCTTTTTCTTCCCTAGTAGCTAGGATTTTCATTGCATAAAAGAAGACAAAAAGTTTGTTTATCATCTTAGATTGCATTTTAGGAATTACATCTACATCTCGTGGTGAACCCGAAAGGCAAACTTCATAAACAAGATCAACTTAAAATAAATTCAATGAATCTAACAACGCTTTGGAACTTAACGCACAACATTTAGAAGTATAGGCTAGAGACGTATTCCGGCATCGTAAAGCCTGGTAACTATTGTTCTCACTGATGGTTGGGTGATTCCTCCACTTTGAGACGATAAGTGCCAGTACGGACTTGTGCTCCCACGTACCGTCGAGTATATTTTGGGAGACCCCAATAGGTTTAATCCTTGATCCATAGGAAGCCGTGTCTGCCGCCTATCGATCGCAATGCACTGAAAACAGCATTTGGGAAGATTGACTGCCATACCGTAAAAAGTATTCTGCAGTTTTGCGATTGGTTTGGTACTCCCTCTACCTAGACTTCCAGAGTAGTCCCTTTCGTTCCTTTTCAGACTCCTTAACGGAAAAGGTCCATCTGAGCACTTGTCACTTCAGGCTCATTAAAAATCGAAGGAGACTAGAGTCATCTTTTGTTTTTTCTCGACTCTTAAAAACTGAAAAAACAAGTTGTGTCAAAGCGTCTAAAATTCATTTAATTCGGAAACATACTTCCCCTTTATTTTAGTTGATCGAGTAATCTGCAATCGTGGAAGAAAGTCAATTGAAACCCCGTCGTTCGCGGAGGCTTGCGAGTCAACCGTCTTTGTCTCCGGAATCGAAGCCAGTACGAACAAAGCGAACTCGTTTAACCGGTTCCAAATCTCCTATTAAAGTTAGAACAAGTGTTCCAACAACATCAGAGACTCTGGTTACTCCAAACATTTCTGGAATCCCTGCCTCTACAGAAGAAGTTCAGCAGCCACAGAAGGACAGTGATACTGATCCTAGTCTGAGAGTAAACACTTGTGTTACCGAACCAGTTCCATCTACAACCGGTTCGGAGAGTCTTGCTCTTCAAACATCTGTCGTTGCCGATTTCACACCTTCTTTGGCACCAGAAATATTCTACGGACCTGACGGTCTTCCCCTTCCACCTGGTCTGATTGCCATAGAAGAAATTGTAGAAGATCCTCAAACAAGTACTCCAACGCAATTTGGAGTCGGGATCACTCTATATCCTTCTTCGTCAGAAGTTATTCTACCACCAGCGGAAGCTCCTGTAGAATCACTAGGTAATATTTTGGATAGACTACAAATGTCTGAACAACCATCAACATCTAGGACTGTGTCATCTGACACAGCAATGGCAGAACTCCCTGCTATCACTCCAACAATGTTCGTCGGTATACCATCTGTCCCGACTAGTTCTCAACCACTAGAAGGAGCCCACTCAGGGGCCATTTTGACAGTATGGTCAGTTCCTGTTTGTTCATCCGGAATAATATCCGGAAACTCTTATGTTGAGTCTCAACAAATTGATCCATTTGGAGGTCAATTTGGGGAGTCCAGCCCCCAAGGGCAAACAATTCCCTTGAGTTCTGGATTACCACCGTATGGGGGGTAGTATACCCTTTCATTATCCCCTCCAGAAGGATATCCATACGGGAGTTCACAACCACATTCAGGTTATACTGGAATTACCTCAAGCGGTTGGGTACCTATACTACCTCAACAACCAAGAGTTGTATACTCGATGCAACAATGCTTACCTATGTCAAATATCCCAACTACGCCAGCTATTGTGATGGTGTCGCAAGTTCAAGCGCTGCCTGTTGTATGCCAACCTCAGGTTTCTCAGGTTGTAATGCAACAGCCCCTTGACCCTGCGACTCAACCACAATCGCCGACCGGTGGAACGACACAGGTTCAGACGGGTACAATTACCCCTCATCTTGGTCAAACTGTTAGTATCGGGCAACAGCACATGGCTTCACAACCATGGCTAGTGCAATGCCAACAACTGCAATTCCAACAAGTATACCAAGGTTTTGAGCAACAAATCTTTGCTAATAGTGGACAGCCGTACATTCAAAACGGTCAAAATCAACCATTTTACAATGGTCATGCCCACCAACCTTACCAAACATACCAGCATCAAATGCATTATGCTGGTATGCAAAGACCAACTGCTCAGGCAATCCCATCTTATCCTGGGTATGCTTCACCTAACCTGAATCAACAGTTACCCTTTGTGGCAACTTTGGAGTTACCTGATTTAAACCGGTTAACAAACGATCCAATCGCTTACGCCCCTTGGTGGCCAACGATTCTGCATAAACTTCCATCAGATATTCTTAAATTTAATGGAAATCCGGGTGAAGATCCATCGAATCACGTGATGACCTTTCATCTATGGTGTTCATCAAACAACCTGAATGATGATTCGATAAGACTTCGCCTCTTTCAGAGGACGTTAGCGGGTCCGGTGGCAAAATGGTACATCGAATTGCCTAGAGCTTCGTTCGACAACTTCAGTACCTTAGCCACAACCTTTTTAACCCATTTTCAGTTACCAATAAGGTATGAAATGGGAGCAGAACTTCTTACCAACTTCAAACAGATAACGGCCACTCACATATCTGATCATATACATGAGTGGCGACGTCGTCGTAGAATGGTAAAAACGTATGTCCCCGATCAGCTCTTAGCTGAATGGTTTATCAAGTCATTACTGCCTTCCATCACGGAAGATGTGGAAAAGGGGGGAGTCGTAACAGAAGAGCAAGTTATCGCTCGTGTACAATATCTGGACTTGATTTACACTCAGTCCGACACGTTCTACGATAAAATACCTGACGCCCCTAGACCGGAATTCTCAATTACTTGCCCTCCTAAATCGAACAATGACTCTCATGTCGGTGATGGCGTGATTGGCACAACAGACATGAAATCGACAAAGGCTACATCCAAAAAGGCCCGTAAGATTTCAAGTCAAAATGCAAAGGATGAACTTCTTGCTTCGGAAGTAAATGCCATATCAACAGATAAAGGAAAAGACACCAAACAACCAGGGAGCAAGACGAAAGGCAAAGGGAAGAAGAAGAAACAGGAGGAATCATCACCTGAGAAATCTTCTTCAAACCCTCCTGGAGATAGGAAACCAAAAAATCCATGCTTTATATGTGATAAGGATCATCAGACCACAGATTGTCCACACAGAGCTGAGCTTAATAAATTCTTCAAGAATTCAAAAACCTCCGCAGTGTTAACTGATCCATTTCCAAATCCAGGAACGAATCTAGTTGAGAGTGAAGATGCTTCCCGGTGTCAAGTCTAACGTTATCGGTTTCAAAACAGCAAAATGATGCTTTGATATTGACAAGGAACAAAGATTATGGGAATCCAAAGCTATCGAACAACAAGGATAAAGATCAGCCTAGTAGTTCGACAACAACTTCGACGGAAGTTGCACACCCATCATTCCTGAATTGACAATGAAACCGCCAAAGGGAGTAGTACACAAGTCGATGTTTAATCCCCGCGCTAGAGCGGCACAACATTATAATATAGTGGAAGATTTGGCCCAATCGCCATCCGCTATGTCGACTCTTGAAGTACTACAGAATTGCCCATCCCAAAGGCAGGCTTTATTATCAACCATTGGTGGGGTAGACCCAAAGGATTCCAATCTTGTATCCTTCGATCATAAAGGATACGATCCTCAATTACCAGCTCAACTAGCTTTCCTTGTTCAAGTGAAAGCCCTCAACAAAACTGTTCATCGAACAATTATTGATGAGGGGGCATCTACATGCATTATGTCGATGAGTTGCTGGAAAACTTTAGGATCTCCAACCTTGTCGCGATCTTCGACGACATTAAAAGCATTTGACGGAAGGACATATTCCCCCTATGGTATCCTAAGTAACTTGAAAGTTGAACTAGGAGGTAAAACAGTAGAAATAGATGTTGAAGTCATCGATGGAAATCTTGATTACAACATCCTACTAGGAAGACCATGGATATATGCTATGGCGGCTGTTGTGTCGACCTATTTTAGGAAGATTGCATTTCCCTTTCAAGGAGGGATTACAATCGTCGATCAACAAAACTTCCTCCCCAATGGTTCTCAAGTTACAGGAAGCATTCCCATGATCCATGGAAGCCCCCATTCACTTCAAAATATCAGAGTAGGCCTACTAAAAGATCCTATACTAATGGGAACTTTCGCCCTTCCACCTCCAATCAACCTGGCGGAAGTAGCGTCAATAGGAACCTGCAATATGATATCTTCTAAAAAGATCTCAGAAAACGATATCGACATGGATCATGCCATGGTTTTGCCCCCAAGTCCAACGGAAATATTGTAGCAATCAATGTTCCTAGCATGGGAGGCAAACCCAAATCAACGCTCATCGAGCGTTTGGATAGATAGGTCTAAAGAATATGGTACCCCTTCAGATCCTTGGTCGCGAGTGCATGTCACTGACGAAGGAATTGTCCAATCAATGGTAATCGAAGGGGCATCTTGGAATGATTCCCACCATTGTTCCCTTCTCCCGGATTGTGGAGAAGATACTCAAGATGACCTTTATCATCCTTCAGTGTTTGATTTCCTATCAAATACTATAAATACGGTGGATTCCAAGCGAAACTTGTCCAACATTGAAGAGACTATCGCCATAAATATCTCGACCAAAACAGATGTTGTAGAGAATATTTATGTTGGAAAATGTTGTTCTCCTTCAGAACTGGAAATATATAACGCTCTTTTTCGCGAATTCAGAGATGTCTTTGCTTGGTCATATAGTGAAATGCCAGGCATTGACTCGAGTATCGTTGAACACGAAATTAAGATGTATCCAGATGTCAAACCAGTACGACAACGACTAAGGCAGGTGCACCCCAAGAAAGCTGTTGCCATTAAGGCAGAAGTTGAAAAACTTCTCCATGCTGGTTTCATCTACCTGGTTCCTCTAACCGATTGGGTATCGAATATTGTCCCTGTTATGAAAAAACAAGGAACAATTAGAGTGTGCATCGATTATAGGGATGTAAATCAAGCTTGTCCGAAAGACAACTACCCTACACCCTTCATTGACCAGATAATTGATGAATGCGCCGAATGCGAAATATTTTCTTTCATGGAGGGATTCTCCGGGTATAATCAAATAAATATCCGCCCACAGGACCAGTCAGAGGCTGCATTTATTTGTCCATGGGGCACATTCGCATATAAAAAATTACCCTTTGGTTTAAAGAACGCAGGGGCGACGTTTCAGAGGGAAATGAATTATGCCTTCCATGACATCAAAAACATCGTTCAACCATTCCTCGACGACCTTCCGGCTCATTCGTGAAAGCGGACTGATCATCCGCAACATTTAAGAGCGATATTTCTACGTTTCCGACACTACAAGATACGGTACAATCTTTGAAAGAATAGAGATATTTATGGTAAAATCAAAATGGGACCATTTAATCAAACCGCAAGGTTCAAGCTCGTTAAAAAATAAACTCGCATCGAGCAGTGTTACCGCAAGGTTCAAGCTCGTTAAAAAATAAACCCGCATCGAGCAGTTTTAGCACATAGTTCAAGCTCGTTAAAAAATAAACATAAGACATGAGCAAATGTTTGCCCCCGCGTTTAAGCTCGTTAAAAAATGAACTATTCCTCGGTAAATAACCATCGTGAATGTAGTACTTCAGTCGTTAAATCCTTGGTCGTGTTTGCACCGTCACCTCCACTTTTTCATTGGCTGATCATTCACCTCCATTTGATTGTTTACCCATTTTGAGGAACAACCACGAAGAGTGATTTCACTAGCCATCCTTGTGACACTGCCGTGATTGGAAAATTCCAAACCTTACCTGGAATCAGCTGCTACCCGTTTTATCACTTGTTCCTCAAAAGACGAGTCTCCTTTAAGCTCTTTTCAACTGACTCGTAAAAAATGAAAAGATTGCCGAGCCATTGGCCTCTCTAGCTCGTTAAAGGGACAGGAAGTGCTATCCCTCCTCTAGATTTTAATCTTTTTGGACCTGAGGGATTATTACACAAAAAGATCGAGCGCTTGTTTTTTTCGGCTCGTTAAAAGTATCAAAAATTCATCCCTTCTGTATTGTTTTATACTTTTTCGGACTTAAGGGATTAGATGACGAAAAAGGAATTTTGGAGTTACCTTTACGTTCCTTTTCAGACTCTCTAAAATTGAAAAGGACGGAGTTATCTTTGTCGTTAAACTCGTTAAAAATATTAATAGCGACAAACTTGTCTATAGACGAGAACGAGTTTCACTATTGCTAGGCTCGTTAAAACATAGCGATGGGTTTGCCCGAAGGGCAAATTATAGAACAAGCATATGTTATCCTCCTCAAGCTTGACAAAAATAAAGAGGTACTGGTCAGCAATGACTGGGGAAAAATTGGGAAGAAAAACTCAAAGAAACTTTGTTGGTAGCAAGTCACTCTTGAACATGACACAAGTTCCACTCCGTGTTCGAGTCGGGTTGGGTTGTTTCATTCACCGATCACATCACCATGGTCACGCCATACCATCCACATTTGGGGTTAATGCTACCGATCCATCACATCAGTGTCGCCGATACGTTCAAGAGAAGTCATTCAGAGAGTCCACCTGTGTCTCACCCACTACCATACATTATACTCCATTCTTTCATGACCGCCACCTTGAACCTTATATCACCAGATCGTTTTCACCTCCATTAAAATCATTTGCTCCGTTCCGTGTCATTGATGTGGGATTCATTAAGGCCCTCTTGTGACGGATCACTTCTTGTCGACATCAACTCATTATCCAAGAAGTTGATCTAGGAACACCCCATTCAGTACTTTGAAGCTTGCATGCCTCAATGGCAAGTTTCTCACTTTCGGTGATAGGTTTACGTCAATGGCCTTCGACTGAAAGATTTTGCGTGGTGTTCGACGCCAAGTCCTTTATTCACACCACGTGAATTGTATTGCAGTACCTTGAGGGTCATTATCATTATCGGTGATTCCTCTCGTGCTTGTTAACAGTTTACATCATTGACTGGTAATCAAGCGATGTCTTTCCATGTTCGACTTCAGAACATTTCTCACATGGATCGACTTGTACTTTGAGTGAAGATCGGATGAGATTGAAGACCCCGGATCTAGTTTCATCCATCCGGGCTACAATATATATTCAGTGAAATAAAGACATTAAATGTACATCATTGCAGCACAGATAATCATCCTATCAGAAGGATGATGGCTCTATCAGAATCATCAGTCTACACTCAGACGATTGTCTGTCCTATGTACATGAAAATGAATTTATAAAGCTGAGCATGGGAATGACCGCCTCAGCTAGATCATGAAAATATTATGAAGATAATGTATTGTATTGTATCTTATTACAAGTCTCCTCCCAGCATTGAAAGAACTTCAGATCCTCATAATAAAGCATTTCACCCGACACCAAAAGGTTAACGGCCTCATACTTTAGGGGGCAACTGTTATAGACATTTTTGTGCCCTGCAACCCCAAGCATGAAATGTCCATAAACCAAGGGCTCCTAAGTCCCTAAAAGTGTTGTTCTAACTCCTAAAGGAACAAGGTCAACAGATTACAACTTCTCCCAGAAGTTCTCCATGAGAAACTACTCAGAATTGGTCAAAAAAGGATCATTGCAGCTGCTCCACTGGCTAGGTGCGTTGCATCTCACCTAAATACACTGTGAGGGTGCGTTGCCTTTCAAAAGTCCCTTCTGTGGGGTGCGATGGGCGAGAAATGACAAGTGGCAGTGTCATTCCGCGAGGTGGAGAGGCAATGGAAGCTTCCAGAATCTTCTCCTGTGACACTTTCCTCACTGAATTCAACCAAGGATGAGTAAGAGGCCCTCAGCCTCCAAGTGGAAGAGAGAACTGTCAGAGAGAATACACTAATCAAATCACAAGCTGACTCATCCCCCTTACAGATATCTATATATGGATCCCTCATCCCAGAGATCCAGAGGCTGGAATTTTGCATATTGTAAGGAATTGTTGTTGGTTTCTAGAGACAAACATCAGATTGTTGGGTGATCTAAGCTTTGTTTGAGGTGAAGAGGGGCTTCTTTGCTGGGAGGTTAATGCTGGGTCAGAACAACTAGTTGTAACTCCTCGTGGATATTTTCTTGTTTATCAATAAAAGCTATTTGAGTTTTCCTCCATGCTTTTGTATCATTGATGCTTGTTACATTTGTATGGTCAATTTACATATGATCCTAGATTGTTTATGATTATAGATCCATGTCTTTGTATAGTGCTATGCTTCTGTGATCTTACAGGTACCTTGTGAAGTCGGGCGTGCAAGGGAGCAGGTGGCTGGGGACTATCAAAGAAGAGAGGGATCGAATCGAAGGATTAGCGCAAGACAGAGGTTGGTCTTTCTGTTCCTCTCTATCTATAATTCATAAAGGAAATACAAAAGTAGTTTTTCTCTGTTTGTTTCTAAGGCAGTTGTCACACCTTAGTGGGATAGAGCAGTTCTAAATAGACACTTTTCCCTGTAACAGTGTTAGAGAATGCAACTAATTCAGTATTCATAATTTTTTGGATAGTTATGACATTGTATATATTTGTAAAAACAAGAAAAAATAATTATTGTTTTAAGCATGGCTTTCATGCTCAAATTGATTTTTAAACTACCTCAAGCATGTTCTCCATGCTCCTAGGGTTTATTGAGTCAAGAGAGTCTTTGTAATATGTATAAGCTCCATTTGGCCAATTTGTAACAAGAAAAATAAATAAAATTTGAGTCTAGAAAGTCAAAATGACCTCCAAGACCATGTCACCCCTTCTAGTGAAATGCTTATGAAGTATGATAAGGAGTAGAAAATTTGTTGAGAGGACCTGAGCCAAGAGAATAGATTACATCTAGAGATGAAACATGTTCACAAGTACCTAGCAATGAAGGGATGCTTACAACATCTAAAGAACTAGAGGTCAATTTTAATTTTGAAATTGCTTATGAGGTTGTAGGAAGTGCTGATTAACATGAAAATGTGATTACAAAAATAGAATTTTTACTATTTCTAGAAGACGAAATTGAGCCTTAAGTACAACATTCAAAGAAAATGTTTAGAGATTTTGAGGAAGAGAATAGATTTTTAGAGAAATGGACGGCAAGAGATACAAGTAATGAGGGTTGCATAGAGTTTGAAAACTCAGCCGATTTTGAGGAACAACTTAGAGTGCCATTTAATAGTGGCATGCATGAAAAGAAAATGCAATAGTTGGTGAGCAACAACAACACCACATTTCAGCAAGAAGACAACAATATTTCTGCTATAATAAAACAAGGAAGAAAAAATTTAATTGTCTTAAACATATGTGGAAAGATGTATGCTATGGAGGAGGAGAAAGATAAGAATTATGAAATTCTTATGAAAAAGTTGAGAGAGGACAACAATGAATTTCAACTGAAATCTAGATTGGATGTTGAAATAGAGAGGCTACAAAAACTTATGATGAAAGTGCCAGAGAGATTGCACACTAATGTAAGAAAGGAAGTTAGCAACAGGAGAAAAATGAATGTACAAGAGTGCATCAATAAGGTTAATGGAAAGTTGCAAAACAAAGTTTGGAAGCCTGGGAATTGGAAGGTAACAACAACAAAAGCAATTGAATAAGAGCATAAAAAAATAGATGATCAACTACAATACAAAAGTTTGGGATCCAAGAGGATTGGTTCATCAAAGGCTTATGACCAGGAGGTCATAAATTTTCTACCTTGGGATTATGATGCAGGAGCATCTGAACTTCCAATTTATTTTCGAAAAATCAAGGCTTTTTGGAGATAAAGCTCCAAAAGGGGATTCAACATTTAAAAGAATTCTAATTATTTATTTGTAGATAATATTTTCTTTTTAATTTGTATAGAGTAGCTTGAGAAAAGCAGTGTATAGGAATGGTTTTATCCATAAGGCAAAAGCAAATCTTCCTTATAAAGCATGAGGGATTCTAGATAGATTGAGTGATTTTAGAATTGATTTATGGAGTGATTTTAGGATCTAGAATATATATATATATATATATATATATATATATATATATATATAGATAACATTGAAATATTTTACTTAACATGGTTATTGAAATATTTTATTTATGAACCACTTTTTCTATGTTAAACTAGTTTTAATATACTTTTAGATACATGTCAATATTACTTAACTTTCCTTAGTATAATATTTTATTTATAATACATATTGATTTTTTTTTAATTAATATTTTTAAATATTACATATCAATTTTATATTACGAATTGAATAAATTACACATCTTCCTCTTATTAGGAAGTAACTACATTTTCTTACCTTTAATTACTTCTTTCATTCATATATATATATATATTACTTAACTTTCTTTAGTATAGTATTTTATTTACAATACATATTGATTTTTTTAATTAATATTTTTAAATATTACATATCAATTTTATATTACGAATTGAATGAATTACACATCTTCTTCTTATTAGGAAGTAACTAAATTTTCTTACCTTTAATTACTTCTTTCATATATATATATATATAAAGTTTGTCAAATATATTCATCAATGCAAATATTCAAATAGTTTCTTTAAGTCTTATATTGAAATATATATCTTTTTAAGTTGATATAAAAATCCATAGGTCCATTACACTGGGTTTTAATATTAACAAATATTAACAACCAATTGAGTTACAACAAGCACAATGAGGGTAGGATTATTGATGTTTTATAATACTTTTAATTAAAACTAACCAAATATGTATGTTCATTTTTGTTTTATTATAATTGACATTACCTTTTTTTTTTAGTTTAGAGTACAATTTAGTTTTATTTTAAATGAGGCACTTGGCTAACTTAATGTTGGGCACAAAACCAATCACACATTGCGTTCATATTGGGCTATAGAGTCACACATTCATACTGGGCTATAGAATCACACATTGCCTTCATACTGGGCTATAGAATGTGTCTCTCAACACAATAAATAGGGTTTCTTACAATGCCATGGCTTACCAATACCACATACCCAAAAAACCATAACTCATCTCATCTAAGGCTTCTTCATATGACAATTTTTTAATTAAAGAATATAATTAAAAGAGCAAAAAGACATAACTACTTTGGAAATAAATCTCATTTGTGTACACCACTAAAAATATTCTAAAGTATACCATGGAAGTTAAATCCCTCCATCCATATAATATTAGTGATAATTAAACTAACATTAAAACCTAATTCCAAAATAAACATACATATTAACATAACTATTATTTTTAATTTTTTTATAATTTTTTCACTTCATTTAAATTTATAATTTAGAAATATTTTCTAGAAGTGTAAATATTTTATAAATTTTTAAAGTGTAAATATTTTATATTTTTTTTAATCAAATTTATAAAATTTAAAGTGATTTGAATTTTACGTTATGAATATAACTGTAAATCATTACATTTATTAAACAATGGACTTTTCTAGAAATCATTATATTTATTAAACAATGGACTTTTCTAGAAATGTTGAAATAACTGCCAAAAAACCACTACAGGATCGGTATGATGTCCATTGAAAAATCTCTTTCTGAGTTGAAGGTACAGAGGTTTTAGATTGGATGAGAGTTTTGAAAGTGATGAGCACATACCTGTAAAGACTGCTCTATAGAATCTTAATCGAGAGGTACTTGCTCTTCACACCTTTTCTTCAATTCGTATAAAGATAGTCACCGTTCTAATTATATCCGATGGGATGGCGTATCAATTACGTTACTGCAATGAATTATCCATAATGTTCAGAGTTTCTATCATGGTAGCAGAAATGTTGACTCATAAGGGGTGCTCAAGCTTTTATTTTCAATAATGATTATATTGCTCTCTATTTTCCAAGGTGGGCCCCGGTTTGTATCCTCCTCTTCACACTTGAAATGGTTCTTTGCATCCTTTCACAAGGAGGTTTCTGAAATGAAAAGTAAATATGCATTATTATTTTCATGTTTGTATTTATTTATTTACATTGCTCGTTTATTTATGTTCATTATAAAGATGGGAAAATGGGAAAATAATATTGTAAATTTAATTATACCAAAAACCTAATCCTTAATTTGGCTTTTTTAAGAATTTAATTTAGTTTTCATATAATTGAGTTTTTTGTTTTTGTGTATGGTGTTAAGGTAGTTTAGGTAAATTTGATTTGGCAAGATATTGGCACTTTTCAAAGGTTTATTAAAACCCATGGCATTGACTCAAGGTATTCATGTTGAATATAGAATTTTTTAAGGCAAAACATTGTGCATGTAAAATTGTCGTATATCGCTATTGGGGTCCCAAGCAACAGTGTCTCTAAGCACCATCGTTTCTCATGGTTTTGTGATCCTAACAACTAGTATCAAAACTAGAGATGTAGCGAGAGAGTGTACTATGGATGGGAAAATGCGGATGGAGTCAATGGTTTGAAGTTTAATGAAGGAGTCATCATGTGATGAGAGCCTTAGTGGTGTGATAACGCCAATGGTGTGTGAACACCCTAAGGGATTTTGGTCCAAATTGTGAAATCGTGTCATAGGCAGGTGTATACCCCCAGGTAGTTGTAAGACATGTTTAGGCATACATGTTGCACAAGAGCACATAATGACTCAAGTTGTGGAATGAACCACTTGGATAGGTACGAGCGTGGTAGGTGTAATTGTATGCTAACTTGAGGTTAGTTGTTGTAATACCTTAAAACATTGATCAGTCATGCATACATAGTGTAATGGCATACAAAGTTATAAGGTTATGGAATTGACCTCTAGGATAGGTACCAGGGTGGTAGGTGTACCAGTATCCTAGCTTGAGGGGAGAATGTGAGAATGTGAGATGGTTTTGTAATTACCCCTCTCACATTTACCCAATTTCACCAGCCTGCCAAGGTAAACATGAAATTGAGAGCTACTATGACATGACCCATCCTCCTAGGTCCCATTAAGGAAGTGGCACCGATAATTGATGACAACTTGACCTTTCACAACATCCGACAAGTGCTACAACACACTTAGGGGTTCAAAAACCATCCCAGGTGACCAAACCCTGAGTTGGACCCCTCCTTCTCTGCCCTGGACCCCCAACTGCTCCCACAGTAAACCCTCCATGGCACAAGCTTGCAACTGTGGGGTTGCAACCTAAAATGTCTAGTTCAGAGCATGTGGTTCTAGATTCTGAGCCTAAATTCCAAGTGAGCCTCCAAACCACTAGCCAAAACTCAGTGAGACATTCCATAATCATTTCTAACATGATGACAAAGTTATTCAATCAAACTTGAATAAAAAACTTGACCTATCCAATCCTAACCATGATAGTCATTTCATCAAACATATTGAGAACGTGTAATCTATAGGTCATGAATGCATATCTGAACATAGGGGTCAAATACTTATCTGAAAATCATCAAGAAAGTTTAATGCCCTCTCACAATAACTTCAATAATATTTTTTATCTTATGCATTCATTAACCATTCATCATCTAATCAAAACATCTCAAGAGTCATAACTAGAACATGTTATGAAACCATGCTTATAACCAACATATAACCAGAATAATAACCATGATAGAACAACCATCAAAGCCTCATAATAACAAGTAAAAAAAATCATGAAATACAAGAGGAAAAGAAATCTTATTAACATATGAAAAAGTCAACAAAGGTAGGGACTTCCATGTACCACCCGACCATAGATTGAGTTGAACCAAATATTTATTTTAGCGAATCACCCCATGCCATATTCCAAGCATGAATATAAGACTTAAGGAAAAAATAACTAGGGCTTCTTGAAGATTACACCACCTCCATGCTCATGCTTTACCACAATCTCGTCAAAACAAGTTAAGAGATTCCTAGGCCCAAAGAAAGCGCATAGACAACTTGGATTTATCGCAATCCTGCCAAAACTAGTCAAGGGATCACTAGGCAAAAAAAAAGAACATAAACCACTATGCTTTACCACAATCCTGCCAACATCAGTCAAGGGATCATTGGGCCCAAAACAAGAACATAAACCACCAAGATTTACTGCAATCCTACCAAAACATGTCAAGGGATCACTAGGCACAAAACAAACTTAGATGCCTCTGAATTTCTTCCCCAATACCTTGAGGAATTTTCCCATCTCCACCATCAGGCTTTACCACAATCCTCAAAAATCGATCGAGGGATTGTTATGCCCTTGGGATTTTTCCTAACACCACCTCACCCGATTCCAAAACCATTCAACAATCCAAAGCTCAACCAAATGAAAGAACCCCATCAATTCATGGTTATCTGGAAATGGAAAGGCAAGGTTGAAACCACTGTCACACCTAGCGAAACCCATGTCAATGACAACGAGAGAACCAAATGCACACATGCATCTACCATGAATTCACAGACTAGCTATGAAATCACACATGCAACATGTTACCTGTAAGTATTCATGTTGAAGCTGCTTGATCCAACTTTTCCTTGTTTGTTCCTTACTTCCCTTGTCATTCCTTCGCCTTCCTTTGTCCAACGCTAGAGTTCTCCCAGAATTTTCTAAGTGTGAAAGAGTATGAGAGAACATAGAGAGCTCCAAAATTGAACTGACAAAAAGGTTGTGAACTGATCCTCAAAAGCACTTTTATTATTAAGCTTCTATTTTTCTTCAATTTCCACTATCATTCCTTCAATTTCCCCTCATGCATATTTTGTGACCTTTCATCTCCCTTTTCTCCTATTTTTCTTTATTTTCATAAATAAAATGCCAATTAATGCCTCTTTTATTTTCCAAAGCCTTTGCCAATTTTCCTTAACCATAATAAACCAAAATGAACATCCACTAGGATGTTTTTCCCAACATTCATCTTGTAATACATGTCCCGTGACCTTGTCTTATTTTGCCTTTACTAACTTTATTACATGAAATTTTAACTCAAGGATGTTATAGAACCCTCCCCCTTAGGAGAGCATTGTCCTCGATTTTCTATGCCACCTATGACTAGCAAAATTGCTAAAAACCAAAACACACTACCCATGGAGGTTTATATAGCTCAGTGAAGTGTTTACAATGAACATCCCATTGAAAGAAAAACCAACATGAAACCATACAACTTATTGGAGCTTTATAACACATCTCATTATGGTATTTGGAACAACAACCATACATAAAAATATACATATACCAAAACTCCTTGCCTCAACCAACAAAAAATGAAGGATACATAGCCCGCATATGATCATCCATCTCCCATGTAGCTTCATCGGGCCCAACGTGCTTCCACTACATTTTAACTTGCTCAATTGCTCAGTTCCAGAGCATGAGTTTTTTCTGTTGCAAAATGCACTGAGCTTCTGACTGGAATTCTCCTTCTGGATCCACCTATAATATAGACCAATCAATCACATGATCAACATTCTTCTCATATCTTTTAAGCAATGAAACATGGAAAACATCATGGAATTTCACTATCAGAGGCAGTATAAGTATGTAAGCCACTAGTCCAATCCTCTCAAATATCTCGAAAGGCCCACAATACCGAGGTTCCAGCTTGGCACATGATCCATTCCTCAAGGAGATCTTCTTTGGCTTGATGTGAAAGTATACATGTTCCCCAACCTGAAACTCCTTAAATGCCTGTGCTGATCTGCATAACTCTTGTGTTTATCTTGTGATTCCTTTAGAATCTACTTGATAACTTGCATTTCCTATTCCAATTCTTCTAACATGTTCGGTCCTAAATGTACATTATTCATTGGATCACTCCAGCTGATGGCAGTATTACAAATCCACCATAAAGTACCTCAAATGGACTCATCCTCTGTGACTCTTGATACCATTATTGTAAGGAAATTCAATTAGTGGAAGATACTCCCACCTCCTATGTTGATGCATAACATACATTCTCAACATGTCATTAAGAATCTTGTTAACTCTCTCTATGTGTCTATCTGTCTACAAATGATAAGTTTTACTAAAGTCCAAATCTATACCCAAATGTGCAAATAACTCCTTCCAAAACCTGGAAGTAAACTTGGCATCTTTGTTTGTCACAATCTTCGTAGGAATACCATGTAATCTCACTATCTCCCTGATGAAGACTTGTGCTACCTCAATAACTGAATAAGTAGACATAACTAGAATAAAATGAGCTACATTAGTCAACCTTCCAACCACAACCATGATGGAATCATCTTTTCTATATGTTCTCGACAAACCTATAATGAAATCCATGGAAATGACCTCCCATTTCCATTCCAAAATCAGAATTGCTTGTAGTAAATCACCTAGATTCTTACACTCTCCTTTTACCTATTTACAATCCAAAGACCTTGCAATGAACTCAACTACCTCTTTCTTCAGATTCATCCAATAGTAGAACTTCTTCATAGTTGTTAGAGTCTTTTGATATCCCGGGTGACCCGAATACAACTTAACATGAAATACCCACAAGATACATTTCTTGAGCTCATTGTTTTCTAGCACATAGATCTTGCCCTTAAACCTGACCAAACCATCTATCACGAGATGATAATCCACATCATGTTCACTTGTACCTACTACTGTAACATGTGCCTAAGGTCCCTGTACCTGTCATCCTGTTGTCCTGCCTGTAAGATCCGATCCTATAAATCTGTCCCATACGAACTCATAGTTTTTATGTGATTTACATGTACTCTTTTGCTAAGAGCATTTGCAACCTTGTTCTCCTTACCCTTAATGTACCTGATCTCAAAGTCAAACTCACTAAGCATGGCCAACCATCTAGCTTTCCTAGCATTCATATTAGGTTGGTCAAACAAATATCTTAGCCCACTGTGATCACTCATCAACACAAACCTCTTTCCAAGAAGATAGTGCCTCCACATCTTCAATGCATGGATGATCATTTCCAACTCAAGATCATGCATCACATAGTTCTACTCGTGCTCATTCAGTTTCCTTGACTCATAGCATACCACCTCTCCCTCCTGCATCAGGACTCCACCAATTCCTCTCTTGAAAGCATATGTACACACCATGAACTCTTTATCTGGATCTGCAATATTTAGAACTGGAGCATTTGTAAGCAACTACTTCAACTGCTCAAAATTGGCTGCACATTCCTCTATCCATTCAAATTTCTTTCCTTTCCTCTGCAATGATCTGATAGGATAAGAAATATGTGAGAAGTTCTTGATGAACCTGCTATAGTAATCTGCTAACCCCATGAATAATTTGACCTCCTCTACATTTCTAGGATCTTCCCATTCCATGATAGCTCATATCTTTTCTGGATCCAATGTTATGCCTTACTTGGAAAAAAACATGTCCCAAGTAATGTACCTATGTCTAAAGAAACTGCATTTACTAAGCATGACATACAACTGATGCTCTCTTACTAATCTCAATATTGCTACTAAGTGTCTGTCATGCTCTTCCTCATTCTTATTATATATTGATATATCATCAATGAATACAATCACAAAATTGTCCAGATAAGGATGCAACAAACTATTCATCAAACACATGAAAGTAATTGGAAAATTAGCCAAACCAAAAGGAACCATAACAAACTCATAATGCCATACGTGGTCTAGAAAGTAGTCTTGTAGATGTCCTCTTCTTTGATGTGTACCTGATGATATCCTGATCTCAAATCAATGTTAGAGAACACTGATTCTCCCTTCAACTGATCAAACAAGTCATCAATCCTCGACAAAGAATACCTGTTCTTGAACATCACCTTGTTCAACCGCATGTAATCAATGAATAACTTGAGAGTACCATCCTTCTTCTTCATGAACAATACTAGTGCACCCCAAGATGATACAACTGCAACTTCATTTCTACTAACTCTGGCATGCTCATCCTGTATGGTGCCTTTGATGATGGTGTTGTGTTGGGTCCCCATAATACTAGTGATTACCCCATTACTATTGTAGCTATACCCCTTATTAATATTGTTGTGCCCCTATTGCCCCCATATTGTTATTACTATGCCCATAGAATCCCTCTATTATTATTTTTGTGGCTTTATATTATTATTGTTAGGTCGGCTGGATTATATTGTGACTCCTTAGACTCCTATATATAGAAAGGAGGTTTTGTCATTTGAATCATCCAAGAATTGTTCATTTATGTAATGTAAAGGAGGTTGCCCCCTTGAAGAGGCTGAATTCTAAGGCGTTGATCTATCTTTTCTATCTTTTCTTGAGCTGGTTTTATAACATTTGGTATCAGAGATTTGGATTCTAGGGTTTCGCTGCTCCAAAAAGGTCATCGTGGAATTTTCACTATAACTTGTTTTCTCCAACGTTTCAGAAGTTGCAAAAAAAACCCTTAAGTCTGAATTTCAGAGCTTTTCGCGCTATATTTACGGAGATATGATCTGAGGAAGTTGGTCTTTTTGCAGACTCTTGAATTACATTCCAACAGGTGACCTGGGGAAAATCGTCATAACTTTCTTTCTAACCATTGGATTGAAATTTCGCAAGAAGGTACAAAAAGAGGACGGACTTTAGTTTTTTGTATATATTTTTCAGAGTCAAAGGTCGAAACAATGACATGTGGCACTTCATACAAGTTCACTCTACTGAACTAGTCTACAATCAGGTCACTGCGGGAGATTGTGCATAATGCTTTCTTGGAGAATCCAATTTGGATTAGAATAGTGGCATTTGAAAGAGCACATAGAAGGATTACTACAGGTCACAATTTCAAAACTGGATGATTCAAAATTACAGAGATACACCAGATTCAATATCAGGCTTCTACAAAGTGAAAAAAGGTGTGTAGTCTTTTTTTTTTAAATTTTTGCGTAAGCTTGGTTTGAAGGAATTCAAAGGGCATAGTAAAGCATTATTATCAGTAATTGATGCCCAAGGAAAGAAAATGCAAACACCTAGTAAGTAACCTGAAAGCTCTAGCATGACTTATGAAGAAGAGGAAGAAATGCAACATGATATAGCAAAATTACGAGACCAAGTGCAACAAGTGACACTTGCACAAAAAAGGAACATAATCTAAGATAGATGGTTTAAAGAAAGATGTAGAAGCTAAGATGGATGGTTTAAAGAAATGTGTAGAATCTAATATGGACGATTTGAAGATAGATTGAAGACAGACATGGAAGAATTGAAGAAGAGTTGCTACAAGAAATGGTCACTAATGGTGAAAGGGTAGTAAAGGAAACTCATGATGAGAACAAAAGAAATGTTAATCATGATTCCATAGACTCTAATGTTGGATCGAAGACACACCATATCCAAAAATCGATATGAGGAAGTTTGATGGCAAGGATCCTGCAACATGGATATTACAGATGGAGCAATTCTTCGATCTCAATAATGTGCAAAACACACAAAAGGTACGTATGGCAACTTTATATTTGGAACCAAATCAGTTTGTATGGTATCAATGGCTTTGCTCTCGTAAACAATTTATCACTTGGGAAATTTTTACGGAAGAATTGATAGCACATTATGAGGATACAAAAAGCAAACTTTTTTTAGCCAATTGATAAGTCTCAAACAAAAGGGTTCAATAATGGAGCACATTGAGGAGTTCCAAAAATTGAACATAAGGGTAAAAGATATTCCAGAGGAGCATAGGATTGATGTGTTCATAGGGTCTTTAAAGGATAATATCCAACATGATGTTCTCCTTTGGGAACCTGATTCATTAGAGAAGGCATTCAGGTTAGCAAGAAAAATGGAAAGCAAAATTATGGCAACCAGGAAGCATACCATCACAACTATAAAGAGAAGAAGTGTTGTTGCCCCTAGTCTTCCACAACCTATAAGGTTGACACCACAACAATTGGAAGAAAAAAGAGCAAAAGGGCTTTGTTACAATTGTGATAGCAAATACACTAAAGGTCATAAGTGTGCTGAGAAGAAATTATTCTACATAGATTGTGAAGAGGAAGAAGAAAAGGAGCAAGAAAGGTCAAAAGAAGAGGATATACTCCAGGAACAAAGCCTAGATGAAGAGCAAATAAATCCGACATATCTTGTAATGCATTGGTGGGAATTACCACTCCTCAAACCATCAAGATAGATGGACAAATCAAGAAGAAAAAGGTAATAGTGTTGATTGATTCAAGAAGCACCCACAATTTTATTCATTGTAAGGTAGCAAAAGAATTGAATTGCTTCCTATATCCAGCACCAGAGTGTCAAGTGATGATTGCAAATGGAGGAACAATAAATTGCTCTGGAAAGTGCCATAATATCAAGCTATCCATGGGAGAATATGTATTGACTAGCCCAATGCTTTCCATTCCAATGGGAGGTGCTGATGTTGTACTAGGAGTTTAATGGCTACAATCCTTGGGTACAATAGCTTTTAATTTTCAAGAACTTTTCATCAAATTTTCTACGGAGGAAAGGAAGTTGAATTAAGGGGTATTGCAGGGAAACCAGGAAAGATAATCAGCTCTAATGTTATGACAAAGCTTCTAAAAAAGGAGCAAAGAGGTGTAAATTGCACAATTATGTTCACTAGATGTTTTCCACATCAGAATCATCTATTTCTCCAGATCTCCAAAAAGTCCTGGACAATCAATCCAAGGTATTTGAGACTCCCAAAGGTCTCCCACCTATGCGTGATCATGAATCATGCTATTCATCTGATTCTAGGAAGTGTTCCTCCAAACATCAGGCCGTACAGATATCCCTATGTCCAAAAGAGTGAAAATTGAACGTATGGTTGCAGAAATGCTAGAGGCTGGTATAATTCAACCAAGTCAAAGTTCTTTCTCTACTCCAGTAGTATTGGTGCACAAGAAGGATGGATCATGGTGCATGTGTCTGGATTATAGGGAGCTCAACAAGCTCACTATTAAAGATAAGTTCCCCATTCCTGTCATTGATGAATTACTGGATGAATTGCATGGATCAATTTACTTCACCCAGTTGGATCTTCGTTCAGGATATCATCAAATCAGAATGAAGATTGAAGACATTCCAGAAAACAACATTAGAACTCATGAGGTCATTATGAATTTTTGGTCATGCCTTTTGGCCTTACCAATGCACCTTCAACATTTCAAGGTTGATGAATTCAATTTTCAAACCATTCCTTAGAAAATTTTGTGTTAGTATTTTTTGATGATATACTAATCTCAACAAGTCTTGGAAGGATCATGTTGAACATGTTGACAAGGGTGCTACAACTATTGGAGGAGAAACAATTATATGCAAAAAGATCCAAATGTTTCTTTGGAGTCCAGGAGGTGGAATATCTGGGTCATATTGTATCTCATGAAGGAGTTAAGGTAGACCCTAGAAAATTAAAGCCATTAAGAATGGAAAAATCCCCACATCCATAAAGCATCTGCGAGGATTTCTTCGGTGTTGACAAGGTATTATCGCAAGTTTGTTAAGAATTATGGGAGATAGCAGCACCTCTAAAACATTATTGAAGAAAGTTGCATTTTCATGGACTCTGGAAGCAACAAAGGCCTTTGAACATCTTAAAGAAGCAATGTGCCAAGCACTGGTCTTAGCTACACCGGACTTCACAAAAACCTTTATTGTGGAATGTGATGCTTCAGGAAATGGAATTGGTGTTGTTCTAATGCAAGATGAAAGACCCATTGCTTTTGAAAGTCGTCCAATCAAGGGAAAGTTTTTAAGCAAAGCTATTTATGAGAAGGAAATGTTGGCAATACTCCATGCACTTAAGAAATGGCGACCCTACCTAATGGGAAGACACTTCAAGGTAAAAACGGATTATGATAGCCTTAAATACTTTTTACAACAAAGAATATCCTCTGAAGAGCAACAAAAGTGGGTCACAAAGATGTTGGGTTATGACTTTGAAATCATCTACAAAAAAGGGAAGCAAAATGTGGGTGGCAGATGCACTCTCAAGAAGGATGAGGATGTGGAAGCATTGTTGTGTGCCATTTCTATTATCCAACCAGATTGGATAAACGAAGCAGGGAGGAGTGGAAGAATGACGAAGAAGTGTTGGCACTTATTCGAAAGTTACAACAAGATTCCAGTACGCCTGATACATTTAGCTGGCAAAAATGATTCGTTTATGGTACAAAGATCGCTTATACCCTGTAAGAATTCCCAACTAAAACAAAAGATTCTTATGGAATTGCACACTTCTCCTTAGGAGGGCACTCAGGATTTTTTAAAAACTTATCACAGGGTTAAGAAGGAATTTTTTTGGATGGCCTTAAATCAGATATTCAAAAGTTTGTGGCGGAATGTTTGGTTTTCAACAAAATAAAGTTGAAACAATTAAGACACGGTCCTATTACAACCTTTATCCATTCCAAGCCATGTTGGAGGAGGTTTCAATGGATTTTATCACAGGTTTACCCAAGTCTGAGGGAAAGAGT